>CM032359.1:35136443-35883943 GCA_019023105.1 Diglossa brunneiventris
CCCCAGTGCCACATCCACAGGGCAGTGAAACCCCCCCGGGCTGGGCACTGCAACCCTCCCTGGGCAGTTCCTGAGCCCCCTTTCCATGGGGAAATTCCTGCTGTGCCCACCCTGAGCTGCCCTGGCCCAGCCTGGGGCCGTTCCCTCTGCTCCTGTCCCTGTTCCCTGGAGCAGAGCCCGACCCCCCGGCTGTGCCCTCCTGGCAGGAGCTGTGCAGAGCCACAAGGGCCCCCTGAGACCTCCTTTGCTCCAGGCTGAGCCCCTTCCCAGCTCCTCAGGGATTCTGCAGCCCCTTCCCAGCTCCTCAGGATTCTGCAGCCCCTTCCCAGCTCCCTCAGGGATTCTCCAGCCCCTTCCCAGCTCCTCAGGATTCTGCAGCCCCTTCCCGGCTCCTCAGGGATTCGCAGCCCTTCCCAGCTCCTCAGGGATTCTCCACCCCTTCCCAGCTCCTCAGGGATTCTCCAGCCCCTTCCCAGCTCCTCAGGGATTCTCCAGCCCCTTCCCAGCTCCTCAGGGATTCTCCAGCCCCTTCCCAGCTCCCTCAGGGATTCTCCAGCCCCTTCCCAGCTCTGTTCCCTTCCCTGGACACCCTCCAGCCCCTCCAGGGCTCTCCAGAGCTGCCCCAGGATCCCAGGGTGTCCCTCAGCAGGGCCAGCACAGGGGACAATCCCTGCCCTAGGGGACAGTCCCTGCCCTGGGGCTGTGCCCACGCTGAGACTGGCACAGCCCAGGGGCCATCAGCCTCCTGCCCCTCTTGTCCCCCTGGGCTGCTGTCCAGCCCCAGGGCCCTTCCCAGCTGTCCAGCCCCTCTGGCCCAGCCTGGAGAGTTCAGGGTGTCACCCACAGGCAGGACCTGGCACTCGGCCTTGCTGACCCTCACCTGCTGGGCAGCCACCACCACAGTGTGACCCATCATTGCCACTGACAGGGCTCCTGGCCCCGGGCAGTGGGAGATAACACCTGAGAACGTGCTGCCCAGAACTCAGGTAGCCCAGGCAGCATTAACCTGCTATGAAGTGCCCAAAGAAGGGCCCAAAGGAGGAGGGATCTGTGGGTTACAGCCTCATTCCCAGCTGCATTTTCTGTCTGACTGCACAGAAGGGTCGGGATGCAGCTCCCACCCGTGCTCCTGGCACTTGACACAGCAGTTTGAGCACCACCACCAAATCTCCAGGCAAGGAGCAGCATTAATTAATCTCCATGAGCAAAACCCAGGAGCCAGGGCAGTCGTGTGCCAGCAGCAGGGTGGGACAGGCGCAGGGACAGGCGCAGGGACAGGGCAGGGACAGGCGCAGGGACAGGGACAGGGACAGGGACAGGGACAGGGACAGGGACAGGGACAGGCACAGGGACAGGGCAGGGACAGGACAGGCGCAGGGACAGGGACAGGGACAGGGACAGGGACAGGGCAGGGACAGGGACAGGGACAGGGACAGGCGCAGGGACAGGGACAGGGACAGGGACAGGGACAGGACAGGGCAGGGACAGGGACAGGGACAGGGACAGGGACAGGGACAGGACAGGGACAGGGACAGGGACAGGGACAGGGACAGGGCGGGACAGGGACAGGCCAGGACAGGGACAGGGACAGGCGCAGGGACAGGCACAGGGACAGGACAGGGACAGGTGCAGGGACAGGCACAGGGACAGGACAGGGACAGGGACAGGGACAGGGACAGGGACAGGGACAGGGACAGGACAGGGACAGGGACAGGGACAGGCACAGGGACAGGCACAGGGATAGGTGCAGGGACAGGTGCAGGGACAGGGACAGGGACAGGGACAGGGACAGGGACAGGGACAGGGACAGGGCAGGGACAGGGACAGGCGCAGGGACAGGGACAGGGACAGGACAGGGACAGGGACAGGGACAGGCGCAGGGACAGGGACAGGGACAGGGACAGGGACAGGGCAGGGACAGGGCAGGGACAGGGACAGGCGCAGGGACAGGGACAGGGACAGGCGCAGGGACAGGGACAGGGCAGGGGACAGGGACAGGGACAGGGACAGGCAAGGGACAGGTGCAGGGACAGGGACAGGTGCAGGGGACAGGGACAGGGACAGGGACAGGTGCAGGGACAGGTGCAGGGACAGGGACAGGTGCAGGGACAGGGACAGGGACAGGGACAGGGACAGGTGCAGGGACAGGGACAGGGACAGGGACGGTGCAGGGACAGGGACAGGGACAGGTGCAGGGACAGGGCAGGGACAGGCACAGGGACAGGGCAGGGACAGGTGAGCCCCCTGAGCTGCAGCTGCAGAGCTCCAGCCCTCCCTCAGAACCAGCAGCACATCTGCAGGGCCACATGTCCTGGCAGCGCAGGCCTCTCAGAGCTCAGCCCACCACTGCAGGTGTCCTGGACACCCTGGTACACCTGGGACTGCTCCCCTGCCTCAGCCATTGCTGTCACCCAGGACTCTCACCCTGCTGGAGCACTGGCAGTGCTCTGCTCCCCAGCTCCACATCTCCCCAGCCCAGCTCACTTGTGCTGGCACTCAGCAGAACGCCCCGGGCTGGGGAGGAGCTCAGGCACCCCCTCCGTGGAGCTGCTCAGGCAGTGCCAGGAGGAGGAGGCTGCACAAAGAGACACCAGACTCACCCAGTTGCTCAGACACGAGGAGCTCTCAGCAGCCAGGGTGGGAGACAGCGGCTTTTCCAACCCCAGCAGCTCTCCTCTCAGCAGAAACAGCAATTCCCTTCTGATTTCACAGGCAGAAGGACACTTCTGGGTTTCTGGAGAAAACCCTCTCGTCGGTGCAGCTGTTTCTGCCAGGTGTGCACACCTTCTTCCCCACATCAGCACCTAGTCTGAAATGCACTACATGGCTTCCTTCTTCAAAATAAGTTCCCTTCCTTTGAGTTTAAGCAGCTCAACTTCCTAATAAAAACCCTCTGCCATGGAAGAGCCTTTGGTGGAGGGCTCATTAGTAAGCTCAACTCTCCCCCACTGCTTCCCACGTCTTTGGGATCCCTGGAGAGAACAGCTTTGCTTTGATTAGAGGGGAAAACATCTTCTCTTTCAGTTTATATCAGAGTGCCTGAAACCCAACACTGACTTTGGGATGGGGACGAGGTACTTGTGCATGCAAGTAATGGAGAGGTTTGTGCAGAACGGGGTGAAAGCAGAGAATACTCCAAATTAAACTGGGCTGACAGACAGCACTGAGCAGCACGGCTCAGGGCAGGGCTGCCAGCTCTCCAGGGGAAGCTGTTCTCCTTCTAGGACCTTCTGGCTGACATGATCTCACTGTTCTTCACTCACGTCTGGGGAGCCCAGGTCTCCCTGCTCCCTGCGGCTGTGCTGGAGCCCTCCAGAGGGGTTTGGGGTTTGCCTGGGATCATTCAAGAAGTCGTATGTATAACATGCCTCAGACAAAAGGTTTGAAATCTGTAAAACGAGGAGTGCAGTGCCTGGTTTTGGTGTGCTGATGCAGAGAGCCTGTGCAGACACCTGTACACCTTTGTCAGGGGGCTCACCTGGGCCACAGCCAGCAAGACAGGGGCTTTGGCACGGGCACAGCTCATCCCCTCACTCCGATGGTGCCTCACAACACCAAACCAGCCCCACATCCCCCTCAGAACCTGAACCTGGGGTGTTTTCTTGCCCTGCTCACCACCAAGGGGAAGCTACAATAGGACAGACACAAGAGAACGCTGACAAAAATACTGATGTGAGCATAAAGAGGAAAGGTTCAAGCTTGGAACCACTGAGCAAAAATCAGTAAAGCTCAGAATGGTGTGTGCTGCAACACTGGAATGAGCTGAAGGTACAGCTAAAATGTACCCCCCATCTGGAGTGTACCTGGTGACAGCAAAGCAAACCAGCAAAGAGAGAGGAACTGGGGCCCAGCAAATCCAGCCACAGCCAAGCTCCTGACAGTACCTGCCCAGGTAACCAGCCAGGGCTTGTAACACAGCTTAACAATCAGCCTCATGGGTGTTTTTATAGGTGTGGCCCAGTCGGTAACTTCTACGGCATTGAGATGGAAATGAATTAATGGAAAAGGCTTCATTTCGGAATTAAGACTTTAAAGAGTTCAATAGTTGAGACAAGTTGCACAGCTAATAGAATTTGCATTCTTTCTGAGTAGGATATTCCGCTTCCCAAGTGGCTGCAAACCTTCCCAAGGCTGTGGTGAGCAAACAGGGCAGCCCAAATCCCTGTGAGCAGCAGCTGGCAAGGGCTGAGCTGTGCTGCTCCACACAGTGTGTGGGTGCTGTTTGCCCTGCTCGGGCCCGGTGCCAGCTGTGCCTCACAGCTCGTGCTGTTCCCCGAGCACACAGCTCCAGGACAGAGCCAGCGACGCCTCCTCAGCTGACCAGGGGCAGCCCAGCAGGACAGCAGCCCCACAGGGACACGCTCCAGCTCTGTGAGTGCCCGTGGCACTGCACGGGCTGGCACAGGAACATTTTGGGGCTCCTCTGTGCAGCTCAGGACTGTGATGGGCTGTGGTGTGCCAGGCTGAGGTAACCAGTGCTCCTGTCCCCATCCCTGTGCGTGTGCCTGAGCACAGCACCACACCTCCACACCCCAGGGACACTGGGGAGACACAGCACCCCGGGAGCAGAGCACTCAGAGCCCAGGACACGGCTGAAGGCTCCTCAGTCTGTTTCCTCCCATGTTTTACAGCTCCAGCTGTAGCTATCCCAAGCAGCAACATTCCTGTTCTCTTCTTTACAGAGCCACGTCTCACATTGTGGAAGCCCTGCCACACGTGGCTGCCTGGCTGGCACCAGTATTGGGGACAAGAGGGGCTCCTGGGGGCTCTGAGAGGGTGCACAGCTGCCCAAGTCCAAGAAAGGAAGGAGTCCAACCCCCATATGTTGGTTTCAAGCCAACCGCACAGACCACTTACGCTTCTTTCTCATAAAGAGATGTTAGCAAAGCAATTACATAGCCTTGTCCAGACTAAACTGCAGGTGAAAACCCAGCACATCTCTACCTAAGCATGGCCAACCACTCACAGCTTAACTTCCAAGATGCTTCCTCGCCTATCATAGAAGAACTGATAGGATTCCACAACCACGCCCTAATGGTTGCACTAGCAATCTGCAACCTCGTCCTCTACCTATTAACTCACATACTTACACAAAAACTGTCATCAAGCACAGCTGATGCACAAGAAATCGAACTCATCTGAACGATTCTCCCAGCCATAGTGCTGGTCATGCTCGCCCCACTGTCCTTAGGAATCCTCTACATAATAGACGAAATCAGCGAACCCGGTCTAACCCTGAAAGCTATCGGCCACCAGTGATACTGAACCTACAAATACACTGATCTCAAAGACCTGACATTCGACTCCTACATAATCCCCACAGCAGACCTACTCTCAGGACACTTCTGCCTGCTAGAAGTCGACCACTGTGTTGTCATCCCTGTGAGCTCCACAATCCACTATGCCCCACGCCCCGGGAGCCCCCATGGCCCCAGCCTGCAGGGCACAGCTGGACTCAGGGACAGCAGCTCCCTGGGGCACACAGGGCTGTCCCTCTGTGCCCAGGGCTGGAGCACAAAGCGCCCTCAGTGCCACAGCTCCGGGAGTCACACAGAGAAGGGCCCTGTCTCCACGGCTCTCCTGGGGCAATAAAAATACCCAAACCCGCTGTCCCTGGTTTGGAAGTCCGTCCCCTTCACACACCATTGTCACTACGAGGTGCACAGGGCACACAGGCTGGAGACAGAGCTCTAACAATTTCACTCTGTGGAGCCCATAGTAACATATTCTGTTACCAACATCCACCAACTCCTCAAGGATTCTTTCTGAGACTTCCAACCCAATTTAGCTCCACCATATGTCGGTGCTACTTGCTTCAGCACTGAATTTTCTCCAGTATTTCACTACAGCTAAGCCACTCCTCTGTTATTCTGAGTGAAATGAATAAAGGAAAAAATAACTGAAAAACTCAAAAAAAACCCCAACAGTTTAAGAGGATAATGGGTCTGGGTGCCAACCAAACTTACCATCACCCTGTTGGACAGAGTATAGGGAGCACCTGTTCAGTCCCACCTCCCTTAAAAACCCCCTCATTTTTTAAGAGTTTTGCTGAACACTTTTTCCATGCCAAAGCCTGGCAAGCAGAGCAGCCCAAGGGTTTTCTAAGGCACTGCTGTTGGGATGTGCATTTCCTGCAGCAGCCAACAAGGAACATAGAAGGGCTTGCTAACTCTGTTCATTTTCAGCTCCTGAGTTTGGCCCACATGGCCCTTTGATCCTTTGACCCTCTTGGAATCACAGCCTGCCATCAGCAAGGTAAGAGGGGAAAAGGAATCTCCATCCAAGCCTTCAGTATCTCAAACTAGAGAAGCAGCATCCAGGAAAAATGCCATTTCCTACATTATGTCATCCCACATTAGTGGTTTGGGGGCTTCTCCTTGCAGCTGACCCAAAGTGAGGGAGACTCATCAGGGTCTGAGCTCCTCCTAAGGGGCAGCTCCGATCTCTGCTCCCTGGGACAGGGACAGGACCCAGGGAAGGGCTGGAGCTGGGCCAGGGCGGGCTCAGGTTCATCTCAGAGGGTGCTGGCACTGCCCAGGGAATGGGCACGGCCCCGAGGCTGCCAGAGCTCCAGGAGAGCTTGGACAGAGCTGCCAGGGATGCCAGGATGGGATTGTTGGGGTGTCTGTGCAGGGACAGGGCCTGGCCTCAATGATCCTTGAGTCCCAGCTCAGGATATTCCCTGAGTCTATGAAATAAATGGGTGTTTCCCCAACAGGAGTGTTCGCGGTGGAATTCAAACATTTTCTTTTCAAAGTGAGGTGCTTTTCCTTTCACCCTGCCTTAAGCGGGATGCTAGTTCTGCGCAGGAAGAAATGCTCGAGGAGTGAGTGCTGTCCGTGCTGGCAGTGCCCCGTGGGGAAGGACGGAGAGCCCAGGGGTGCAGGACTGCAGCCACACCTCGCCAGGCGGTGACTCACGGCTCCGCTGGGACACGTTCACAACTTCTCTTCTATGAGGAAAACGCACAGGTAGCAATTAAAATCTGGGTGAGGCTGGACAAACCCATAAATGCTTGGAATTATTCCGAAGTTTTTAATTGAAGTTGGAGAGCGGAGCAGCTACAGTGGAATGGGAATGAGATTTTGACATTTAAGGAAGTGTCACTGAGAGAAATCTTGCTGTCACAGATATGACTCACCCACTGCTGTGCCTGACAGGTGTCTTCTCTGACTCCTGAGATCAAGATAATTTCACTTTAATCTGAGAGAAGCAGAGGGATGAGCAATTCCATTTATTTATAATACAAGCTCCCTTCAAAGGTAGCTTGGAAATGGATATTTTGGGAGGACGTTCACAGTTCATTGCTGCTGAGGTGCGAAAGCAGCACAAAGGGCCCTCTCTGGATGGACAGCCTGGCACAGAGAAGCAACACCGATGTCTCCAGAGCAAAGGGAAGAGACAATTTGTGGTGGGGGAAGCTGGGAGACATTGGGAAAGACCAACATCAGACAATGCAGCATGTGGCAAGGCAGAGATTTATTTGGTTTTCATTACAGTAACAAGATGACAAACATTTGGCTCCCAATTTAACCTGGAAGACTACAGTGGCACACCTGGTTCCCTCCAACAGCAATTCCATTGGGAAGAAGTGCCCAGGACCTCTGCAATGGTGTGACCCGGCCCTGAAGCAAACTGGCAGGGACTGGGCAGAGCAACCAACCACTCGTGTCAAAGGCAGTGATAACCTGAAAGGCTGGCTGCCACAAATCTGAGTGGAACAGGATGGAATTCCCAGCTCCCAGGCAAATAACCAGGGGGTGATCTCCAAGGTCACCCTCAGCTGCTCCCAGCCCCTGCTCCATGGAACCATGAGTCAGGCACCAAACGAGATGTGAGCCCTGGCTTGGGCCCCAGGAACAGGCAAAGCCTTCTCCAAATTCACACCAGTGCCACTGTGGCTCCTCAGCCCGGGGCACAGAGCACTCATTCCCAGGATCCTCTGCAGGCAGCAACATTTCTGACACGACTCCAAAAGTGGGTCCTACAGAAGTGCTCCCAGAGTGCGGAGAAGCTGCCTGAAGCGTTGAGCTAGCTCTAGATCTTTCCTTATAAAGCCAGAGAGCAATTACTGGATCACAGCACGAAGAACACAATAGAACAGACACTTTCTTCAGTCAGGAGGTGATTCAGCTATCAAAGAGGTTCTTTTGTTTCTATTTTTGGGGAAAAAACCCATCACTGCTTTCAGATGTCTAAAGCTGATGTTGCCAGGGCTCTTCAGGGCTGTCAGCAGCTGAGAAGGGCTCTGAGATCCCTCCCTTCTCCTCACACTCCAGCCTCTCTGACAGCCCTGTGGAACACCTGGGAACGCCACCTGAGGGTGAGCAGGACACAAACAGTAACTCACAGGGCACACCGTGCCTCTGCAGCCAGAAATAGAGAGCACAGCACATGGCTTGTCCCTTCGGTCCCCTCACCCAGCCAGCCAGGACACACACACGGCGCCCGGAAAACGCTGTGCTGCTCCTTCCTGGAAGAGCTCCCCTCTCCAGGGCCGGGCTCAGCTGCTGCCAGGGCACAGGGACACTCTGCAGCCACAGGAGCTCTGCACGGGACCGGCTGCTGACAGCCAGGAAGGTGATGGCTCTGCCTGGGACAGCAGGGAGGGAAATGCTGAACCAAAGCTGAACCACGAGGTTTGGGACATTTGCCTGGGTGTGACAAAGGGACTGTCCTGAGGGGCTTGGACACAAGGGCTCTTTGGAGCAGGAAAGGTCTGAATGCCATGCACACCCCATACAACACCAGCATTTCAGGGACAGCGGGGTCTGTGCTCAACCATGGGAGCAGGGACCTGGGCAGGAGCCACCAGAGGATAACAAGGACTGAAGTTCAGGGATCTTCATGTACCATAGGGGTAAATACAGTGTAAAAAACACAGGCAAACTTACTAAACACAGGGATCATAAGGCAACCCACCAGCTGCCAAACCACAGCTTTGCTCCAAAGTTTGGAACGCTGACAAAAATTCCATGGGAAAAAAATCTGTTGCGCTTCTCACCTAAGAATAATCAGGTGTTTTGCTGTCAATGAGCACGTGATGTGCGTGTGGTTTCTATCTGTTAATGAAATCTGACTCCATGTGCCCACCAGCTGTACTTCCCTTTAGGATAAACACCCTTTCCATGGCTTGCCCCGTGTTTTTTGAAATTACCCTTCCAGCAGGCTCTGTTTTCAGAGCAGTAGCAGTGAGAGCCCCCTGGCAGCTCAGGGCTCTGTTAGTCCTACGCAGAGGATGGAAAACGGGCTGAGGGACAGGGCTGCAGCGCCGGCAGCACCTCCCACGGCACACGTGGGGGCACGGAGCAGCTGGCCAGCAGGATCTATTTCCAGAGCACATTTGGAAACTTTGCTCTCAGGAGCTTTTCTTGCTCAGAGGGGCCAGGGCAGAACGTCACCTTCCTGTGAGCGCAAGCCCTGAGTACAGAGCAGTGACCCAGTGACTGGGAACAGCCGCTGCTGACACCCTGTGCCTTAGTTCTGGGAATTCTGCAAAAGCACCAGACCAGCCCTGTCCCCGGCTTGTGCAACGCCTCTGCCCAGGCCCCGCACACACCCCGAGCCGAGCAGGGACAGCTTTCCCAGCACTCCCACCCCAGAACCACCCCTGTGCCCAGCATGGGCAGCAGGAAAGGGGAATTCTGTGCCCAGGTGAGCCCCACCTGCAGAGCCCAGCATGGAGGCACCTGGAGCTGCTGGAGAATCCAGAGGAGGCACCCAATGCTCAGAGGATGGAGCAGCTCTGCTGGGACACCTGGGGGGGCTCACCTGGACAGGGGAAGGTTGGGGTGACCTCAGAGTGGCCTCACAGCACCTGAAGGAGCCCAGGAGAGCCACCTGGAGCAGCTGCAGCAGATCCAGAGGAGATGACAGAGATCCTCCAAGGGCTGGAGCCCCTCTGGAGCCAGCCTGGGACACCTGGGGGGGCTCACCTGGACAGGGGAAGGTTGGGGTGACCTCAGTGCGGCCCCACAGCACCTGAAGGAGCCAACAAGAAATTGGAGAGATTATTTACAAGGGCCTGGAGTGCCAGGACACGGGGGAAGGACTTCCCACTGCCAAAGGGCAAGGTTTAAAGGCATTCTTTGCCCTTCAGGATCACTTTCCTACAGCTACAGAGGAGACAGCCAAGAGACTAAGTAAAAAATTATTTTATTTAAACATTTGATACACAACACACTGCATAAGGAATAAACACAAATCAAGTAATGACTTTATAAATGGGTACAGATGTCATAGCAAGAAATTAAATCTTGAGTCAAACGCATGTCTGTACCTAAATTACCAAGAACAGGCTGCAAGCCCAGAGCAGAAATGTCTCTGAGAGGAACCATCCTGAGCTCAGGCAAGTGCTAGACTTTAGTCCTTCCACAGGAAAATCCCAGAGAACTTCCAGGTAAAATTTAATTCAGTAAGATAAAGACTCACAGCAGAGAGATTGTCCCTAACAAGACTCTTGCTCTGTAAGAGGATGTTCTTCACTCATCTGGGTTCAAGATAACAATTAACCATGTCTGTTCACCAACCACTTTCCTTGCGTTTCCTACAACCAAGAGGATTTAGGAAACCACCTCAGACTAAGACACATCAATGCAGACCTGTCACCTTAACAAGCACTTAGCCGTCCCCTAGAAGCAGCTGGGCTTTAAAGTTCTTTAAGTTGTACCACTTTCCAAGGGACTTAGGGACCAGGAATACATTAACAGAGGGGGTTTGGGGCAAACACAGAATTCACTTTCATTTCTTTCTGCTCTCACAGACTTAGGGGCAGAAATTGCATCTTCACAACTTCCAGTATCTGTGCTTGGAAAAAAGAGCTGGGCTTAGGAAATGCTGTCACTGAGACACCAGAGCTAAGCCAGGCTTAGGAAACACTGCCACGGAGACACCAGAACTGAGCGGGGCTTAGGCAGTGCTGTCACTGAGACACCAGAACTGAACTGGGCTTAGGTAATGCTGTCACTGAGACACCAGAACTGAACTGGGCTTAGGAAATGCTGCCACGGAGACACCAGAACTGAGCGGGGCTTAGGCAGTGCTGTCACTGAGACACCAGAACTGAACTGGGCTTAGGTAATGCTGTCACTGAGACACCAGAACTGAACTGGGCTTAGGAAATGCTGCCACGGAGACACCAGAACTGAGCGGGGCTTAGGAAATGCTGTCACTGAGACACCAGAACCGAGCCGGCTTTAGGCAGTGCTGTCACTGAGAGCGCGGTCAGGCCTTGGCAGGGGCTGCCCAGGGAGGGTTGGAGTGCCCATCCCTGGAGGTGTCCAGGGAATTCCTGGAGGTGGCACTCAGAGCTCTGGGCTGGGGACAAGGTGGGCACCGGGCACAGCTGGGACTCGGTGATCCTGGAGGGCTTTTCCAGCCTCAGTGGCTCTGGGATTCTGTGATAAATCTGTGATAAATCCTGGAGCAGCGCTGACCCCCTGAGCCCCCGCTACCCTCCCTCCCCTCACCCGGCTGTGGAGCTCGCTGAAGGCGGAAACGAGTCAGAGGCACGTTTGAGGTTTTTTATTGCTTTTGTTGGTTTGGTTTTTTTTTCCCTCATCACAATTAACCCTTCAGGGAGCGAGCAGAAATAAATGGGGAGGCACAGCGTTATCTCCCCGCTGTGGCGGTCCCGCCCCGTCCCTTCACGTAAAGCCGCGTTTGGAGCAGCGCGCATGGAGCCCCCGCTGCCGCCTGGGGAGCGCCTCCACGGCACCAAGACCACTTCTTCTTCCTCCTCCTGATGCTCATCCTCCCGCTCCGCCGCCCTGCTCGCCCCGCCGGGCCGTGCCGCGGCCGGTAGCGGTAGCGGCGCTGGTACCGGTAGCGGCCGCGCCGCGATCACCGCCCCGCTCGCTGCCCGGCCCGCCCTCCCTGAGGGGAGCCGGCGGTGACGTCACGGCCGGGCCGCCCGGCAATGGGCGCCATTTTGAAACCGCGAACCCTCCCGCGGCTCCGGGCGGCTCCGTCCCGCTCCCGGCCCCGCTCCCGGCCCCGCTCCCGCGGCTCCCCCCGCCATGGCAGGTCTGTGTCCGCGCTCCGCGCTCGGCTCCGCGCTCGGCTCCGCGTTCGCGGCGGGATGGGCCGCGGCTCGGCTCCGTGTGGCCGTGGGAGCCGGCCGCAGGCCGGGCCGCGCCGGGCGGCAGCGGCGGGTGATGCGGGAGCGCGGCGGCCCCGAGGGCTCCGGGCCGGGCTCGGCGCGGGGTCTCCTCTCTCCCTCCCTCTCTCACCGCCCTTTCTCCCTCCGCAGTAGTGGCGAGAGCTGGAGGCGACGGCGGCGGCAGCAACAACGAGGTGCAGTGGTGCTTCTTGCAGGTGAAGGGGGCGATCGACGAGGACGTGGCGGAAGGTGAGGGGAGCCCGTGCACGCTGAGCCCTCCCGGGCGGCCGCGGGGCAGCGCCGCAGCATCCCCGGCCGTGCCGGGGGGTGTGTGCCATGACTAAGCGAGCTCCCACCCGTAGAGCATCGCAGAGCAGTCACGGCGCCTTCCTGCGGGTCTTTAGTGTGAATCCCTGAATCCCGAGGTAGTTGGGGTTGGAGGGGGTCTCTGGAGATCACCCAGCCCAACCCCTGCCCGGGCAGGGCCACCTGCAGCAGGGACGCAGGAACGTGGCCAGCAGGGTTTGCAATGGCTCTGCAGAGGGAGACCCCAGCCCCTCCCTGGGCAGCTGCTCCAGGGCTCTGCCCCTCCAGGGAAAGAAGTTCTTGCCCGTGTTGGGGTGGAACTCGCTGTGGTTCAGCTCCTGGCCAGTGCTCCTTGTCCTGGCTCTGGCCTCTGACAGCCCTGGGCAGATTTGTAGGGGTTGGTGGGGTCCCCTCTCAGCCTTCCCTTCTCCAGCCTGGCCAGGCCCAGCTCCCACAGTCTCTCCTCATCTCAGGGATGCTCCATCCCAAAATGACCTCTGTGGCCTCCGCTGGACCCTCTCCAGTCGCTCCTTGACTTTCCTGTCCTAAGGAGCCCAGAACTGGGCATAGTTCTGGGCTTAGGATAACTGTCTACAGTTCTGGGCTTAGGATAAAAGGTAACAACAGTGATACGATACAGGGAGAGGAAAAAAAGAAACACCAGTGGAGTCTGTCAGGCTTGTCAAGTTTCGCTCTGACGCACAGAGAATGCAGCTCTGTCATTTGTGCTGCATTGAAAAGTGCAGTTTAAAGGGCTCCTGCAGCTGTGGAGAGATTTGATTCCCACTTGTTAACGTTTGGGAGCTATAAATAGGATATTAAGCAGGGAAAAAGGGCACACCTTCACATTTCTCTGAAACTTTCCAGGCACTTCATGTTTTGGACAGAGTAGAAAACAAAAAATGTTTTAACTGGGAAAAGTGTTTTCTGTGGAGTGCAGAACCTGGGTGGAGTTTTGCTTGACTCTGATGAGAAAGTTCTTTTTTGCCCCTAAATTTTCTAACTGCCCGGGCTGGCAGCACTACTCCTTTCTAAAGTGTGAATTAACTTGCAGGGCCGTGTGTGCTCAGCTTGGGTTTGGGATTTTATTTTTGTTACTGGATGCAGTAAATATTTTTCCTTGCTGCCTGCTACGGGGAAATTGTGCTGACACTGTTTTCGTTTTCATGCCACTTGTTTGGCATTCCATTTAAAATAATGGCCATTGGAGGGATAGACTGGAAACTGCTCAAGAAACTGGACTCACTCAGTAGTTTTCTTCCTTTTTCTTCCCTCCCCTCCCTGTTTGTAGCTTGCTCTGAAGTTCCCAGAAGTCTTGTAGAAATGTACTTAAGTAGCTTGGATGTTTTTTAAATGGTTCTTTTTTCTCGGACCTGTCACGTGTGTGACTAAAAGTCAGTTCTCCGTGAGTAGAGGATATATTCCTGGGGACACCTGGCTCCTGGGAGCATCTTGCTTCCCAGGTAACTCCTGAGCAGCCTGGATTTGCACAGAGCAGGAAAGCTCCAGGAATCATTCAGCACCTGGTTTTGCAAAACTACCACTAAAGTTTCGTTTTCCTGTGGGAATACTAGAACTATTTACAGGCTTTGTGACTTCTTGATTTTTTGTTTTGATTTGTGGCCTTTCCCTTCCTCTTACATTTGGCCTTGAAATTGGAATTAAATATAAAAAAATATGCTATTTATTTGCTAGTAACTGCCCAAATTTAATTGCCTAGTAAGAGTACAAATACACGGATAGATTTTATTTTTTATTTTATTTTATTTATTTATATATTTACTCATTACCATCTTTTAAATCCTCTCTTACCAAACTGCACTTCTAAACCTGCTTGATGGACAACTGTTGCCTTGAAATAGCCTTCGAATTGCACATAAATTTTTGTGATGGTGAAAACTTGCTACTGCTGTCAATCTTTGGTCTATTTTGTGAAAAATCAACTCTCTAGAGGAGGAGGACACCATGAAGTTGCTGTCCAGCCTATTCCATGCAAAGTGTTTTGCTGGATTTTCTTAGAGGTTTATTCAGGAGTTGAAACTGCTCAGCCAGGCAACTTTACCAGAACATACTTTCTTTTGCAGTGCAATTCTAACATGCATTTTATACTCCATAGTTTCTCAGGTGTCTGGCTTCATCACAAACACTGGGACAAGTGGCTGTGTCAGACTGGCAGCTGGATTTTCCTCACTGGGGCATTAATACAGAAAATCACTGTCTCCTCTTTGTCTTGTCCGTGCCTTGCCTTTCCTTGGTGACTAATCCCTGACCTCTGTTCAGGCTCTGTGTCAGGAAAGAGAAGGGCACTGTTCAGTCTGACCATTTCTGAAAGACCAGGATAATCCATCACTTATTGAATATGGATTTTGTAAAAGGTTGGATATGACTTTTCTAGAACGGAAAAGTTTAGTTGGATTCGGGGAAGAGGACTGGAGGATAAAACAGAGATTGAGGGAAAGATTTAATATTAGGGATGGCAACAATCACAATTTGAAAACAAAGCTAATTAAAGGTTGTGTTGTAATTTTGCTGTTAGTGTTAACCACGTGACTCCAGAACTTGCACTGATTGCCCATGGAACTTGTAATTCTTGGGCTGCTTTTTTTGTAGAAAGACCTTTCTAAATAGAGAATACAAATGCTGCCAGAGACTTTATCACTTCCATGATTTTTGTGTTGAATTTGTTTTGCATGTTCAAAATTGTCCATTTTGGGAGGTTCTTTTTTTTGGGCGAGTAAAATGTAAATCTTTTTATTAAATAATGTACAGACGTGCCCAAATTCCCGTGTGCCAGATGTTCTGCATCTAATCCATGACCACTTGTGGGTGCAGTGCTGTATCTCCAGTTAGTGATCCAAGAAATAAATTTCTCTTTTTTTTTTTTTAATTCTCCAGATAGTGACTGGTATTGATTGACTGTCCTGCGAAACTGAGACATCCCTAGTTACCATCACTTCAGCCAATTCTCCTTCTGCTTTTGCTGCCTGTTAGGGGCTGGGTCAGACACCTCAGCAGTTTGCCAGGAAGCAGAGCACAAGTAGCAAAGACAGCCACCATTTGATAAAAATATATTAGTCTGTAATCCTGAGTGCAGCTACAAGTGATTTAGAAATGTTCTTGGAAATTGTTGTTATAAATCAGTGGTTTAAAACATTCTCATGTGTAGTTCAGGAATTCACTTTGGCTATTCTGTTCTTAAAGGAAATTCAGGCATGGTTTTGTGCTTTTAAAAAAGCTCTTGCAGTAGAGGTGCAGCTCTGGGATGTCTGGTTCAGTTGCATGAAGGGAGGTGCAGAATTGCTTGCAAGCTTTAATATTGTCTTTTTTCTCTGTGAGAACTGGAAGGCAGGGGACTAGTGGCTACAGGGCCATGTGCTGTGTGCTGTCACCCTAAGTCACTGGTCATGCCTGGAGATGACACTTGTGCTGCAGAGGGGCAGAAGGTGGGCAGTAAGCTGGCTTTGGCCTGGGGGTTTTCCTTGAAAGCCAGTGCTTTGGCACGAGCAGGACCTCAGGTGCCTCTTGGCCCTCCCTGAAGCCTTAGGGTTACCCAGGGCAGCTGTGGCTGCCTCTGGATCCCTGGAAGTGTCCAGGGCCAGGCTGGAGCAGCCTGGGACAGTGGGAGGTGTCCCTGCCATGGCAGGGGTGGCACCGGCTGGGCTTTGGGGTCCCTTCCAACCCAAACCAGGCTGGGATTCCATCATTATATTTTGATGAAATATGAAGCTTTGGTAAGATATAGCTTGTGAAGGGTTGGAATAAGCAGTGAATATCAATTGCAGAGTTGTAAGTGGGAATGCACAACAAAGCAATTTGGGTAGTGGGAATACAGGACTTAGTGCAAGTCTTCCTGTGTGAGCCACTGGATTTGTCCCTGCAGACGGGCAGGCTGCATGCAGAGGGGAAAGCCTAATGAAAAATGACAAAACCCACTATTTTTTTAAAGGATGGGAGGTGTGAAAGCTTCAACTGAAATTTTCTTATCATGTTAAGACTTTTATGGACTCCTTATAGAAGTACACCCAAAACCATCACAATGAGCTGCTTAGAAAAAAACTAACAATAGCATGAATTAATTAAATACACTTCTAGTAGGAGAAGGCTTATTGGAATTAGTCTTCCAAAGGTTAAAAAATAATACCGAGGCAGTAGATTTGCACAGAGTACTGGATTATGTCACGAATCTGAGAAACAGCCTCCAGAATTTCTCATGGCTTGTAGGGAAGGCAGGGCAAGCTCTGCAGGCAGGAAAGGAGCACATCTGTGTAAGTGAGCTCTGGCTTTGCTGCTCCTTTTCGTGCCATGCTGGTCTGGCTTTCCCTGCACTGACACAGTCGGCTCTGTGCACCCCAAACTCAGAAGACAGCTTTTTGGGGATGGCATTCAGAGACTGGATTCCCAGTGTCAGGTCACGGTCTGGTTCCATCGATAGAAAACTCAGATTGAGCTCTAGGAGGAGATGGCAGTCATGTCTGCCATGAGCTCTGGGGTGCTGTGCCATCCCTGAGGGTGCTGGCAGCCCCTGGAGCAGGGTGCTGCTGCTGCTGGCTGTCTGTCTGTCCGTCCACGCTGTGCTCCCGGCAGAGCAGCCTGCACGCTCCTCCAGGAGCCAGGTGGCTCAGCTCCAGGCATCCAGGACACACAGGAGCTGGCAGGCTTTCCCACACAGCTCCAAACAAGATGTTTGGAGTCTGCCATGGCCTGTCAGCAGCAGTGCTGACCTCAAAGAGCTTCTGCTTCTCGGCTGCCCGGTGCCCTGCTCTTGCTTTACCTTAAATCTGTTCAAGGATTTCAATTAGTCCCAAAAGCAGAGTTATTTTGGACTAAGTTAAACACTGCCAGCTGCCTAAAGGCAATTCAAGCCAATTTCACAAGTGAGTTGAGTATTAGGACATAAAAAAAATGGTTAGTCCTTACAAATACTTTAGGTTGGCAGAGTGTTTAGCTGAGGGAAGTTTGGTCTGAGCAAACTGTACCCCTTTGGCTTATTCTTCTGATTTCTCGTACACCTCACTCCTGTGGTAACTCTTCAAAGAAATCCTGCAAGTGGAAATGTACAAATTGAGTGTATAAGGAGGCATATTCTGAAAAATAGGTGATTTAAGTAACTTGGATGTGTATGTGTATTGGCAGGTGGTTATTGGCAGCTGTAAAGTTTGGCTCATGTTTCAGTACAATTGTGATTTCTATCAGCTGTTAGGAAACAGCACTTCAGGAGCACTGACAGCAGGAGCAGTCAGTCCCTCCCCACTGCAGGGTGGCCCCGTGTTCCACTGGCTGTCCTGGCAGCTGTAGGGACAGCCCTCCTTCACCTGGAGGCAAGTCAGTGCCATGGGCAGGGAGGAGGGGAAGAGAGGCTGAGGGGCAGAAGTGGGTGCTGGAGTCAGAGTCGTGCAGTGGCTGCAATGGCAGCACTGCCTGCCTGCCCAGCACCAGGAGGGTGGGGCAGGGTGCTGCCAGCAGCTGTCCCAGCTGGAGAGCTGTCTGACTGCACACCCTGCTTCCCTGTGCCCACCCCAGGGCCTTCAGGGCAGCTGCATATCCACAGGAGCGACATCAGTGACAAGCAGTTCTGAGGCCCTGTGTGTCTGGAACTTAAGCTCAATAGGATTTTGGTTTTTAAACATTTTTCTATGATTTGCTCTTTAGCAGGTGCTGGTCTCTAAATTGCTTCATTTTCTTGATAATCTCTTCTCTTTAAAGGGGCTCTTTTTATTTGAGGAGTCTTTCCTGAGTTGCTCTGAAGCGATGGCTCCTTGCTGTTCTCACTGCCCGTGTTTGTCACCTGTGGTCCCTCAGAATGGTTTGTTGTCCCTGTCTGCTGCAAAGAGAGTTGTGTTCCTTCTGATGGCGTGTCACACAGTTCAGCACAGCATTCCAGGGGGATCCCAGTGTCTGCTCTCTGAGTTGATGTAGGAGCACCTAACCTGTGCTGATCCCTTCTGCACTGTGCTTGCTTCCCATCCTCTGTGGGAGACCACACAGTGCCTCCCACAGCTTTGTCCAGCCACAGGATAACTCCAGCTTTGCAGGATAGTAGTGTTGGAGGGAAAGGTGTGTCACCTCTGAGCCTGATCACAGTCACAGAAATATTCCCTCTGCTCAGCTCCCACTGGCAGTGGGAGCTCCCCTGACTGTCCGTGCCAACCATTTGCCTGCAGGCCAGTCCAGCCATTTCCTCTCAAAGCAAGAGCCTCTGCAGAGGTTTCCCTGGGCCTTACAGAAGTTCCTGCTTTGGTCCTAGGATGGGCCATGGGAAATAGGGCTGTGCATTCAGACTCCTCTTCAGGGAGCAGGACAGGAGCCAGGTTTGCAGGCAGGCATTGTTCAGGCTGTGTGCTGAAGTGGTACATTGTCCATTACATACTTGGAAAATTCTAGGTTAAAATGCCCTGGAAGCTGGAACAGCCTCATTTTTAGGTGCTGTTAGAGAGCTGTGAGTGTTTGGTTCCTTTTCACTACATGTCTGAGGAGTGGGTTTTTGACAAAAGGCTCTGAGCAGCTCAGGAGGATGAGAGGCACTGGTTCTGACCACGTCTCATTAGTGTTGGTCCTGAGTGCAAGCTGCAGCTGCAATTTCCTTCTCTTCTGGGTGAGCCATCAGGTAATTCCATGTTTCCAGGTCTGGGTTTTAACCAGAGCAGCAATGCAGAGGCAGCTTAGAGAGGAAAAGTTCACAGGAGCTAATTTTAGGCACCTGATGTAGATGTTGTGGATCTCTTTGCATTCTCCATTACCTCAGCTGAGAGCCCCGGGCGTTGATACCGGTGTCAGAAATACCCGGGATGAATCCTGGGGGGATTAAGTTATTTTGCAGGTATAAGCTTGCTGTCATCTCCAAATCCTAACAAAAGCTGGTCTCTGCCACCCTGGCTCCCTTCACTCCTAGCAGAGGCTCTGGAGGCTGTAAACTTCCCAGAATTCTGGCAGGAGTTGTTTGTAGGGAGGTTCGCACTCAGCAGAGATGGTGAAAGGCTCAGAGCACTCAAACTGAGCTTTGTCACATCTGTCAGGGCTTACAGGGCTGTCCCGAGGCAGGCAGTGGGCTCCACCACATTACTGCAGAGCTGGATTTGTGGCCTCTGATGTGTTGGGATGGTGTTTCCTACCCATGGAAGTGATCAGTGCTGTT
Organism: Diglossa brunneiventris; assembly: GCA_019023105.1. Classification (NCBI taxonomy): domain Eukaryota; kingdom Metazoa; phylum Chordata; class Aves; order Passeriformes; family Thraupidae; genus Diglossa; species Diglossa brunneiventris. The sequence goes on from CM032359.1 coordinate 35,155,982, forward strand.
AAATTTGGGGGTACAGAATCACAGTGTAGTTGCCAGCAATCCTTTTAATACAGAGCTGTGAAAACAGCTTGGAGTTTCTCCTCTGGATGCAGTGTAACCAAGTTGGAACTCATTTCCAGAAGTGAGGCTAAACATGAATTTTTCTTGTCTGGAAAGAAATATTGCCAGCCTTGTATGTTACTGTGAAGTCCCAGGGATTGCTGCCCTCCCTCCCTGGTTACAGGAGGAGGATTTGCATGGGTGCAGAGCAAGTCCCAGCCCCACAGGGACAGAACTGCAGGGACAGCTGGACAAACCTCTGTTTCTAAAAAAACAGTACCTGAGAAGAGCCTTGGGGTGCTGTCCATGAGCAAATATCACACTGGTTTGGCTTTGCTCACCCTTCCCCACATTCCATGGGAGTTACTCTACTGGCATGGAGAAGAGGCTGAAAGTAGTGCAGGGGGATAAACTGGTCCTTGTATACCTGAGAAGCAGTTATGACATCTAATAAAAAATCCTAGAAATCCCAGAGTTAATGCAATGATGAAGAGCCTGCAGAGGTTTGCTTTGTTCCTTCCTAAAAGTTTTAAGGTGACTTGGAAGGGAAGAGCAAATGTAGGTGGGTGAAATGTTGAGCAGAACAGGAATGGTTTGGAATTAATTCTGTGCTTTACTTAGAGTCTTGGAATATTTTTTTTTTTATTTCACCTGCTTTGAGATGTTAGAGTGCTGAGGCTAGTGGGTGGCATGATTTGGGGGATTGATCTGCTTCAATTAAACGTGCCTATAGGGAAAACTTTATAATTCATACATTTATGGATAAAACAAGTACAGGACTATTAAAGCAGGTATTTGCTCATATTCCAAATTTTGCAACTTAGAAAATATTTGAAGGAAGCTTCTCTATTTTTGTCCTGCTGTGCCCCCCCAGTTCCCTGTTCCCTAGAGCATGTTGGTGACAGACAATTTCAGTGCATCTTCTTTCCCCTCCTCTCCCTGCATTTCTTGTTTCAATCCATGGAATTTGGGTAGTGTCTGTGTTTTGCTGCGTTTCCACCCAGGATTCTGTTTGTCTGGGTAGCACTGCTGGGGAATAATGGCTGTGTCAGCAGCTGGTTTGGGCATTTTTGGGAAACAAAAATGATACACAGATTATTTTGAGCAAATAATTGTGTGAATACTCCAGGAGAAAATGGGAGAAGCTAATAATAACTTCTTCTTTTTCTAAAATAAATGGAAAAGTAGCTTTTGTGACTTTGAAAGAATTGTATGTGCTAAGGAGGCATTTATTCCTGCTGTTCTTCCTGAATCTCCAAGGGTGAAAGGGATCCTTGCTAGAAGGGCTTGCAGGTGGGGGTGGTAGTGGAATATTAGTTTTGCTGCTAATAAACTGCCATAACTCAAGGTCTTCTTCCTATCTGAGTACTGAAAATGTCATAAAATTCTCAGTGGAGTCACTTCACTGATTGCTTACCTTCTCAGTTTGTTTCTTTTTCCTCGGTTTCCTGCTTCTCCAGGGTGTCTTCTAAAATCCCTGTGTATAATTAATAATAACTGATAATTGACTAGTAATTCCCTTTAAAGAAAGGTGACTATAAAACTGGATGTGTCCCAAAGCTGGTTAGTAATGTGATATTGAAGGCTGGCATAAATCTGGTATATAATGTGTAGAAAGATTATATTTACGCTTTTATTTAGTTGCTCAAATATTTTTAATCCAGAAGGTAAATCATTATCTCTCCATACTAGGAAAAAACTTTTAAGGGCATCATTGATAAAAGATGAAAAATGAATTTATGTTGAGAAAACTGGTTAGTGTTTCTAATCTCCTTCCTCGTGAGAGTGGGGCATTATTGAAAGGAATTTCAAAGATAGCACATCAAGATCAATACAGGAGAGGAGTTTCCAGGAGTCTCCAATTGCACACTCTGGAACTAATTGATATGATACACTTCAAACCTCAGAATTTTGCTGTCTACATCATAAATGCAATACTTGATGTGAGCAGGAGCAGTGTTTGCTGAGTGCTTTGTCGGGTTTGTTACCATCTGCCCCAGCCCCAGGACAGACATTTCCAGCTCCTTATCTCACCTCCCCTTGGCTGGGGCTGTTCAGTGGCAATTATTTCTTTATTGCCACCTCCCAGAGGGGCTGGGGCTGCTCTGGGGGATAAGCACTGGCCTCTCTCCAGCCCCAGGGCACTGCAGGTCCTGAGGCCTTTTCTTTTGCTCTCCTGCTTCCATGTGTCCTCGCTGATGCTTCTGCAGGGAGCTGGTTCAGGAAGCTCAACTGAAGAATTTTGTTTCTATTTTGCCCCTTTGGCCAAGCAGAGCTGCCTTTTCCAGGCCCCTGAAGTTACAAACTCCCTGAGCACTTGGCTTGGGGAAGGCAGGGGTGCCAAAGCCTCATCTGGCTCAGGGCACGCTGCAGGTGGAAGCAGGATGCACACACCTGGCAGCATGCACACACGGGGGTGAGATCCCTGGGGGAGGCTCGGGGCAGGGATGTCCCCATGGACACTGCAGTGTTACTGCCCAGGGGCAGCACACACACCTTGGGGAGCTCAGGGCAGGGATGTCCCCATGGATAAAGCTCAGGGATATCCCCGTGGATAAAGCTCAGGGCAGGGGTGTCCCTGTGGATAAAGCTCAGGGCAGGGATGTCCCCATGGACACTGCAGGGTTACTGCCCAGGGGAGCACACACACCTTGGGAGCTCAGGGCAGGGATATCCCCGTGGATAAAGCTCAGGGCAGGGATGTCCCCATGGATAAAGCTCAGGGCAGGGATATCCCCGTGGATAAAGCTCAGGGCAGGGATGTCCCCATGGATAAAGCTCAGGGCAGGGATGTCCCCATGGATAAAGCTCAGGGCAGGGATATCCCCATGGATATTGCCCACAGGCAGCACACACACCTTGGGTTCCTAAGCCAGTGTGCCTCTGGTGACTAAAGGCCTGCACTGAGGAATGAGTAAGTGTTTTAGCTTGCCAGTAAAAGTGTGTCAGGCTTTGAAACATGGCTGCATTTGGGGATGTAAATGAAGAATTTGGTCATTGCATTAATACAAGTGGTAATGCTTTTTTTGTGCTCAAGTCTTGGAACTCCTTGATTTGCTTTCCACATTACAGTGCTGGTTTATTTCTGTTCTCTTTACAGCTGATATAATTTCAACAGTTGAATTTAATTACACTGGTGATCTTCTTGCAACAGGAGACAAAGGTGGCAGAGTGGTTATATTTCAAAGGGAACAAGAGGTCAGTGACTCAAAAAACAAAAGTGTTGTTACTACACTGTTCTTGTGTTGCACAGTCTCACTTCATCAGTTCATGCCCCGATGTTTAAATTGAGAGTTTTCTCAGAAAAACCCAAGTTAGACATATTTCTAGATATCTGTCCTGTGCTGTACTTGGTAAGTTGGTTTCGTGAGGGTTCCCCTCCCTCCTTCCAAAAAAGAAAGTCCCCAAAATCCAAGTGAGCTTTATATGTACCTGGTGTCCTCAGTGTCACTTTGCAGAATTTGGACTTCCTCCTGAATTTTTCCACTGGGTCAGGCTGATCTGAGATAAATCACAATGCTTTGGGAGACAATGTAAAAGAAGTTCAGGAAATAAGCTGCTAGAACTACAGGATAAGGTAGTTAAAATTGTTTGAGGATTTAAAACCAGTGGAAACAGCCACTTCTCCAGAAACACTTGAGCATTTCCCATCAGGAGGGTGGGAGCACTGTCCCTCTTGCGCTTCCACAGCTCCGGTGTGACAGTGCTGTAATGTTCCTGTGTGTTCATCCTGAGCTGGGATATCCCGAGCAGCAGTGGGGATGGGAAACATCCACCAAGTGCTGAAAAGTAATTGTCATGTCTGGGAGGAATCTGGGATTGTGTTCTCTAAAAAGTCAATAGTCCACATGGCAGTTCTCACCAAAGTGTCTGCATATTCGGTCTTAGGAGGAGTTGAGAGGACTTTGAGGGTTTGAGCATTCTCCTGGGTCAGAAATACCAGAATTGGTAATGGAATTTTAATTCAGCTTGTCTGTACATGAATATTACAGATCTTCAGGTGCTGTGGGATTTCTCCAGCAGAACCCCTCTGTTCTCCTTGTGGGGCTCCGATGATGCTCTGTTAATGAACACCTGGCCAGTGTTTTGCATTTCTGCTCACTGTGCTGCTGGTCCCAGCCTGTCCCCCAGGTGCCTCTCTGGTTGTTCTGGGAGGCTCTGGAGCAGTGAGGTGCCAGCACTGCTGAAACGTTACCTGGCTGCAGCCACAGCGCTCCGGCTCATTCATCATTTACTGGGGTGGCCAGAGGCTTAACTAAGGCCCAGAGATAAGGTCAGAGGTGCCTCAGGCACATCCTGAACGTCTCAGGATCTTGGACTTGCCTGATGTGGAGGGGGACTATTATGGGTTGGCTCTCAGTTGTTCCGTAAGGCAAAACCTGCCTGTCACAGCACTTCCTCAGAGAGGGGAAAAACAAACCCCGGGTCAGACTGTTCACACAGGAGTATTCAGCTGTCTCCTTGGGAACACATGGAAACACACATGGAACTGAGGGAAGAGTTGGGAATGAGGGACGTTTCTTTTGTCATGTGCAAAACTGCAGGAAAGAATCTAAAATAAGTGTATAATGCTGGAACCTTAAAATAATAAACATATTTTTTACCCAGTTTGTATTTAAGATTCGGTTCACTAGGTCAGTGACAGCTTAGGGTGGTTATACAGTTCCCCAGACACTTGGGATTTGGGAAAGCACCCTGGAATGCTCCTCATCATGCCCTGGGCTCATAGGACTTGGCTTCACTTGCAAGCAGCAATTACTCCAGCCAAACGTGTGAGTAGAGAGGGAAAGCACCGGTGCCAAGGCAGCTCGCCCTGAGTGCAGGAAACTTCTGGATGGGGTCAGGTGAGAGGAACCTGCTCAAAATTCTTACAAGTCAATGACCTGTAGGGAGCAAAATCATGTAAAGTCTGAGAGTTCAGTGAGAGTGTAGAAACTCCACAGCCATGAGACACTGCAGGGCAAACTGCACCCCTGGGGCTGCTCTGCACCACAAACCGCTGACACCAACTTACTCAGAAAGCCTGATAACAAGTTGCCTCAAATCTGATAATGCAAATCTGGGGAACCTTGCACTTTGCTCTCTGTTCCTTGCTCCCACACCACCACATGAGAATAGCAAAGCCTGAAGGGTGCACAGATATTTATACATAAACCTACACTTCTAAAGAGGAAGGGCTCTGTGCACTGTATTGATGCTAAACTGGGTACAATACCACAGACTGAAGATTGAAAATTCAAGAGCTGTTGTAAAAGCTGACGTTCTGATTAACAGTTTCTAGGGGTTGTTTTGTGTGGGCCATTTCTGAGGGACCCAGTGCCACCAGCCTCAAGAAATGCTCTTTTTCTTGCAGACTAAAAGCCGTCCTCTCTCTCGGGGAGAATACAATGTTTACAGTACCTTCCAGAGTCATGAGCCTGAGTTTGACTACTTGAAAAGTCTAGAAATTGAGGAAAAAATTAATAAAATTAGGTGGTTACCACAACAGAATGCTGCTCACTTCCTGCTGTCTACAAATGGTAAGGGCCCTTTATTTTGTACAAAGAACTTTGTCTTTGGAGTATTGTCTCACCTGTCATACATTTGGGGTGTTTTTCTGACATATTTGGGGTTGTTTTAATGTCTTCTCCAATTACATGCAAAATACGTCTTGATTGTAATGTTGGCTATGTGAATATTGGGTCTGTTTAGTTTTGGTGCATCATGGAGCATCTGTAAATGAAATTGTAGAACTGGGTACATGGGTTAGTGCGAACAGTTAGACTCATGTCTTAAAGGTATTTTCCAGCCTAAACTATTCTGTGGAAAAAACTTGCTCTTATTATCAGAGGAATACATTATTTTAACAGTTTAGATCACTTTGTGAGGTTGTGGTGAAATTCTAAAAGCAAGAGTGACTTCTGTCTGCTGGTCTGTGCAATTAAAATAATTTCCTCTGATAAAAGTCTTAATAAAGCATTCTTTAAACGGTGTCATCCTAAATGCTCTGCAGGAGTTTGGGGAGGAGAGGTTTGGCTCCAGTTGGCCAAGGCTCTCACCATTGGGTGAGACAAGTGTGCACTCACTGCCTGCACTTGGAGCACTTCTCTGGTAACACGTGGCAAGTGCATTCCTTTGGAAACACTGGGGCAAATCCTGATCTCTGCCTTTGCCTGGCTCTGAGCAGGTGCCTGGGACAAACCTGCTTTCCTTTAGCACCATTAGTATGAGGGCTTCATGTGTTTGCTGGGTTTGGTCCCTAGCAGTGGTCTCCTAATGTAATTCAGCAAATCATCCAGGCTTAGTGGAGAATTTGGGTAGTTGGTGTGTGAAACTCTCCCCAGGCAGTGACATTTGGGTGAGTGGGAGGCACAGGGCCTTACTGCTCAGGCACAAATTGGGATCTTATTCAAACTGCACCTCACCTTGTGGGTAAAGAACTTGGTCAGGGTCCTTCTGCTGCAGGCAGGGGAAACGCAGACAGGTCACTCGTGTCCACTCTGCTGAGTCCATATTTACTGATTTGATTTTGTATTCAATCTGTTCTCAAGCATGTGAATTTTCTGGTTTTAGATAAAACTATTAAACTATGGAAAATAAGTGAAAGGGATAAACGAGCCGAAGGTTATAATTTAAAAGATGAAGATGGAAGACTTAGGGAGCCTTGCCGAGTCACAGAACTACGGGTACGTCTCTGCTCTTTGACTTTGTGTATCTCTCTGCATGCTCTTCTCTGTCTTTGTACTACCAAACTGAAATGTGCAAATCAAAAATGGTGTTTGTGTCAGGCTCATTGAAACCTTCAGAAAAAAATGGAGACACTTCATATTATTCTTATATATAAAACTATTTTAAAAAGTTCCTCTGGGAAGCTTGAGGAAAACTTTCATCATTATAATACTGTATTTCTAAGAGGATGACTCAAAAATTGGAACAGGGTATTCTGTGGCTGGATGAAGGTGTGTTTGTTAGAGCAAGTTCCAGGCATTTGTGTAACCTAATGTGCACTGGAGTAGTCTTGGACATGCTGTAGTGGTAGCAGGAGCCCAAGAAATGAAATGTGGGGTTGGGGTTTTTCCTGGGGTTTCATGTTGTTCCACCATCAGCAGGAGAAGAACTGAGGCTCTCAATGCTCTCAAAGCCCCCCTCCATGGTAGAGACTTCAGCTGGAGGCATTTCTTGGGGTTTGTCTTGCTTTTGCCAAAGCTGAATGTTGAGGAGAAGCTTTGGGTGTACAAAATGTGTTGGGAAAGGATTTCCACTGCCTCAGTGTGTGCAAGCCAGGGTTGGATTGAGTGTTCCATGAGAGCAGCTACATCCCTTAGGATCCAGTGGTAGAAGGAGGTCCCAGTGGAGTTTTGGGTTCTGCAGCCTTGCCCTGCTGGAACACCAGCTCGGGCACTGGAGGGGCACTTAGGGCTCCTTAAGGCACTGTGCTGCACAGGGGAGCAGCAGCAGCAGGAACCTCTCCTGTCAGTCCCCTGCACTTGCTGCTTGCTCTGGGCTGCAGCCCTTGCAGCCTGGGAGAAGGGCTGATGGATAAACCACATCTGAACAAGAGCTGGCTGGAGGAAAAACCTCACCTGGAGGTACCTCCATGTGTTAAAAAATGCTCAGGGTTTGGAGAGCCAGAGCATACAGAGCTCTGGGGCTCTCTTGGCAGGTTTAGTTACAGAAACACAGTGCCCATGTTCATGGGGACGTGGCCATGGAGGAGAAGCAGCACTTTACACAGAGACCATGGCATTTCCACGTCCCATTCCTGATCTTTCCCATTAGTGCACCTGTGCTGTCACAGCCAGGCTGGGAGCACTCTGCTGAGATAGGACAGTGGCCTGATTAAAAGTAATGGATTAATTGTAGGCGTTAGTTGGTGTAAACAGGCTGGGAGATACAAACCAGGAAGGCAGGTGGGCAGCTCTGGGCTGGATCAGTCCTTGTTCCAGGAAGACAGGTTACCTTAGGCACCCCTGAGCTGGGCTGGCTGTGGGAGCAGCACATCCAGGTGTGCCTGAATTCCTGCTGACTGTTCATGAGCAAATTGGGAATTTTCTTGGAGACTGTTCTTGCCAGTTTCCTGAGCAGCCATCCAAGCTCTGGGGACATTTCTAAGGGTTTGTTTACAAACACAGCCCATGTGCTGTTGGGTGAGGCACCAAGGGCCTGGCTTTGACTGGGAAGTGTCCTGTTGGCAGTGTCCAAAGTCAGCATCCACGTATTCTCTCTGTATTTTTTGTGCTCAGTGGATTTCAGAAGTGTTTAGTCACCAAATCAATACAGAAATCTGTGCAGTGCAGTTAATTAATTGCCATCAAACAAGCTGTGGGGTTCAGGGCTCAGTGTTGGCGCCAGTTCTGTTTAAGGTCTTTATTGATGATCTGGCTGAGGAGATCGAGGGCAGTCGCTGAATTGACAAGAGGATGGAACGTGAGTGGGATGTGCATCTGCTGGAGGGCAGCAAGCTCTGCTGGGGAAACTGGACAGGCTAGATTTGTGGGCCAGGGTAGAGGGGTAGAGTCCTCATCCCTGGAGGGGTTTCACAGCTGTCTGTGAAACTTGGGGACAGGGGATGGTGGTGGCCTCAGCAGTGCTGGGGGTATGGACTCAATCCGGAGGGTCCTTCCTAAGGCATTGACCCTGTGCTGGGTGATGTGTGGGGGTCAGCAGTGACTGTGTGCCCGGGTGATCCATGGGAGTCAGCAGTGACCCTGTGGCAGTCAGCAGTGACTGTGTGCCCGGGTGATCCATGGGAGTCAGCAGTGACCCTGTGGCAGTCAGCAGTCACTCTGTGCCTGGGTAACTCTGTGCGGGTCAGCAGTGTCCCCGTGGGGGTCAGCAGTGACTCTGTGCCCAGCCCCTGTGCTCTGTGCCCGCTCAGGTGCCAACGCTGAAGCCCATGGACCTGATGGTGGAGGCCAGCCCGCGCAGGACCTTCGCCAACGCCCACACCTACCACATCAACTCCATCTCTGTCAACAGCGACTACGCCACGTACCTGTCTGCCGACGACCTCCGCATCAACCTCTGGCACCTGGAGGTCACCAACAGGAGCTTTAGTATCCTTCGGTGCCCTCTGCACAGCAGGTGCAGCTCAGCTGCCTGTGTTTGAGAGAATCACTTCAGTGGTATTAATTAGAGTGGGTGTTTGAAGCCAGGGCTTAAAACAGAATTTCTGAAGTCTGGAGGTGTAATGCAGTGAAAGCAGGCTTTGGGATGCTCAGTCTTTGCTGAGGGCAAGCATGCCTCCAGTGGAAAACTGTCAGTAGAAACATCAGAGAGGGTTTGATTTCTAAGGAGGAATTGAGGAATTGTGGGAGCATCCCTAACTTGTGAAGTTCAATCAGCTTAAATAAGAGTTGTTGGATATGAACAGTAGATCCTTTGTTACTGTGGATACTTCTTTCAAAGTTTGTGGTCTCTTAACCAAGTGACACTTCTCTTGAAACCAAATCTCAATATTTTTTCATGTCAAATGATACCATTAACTGCAGAAGTAATTTTCAGCTCTCTCTGCAAACCTGTGCAACTGAAACTAAGAGTGCTTTACATTGACAAATCTGCAGTAAAGTAAAAGTTGCAGGAGTACTGATACCTAAATAGGTCATTTTCTAAAGTTTTAGGTCAGGTTTTCCAAAGCTTTAGGTAAAGAGATGAGGTTTATTTGCTGTGCAATTGGAAGCATTAAGAAGGAGCCTTAGGGAGGCTTGCTGGACTTTGATTCTTGTGACATATTCTTTCACTCCAGGAGTCTGAAACTGCCCAGCATCTGTGGATTTGAGATTAGAAAGCTGGTGTAATGATAGGCCAGAGGGGAATGGCTTCCCAGAGCCAGAGTGCAAGGTTAGATGGGATGTTGGGAAGGAATTGTTCCCTGGGAGGGTGGGCAGGCCCTGGCACAGGGTGCCCAGAGCAGCTGGGGCTGCCCCTGGATCCCTGGCAGTGCCCAAGGCCAGGCTGGACACTGGGGCTTGGAGAAATCTGGTCCCTCCCACCCCAGACCATTCTGGGATTCTGGGACCTGTCAAGTCCAGAGTTCTCCAGGCTGTCCCCCACTCTTGTACCTTACACAGGGTGGAAAGGAAGCTCTTGCCCCAGTTTCCTAGCTGGCATTGTTAAGCTCTGTCACTGATGAGCTGCCAGAGGGAGGGGCTCAGGTGTGAAGCGTTGCAGGCCTTGACCAGCTGTGGCAGACATCGTGGACATCAAGCCAGCCAACATGGAGGAGCTGACGGAGGTGATCACGGCGGCCGAGTTCCACCCGCACCACTGCAACGTGTTCGTGTACAGCAGCAGCAAGGGCACCATCCGCCTGTGCGACATGCGCTCCTCAGCGCTGTGCGACCAGCACTCCAAGTGTGAGTGCCCGCCTGCCTTCCTTCCTTCCTTCCTGCCCGCCTTCCTTCCTTCCTGCCCGCTTCCTTCCTGCCCGCCTTCCTTCCTGCCCGCCTTCCTTCCTTCCTGCCTGCCTTCCTGCCCGCCTTCCTTCCTTCCTGCCTGCCTTCCTGCCCGCCTTCCTTCCTTCCTGCCTTCCTTCCTGCCCGCCTGCCTTTCTTCCTTCCTGCCCGCCTGCCTTTCTTCCTTCCTTCCTGCACCTTCCTTCCTTCCTTCCTGCCCGCCTTCCTTCCTTCCTGCCCGCCCTTCCTTCCTTCCTGCCTTCCTTCCTGCCTTCCTTGCCCGCCTGCCTTTCTTCCTTCCTTCCTGCCCACCTTCCTTCCTGCCCACCTTCCTTCCTTCCTTCCTGCCCGCCTTCCTTCCTTCCTGCCTGCCTTCCTTCCTTCCTGCCTGCCTTCCTGCCCGCCTTTCTTCCTTCCTGCCCGCCTTCCTTCCTTCCTGCCTGCCTTCCTGCCCGCCTTCCTTCCCTCCTTCCTGCCCGCCTTCCTTCCTGCCCGCCTTCCTTCCTGCCCACCTTCCTTCCTTCCTGCCCGCCTTCCTTCCTTCCTGCCCACCTTCCTTCCTTCCTGCCTGCCCGCCTTCTTTCCTTCCTTTCCTCCCTTTCCTCCCTGCCCACCTTCCTTCCCTCCAGCCACAGGGGACCCGACCTCCCTGGGGAGCACCAGGGCAGCAGTGCTGGGCACATCTCAGTTGTCTTGTTCTAGGCCACCCCTGGGCACAGGTGTAGCGTGAGGCACCACCTGGCTGCTCTTTGCCCGTTTGTGCCCCATAAACTGACAGGGACGAGTGCTTTGGGCACAGTGAGGCCTGTCTGCTGGCCACACTCAGGCTGGCTGCCTCTCAAGGTATCTGCTCTCCCTGTGCCAGTTCAGGGCAGCTCTTGCACCTCTGTGCATTGCAAACTGGGCTGCTGCTTGCTGCCAGAATCGCTGTCCCCTGTGGCCAGTGCAGCTGCTAGGATAGGATGAATCCCTAGGAATATGCCCTGGAAGTTTCCAGGGATGCAGGGTGCCTGCTCCCCCGGCTGCTGAGCCACCAAAGCACGAGCAGGTGAGGAACGAGAGCTTTGCTGTGGAAGCTGTGGGGCTCCTGCCCAGGCCTTGCACGCAGCCACGTGTTCTGTTCCCTGCTGGCAGAGCTGAGCTCTAGCAGTGCCCAGCCCTGGGGGTGCCTGCCCCACAGACACTTCCAGGCCAGCTTCCTGCAGTGCAGAGAGGGCTTTCATGGGGCTAGAAGGAAATACTTGTGCAATGGGAAGTGACTAATGCAAGGCCACCCCACTGATCTGGTTCAGTGTTGCATTAAATCACTTAAATGGACTTTATTTTTAACTGCTTGTGACTGAATTACATCCTGCAACAAGAGGTCTTTCAAAAATGAGTGAGATCTGGGTAGCTGGGTCAGGAATTTCTGATTTCAGAGATTGACTTATGGATTTAAACAGCACATGTTGATCTGCTCTCTGAATTCACACAAACTGTGTTGCAAATGTAGCTGCTCATATTTTAGGGTTTGTTTAGTACAGCTGTGGTTCAGAGGTAAGGAAAAGTACATGGTCCAGTGGTCTCCTGGTGTTGGTGTCCCTGCTGTTCCAGCTGCTGCTGTTGTGGCTGACGTGTAGATCAGGTGTGATGGTTACAGTACCCACTGCAGTTTGCTGCTCTGGTTGATCCCCAAGACCTGTGAGTTGTGGTTTGCTGGTGCTGTGCTGTGGTTGAATGTTGGAGATGGACATCTGGCACTCTGGTGACCTAGAGCACAACAGTGCTAAAAAAGAGATTATTTCTGAGAAGTGTCTAACAGCAACTTTCTTCAAAAGAAACTAGTCACTGATTTAAAATTCTCCTGAAAAGTGAAACTTGGAAGTACTGAAAACACTGAGGCCGTGTAAGAGCCGGCGTTGGTTTCATGTGGAACTGTGTGTTCTCTCTGCAGTTTTTGAGGAACCTGAAGATCCTAGCAGCAGATCATTTTTTTCAGAAATAATATCCTCGATATCTGATGTGAAATTCAGCCACAGCGGGCGATACATGATGACAAGAGACTACCTGTCTGTCAAGGTGTGGGACCTCAACATGGAGAACAGGCCCGTGGAGACCTACCAGGTAGAGCAGCACGTGTGCTGAGCTGTCCCTTGTGTCCCCGTGCCCGTGTGCGTGTCCAACGCGTGTCCCTTCCCCAGGTGCACGAGTACCTGCGCAGCAAGCTGTGCTCCCTCTACGAGAACGACTGCATCTTCGACAAGTTCGAGTGCTGCTGGAACGGCTCCGACAGGTGAGGGGTGAGGGGCTCAGCCTGGCCAGGCCAGGGCTGCCAATGGCTCTGAGTCACAAATGTGAGGGCACAAAGCCCTGCAGTGGGCAGGTCACACCAACAGGATTGCCAGGGCTGTTCCTGCCCTGTGCCCAGGTGAGCCCCACCTGCAGAGCCCAGCACAGGGGGGACCTGCAGCTGCTGGAGAGAATCCAGAGGAGGCACCAAATGATCAGAGGATGGAACAGCTCTGCTGGGAGGAAAGGCTGGGAGAGGCTATTCAGGCTCTTCCTGAAAGGCTGTTCACCTGGAGAGGAGAAGCTCCAGGGTGGCCTCACAGTACCTGAAGGAGCCAAGAAACTGGAGAGTATTTACAAGGGCCTGGAGTGCTGGGACACAGGGAACGGCTCCCACTGCCAGAGGGCAGGGCTGGATGGGATATTGGGAATTGTTCCCTGGCAGGGTGGGCAGCCCTGGCACAGGTGCCCAGAGCAGCTGGGGCTGCCCCTGGATCCCTGGCAGTGCCCAAGGCCAGGCTGGACACTGGGGCTGGGAGCAGCCTGGGACAGTGGGAGGTGTCCCTGCCATGGCTGGGGTGGCACTGGGGGGGATTAAGGTCCCTTCCAATCCAAACCAGTCTCACTTCTGTTGACAAGGGACAGAGGGATAGAGGAGCACCAGGAAACCTGCTTTGCTCACGTGCAGCTGAACAAAGTGTCACTGCAGCTGAGTGCCAGTGGCAGGAGGGGACAGCAGGGGAACACCTGCTGAAAGTGAAGTGGTGCACTGGAAGCAGTGCTCAAGCCCCAGAGGAATGGAGCAGGTTTTCAGTGGAGAGGAGAGCAATGGAATGCCATGGCCTGGTGATGAGCATGGTCTGACAGTCACATGTAGGACTGAGAGGAGGGGGTGGATCTTATTTCTTACAAGATGTGCCTTCCTTTTCCTTGAACCAGTACAATCATGACTGGATCTTACAACAACTTCTTCCGGACGTTTGAGCGGAGCACGCTCCGGGACACCACCCTGGAGGCCTCCCGGGAGAGCAGCAAGCCTCGTGCCATCCTAAAGCCACGCAAAGTGTGCACTACTGGCAAGAGGAAGAAGGACGAAATTACCGTTGACAGTCTGGACTTCAACAAGAAGATTCTGCACACAGCATGGCACCCCGCGGAGAACATCATCGCTGTAGCTGCCACCAATAACTTGTATTTATTCCAGGAAAAGGTTAACTAAGGATGGCTGCCCGCGGACAGAGTCTCGTCTCACATAGTTCAGCTCAGTTGTTTATCTGTAACAGAAGGCCTTGTTGTCCTATCAGTGAGGAACATTGATGCACTTACTTCCCTTGAGCTATCGGAGAGCATCTGGCCTGGCTTTGAGTTCCTGGCGTGGTTCTGCCTTCGGTGGGGTGGGAGCATCCACGCGCCTTTCGGGGAGGACCCTCCGAGGCAGAATTGGTGGACAGTGCTCAATGAGGCCAACACACAAAACAAATTATTTATTGATGTCTGAGCCTTCCTTTCCAGTTTATAGACCAAAAAATTTAACACCTGAGAAGAAAAAGTTGTCATAAAAGTGTAATTTCTCTCTCTCGCTCTCTGCTGTAATATTTGGGCCTTTCAGAACATTTCTCGTGCTTGATGCCTGTCCGTTCCTCCTCGGGCCCGGGCCAGGGCCTGACCTCAGAGCACAGTGGCAGGGCTTGAGCTGGGGTCTAGGCAGGTGTCCATGGCTATTTACTCACCAACTGTACCTATAACCACACCTTCTGGTGGAAACCACTTAATAAATAACAGCCTATCAAACGTGTTCTTAGAGCTGGAGGGATGTATTCAGTCTTCTTTTTGTATTGCATGTCTTGAGCTGGTGCAGAACAGTTCTGGTGGCACCTCTGACAGGGTTTGCCCCAAAACATCGAGGTTTTGGCAGACTAATACAAACTTTTTTGTGTAGTATTTCAGATTCTGGATTTAGAGTTTCCATGGCATTGTCATAGAGTTGGAGTTGCACTGGATTTGTTGTCAAAGGCTCTGTGTGTGCCAAGTAGGAGATGGAAAGGGTCCTAGAAACATCCACAGCCTTAACCAAGTGTCGGCCTTGCACGGAGGGAACCAAAACATCGACACCTTCTCTGCTCTGAGGATAAACATGCAGTTCCTGGTGCATCTCACCCTCAGCCAGAGACAGACCTGACGTGCATTAATGGTTTTTAACCTTTTTAGTATTTGTCACAAAGGGAACAGTTATTTTAAGTATTTGGCGTAGAATCTTGCATTTCCCACTGCAGTTGCAGAGCCACTCTGGGCTGTGCTGCAGCAGGGCCGGGCTGGGCTGCCCAGGGTGAGCCCCGCTGGCGGGACAGCAGCTGCTGGAGCTCTCTTGCTCACTTGTTTTAAGCCTTAGGTACTGTTTCTTTTTTTGTTCTTTTTTTCTTCCAAAGAGGCCTAAATCACATCCCCTTCCCCCGGATGAGCCTGGGGCCACGTCCAGCAGCCCCCAGCAGCCAGAGGCTGCACTCTGCCAGGTGCCTGCAGCCTGGGAACTCCTTCCCAGAGGCCCAAGCTTTCCCCAGCCAGCCCCAAGTGTGGTTACACTCCGTTTTCCCTGGAACAAGGGCTTGTTCCAGTCCCAAGAGCAAACCGTGGCCATCCCGCCCCTCCCGGTACCGCCCCCGAGCCGCTGGGTCCCAGGAAGGTGGGAAGGACAAAGCCTGAGGTTCTCCCGGGAAAGGCTCGGTCCAGCCAGTCCTGTCCTGTAGTTGGTTGTGACACTTTGGAACTCTGGAGATGTGGAACTGGGGGGTCGCTGAAGCGTTGATCCAGCCGCGTTCCCAACGCCTGCTCGAGCCGATCCGTGGGGTTGTACATAATTGTTCAGTTCTTTTGACCAAAAAGTTTAATAAATTTTAAATGTTTACCTGGCCGTGCTCCCTGTGTTTTGCAACATTTCCTTCTGTGTGGGAGGGAACTGGCTGGATGGGCCAGCCCAGGGGTGTGTTTCCAGCTGGGATGGTTGGAGTGGCCAGGGCTGCTGGTTGTGGATGTATTTTCAGCAAATACAAGTGGAATATCCTATTTTATAGCCCTGTTTGCTTGTACCACTTTCAGTTAGCTTTTGACTATTTTCATGGAATTTTTATCCTTTTATCTAAAACCAGATTTCAGTGTCAAGTTTGGTAAAACTGCTGCCTAGTGGAGCACCCGGTCTAGTGAAAGGTTCTGCTCCCCATGGCCAGGGGTGGAACTCGATGGGGCAGAGCTGGGTGGGCTTTCAGCTCCCTCCCAACCCAAACCCTTCTGGGACTGTTCCTGCCCCAGGGCTTTGGGCAGGCCCACAGGGAAGCAGCTGAGGGAGCTGCACCCAGCCCCTGCAGGCCAAGGCCATGGGCTCAGCCCCTGGTGATGGTCATGCCGTGAAATTGGGACTGAAGTCCCAGCAGTGAGGAGTGGGTGAGCATGAACATTGCAGTACCTCACTGTGCCCAGGCAGCCAGCGCTGCCCCAGGGTGTCACCTTTGGGGGGAAGGAACTGGGGGACAATGGCAATGAAAAAGGGACACCGTGGTTTAACCCCTTCCCTTCTCCAGCCAGAGCCCAGCCGTGTGCTCAGCAGGGATCTGCTGCTCCCAGTCCCACAGGAAATGAAAACAGCACCGGAGCATTCGAGGGTTCTGATCCCACCTTTGCTCTTGGAGGAGTAGGAGAAATTCCTCCCTGGAAAGGGCTGCCCGGCCCTGGCACAGCTGCCCAGGGCAGGGCTGGAGTGCCCATCCCAGCCCTGTGGATGTGGCACCTGGGGCCATGGGGCAGTGCTGGGAGTGCTGGGACTCCATGGGCTCACAGGGCTTTTCCAACCTCAGCAATTCCATGGTTTCCAGCTCCTCAGGAGCATCACATACCCCTGTGTGTGCAGTGAGTGCAGGTTACCCAGGGCCTGCTGAGGTTTGCTTGATGCTGTTTCTGTGGAAACATCTCCATTCCATGTCAGGAAGCGACCAGTAGGAAAGGGGCAGGCAGAGGCCAAGAGCCTCATCAGCCCCTGGAGGAAAAGGAATGAGGAAACTGAGTTCACCAGGAACCTTTTTATTTAAATATATAAAACATGGTATTTTGGCAAACATTCATTGTCTCATTAAATAAGGTAAAATCACGGAAGGGAAAGGCATTGCATCAGTAAAAACCAAGGAGAAGCCACCCTGTGGTTCATGTGCCCAGGGCTGGGGTCAGGTGCAGATTGATGTGGGACAGGAAAAGCCTGTAAGCAACAGCCTGCGGTAAGTACAGCAGAGAACCTGGAGTAACTGCTGGGGTTAAATAAATGTCCTGGCAAAAGCAGCTTTTGGTAGGCACTAAATCCAAATTCTACCTCTGAACTAGGACAAACTGATGGAGTTTTACCCACGTGCTCATCTCTTCCCACTGTGTCTCAACACCTTACACGTCCCACCAAAGTGAACTACGCCACACCTACCAGAGGAGAGGCTGCCCGGGGCAGTGCGAGCCCCTGGGAATTCCCGGATCATCTATAAGGCCCCTCCAGTCTGGGCTCTCCCTCCCTGTGGGGGCTGCAGGAGCAGGGACAACATTCCCACCACAGGCACAGGAGGGGCGGGATGGACACGGCCCAGCACAAGGGCTGCTGAAAGCTGGGACTGATTTAAACACGGAGCTGCTCTAATGCTCAGGTACTTCACTACAAAGCACTAAGGGACATTACAGCATCTGCCACGTGCTCATGGGGTTATCCAGCGGGGATTGATCCAGAAGGCTCTATGTGACACGGGAGCTCCAGCGCCTCCCTTCCCATTTTTAGACTAAAGTAAAACAGGACACGGACAGGACACACACACGACGGCCACGACCAGCTCCCCTCCTCTGCACCTCCTGCGCTCCAGCTGCGGCTGCTCTGCTCCAGCTCCACCCCCGGTGCCTCTAAAAGGTGCTGCTGGAGGCCGTGGTGGTCAGGCGCCTCCCGATGTAAATCCTGCAGCAGGGTCAGAGCACGCGCTCAGCTCGGCTGTGTCTCAGTGCTGGGAATGCCCTCCCTGCCAGGCCACGGCCTCTGCAATTCCTGGCAGCAGGAGCAGCACTGCCAGCTGTAACCAAGCAGGAACAGAACTGCTCCGGAGCCCAGCCCTGTGACTGCCCCTGCTCTGGTGCCCCTCCCAGATCCAGGGCCCAGCACCTGCCCCACGCTCCTGTGGAAAGGAAACATCCCCCATCCCTCGCAGGAGGGAATTAAAAAATCTACTGAGTAATTTAAAATAATATTAAATATTTTTAAATCGATGTCAGTGGAACTTTAAAATCTATTCAATATTAGGTTTTTGCTTTGCTGATCTCCTAGTTGTGAGATTAAGAGTCTCATCTCCAGTGGAGCTAAGTGTTGTGTGACTACAGTTCCAGTGTACAGAATTCCTCATTTCCCTGCCTCTTAATTGTTCTGAGAAATTCCCAACCAGGAGAAAATCAGAAAACTTCAACCATCCAGCAATACCACAGGCAGGAAGCACTTCCTGAATAACCATCTCGGACAAAGAGAGAACTGGGAATCAGAATCAGGCCTCAAAGAAAGCAGGTAAAAAATATCTTTTTTTTTTTTTCAATTGAACCTTACCCCAGTCCAATGGCCAGCAGGTGAGAGAGCAGCAGGGATGGCAGGAAAACCTTCAGGAATTCCGCAGAGAATATCCCCCCTTTCTTCATGACACTGGTGTTCCTCATGCTGAGCGTGGCTGTGCGCCGGGGGTGCTTGAAGAGGAATTCCCTGGATTTGAGGAAGGAAGGTGAGCTGTGTGCTCAGGCAGGACGAGGAGAAGCTGCAGGAGCTCTCCCAGCAGCTGTGGCAGCACTCACTTGGGCGGGATGTTCTCGGGCCGGCTGGACCAGTCCCAGATCCAATCCGCGTTCTTCCTCAGCAGCCGCTCCACCTCCCTCCTCCTCTCCAGGAAATCCTCCTCAGACTGCAAGCGAGAGCCACCAGCACTGAGCAGGGCAGCTGGGAGCTGCCAGAGCTCTGCCTGCAGCCAGCACCACTGCCAGGCCAGCACTGACACCGAGCAGGGCAGCTGGGAGCTGCCAGAGCTCTGCCTGCAGCCAGCACCACTGCCAGGCCAGCACTGACACCCACCTTCCCAGCCCTTCCCACCCCCCTTCCAGGGAGTGTTCACATTCCAGATCAACTGTGGGAGCAGGGAGATCCATCCTCAGAGTGGGGTGAGAATGGCAAAGACCATATCCCATATTCCATATCCCATATGTGCCTGAGACAAGACTGCCCTGGCAGTGAAATCCCAGAGCCAAGCATTTCATCCTTATGCACAGTCCCAAAATATCCCCAGCTCCCAGCCCTGATGGACACTGGCACAGGGATTGCTGCCCTGTCCCAGCCCTGATGGACACTGGCACAGGGATTGCTGCCCTATCCCAGCCCTGATGGACACTGGCACAGGGATTGCTGCCCTATCCCAGCCCTGATGGACACTGGCACAGGGATTGCTGCCCTATCCCAGCCCTGATGGACACTGGCACAGGGATTGCTGCCCTATCCCAGCCCTGATGGACACTGGCACAGGGATTCCTGCCCTATCCCAGCCCTGTTGGACACTGGCACAGGGATTGCTGCCCTATCCCAGCCCTGATGGACAGTGGCACAGGGATTGCTGCCCTGTCCCAGCCCTGATGGACACTGGCACAGGGATTGCTGCCCTGTCCCAGCCCTGATGGACACTGGCACAGGGATTGCTGCCCTGTCCCAGCTCCCAGCCCTGATGGACACTGGCACAGGGATTGCTGCCCTGTCCCAGCCCTGATGGACACTGGCACAGGGATTGCTGCCTATCCCAGCTCCCAGCCCTGATGGACACTGGCACAGGGATTGCTGCCCTATCCCAGCCCTGATGGACACTGGCACAGGGATTGCTGCCCTGTCCCAGCCCTGATGGACAGTGGCACAGGGATTGCTGCCCTGTCCCAGCCCTGATGGACACTGGCACAGGGATTGCTGCCCTGTCCCAGCCCTGATGGACACTGGCACAGGGATTGCTGCCCTGTCCCAGCCCTGATGGACACTGGCACAGGGATTGCTGCCCTGTCCCAGCCCTGATGGACACTGGCACAGGGACTGCTGCCCTATCCCAGCCCTGATGGACACTGGCACAGGGATTGCTGCCCTGTCCCAGTCCCAGCCCTGATGGACACTGGCACAGGGACTGCTGCCCTGTCCCAGCCCTGTTGGACACTGGCACAGGGATTGCTGCCCTGTCCCAGCCCTGATGGACACTGGCACAGGGGCTGCTGGTCAGGCTCAGAGCTGGCAGATGTCACTGGCAGTCCCTGCCCAGCTCCTGGCAGGGACCAGTTCCAGTCCCTGGCCATCCTGGCAGCAGGTGAGCCTGGCCAGGTGTGTGCTCACAGAACAAGCCCCCCCAGCCCCAGCTCTGGTGCAGTTACAGCACAAACGCTGAGTCAGGGCAGAGCTCCTGGCTCAGCTCAGCTCCATTCCACACAGCCCAGGCCTTGGGATAAAAATAGATCCTGCTCCCAGAATTCCAACAGCTCTGGATGCACACACACACGGGATGGAAATAGAACTGTCCAGGCAGCTGGAATTCTGATGGCTTTCTAACTTGGGGTTATTTGTTCTCAAAGTCTAAATAATGATCTTTAAACAGCTGAAGGGTGTTTCTGACAATATAAAATAATAATTTCCAGTAATAATTAACTTGCAGTACCACATTTAGCTAACCTAAAGCTGAGTCCTTGGAGTCTGGCAGGAGTTGTAGAAATGATGCAGAAAAATTCACTTCCTTGAAATACTTCCTTCCTCAAAATGCTTTGTGAGTCATTTTTTTAATATTAAAAGCTAATTTATTACACTGAAGACTTCAGATTTCAGCCTGTCATCCTGCAATAAGCCCTGTATTGATTAAATATGGTCAATGCACATTATTTCCCCCACTCTTGTTGCAAATGTGTTTATTCATTTTCCTTGCAAGGTAAACAAACGTACAAAGTGAAATCAGAAAGAACAGGGAGTTTTCCAAAGCAGCACATATTCAGGTTTGGTATTAATTGTTAAAATACCTGGAATCAAAGCTATGGCAGGGCTTGGAAATTGTGTATTTTTGGCTGCCATATTTAAGTGACTCTAGAAATTCTTGCTGCTGTCAAAATATCTTTTAAAATCCCTATTGAATTGGTGGAGGTGCATTTCAGCATTGGTGGGGGATGTAGGAAATGCACCCCATCAGCAGCCAAAGGGAGAGGGCAAATCCTTCTGAAAAATCTCAGTACAGATTGGAAAGACCAAACCAAAACATCCCCACGTGTCAGGAACAAACACAGCCAGGCTGGATCTGCCAGGGCTGCTGTGAGTTGTGCAAGTCTGTGCTTCAGCAGCTTCTGCTGTTCCTGCCCAAAGCACAGAGCTCCCCTCTCCCCCAGCCAGGCGAGGACCTTACCTGGAAGCTGTTCTTCTCCCCACTGCTGTGGCTCTCTATCTCCAGAGCTCTGTGGCTGTCCTGGGGGGTCTGCGAGCGAGGAGGGCTGCACCAGGAGAGAAGCACCAGGAAAGGAGGAGGTGAGGTGTTCTGTGACACCCTGGGAGCTGGGCACTCTGCCCAGGAGTGCCCCAACCCTGCCCCAGGGGCTGCATAGGGCAGTGCTGCCACAGCCACCTCAGTCAGTGCTCTGACCCCCAGCCCTCTGCCCACACTGCTGGGGAGCCCTGGCACTTGCACACACACAACAGGCAGCAAATGAGGAGTGGCAGCCGGGTTTGGTTTGAATCCCCACCAGCCAGGCCAGGCCTGTCCTGCTGTGGAGTTTGAGTCCTGGACTTTGGGCTCTTGCAAACACAATTTAGGCTGGAGAGCTCACAGCCCATGGAAATGCAGCACATGCATTAATGGCACTGCCTGAGCACCTGGCCCAGGGCTGGGCTGTTGTGTGACCCCTGGACATCTGCTCTGGTTTCTGGGCACACACGTGCTCATATGGAACACACACAAAACACACACCCCTGTGTTCACACAAATAGGCACGTGCACGTCAGTACACCCATGCAGCATTCCTGTCTCTGCCTCTGGGACATCCCTGGGACCCCGTGCTGACCTTGCCCAGCAGAGCCCCTGCTCACCTGTCACAGTGGGAGCTCTCC
The DNA here is from genome assembly GCA_019023105.1 of Diglossa brunneiventris. Taxonomy (NCBI): domain Eukaryota; kingdom Metazoa; phylum Chordata; class Aves; order Passeriformes; family Thraupidae; genus Diglossa; species Diglossa brunneiventris. Next base: position 35,177,807 of record CM032359.1, read on the forward strand.
CTGGAGCTGCTCCTGCCCGACTCGTGCTGGGCGTCCAGCAGGATCTTCTCCATGTCCCCGTTGTGGATGGACAGCGAGGCTGGCACCTGCTCCTGGCTGCCCGTGGACACTGAGCTGCCACTGCCACTGCCATTGCTGAAGTGCAGCTCCACCCAGGACCCTGAGGGCACAAAGCAGAGCTGAGCCCACAGCCTGGGGCTCCAGTGACACTGCAGGGACACAGGCCAGCCCTGCCTCCCAGCTCATAAACAGCCCGGAATGCAAAGGGCAGGCAGCTGAGCTGGGAAGGCTCACAGGGCTGGGAAGCAGCTGCTCAGGAGTACATTGTGTTTCTCTCTCCACATACAGATCTTTCAGGGTATGTTCAATTTTTATTGTTCAACATAGGTGGCAGTCAAAATAGTCTCAAGGACTTTTGCTGCCAAAGTTCAGTTGTTCGTTTGTTGAAATTACTTTGGGCTCCCGAGCCCAGGGACTGTTTGGTGCAGCCTGCTTCCGGAGCCATTTGTAGGTGCTGCTGTTAAGCAACTGCGGGTGTGTGGCAAGGGCTGTCATGGGTTTGCTGCTAGCAGTATATTTAACACGGTCACATGGGCTTTGTTTTCCTAAGGCAGGGAATAACAACTCCCTCCCGGGCAGGGACAGCTCACTGCAGGGCCCGGAGCTCTTCCCTCCCTATGGAATCCTGGAATGCTTTGGGTGGGAGGGGCCCCAAATCCCCCCAGTGCCACCCCTGCCATGGCAGGGACACCTCCCACTGTCCCAGCTGCTCCCAGCCCCAATGTCCAGCCTGGCCTTGGGCACTGCCAGGGATCCAGGGGCAGCCCCAGCTGCTCTGGGCACCTGTGCCAGGGCTGCCCACCCTGCCAGGGAACAATTCCCAATTCCCAATCTCCCATCCAGCCCTGCCCTCTGGCACTGGGGTGTCCTGTCTCTTCAGCCCCCCAGGAATGAGCTCAGGGAACAGAAAATTCCCGAGTTACACCAATGCCAGAGGAACCCCCCCCGTGGAACAGATGTGGCCCAGCCCCAGCAGTGCACAAGGAGCAGAGCAGCGAGGACAGGAGCAGGAGGGCAGTGGGAATTCCCTGGATTCCAGGCAAGGATGTCTAGGGAATCAGCAGGGAAAGGAGAGACAGGGCCAGTGGCGCTTGGGCTGCTCAGGGAACAAAGGCACAGCAGGAGCAGCTGGAGCTGCAGGGTCCCTTCCCAGCCATCCAGCAGCACAGGAACCAGGTGGGGAGAAGCCAGTGCAGGGGTTCAGCGTGAAGCAGGAACATCAGACCAGCAAAGATATCCCAGATAGCCTATCTGGGAGGAGACCCAGGGCTCCAAAATCAAACGGGAACAGCACAAAGCCAAACTGCCTCATGCGCATCAAACACGCGAGTATCTCCATTCCAAACACACAGGCCTCCATCTGGACAGCCAAAGCACCACAAAACCTGCTGGATACAAACATTCCCAGCCACCGAGTTTGGAAGAGATGCTATTCTTCCAAACCCCTTTTCCTTTATAGTTTGTTGCTGTTTGGGTTTGTTTGGGAATTTTCCCCTCCACGTGACAGTGCCTGGCCAGTGGCAGGGAACGTGTTCAGAGCCGGACAAACCCTTCCCTACCCTTTCCCCGAAAAAGAACGATCACAACCACCAGAGCTCAAATTAAGACTTTATCTGCTGAACTCTTACTGGGTACAGCACTGAGAATGCAGGACAAAGCAGGGAGAGGACTGGGATCGCAGCAGCAAGGGGACAGAAGATGTGGTTTACAGTTTTCCCCTTCTTCCTTCTCCTTTTGGACACTCCTCAGAGAAGGGCTGTGCCGGAGCACACGGAACAGGCTGTGATATCACCATTTAAAGATAAAAGCAGCTGTGTTTTAGGAGGCTGGAAACACAGACCGAAGCCCAGGAGAGGCGATGCAGCCCGGCCAGACGAGTCCCGGGGATGGCCTCGGGACAGAGGGGTCTGTCACGATATCCCAGCCCAGGACACATGTGCGAGCACAGACCAGCACCGCAAAGCACCGGGTCAGCGCTGGGAAGCTTCATTTTGTTAAGATACAGCTTTCAACGCCGGGAATTAAGAAGCAGAATTCCACAGGGCGATGAGGATGGCCCCTAAATCGCTACAAATCCCGGGCCAACCGCACCGTGTGTGGGATTTTCCCTTTCCCGGCCAATCCAGCGCTATCCAACACCCGATCCCCGCGACTGACCCCAGCCCTGCTTACAGGCACACCCACCGGGCCCGTTCTCCGGGACGCGGGGCGATGGACACGCACTGCGGCGCGCACATCGGCCACCGCAATCATCCAATATCGCGACACAGGAGAGCCGCGCGCAGGTCCGCCCCCAGCCCGCAGTGCCCGGGCAGTGCCGCCCCCAGCCCGCAGTCCCCGGGCAGTGCGGTCCCAGCCCGCAGTCCCCGGGCAGCGCGGTCCCAGCCCGCCGCGGCGCTCCCCGCGGCCTTACCCTGCAGGTTCTCCTCCTGAGGGCTCTGTCGCGACATGGCTGGCGGGCGGCCGGGCACGCACTGACCGCGCGCCGCCCGCCTCAGCGCACGGCGACCGCCCGCTGACGTCAGCGCCGCGCCCCCCGCCCATTGGCCAGCGCGTAGGGGCGGGACGGGGCGGGGCAGGGGTGGGGGGGGCGCGCGCGCTCCCTCAGCGCCCCCCGGGCCGCCATGATGGCGGCGGGGGGGGAGCGGGACCGGGCGGGGAAACGGTAGAGTGGGAATGGCTTCCGCAGAACATCATCGTCCCTCAGAACATCATCCCGCAGGACATCATCCCTCATGGCTCCCGCTCTCTGCCCGCTGAGCGCTCCGCTCCGCCCGCCCGCGGGCCTCCCGCACGGGGCTTCAGAGTCACACGAGGAAGGCGGACACGGGAGGATTTTCAAAAGATACGGTGGGGGGTTTCAAAGGATTCACGGATGGGGTTTCAAAGCAGACACGGAGGGGATTTCAGGATACATGGAGGGGGTTTCAAAGCAGACACGGAGGGGATTTCAAAGGATACATGGAGGGGGTTTCAAAGCAGACACGTCCGCTTGCAAAGTCGCAGCTTGCGGCCGGTAAGCCAGCCCCGACGGCGAATGATACATGGCCATGAAATAGGTAATAATCGCAGAATGGTTGGGTTAGAAGGGACCCACAAGCGTCATCCAGTCCGACTCTTAGCCCAGCACAGAACAGCCCCAAAAAATTAATGAATAATAACAAATAAATAAATCATAGATAAAAAATAAAGTCTTCTCTTTTGGTCTTTAATTGACGTGATGCCTTCAGGGCTCTCGACAGCGGGAACCACTTAACTCGTGTTGTTGTTTGAAAGCAGATACTGATTTACTGCTGCGACGTTGTAAAGACAAATGCATAAAACCTGATTTTATTTAGCCAAAGTATTAACTCAGTTAAAGCATGCAGGCTTTTTTGCCTTATCTCCTCATCGTTTTCACCTGTGCCTTTCTGCAGACGCGTCACAAAGCCCAAGTGAAATACATCAGTAAATTGTGTGTGAGTTGTGAACGTCTCCTTATAACCTTCCCAGAAGAACGAGGCCAGGGTGTTACGGGTGTGGAGATGGCACTCAGTGTAGCCGGTGGATAAAGAGGGGCAGTGGAGCCGGTTCTGTTCCGGTAAGGAAGAGCTGTCCGTGGCAGGAGCAAAGGCCGGGTTTAACCGGGTAACGCGGGCCGGGTTCCCGGTGCCTGCGCTCGGGGCCGCTCCCGCTCCTCCCGCAGAGCTCTGCTGCTCCCTGCTGCCGGCGGCCTCGGACACCGGCACTGGGCATGGCAGCCTCCCTCCCCGGGCACGGGGCACCGGGCACGGCAGCTGCTCCTCCGGGAGGAGGTTCTGCAGGTTCTGCCTCCGGGACCTGCCCCTCTCCTGCAGGCAGCCCTGCCTCGGCTGTGAGGAGCAGGGGGCACGGCACTGCGGGCACACAGCAAGGGCTGCCTGCCTCAGGAGGGACGTGGGGATCGCAGAATCACAGAAGCCCAGAAGGGTTTGGGTTGGGAGGGACCCCAAATCCCCCCCAGTGCCAGCCCTGCCATGGCAGGGACACCTCCCACTGCCCCAGGTGCTCCCAGCCCCAATGTCCAGCCTGGCCTTGGGCACTGCCAGGGATCCAGGGCAGCCCCAGCTGCTCTTCCATCGGCCATTGGGTGAATGCTTTTATTTTCATGTATAATTTGATGGCAGAAACTTTTGGGTTATTGGCAGAAACACACTGTGCTGTCATCAGGAAAAATTGTGAATTTTCCTGTTGTTGGATGAAGTCTTTGAAAGGTTATTGATTTGTTGCACTGCGATCCTCTGCACAGCTGGGACTCGCTCTAATCTTATTTATTTGCATGTCACAGACCAATCATGTATTGATTAATTCCCTTTAAGCCAGAAACAGTGACCATCTCCTGCACGAATAACGAAGGCGATGATTTGGGTACAGAGTCGCAATTTCTGCTCATACAGCTTCAACTTTGTGTTTGGTTTTCAGCCTCTGGGCTGGGCCTGACATGAGGGCTCAGCCCAGCTGTGAGGGACAGGTATTTCAGCACAGAAGTTGTTTGTAATCCCAAACCTGTGACAAACTTGCATTAGTTTAGAAATTGATAATGTTCACTGACATTTCTTTGGTCTCTTACTAATAAAAATCCAAGTAATCCACCCACTTCCTAGCAGTACAATGTGAGACAGTGGGAATTTCAGGACTGATTTGGGAAAACGTGCCTACAACTTCCTGCCAGGAGGGCACAGCCGGGGGGTCGGGCTCTGCTCCAGGGAACAGGGACAGGAGCAGAGGGAACGGCCCCAGGCTGGGCCGGGGCAGCTCAGGGTGGGCACAGCAGGAATTTCCCCATGGAAAGGGGGCTCAGGAACTGCCCAGGGAGGGTTGGAGTGCCCAGCCTTGGGGGGTTCACCTGGAGGTGGCACTCAGAGCTGGGGACAGGGTGGGGATGGGCACAGCTGGGACTCCAGGGCTGGGAGGGCTTTTCCAGCCCAAATGATTCAGTGATTCTGTGACTGTCACTGTCCTGTGCAGACACAGGCTCAAACCCCGCTGAAATCTGAGCACTCCCTGTCTGCATCCCACCGAGGGTTGGTCATTAACCTCCCTGGCTGCCTCTGGAAATCCAGCCACGTGTTTCATGCTGAGCATTTCTTGGAACCAGGTTCATCATTAGCCACCCAGCTGCTCTTGGATCCTTTCCACACCACTGCTGTTCACCCAGGCTGCTGATGTGGGACAGTGCAAGGTGTCCCTGCCCACCACGGGTGGAACACGATGAGCCTTAAGGTCCCCTGCAGCCCAAACCCTTGTGAGATTTGCTGATTCTGATTTTATTCCATTTGGAGAGTTAATAAAAGCCTGTGTGTGGTGTGGCCGTGTGGCAGGGCTGTGCTGTGTCCTGGGCCATGTCTGTCACATTCCTCAGCAATCCCCACACTCTGTGCTGTGTCCTGGGCCATTGTCACATTCCTCAGCAATCCCCACACTCTGTGCTGTGTCCTGGGCCATTGTCACATTCCTCAGGAATCCCCACACTCTCTGTGCTGTGTCCTGGGCCATTGTCACATTCCTCAGGAATCCCCACACTCTCTGTGCTGTGTCCTGGGCCATTGTCACATTCCTCAGCAATCCCCACACTCTCTGTGCTGTGTCCTGGGCCATGTCTGTCACATTCCTCAGCAATCCCCACACGCTCAGTGCCGTTCTGTGGTGGCCGCACAGGGGGATTGATCCTGCCTGACCTGAGCTCAGTGTCACAGGGAGCTCAGAACCTGTGCTGGCTCAGCTGGACAGGGCACAAACCAGGGCTTAAAGCAAACCCAGTGCTGCTGGCTTGCTTTTAGTCTTACAAGGGAAGAAACTCTGACCACTTCCAGTGTGAAGCAGAAAAGCAAGCATGAAAATTCCTTCAGCTCTTCTTTACTTCCTAACTTCGGGTTTTTAAATCCCATTCCCATTTGTGTGCAGCTCAGCCCATGGAAGTTGCCGGAGGAATGCTTCTCCTGAGCACTTGCCAGCTGAAAAACAAACCCCCTTTCTTTGAGTGATGCAAACCACTGCTGGGCTCTTGTCTAGGTCACTTACAACACTGCCTGACGACGTGACTTGTTTTGCTTACAAACTCCCACAAAGTGTTGCAATTCAGCTCTAAAAATAGAAACCAGTTTCATTTGTCCCAGAGCCGTTGTTGTCACAGCTCCCGGAGCCACAGCCAGTCCTGTTGTCTCCAAGTGCCACTACATGTCCCTTTGGCAAAGGATAATTGAACCACCGAGCAGGGAACAGGCAGGGGGAACACAGCGCTGGGATCCACAAAAATGGGAACAGGTTTCTGAGGAATCTGGTTAGCAGTCGTGTTTGTTGTCCTGCACAGTTGTGAGCTTTGGATGGAGGGAAAATTTTCTATGCAAAGTTTCAGATACACAGCTGTTGTTTAAGGGAGAAAAACCCTAGACCCTCCTTTCTAAAACTGAAACTGTGTTCCAGGGTAGGTTTCTGCTTCTCAGCCCTTCACTCAGGTCACTCTGTGTTCCTGTCAGCAGTTCATGGACATGCACTGGGAACAGCTCCCAGTCTTCTTCCCAGTCTTCACTATTTCTTATGCCAGGAAAACACAAAACCAAACAAATATGCACTATATCCTATTTGTTTGTAGAGAACTTGGTGGTGTTGGGCTGTTAGAAGTATCTTGTACCCAAATGCATTTCTTTGTGATTAGTTTCTGATGGAAAGGGGAATTTTCAGTGAGTGACTATTAATGGGTATTTTGTATTTCCTCAGGTGTGAGGAGCAGTGGGATACAGCACACTGGGGGTTCCAGACCTGCTGTATATCTGTGTGTTTTAGTCCTCAGATCAAACCTTACAGGGCCTTACAACAATGCCTGCCTTGTTCACCCTCCCAGCACTGCCAGGTCACTGCAGAGCATGCTGGCACCCAGGAATGCCAGTCCTGTAAGGGATACACCCCAGTGCCTGCCCTGCACTTCCACAGGGGCGAGCTTCCATGGAACAGGGACCTGCAGGAGTGAGTCCAGAGTCCTCTGCTCTGGAGCCCGGCTGGGACACCTGGGGGGGCTCACCTGGAGAGGAGAAGGCTCAAGGCAGAGCTCAGAGCCCCTGCCAGGGCCTGAAGGGGCTCCAGGAGAGCTGCAGAGGGACTGGGGACAAGGCCTGGAGGGACAGGACACAGGGAATGGCTCCCACTGCCAGAGGGCAGGGCTGGATGGGAGATTGGGAATTGGGAATTGTTCCCTGGCAGGGTGGGCAGCCCTGGCACAGGTGCCCAGAGCAGCTGGGGCTGCCCCTGGATCCCTGGCAGTGCCCAAGGCCAGGCTGGACACTGGGGCTGGAGCACCTGGGGCAGTGGGAGGTGTCCCTGCCATGGCAGGGGTGGCACTGGGGGGGATTTGGGGTCCCTTCCAACCCAGAAAAGCCCGTGATTCCATGAGTCTAGAACTTGATCCCATCTCTATTGCTAGGAGCAAGTGCAAAGCCTGGCAGCTGTTTCTAAATCCAAGTATCCTTCAATCTCCCCTGCCCTTTTCAGCAAGGCAAGAGGAGCAGCTCCATGTGGGCTCCAGCTGTGCTGGATGCAGAGCCTTGGCTTCCTCGTGGAGCTGGGAATGCCGACCTGGCCGGAGAGCGGGACTGAGCGTGTTTGGGACAGCAGCGTCGGCTGGCTGGGAAGGGACGGGCACAGAATGGGGGGGGCAGAGGGAATGGAGGGCTCTGGAGCGGGAGCGGTGCTGATCTCGGGATGGGAGGGCTCTGGAGCTGATCTCGGCATGGGAGGGCTCTGGAGCAGCAGCCGTGCTGATCTCGGGATGGGAGGGCTCTAGAACTGATCAGGGCAGGCAGGGATGGGAGGGCTCTGGAGGTGATCTCGGGATGGGAGGGCTCTGGAGCTGATCAGGGCAGGCAGGGATGGGAGGGCTCTGGAGCTGATCTCGCAGGCAGGGATGGGAGGGCTCTGGAGCTGATCTCGGGATGGGAGGGCTCTGGAGCTGATCTCGCAGGCAGGGATGGGAGGGCTCTGGAGCTGATCTCGGCATGGGAGGGCTCTGGAGTGATCTCGCAGGCAGGGATGGGAGGGCTCTGGAGCTGATCTCGGCATGGGAGGGCTCTGGAGCTGATCTCGGCATGGGAGGGCTCTGGAGCTGATCTCGGGATGGGAGGGCTCTGGAGCTGATCTCGGCATGGGAGGGCTCTGGAGCTGATCTCGGGATGGGAGGGCTCTGGAGCTGATCTCGCAGGCAGGGATGGGAGGGCTCTGGAGCTGATCTCGGGATGGGAGGGCTCTGGAGCAGCAGCCGTGCTGATCTCGGGATGGGAGGGCTCTGGAGAAGCAGCGCTGCTGACGCGCTGCCGGAGCTGCAGTGACTCCGCAATGGCTGAGCCTGCCGGCACTGAGCTCATCCCGCAGCCTGCCGGGGAAACCTGTCCTTAGCTCCTCCGACTGCTCGCATCCGCGCTCGGGCTACCTGGTGAGCACATTTTACTCTACGCTTGGGGGATTTTTAGCATTTTTTGTTTTATTTTCCTTCTCTGTCCTCTCGGTGCTTCCCTGGACCAATCGATGCATCACTCCTCATCTGATCCACTGTTTAGAGGACAGAGAGGGAAAGCAGAAGCATCTGCAGCAGGGGTGGGTTATTTTTTTTTAGCCTTTTGCAGTGTGAATCATTAAAATCTCTTTAAATGTGTCTGCTCGAGCAGCCTACAGGTTTTATCTGGAGTGCATTGCAGGCAGGGACTCCCTTGGTGTGCAGCATGAGGGACTGAGGTTTCTGCCTACCTGTGCTCCTTAATTAGCATCTACCTGTGCTTGCTAATGAGTGCCTAACTATGTTCCTTAATTAGTGCCTGCCTGTGCTTATTAATCAGTGCTTACCTGTGTAATGTATCTATAAATATGGACATAAAGTGTGATAGACAGACAGATAGACAGATTTGCTGCACATGACCCATCTGCTGCCTGAAGGCTTTGCAGGCTCCATTTTCGGGTGTGCTGTTTGGCATTGTGTCTGAGGCTATTTCCCGTTCTCCCCCCGGGGTGCTGATGCCATGGCTCTGGTGTGCAAAGCTGTGTGATAGCCATGGCTCTGGTGTGCAAAGCTGTGTGTGATAGCCATGGCTCTGGTGTGCAAAGCTGTGTGTGATAGCCATGGCTCTGGTGTGCAAAGCTGTGTGTGATAGCCATGGCTCTGGTGTGCAAAGCTGTGCTCTCGGGTGCCAGGAGGGGATGGCTCTGCCTGGCACTGGGGCCCAGCTGCACCTTCCTGCTCCGTCTGCTCCTCAGCATTTTATGGAGCCTCTGCCTGTGTGATGCAGTTGAAATGCCAGGCTCAGAGATTGCTGCTGAGCCTCCTCTGCAGCTGTAGGTGTTGGTGTTTGGGATAATATATGCCCTGATGAATTGCTGTGACAATAATCTGTGTTTGTGCTCGCCTAGGAGCTGATTCGGGCATTTCCTGTTAGCTGAACTCTGTGCATGGCGTGTCTCAGAACTGCTTCCATGGCAATCCTGTCCTCAGAGGAGAGCAGGCTCCCATCCCTGCTTCCCATGGCAATCCTGTCCTCAGAGGAGAGCAGGCTCCCATCCCTGCTTCCCATGGCAATCCTGTCCAGAGGAGAGCAGGCTCCCCATCCTTGGCAGTGCCCAGACCCCTTCCCATGGCAATCCTGTCCATAGGAGAGCAGGCTCCTATCCCTGGCAGTGCCCAGACTCCTTCCCATGGCAATCCTGTCCATAGGAGAGCAGGCTCCCATCCCTGGCAGTGCCCAAGGCCAGGCTGGATGGGCCCTGGGGCACCTGGTACAGTGTGATATTGGTGTCCCTGTCCATGGTAGGGATGAATTGGGATGAGCTTTAAGGTCCCTCAAAACCCAAACCAGTCTGGGCTTCTGATTCTATTCTGTGCTATTTAACTTTAAAATAGAAAGTTCTTTATTTTTCTTCCCAGCTGCTTTCTCTCTCAGTCATTTTAAATGTGATTTATCTCATCCAGATTCCGTTTCCTTTCAGTTCATGAGATGCCCCTACTGACACTGCTAAAAATGGAGATAAGATTAGAAAACACATTGGAGTCCCGTTGACTTTTGCCTGTTATTTCACACATTGTGATACAGCCAGAGAAATGTGCGTAGTACAAAATAATAATTTCCTGGCAAGAAAGACTCACAGCTGTCAGCCTGGGCTCTCTCTCTGGACATGCAGCATCCTTAACCTGCACCCCCCTGCACCTGGGCTCTCTCTCGGTGTAAGGCCTCACTGGGTGCTTAATACACGCTCAAAACTGAAAGTTTCTCCGGGCAGATTACTTTACTTTGCAGTGGAATTTCTGCCTGGTTTGTGTTGGCTCTTGGCAGCTTCCTGACCCATAACCCCTTGATCTTCACCTGCAAATGCCAGACTGGTAGGAATTTTAGTGTTTGCAGTGGCGATTAAGAGGACAGTGGGACCAGTACAAGGCCACAGGAAAGTGCATTTGTCACCAGGGCCCTGATGGAGAAAAATACACCCACTTGAATAGGCTTTAAAGAATGTGCTGAAGGCTCATGGGTTGTCTTGACAAATAGCAGTCTGGGATGTATTTGTGGAACTGTGTGCCTGTAAATCCCTCCCTTGGTATATGCTCAGTTGTCAACACCTCCCACGTGGTGAAGTTTCACCAAGTTTCCCAGTGCACTGTCAGTTTACATGAAGAGTAAAACTTTGCCTTTTTTCCTTAAAATGCATCTCTAAAATATTACTTTTTATTGCAGATGGCTTGAATTCAAAGTAGCATCAGCAAATGCATGTTAACAAGTGAAGACCTTTAAATAATGATCTTTAACATTTTGCCTTAAAACATGTGTTCTCAGCTTGTCACCTTCTGTGCTGCAGCTCTTCATGTATGATCAGCAACAGAGACTTGGCTTAAATGTAAAAATAATTTCAAAAGCAAGTCCTAAAAATTTTACACATCCTGGTTGACTGGGATGTAGGATTTGAACCCACCCAACCACTCTGGGAGCGAGACTCTAACAGCACTGAAAAATTTTAAGACACATTACAACATTTGTATGAGTATATTTATGGTAAAAGTAGACAAATTCTAGCCAATATTTCAGGAATCCAAACGAAACCACTCATGGGATCCCGTCTTTATTTGCCCACAGTGGGCCAGGAGCAGGTACCTGCAGGCAGAGGAGAGAGCTTCCTTCTCCCAGAGCACTGAGTGTTGGCTGCTGTAGTGGCAAAGTGCTGATCCATTTCTAGCAGTCACTTCACCTGGAGAGCTAATTCCTGATTTTCCTGTGCAACCACAGCCAAACGTGCCATGCCCAAACAAACCCCAAAGGTCTCAGAGTTGAGCAGAATTCTGTAGAAGGGACTCTAATGGAGCATGACATGGTGGCAGATTTTTGAGAATCCCTTCATTCCTGTGCAGACCCGCAGCTCCTCGCGGGCACACGTGATCAGGATTTGTTATTCACTGCTGGTGTGGAATCCAGATGAGGGGTCAATGGATTTCATCTGTGGAGCAGAGGCACTGCCTGAGGAGAGGCAGCTGGGAAAGGCTTGGGAGAGTGTCTGGGGGACAAATGGGTGTCCTCAAACACACAGCCAGCAGCAGGGTGTGGAGCCCTGGCTGTCCTCAAGTCCAGCAGGGACGCTGGGGCTGGAGCTATTGCGCTGCTGCTGTGGTCACTGACCTTGACAAGGTCACATGCCATCGGGGACTCTCTGAAAGGTCACTTCAAGCTGCAGAAAGTGGCTTTGCTGTCCCCTCCGGGCTGTGCTGTCCCTGTTGGTGGTTCCAGCTCAGCTGGCCCAGCCCGCAGCCCTCCCTGGGCAGTGGAAGGGAATCTCCCCAGGTTTTGCTCCCTCAGGACACACTCAGGTGTAGCAGGAGTTAAAGGAGCTGAGCTTGCTGGGCGCCCCTCGTTACCTGTCAGTCACCCAGCAGGCCCAGCAGCCTGACCTGCTTCCAGCCTGAGGCAGCTCTGCCAGGCAACACTTCCTAGACAAAGGCCATTTTTTGCTTTCTTTGGTCAGAAATTTTTTTTTTTTTATTTGCCTCTTACTAAAATATCAGTATGTGTCCTAGGACTGACATGGTTTTGGCCTGATAAGGTTTTGCAACCACAAATCAAGTAACAAAACATAGTGGAGAAGCAAGGGATGCAGCAAACAGGATATATCATGGATATGAAGAGGAATGCAAAGCCAGGAATGCTTGAAGCCTTCCTAGAGCTGTGCTGCAGGATGTAAGAGGTGGGAATGGATGCTGAGACGGGAGAAGCAGGGGCACAGGGATGGGGAGAGTCACTAAGGCTGGTGTCAGAGTTGGCATCAACAGCAGGAGCAGACAAGTATAAACATGGTCTTTCCCCTCAAAGCTGTTTTTGGTGTTTTGGGAGTTTGGGGGGGATGGGTGGTTTACTGTAGGAGCAGTAACAGTTCCACGAGGGGAACAAGTTGTTGGTTAACTCGGTGTTCTGCATGAACATGTGAGACCAAAGAGGTACAAATGCTCTGCTGAAAATATTGTTGCTGTTGTTTAAAAATAAGCCAGCCAACAACTGAATTTGAGACTGAGGAGCATTACCCAGGCAGGAATGTTTCCTTTCCTGCTTGTGTTTCCCTGTCAGTCACCATGGGGTGTCGGGGAGCGGCAGTGAGCAGACGTAGCTCCAGGCAGGAATGTCTGCACAGACACGGGTGCACTCACACGTCCCTGTGGCTATTAATTGTTGTTGTGAGGGTCTCCAGGACGAGGTGAGAGATGAGAATTGACTCCAAGTTCTCAGAAGGTTGATATATTATATTATATATATATATTATATTATATTATTATATTATATTATATTATATATATTATATTATATATATATTATATTATATTATATTATATATATATATTATATTATATTATATTATATATTATATATTATATATTATATATTATATTATATATTATATATTATATAATATATTATTATATTTATTATATTAATTATATTCTAAAACTATACTAAAGGAAGAGAAAGGAGACAGCAGAAGGCTAGATAAGAATGATAATAATGTTAATAAAAACTCGTGACAGACTCAGAGAACCCAACAGAGCTGGCTGTGATTGGTCATTAATTAAAAACAATTCACATGCTGGGTAAGCAATTCTTCCAATCGCATTCTAGAGGAGCAAAACGTGGAGAAGCTGAAGCTTCCCAGGAGAAGAAATCCTGGCAAAGGGATTTTTCAGAAAATATGACAGTGACACATCCCCAAACTGGGAGTGAAGGGCAAGCAGCAAAGACCCAAGGGCTCGTTAAAACAACGGCTGCAGCTTGGGGATGGAGTTTGGAGGTGCTGTGGTACACCAGCACTCAGAGGCACAGGGAGATTCAGTCCCTGATGGGCCCTGGCTGTGACCAGGGTGCTCTCCCTGAGGGGTGCTGTACTTGTGGCTCCAGGAAAGTTATTTCATGGCTGCTTATTTCATATCAATGACACTCATCTATTTAAAGTAACATGCGTGCCAACTTAGGGCTTTCCACTTTCCCTGGAGTTCTGAATTCCAAGCTGGCTTGACTCACAGAGAGTAAAATTTTCTGGGATGTTTTTTCATGTTCTTTCTCACCCAGATCAGTTTTGTTACATCTAAATTGAGGCCATCAGCCATGCAGCCTGGTAGGAGTCATTTCTTACCCAGCTGTTATTTCATTGCTGTTGTGTTCTCATGCCCAAGCCCAGTGCTGGGTCTGCCTTGTGTCCTGCCCACTGCTGATAATAAAGTGCATTGGGCACCAGAAATATGGAGTGCAAACCTGGCTGGGCCAAGCTTTCCCCTGGGGATCAGAGCCCTGTGTCGCTTGCTCTGCAGCCCCCCAGGCCCAGGTCCCTGACTCCCAGCCCTGCCTTAGTGCAGTGAGCACTGGAAGCCAGCCTGCCCTCAGAAACGTGTCACTGTCTCCGTTGTTGTCTCCTCGTGAGCAGAGGGCTCGGAGGGCACTCAGAGAGAAAAGCTCTGTGTGAAATGTCACCTTTGGCAGCCCTGCAGCACCTCTTCAGAAAGTCTCATTTGGATCCTGAAATATTGGTAATATTCTCACTGGGATACAGGATTTGTTTTGGTTTAAAAAAAAAAACAAAACTGCAACACATCGACTTTGAAGATGAAGCATAAAAATTATTTTTAGCATTTGATGCTAAGTCATCAGAGATGATAAAGGAGAAAGAACTACATTTATAGCTCCCTTCTCTTTGGCAACAGCAGAAAAACCCCACCCTCCTTCCTGGCTGAGTAAGGAGCTTTCCTCAAATTTGACCCCAAATCTCACTCAGTGCCACCCCTGCCATGGCAGGGACACCTCCCACTGTCCCAGGTGCTCCCAGCCCCAGTGTCCAGCCTGGCCTTGGGCACTGCCAGGGATCCAGGGGCAGCCACAGCTGCTCTGGGCACCTGTGCCAGGCCTGCCCACCCTGCCAGGGAACAATTCCCAATTCCCAATCTCCCACCCAGCCCTGCCCTCTGGCACTGGGAGCCATTCCCTGGGTCCTGTCCCTCCAGGCCTTGTCCCCAGTCCCTCTGCAGCTCTCCTGGAGCCCCTTCAGGCCCTGAGCTCTCCCTGGAGCTGCTCCTCTCCACGTGAGCACCCCCAGCTTTGTCCCAGCCTGGCTCCAGAGGGGCTCCAGTTACAAAATAGGGCTTTAAAATTCTTGATTTTAATTAAATATAAGTGCTTCTAAAAATTCAAATGCCATTCTAAAACATTTCAGTTTCATTTTTGACAGCATCTCAATTTCTCATCTTAATGTTTTGACTAAAACGATTGAGAAATAAATCCATCACCAAAAAATGCTCCAGGCAGCAGAGTTCGCCCCAGCAGCTGTGTGGGGTGATGGGGTCCCCATCCCTGGAGGTGTCAGGAACTCTGGAGGTGACACTGTGGGCTGGGGACAAGGTGGGCACCAGGCACAGCTGGGACTCCATGGGCTGGGAGGGCTTTTCCAGGCTAAACACATCTGTGATGCCGTGTGTGACACAGTGCCCTGGGCTGCAGCCTGTGGGCTCGCTGGGAAGCCCAGTCCCTGCTCTGCAGCAGTCACTGCCCTTTTTTCACAGGAAGGGAAAAGGCAGAAGAGCAGCAGGTTTGGCCTCCATGGCAACGGCAGCGGCTCCAGCCGTGCCGGGGGAAGCTGCTCCTGAGCACGGGCTTGTTTTCAAACCCTGCTTGGTACCAGCCTGTTTGCCAGGGAATAAAGTCGTGTTTTCAGTAATGCACTGAGGAGAGGGACTGTGCAGGGCCAAGCAGGGCTCTGGGATCCCCCTGGGGCTGCTGGGGACAGCCCTTGCCTGCACTAAAGGGAGCAGGGCAGGGAAACTGGGCACCGAAAGCCCCTGATCAGCTCCAAACGGGGCATTTCACTTCCATTCTCTCTGGTTTATATCCTGCACTAAAGGGAGCAGGGCAGGGCAGACTCTGGGCACTGAAAGCCCCTGATCAGCTCCAAACGGGGCATTTCACTTCCATCCCCTCTGGTGTATATCCTTCACTAAAGGGAGCAGGGAAACTGGGCACTCAAGCCCCTGATCAGCTCCAACGGGCATTTCCCTTCCATTCTCTCTGTTTATATCCTGCACTAAAGGGAGCAGGGCAGGGCAGACTTGGGCACCGAAAGCCCTGATCAGCTCCAAACGGGGCATTTCACTTCCATTCTCTCTGGTTTATTTCCTACTCTGCTGGAAGGTCCCAGCCCATGGCACAGGTTGGAAGTGTCCAAGGCCAGGTTGGACATTCTGCCTGGGCTGGTGGAGGTGTCCCTGCCATGGTGGGGTGGAGTGAGAGGAGCTTTGAGTTCCTTTTCAACCCAACCAACGTGGGATTTTAAGGATATAACAAACAGAAGGGTCAGACTGCTGAAAGGAATGGCTGAGTTTGACATGGAGAGGCTACAGCCTTTCTGGGGTCTGCCTCCCCCTCCCAGAGGTGTTCTGGTGTGTAGTTAGGGGCAGTCTCCCCTCCCAGGTGCTGGTGTGTCTGGGCAGTAATTAATTACAGGTGTGTATATAGGAGCAGTAATTACAGGTGTGTAAATAGGAGCAGTAATTACAGGTGTGTAATTAGGGGCAGAGTGCTGGATGCTGGCCTGGGGGGGTCGGGGCTGGTGCCCCTTCCCTTTGAAGCCAGGCCAGTGCACGGAGCTGCTGTGAGCAGCAGCTCTGGCAGCAGGAGCACAGCCAGCCCTGCTCTCCTGGGGCTTTGGAGGCTCTTTGAAATTGGGATTCTCTTGTGCTTCAGGCTAATATTGATTTTTTCCTTTCTGGTTTTATTATTTTTTTATTGAAGTGTTCACCTCATGTCTCCTGCATGACATGAAAATTCATTCTCCTGCTTTCTTACTCATTCACTCATTGAATCCATTCTGAAACTCTCAACTGCACCTTGTATTTCTCTTTTTAAAGAAGATGCTGTTCATAGGTTCACACCTGAAAACTGTACCTGATGGTCACAATATTTTAGTGTTTTGAACAGATTTATGTCTGCAGAGATGTCAGAATTCTCTCTGTATCTCTGCTATATGTATGTGTTCTGTATCTCTTGTGCACCAACCCTTGGCTGCTGCTGGAGCGCCCTGTGTCTCAAACCCTGGTGGTCAGAAGCTTTGTAACCTTGAGGACTTTGTTAAATCCATGGAAATTTGCAGGATTTGTTTGGGATTTGGTGTGCCAGCACAGGAAGGAAAACAAGACAGTCCTTTTATGTGAATGGCATTTGCATTCTCGCTTCTAATTAAAAATTGAAGGGAAAAGCTTTCTGTAATTAAAGACATGTTTGCTAATTTGTCACAGGCTGGACTCTGGAGCAGTTCTGGTTGGAATTGAATCATTCTGGAAGTAACTTGCAGCTCTCCTCTCCACAGGAGCAGGCTGAGCATTCACGTTTCTCTGCTCCCAAATGCCAAGGGCAGGGCAGGGCTGAGCAGGGACAGGACAGTGTCCGTGTGTCTGACCCGGGCGGGGCCTGCAGCTGTGTCCCTCCTGCAGACCCCTGCCAGGTGTGGGGAGGTGCCAGAGCTGGGACACCCCGGCAGGGGCTGGGGGTTTATGGGGTGGGCCAGCTGCTGCTGGGCTGCTGGAGCTCGGGGCTGGGCCAGAGGCAGCCACGGGTCACCCAGCTGGGTCACACCCAGCTCCTGCCCACCAGGCAGGCTCAGCCTGGGGCAGACAGGGATCCCGGCCCTTCCCAGCTCACCTGAGACCCCGCTCAGGGACGCTCTGGGCTGTCCCTCCCTGCTGTGGGCAGCGCAGAGCCCGGGCACGTGGTGGGCTCTGGCCCATGGCTCAGGGCTGTGCTTGGGCTGAGGAGCTCTTGCCCTGCCTGGTCCATCCAGGGGGATCCTGCAGCCTGTGCAAAGGCCAGAGGGATCCTCCCAGAGCCAGCCCCACTCGTGGGGCACTTGCCATCCCTGCCAGCCCCACTCGTGGGGCACTTGGCATCCCTGCCAGCCCCACTCCTGGGCACTTGGCATCCCTGCCAGCCCCACTCGTGGGGCACTTGCCATCCCTGCCAGCCCCACTCCTGGGCACTTGCCATCCCTGCCAGCCCCATTCGTGGGGCACTTGGCATCCCTGCCAGCCTGCTGGAGCTCCTCGGGCAGCGCTTCTTAGGCAGGGCCTCCCCGGGCAGGGGCTCCCGTTCCCATTCCTCTTCCTGTTCCCATTCCCATCCCCATCCCTGTTCCCATTTCCATTCCCGTTCCCATCCCCGTTCCCATCCCGTTCCCATCCCCGTTCCCGCTCCCGTTCCCGCCCGGCGCGGGCACCCGCCGCTCCCGGGCTGTCTGTCTGTCTGTCCGGCCCGCAGCAGCCCCGCTCCCGGCTGGCAGTGGCACAGACGCCACCGCTGCTTTCCCTCCGCCGCAGGTAGAGCCCGGCAGTCTCTCCCTGCTCGCTCGGCCCCGGTTCCCAGGCAGGCTTTGCATTTGATTTTTTTCCCCCAAGAAACCGTTTCCTGTTGTCGTAACGTGGCCAGATGGGGAGGGTTCAGTGGAAATACCTCGGGAGAGGCTGGCAGAGCGGTGGATCCAGGAAGCAGATCCTCCCCGTAATATTGGCACGGTTTGGTAAGTTCCATCTGAAAAATAAAAAGCTGCTCCTTTGCTGAGTCACAGCCCCTCGGAGCTGGAGCCGTGACAAGCCGGGAGCCGCCGCCGCTGGAGTTGGGCTGAGGTGAGCGGAGAGCTCCGGGATCCCGCCCGGTGCTTTTCTCGCCTGAAATGATGTTTTAAATCTCATTAAAGGGCTCCGTAAGTTGAACGCGTCTGTGGGAACGTGCGGTGGCCCTGGTGGCCCGCAGGGTGGGGGTGGCACGGCTGTGCCGAGGCAGATCCCGGTGACATCCCGGGGACAGCCCGGGCACATCCCGGTGACATCCCGGCCACATCCCGGCCACATCCCGGTGACAGCCCGGCTCATCCCGGCCACATCCCGGCCACATCCCGGCGACATCCCGGGCACAGCCCGGCGACATCCCGGCTCATCCCGGCCACAGCCCGGCCACATCCCGGGCACATCCCGGCCACATTCCGGCCGGGCACGGAGCGGCTGCGGGCGCTGCCAGCGGCTCGGGGTGCGCGTCCCGGGCAGGACCGAGCCCTGTCCCGGGCTGGCAGCTCCCGGAGGGGCCGGAGAGCTGTGCTCGGTGCCACGGGCAGCTCTGCCGTGCCGTGCCGTGCCGGGGCCGGTGCCGAGGCTGTGCCGGAGCCGCTCTCCCGTTCCGGGCTGTCCCCGCCGGACAAACCCCCGAGCAGCCACGGCCCGGGGCTGCTCCAGCCCTGCCTGGCACCGGGGTCTGCGTGCTGCGGGCTCACAGCTCCGTCCGTGCCCCCGGGCCCGGTACCGGGGCTGCAGGAGCGCAGTACCGGGCTGCCGATGCCCGGTCCGGGGTGCCGATGCCCGGTCCCGGGGCTGCCGATGCCCAGTACAGGGATGCGGGTGTACGGTCCCGGGCTGCAGGGGCACCATCCCAGGTGTTTGTTCCCTGGAGTTTTTTTATCTCCTCCAGCCCACAGAACTGGGTGTCAAATCCAGAGGAATTTATACAGGGAAGAGGGAGCTGAGATTTCTGAAGGAAAGTCAGGAGGAGGTTCCCTTACAGCAGAGAACCTGCAGGTAGGACCGGGACACAGGAGCATTTCCTGAGCATCAGTAAAATCTGTCATCTGACACTTGAAAGTAATTCTAGTTCTGTTGAAATGCTGCCAAGATATTATCTAGACTGGAAAATGCTCTTAGGCTGCTATTTCCAGTGTATCTGTGGTCATTTCAATTGCAGATTTGGTTTTTAAAGCAAATCTGAAGTTGTTATTATTGTTAGACATGTTTTCCTTGTACTTTTTAATAAGCTTTTAGAAGTTTTTAAAAGCTCAGCATCTTTAGGAGCTGTGGCGTTGCTGATCCGTGGGTGATCAGCCCACCTCCAGCTGCTGACCACTGCAGGTCACCGTGGCCTGAGCTGACATCTCTGAGGGATGGAGCAGAATCATGGAATCATAGAGTCACAGAATTTATAAGGTTGAAAAAACCCTTGGTGATCATCAAATCCAGCTATTGACCCACACCACCACCGTGTTCACCTCTAAACCTTGTCCCTAAGTGCCACATCTGCATTTTTGGAACACTTCCAGGGACGGTGACTCCATCACTGCCCTTGGCAGGACTGGACAACCCTTTCTGTGTAGAAATTTCCCTGATCTTCAACCCGAACCTCTCCTGGAGCAGCTTGCAGCTGCTTGCTCTCATCCTGAGGAATTGAGGCAGGGACCTCTCCTCCCAGCCCCTCGCCCCCCTCCTGAGCCTCCGGGCTCTTCCCTCTCCTCCTGGCCCAGCAGGGCTCTCCCAGCTGTGTCACCAGGACATCTGGCCCGTTCCACTTTGCACCAGGCAAGAGCAAAGCAGGAGCTGTGATTTCAACACAGGAACAATTAAATGAAGAGGACATTGCTCTCCCCCAAAGGCAGAGCGCAGGCACCAGGGAGGGCCAGTCCTGGCCTGCCCTGCCTGCTGCAGGTCGGGCTGATGGGCTGGGCTGGGCTGGGCTGGGCTGGGCTGGGCTGGACTGGACTGGACTGGAAGGGCTGAGCTGAGCTGAGCTGAGCTGAGCTGAGCTGAGCTGAGCTGAGCTGAGCTGTGGTGGCTGCTCTGGTCCCAGCCCCAGGGACTCGGCTCCTGCCTTTTCCTGCCCAGTGATGGTTTGGCCCCAGGAGCAGCAGAACCATGGACAGCTGCTCCCAGGGTTTGTGGTGTGTGATCCCGAGTCAAAGATTCATCCTGCCACCGGAAAAATAATTTCATTTCCTGCCAGTGCCCACAGGGTGGTTTCTTGTTCTTGCATTAGTACGAAAAAGGAACTGAAGCATCCTTTTCACCTACATAGTATCAATCATTTAATAACTTCCTGTTCAATGTCCTTCCAAAAAATCACAGAGCCTCACTCTTTTATTACCTGGTCACAGCTATTATGTTTCATTTAGGAGAGTTTGAGTGGATTAATGAGTGCCTACCATTTAGCTTTCTGCAGCATCATAATGCTTTTCCTCTGATTTCACATCTCCTGCCTCTGTAATACCTTATTTACATTGCTGTGTGCACAGCAGATGTCCTCAGTGATGATTTGATCTTGCCTCCTAAATCTCTGTGTGCAGGATATGTCAAATTGCATTTTTAAATGTAGATTATCTTGTACTTTCACAGATTGAATTTCGTGTTGCTAAGTTACCTATTTTTTCTACTTTGAGGTTATTGTTTTAATTTTTTCCCCCTTTTGCCTGCCTTGTCCTCTTTCCTGATTGACCTACATAATCCTCTGTTATCAGCAGGTTTTTATGCCCTGCCCTTTACCAGGTCACCAGCACACGCAGCAGTGCCAGCCCCAGCTCTGGGCTCTCAGCTGGGATCTCCTCCTGGAGCAGCAGCTCCATGTTTGGGTCCCCCCCGTGCCTGCAGTTTGTCACACATCAATCCCACCGCTCAGTCTGCTCTCGTGGTGCCCAGGGTGGGCTCTTGGGGTGCCCGGGCTGGGCTCAGTGGTCCCTGTGGGCCACATCCAGCTCAGATATTCTGTGATTCCACAGCTCTTGAGCAGTTAATCACAGCAGTGTCTGTGGAGTGTCCTTGTGGAACTGAGATCCAGATTTCCATCCTCTCCTCCCCATCACCTTTGGGTGCCAGACTCACTGAGATCACTCTGCTGCCCCAGCACAGCCCACGTTTCTCAGCCCCTCTGCCTGCTGGCAGCCCGGCAGGGCGTGCTGGCCATGGCCTTCTCCCCTGGCTGTAATGAGCTGGAGGAATGTGCATCATTTTGATTGAAAACCTCCCAGGCTCCCCCGGAGCAGAGCAGCCACAGCCACTGCTGTTCCTAATGCTGCCCCTCCGGCTGCCCAGAGCTCTGCAGAGCCTCAGTGCCCGAGAACAGCCGGGCTGGGCTGGGGGACACATCCAGCAGGGAGCATCCCCTCGGGGCAGGGGACAGGGAGCATCCCCTTGGGTCTGGGGGACACATCCAGCAGGGAGCATCCCCTCGGGGCTGGGGGACAGGGAGCATCCCCTCGGGGCTGGGGGACGGGGAGAATCCCCTTGGGTCTGGGGGACACATCCAGCAGGGAGCATCCCCTCGGGGCTGGGGGGACAGGGAGCATCCCCCGCGGCATCCCCTCGGGGCAGGGGACAGGGAGCATCCCCTCGGGGCAGGGGGGACAGGGAGCATCCCCTGCAGCATCCCCTCGGGGCAGGGGACAGGGAGCATCCCCCGCGGCATCCCGGCGGGGCAGGGGACAGGGAGCATCCTCGGGAGCATCCCCTCGGGGCAGGGGACAGGGAGCATCCCCCGCGGCATCCCGGCGGGGCAGAGCCCGGCGCGGCGCTCCCGGAGCAGCGATCGGGACCCGGAGGGGTCAGGAGCCAGATGGGCACAGCCCTTCCTTGGTGAGGATCAGCGCAGTGCCAGAGGCCACTTTCCCTGAAGGAGGAAATGCAGAAGGCCAAGAGACTGGAGAATGCAGAGCTCAAATCCCAGATTACCCAGCTGCCCCACTGACCCAGTGCAGGAAAGGGCTGCTCTGCAGCTTCTCCAGCCTGGAAAGGGAGCTGCTGGTGGGAATGCTTCCCTGGCCCATGAAGTAGCACATTTCACACCGGTGCTCTTCCTCATCATCTGCACGTCTGAGGGGGAGATTCCTGCAGGGGAGGGTTCCCCGAGAGGAGGCATCAGCCAGGAGAGGCCACTTGGGATTGAGTCACTTGGCCTCAGAGGTGAACTCCAGGAAGTCACTTTTAATGACCCAATGGAGAGCACAAGCAGAGGCAGCTGTTGAAGTTCCTCTTTTCCCCTTTTTTTTTTTTTTTTTTTTTTGGTCTTGGTAGAAAAAAGGTTATAGAGTTCTTGTGTGGAAAATAAGATTTTCCCAGAGAAATGCATCAGAGAATCCCAGAATGGTTTGGGAGGGAAGGGACCCCAAATCCCCCCCAGTGCCACCCCAGCCATGGCAGGGACACCTCCCACTGCCCCAGGTGCTCCCAGCCCCAATGTCCAGCCTGGCCTTGGCACTTGGATGGGGCAGCCCCAGCTGCTCTGGGCAGCTTGCTCAGCCTGGGGTGCTTGCACTGGAAGTGTTCAAGTGAGGCTGAAGCAGCCTTTTCTTCCCCGGGCTCTGGGTCTGCCAGGGTGCAAGGAGGCCTCGCTACCTCCTACTGATGCATTCAGTGAAGCTGCAGGGCAGGGCTATCTGCACGCCAGGCAAGCTGACTCCAAGGGTCCATGCAGCATTTCAGATCAAATCAGCTTTGAACAATCAGATTACAGCTGCAAAGTCCTCAGCCTGTGCCTGTGGTGCGTGCAGAGCCCTCCTGGCAGAGCTGCCCTGGCCAAGGGCAGCAGCACAGGGTCACCCCTGTGCCTGGGGGCCTGGGGGCTGTGCCTCCATAGCCCCTTGGGCACAGGCTTTGGCTCGTGCCACACCAGCACTCCCCACTGCTCTGAGCTCTTTCCGTGGGCCTGCAGCCTTTTCCTTCCCACCTGTTGCCCTGTCCCTGCTCTGGAAACATGAGCTTTGCTCTGCCAGGTTGGTCAGGGTTTCTGGCTCGTCAGCTGGGAGGACATTTTGCTTCTAGGGTTTTATTCAGTCATCTTCCAGGGGCTACTGTTGTTATAAAATCCTTTTTATAATGGATCTTTTCTGTATAGTTGGAAATATTTTTTTAGCTGGTGCCTAAAGGGGCTCCGAGAGAGCTGGAGAGGGACTTTGGACAGGAACTGGATGGACTGGAGAAGGGGAATGGCTCCCCCAGCCACGCTGGGATGCTCCTGCTCTCTTCCCAAAGCACTGTTTGTGTTTATTTAGGGTGTTGTTGCTCTGTGTTTACTGTTGTGTTTCTCAGCCCAGGATCACAGTCAGTAACAGGGCACAGGTGGGCTGGCATTAGGGAGGAGGCTCGCAGCAAGAGTCACAAAAAGGTCATTTAAACCAGGGGAGTTAATAATGAAAACTCAGGTTTGAAGTAATCTGATCCTCAGTTTTCCAGGCTGCAGGAACAGCTTTTCACCAGAGCCTGATGGACATCTCCCAGCTGTTTGCATGTGGGAGATTAATCACTTTCCATTCAAATTCTTGTCTGTTGCTGGGAAATGTCAATTTTTATCTTGATTTAGAGCTGGGCACACACCTACTGAGAAGTAAAACCCACTGTCAAACAGAAATGTAGTTTTTGGATAGTCTGGGTCAGCCTAAAGAAAGGTTCCTACTCCCATCAGTGTCTTGTTCTGCTGCCCAGTTCCTCACAGCTGAATTTAATGATGATGAATCAGTCTGGAAATTAACCTTAATTCTGAAACCCAAAGCACAGTGGGTTTGTTGCCACTGTTGAGTCTGTTATTTTTCAAGCTCATTTATAAATTGAATAAATCCAAGAACTGAAAATCTTTTATAAGAGTGTAGCAATTAAATACTGCCTTTTCCATCCTCAAATCCAGCTGTGTTGTGTGTTGGTGCCGAAGAGGGTTGGAGAGGTAGCATTAAATAGTTATTTAGGGATGTTAATAACACGCTTAAAATGTTTCCATCAAGTGCTTTTGGATCGTGCGATGCCATCTGTGTTACAGTTGATTTAGTTAATTACACAGGCATGAATTCCTTGGGAGAAGGGATGGCATTGCTCTAACAGCTTGTTTGTGAGCAAGAGAAGGCAGTGACACGCTATTAAACTTGTGGAATTGGGTCTGAAATATATTCCTCGCTAATAGTCCTCCCCAAATTACTGCTGCAGTTTAACAGATCATTTGGATGGGTGTGTTATTGGAGTTTATTGCAGAAACGCCAATGGATTTTTGTACCTTAAATATTGGGGGGTATCTGAGAAAAAGGAGAAATTGCTTTCCTACCTAGTCACCTGTTTTAATTAATTATTGCTCTTTCTGCAAATTAGCCCTAAGGGTTGTACAATTAAGCAGGTGTGCTGCTGTAAAACGCACCTGCTGGGATTTACAGCAGTTGTGTGTGCCAGTGCTGTGTTCAGAGACTGAGCTGGGACCCCCAGGATCACCCAGTGCAGCCCTGGCCCTGCACAGAGCCCCCAAAATCCCACCTGGGCACCCTGGCAGTGCTGTCCCAATGCTCCTGCAGCTCTGGCAGCCTCGGGGCTGTGCCCATTCCCCGGGCAGTGCCTGAACCCTCTGGGGATGAACCTTTCCCTAAAATCCATCCCAAACCCCCGGCACAGCCCCAGGTGTTCCCTATAAACCATAATTAGCTTCATAATTGGTACCCACCTATGGTTTGCACTTGGAACAAAACCCAAAAAACGTGTGTGAGAGTTGTGCTGAGGAACCAGAGGGTGGGATTCCCATCCCCTGGGTTTGGCACAAACAGGGAACTTCACACACAAGGGGAGGCTGCAAGTGCAGAGCTCACAAAGGACATGATCCACCCACCGAGGAGTTAAAGCCAACAACGGTGGAAGGATTAATCTTTGAGGAAAAATCCAGGTCAGTGGGGATTTGACATGTGTCTGTTACAGCTGCTGCTGCAATCGATCTAATCCTCAGCAAAACTTTGGCTAGACTTCCATCTGCAGGGATGTCAGGCCTGGAGGGTGAGGGGCAGGGTTATCTTGAATTTAAAGCAGCTATTACTTCATGAAAGATAGGTTTCAGAGCTCACTTCACACTGGGAAGCATTGGTTGGTTATTTATTTCCCTTCTGGAAATGGAGACTTGCTCTACAGCTGTGGGTACCAGGGTGTGTTTCCTTTGCAGTGTGGGGAGCCTGCAACTCCCTCTGCAGCAGCATGGACAGTCAGATGGGCCTCTGTGCAGGTCTGGGTTGGGTCACCAAAAATAAGTTTTACAATTATTTTAAATTTAAAATAATTTTTAAAAAATAATTTTATCAAGTTAGTCTCAATCTAAACAGCACAGAGAAAAAAATCCTCATAGAATGTCCAGGGAAGAGAATGGAGCTGGGAAGGGGCTGGAGCCCCAAAAGAGGCTGAGGGAGCTGGGAAGGGGCTGCAGAATCCCTGAGGAGCTGGGAGGGGCTGGAGAATCCCTGAGGAGCTGGGAAGGGGCTGCAGAATCCCTGAGGGAGCTGGGAAGGGGCTGGAGAAGAGAGGGGCTCCCTGAGGGAGCTGGGAAGGGGCTGGAGAATCCCTGAGGAGCTGGGAAGGGGCTGCAGAATCCCTGAGGAGCTGGGAAGGGGCTGGAGAATCCCTGAGGAGCTGGGAAGGGCTGGAGAATCCCTGAGGAGCGGGGAAGGGGCTCGGCCTGGAGCAAAGGAGGCTCAGGGTGGGCACAGCAGGAATTTCCCCATGGAAAGGGGGCTCAGGAACTGCCCAGGGAGGGTTGCAGTGCCCATCCCTGCAGGCGGCACTCAGAGCTCAGGTATGGGGACAAGGCAGGGATGGGCACAGCTTGGTCTGGGAGGGCTTTTCCAGCCCCAGGGATCCCGGGATTGGATTCTGCCTGTGAGTCCATGGGATCTGCATGTGAAGGAAATGCACAACAGAGCCCTGTGCTCAGGACAGTTCTGCCTTGGCCTGCTCGCTCCTTTTCCCATGCAATCCCCACAGGTTTCCTTCTCACCTTGCAGCTGAGTGAGTGATGCACTGGTTATATGGATGTATGACAAATGTTTATATGGATGTATGACAAATGTTTATATGGATGTATGACAAATGTTTATATGGATATATGACAAATGTTTATATGGATATATGACAAATGTTTATATGGATATATGACAAATGTTTATATGGATGAAGCCCAAAGCACAGCTCCAGCATGGGACACGATTGCACGGCTTAGCATGAGATTCCTTTTCATAGGAAAACTCATTTTCTTGCATTTGGATCTCTAGGCTGGTGCAATCCTAAACGGAACGTGGATATTATTCATATGAAAAAGTGGGAACTCAACCATTACATTTTTTCCTATCATAATATTTCAAGGTGCACCAGAGGCTCAAAAAGGTTTGTTTAAACTAATAAATCAAAACAATTTGTACAAAACAGAGAACACCAGTGCTTGCAGGGCTGTGGCAGACGTTGGAAATGTTCCATATTTGTAAGAAGAGTGTTCTGCTTTCAAATATTGGTACCCTGGGTAGGGATTAATTCACTTATTTTTAAGCATGGTGAAACATTCATTTCTGCAGCTACTACCTAGAAAACACGTTTCCCAATTAGTCTTGATGTCTGAATTGCAAGTCAGGAGGCAAAGGGAGCACTGAGCCCTGCTCAAGGCAGCTCTGATGCATTATTGATGCTGTTTTCAATATCAAACATGCCAGGAATCAGATGCATAATCTATTCTCCCAGCATCAGAAATATCATGACCTTTCTGTTCTGTTAAGGGGATGTGTCTGATAGCTGCCCCTTCTATGTAACTCACTGGAAAAATAAAGGGAAAATCCTGGGGCAGGTGACTGGTTTTCCAGGGAGCGTCTCCTGTGCCCAGGACCATGGGGAGGGGGACCTGCTCTGTGCCCTGCAGGACAGGCCCTGCTGAGGGTCAGAGCAGAGCCTGGAGCAGCAGCTCTGTGTCCCCTCAGCCCAGGAGGAGCCTCCTCCTGCCTGCTTCTG
This sequence comes from Diglossa brunneiventris, assembly GCA_019023105.1. Lineage (NCBI taxonomy): Eukaryota > Metazoa > Chordata > Aves > Passeriformes > Thraupidae > Diglossa > Diglossa brunneiventris. The sequence continues at coordinate 35,204,946 of CM032359.1, forward strand.
GCTCAGGACAGTGCTGCTGGATGGGGAACCTTCCTGTGGCCTGTTTTTCTGCAGTATTTGTGATAAATATTGGCCTGGCAGCTGGCCTGGGGCCCAGTGCTGCTCCTGCTGCAGGGCCACGCTGGTGGGAGCACAAGTCCCCACTGTCACAGCTCCAACAATGGCTCTTGTCCCCCTGCACACACACACAAGGTCGTGGCTGTCACTGGGAGCTGCCGTGCCCTGCTCAGCCCTCCCTCCATTCTTACCCCGGGAACAACAAGCCAGAGAGTCCAGCTCTGCTGGGGCAGCTGCCAGGGCTGAGCTCTGCTGGCCCCAGCACCACATAGATACATATACACACATATATATAAATATATATATATATATACACACACCTGGCTGCAGCATCGCCCCTGGGCTCTGCCGTCCCTCACCACATCCCCACTGCTGGGCAAAGGGAAGGCTCCACCGTCACCTCCTTGGGGCTGGACGCTTGTGACATCTGTGACATGGTCTGGTGGGCACAGTGCTCATTCCTGGACTGCCCTGTGCAGGGCCAGCAGCTGGAGTTCGATGATCCCAGCAGCTGCTTGGCATGAGGTGCCCAATTCACACCATTAAGCCTTCGTAACATTTTAAAGAAATTAAAAAGCTGCAACACTGTAAGTTACAGGATCTGTGCTCTACTAATTGACCTCAGACAGAATTCCCACCCAGCAAACTGCTCCCCGGTACCAGCTCCTGTTTTCTTTTCTGTAAGCACACAGATGTAAATTCTCACAGCCCTCGTCTGTCAAAGGAATCCTGTTAGCAATTACTCTCTCAAATCCCTGTACCATTCAAATGATGATTTGTCTGCCATTCACGTGGAAGCAGTTAAAGCTTGTTGGTTGCTAACCTGGCTCACACTGCCTCTGCCTTTGGAGGGAATCCTCTAATAAAATAATTGTAATGTGCACAAAGGGCTCATTTGCTGCAGCAGGTACAGCTCTGTGCCTGTGGCTACAGGCTGCCCCATTTTTTATCAGTAAAGAAAGGGGGTTTAAAATCTCCATTGGGGGTTGTGTCTGCTTGCACAAAGCAGCAAGAATCTTAAATGCAAAGAACATGTACTCATGTTACAGATTTCTCAGGCAATGTCTTTAAAATTTAATTTATTTCTATTTCTTTTTCTTTGCCCAATTAAACATGTTTCTTTTTATAGAAACTTCCAGGCTACAAAGTCAGCACCAGCTTGAGAAACAGCAGAACTGAGATTGTTTGTACCACCTTGGTTTGGACAATTAATACCAGGAGTGTTATTTTATTCTCCCACTTGTTTCTCTAGCTCTCAGCCTCCGTCCTCCCCTCTGACCCAATGTCCTATGTGATTTCTCTGGCTCTCAGCACCTCTGCCTTCCCAAACTCCAGCCCTCTGCCAGCCTTATATCCATTTTTGTACCCCAGAGCAGCTGCCTCCCTTGGATCTTTTCTCCTTGGTAGATTCAGGCTTTTGCTCTTAGAATTCAAACCAGGCTTTTTTGTTATCACAATGTTGTTCTGGAGGTTGGCTCTGTTGCTGCTTTGCTGCTATAATTCATGGTTACTCTCTTCTTGCAGGTGCCCTGCCCTGCTGAGCCCCATTCCTGTGCCTGGACAGGGACAGTGCCTCTGCTGTGGCTGGACCATGAGGGACAGGCCGAGGCACTGAGCATCACCAGCCAGGAGCATTGCCGCCCACGTTAACAGGATTGCTTTAAAAAGGTTGGAAATGTTTTCCCAAATATGAACACTTTTTGTGGTATGACCATCCGTGGTTCCATGGTTCTATGAAAATAGAAGTAAAATCTTCCCAGTGGTTGCTGTCTCTGAGCCATGGCAGTGCCGGGGACTGGTGGGTGGGTGTCCCTCCTGAATTCCACATCCCCTGCTCTGGGTGGGTTCCACATCCTCTGCCCTGTGTGCGTTTCACATCCTCTGTGCTGTGTGGGATCTACATCCTCTGCCCTGTGTAGGTTCCCCATCCTCTGCACTGTCCGAATTCCACATCCTGTGCCCTGGGTGGGTTCCCTCTGCCCTGGGTGGGTTCCAGGACAGTAACTGTCCAGATAAAGGAACGGGACACTGCCTGGCAGGAGAGTGCAGCCAAGCTGTGATTGCACACTCAGCCTGTGATTGCGCACTCAGCCTGAGCCAAGCTGTGATTGCACACTCAGCCTGTGATTGCACACTCAGCCTGTGATTGCACACTCAGCCTGAGCCAAGCTATGATTGCACACTCAGCCTGTGACTGCACACTCAGCCTGTGACTGCACACTCAGCCTGTGATTGCGCACTCAGCCTGTGACTGCACACTCAGCCTGAGCCAAGCTGTGATTGCACACTCAGCCTGTGATTGCACACTCAGCCTGTGATTGCACATTCATCCTGTGATCGCACACTCAGCCTGTGATTGCACACCCAGACTGAGCCAAGCTGTGATTGCGCACTCAGCCTGTGATTGCACACTCAGACTGAGCCAAGCTGTGATTGCACACTCAGACTGAGCCAAGCTGTGATTGCACACTCAGCCTGTGACTGCACACTCATCCCGGGCACGCAGCCCCAGCTGTCCCTGGGGTGTGCTGTGTCCCCTGGCCGGTGACAGCTGTCCCTCCCGCAGGCCCCAGAAGATGTGAGCAGCGTGAGCAGCGAGGGCCTCCCTCAGCATGGCCAAGAGGGGCTCCAGCAGCCGCGCCAGGGGGGACAAGCCCGACGCCCTGGCCGCCCTGCAGGCTGCCAACGAGGAGCTGCGGGCCAAGCTCACCGACATCCAGATCGAGCTCCAGCAGGAGAAGAGCAAGGTGGGCAGCTTCCCTCCCTGTGCGTGCATCAGGGGTGCCAGAATTCTCCCTGCTGGTTCTTCTCTTGCCCTTTTACCCTCGTTTCATTTGGGGTTTGCACTCAAGCTCCTCCAGACCGAGTGCTTAGCCACATGTGCAGTACTAAACCACAGCTGTGCCCCCTGTGCTAATTCCCAGATTCCAAGGAGGTACAGCTTCTCCCTCAGCCTTTGGGAGAGGGACAGCGATGGGCCTGGAGCCTCAGCTCGAGGAGCTTCCAGCTCCTGCCGTCAGATCACTTCTCACCAAGAGCATGGAATGTTCATTTGCTTTCCCCCAATTCTCCAAATCAGTTGCCATTGATAGACTTTGGGGGTTCTCGGTTCCAGAATAGAAGTGTGTTACTGTGCAGGGACAAAATGATAGTTTGCATTTTCCCATGGATTTGCATCACTACTAGGCATTTTAGACCATGAATCTGACACACAGGTACAATAAATAGAACATCAGTTGATCCTTTTGCTGTGCAGCAGCATTTGCAGCTCTAAGGCTGAGGAGTTTGTTTTCCTTCTCCCTGTCCTTCACAACCACTTCTGGCCATGGCTTCTCTGGAGTTTATGGCATGGTTTTAAATTGAAACATCACTTGAGCCTTGTGTGGTCAGGTACAGTCAGTTATTTCTGCTGAATAATTCATCACTTAAAAAAACCATCTGGAAAAATGCAGCTGTTTGGGGCTTCACAGGAGCTTGCACAGAGATTTTGTGCCCTGCCTGTGCACGTGCAGGTTTGGCCTGCCTGCTTGGGCAGGCCAGAGTGATGGCCTTGGCATCTGGTTTTTCCCTTATTTTGGGGTAAAGTGCTGTGAGAGCTTCTGCAGAATAAAGTAAGGACTCAGACTTGCTCAGAAGGTACTGACTGATTCCTGAATGTGTATTAAACACGAGCCTGCAGTGAAAGGAAGGTCTTTGCTACCACCAGTTTGTAGGCGCAGACATATGAGGTGTAATACTGTAAAGTCATCTGTACCATTTTTAAATAACATCATGATATGTACTCATTGGTTGATTGAAAATACTATACTTTTTTGATTTTCCCTATAGGTCAGCAAGTTGGAAAGGGAGAAAAATCAGGAAGTGAAGCAGATCAAGGAGCACGAACAGCATAAAAGCACAGTGGTGGTGACAGAGCTCAAAGTCAAACTCCATGAAGACAAAATGAAAGAGCTCCAGGCTGTCCGAGAAACTCTTCTGAGGCAGCACGAAGCCGAGCTGCTCAGAGTGATCAAAATCAAGGACAATGAAATCCAGAGGCTGCAGACCCTGCTGAACGCCGTGCGGGACGGGGCCCCCGACAAGGTGAAGACGGTGCTGCTGAGCGAGGCCAAGGAGGAGGCCAAGAAGGGCTTTGAGGTGGAGAAAATCAAAATGCAGCAGGAGATCTCCGAGCTGAAGGGCGCCAAGAAGCAGGTGGAGGAGGCCCTGACGATGGTGATCCAAGCTGACAAAATGAAGGCAGCCGAGATCAGGAGCGTGTACCACCTGCACCAGGAGGAGATCACGCGCATCAAGAGGGAGTGCGAGCGCGAGATCCGCAGGCTGGTACGTGCTGCTCTCTGCTCCCCTGAGCCCTGCTCTGGGGGACGTGGTCAGAGCCGGCCTCGCTGGGCGGGTGTGGGGACTCTGGGCTTGCTCCAGGCCTGTTCACATTTACCAGCAGAAAGGGCAAAGTGGTTTTTAAAAGTGTTAGGATGTTTTAAAAGTGTGAGGAAGTGAGAGACTGCTTTATCTCTGTGAGAGCCTGTGGATGTTGTTCACATTAAAGGCAGCAGGAAGAGCCCTCATGCTCCTGGCTGGGCAGGGGAATGCCACAACAGTAATGTGTCTTGGGTTATGCCTCTATTTCCTCACCAAGCCTTCCCTCCTGATCCACCTGGTCCCTCCCTTCCCCTGCCTTTGCTGGTTCCCGTGAACGTCCCATAGCGAGGCTCACACAATCCCAAATGCTCTTTTTCTGCACCCGTGAGTGCTCCCCACGCAGCAGGGCATGCAGGGGGAGCTCTCTCCATGCCAGCGTGGTGGTTTTCCCCAGAACAGGGCTGGTTCTGCTCCTGTGTGGCTCCCACCTCAGCAGGGGCTGGGATCTCACCTGGCCCTGCTCACCTGGCCCTCAGGGACCCTCTGTGTGTGGCTGCTCAGCCTGCCCTCGCCCGACCCAGCCCCTGATCCTCAGCTGCAGCAGCTCCACTCTCAAAGGCAGCAGCTTCACCCCTGCGGCTTTGGGACCTGGCTGGGGAGGTTGGAGGGATGGTGGTGCTTGGAAAAGGGGGAAATCCCTGCGGGAGGGAGAGGAGGGAAGGAGCTCCCTGGCAGGGAGGGCTCTGCAGCAGAGCCTGGCAGGCCAGCAGCACCTGGAGGGGCTCAGGGGTTCATTGCTGCTGTCCCAGCCCCTGCCCTGTGACCCACACCTGAGCCCCTGAGGGCCTGGGGACACAGCCATGCCCTCAGGATGAGTGTTTGAGTCCTGTCTCAGTATCTGTGTGCTGTCACCATCGTTCTGTGTCTGCCATGCTGCTTCACAGCCTCAGTGTCCTGGCACAGACCCACCCAGGCCTCTTCTAAGCCATTAGCCCTTAGCTGTTATCCAAACCCCAAATAAATTTAAAATGCCCAAGGAGCTTGCAGCCTGGCCCAGATGAAAGGCTGGCAGTGTGACCAGGCTGCAGAGACCCTGCAGGACCCCCTGCCCTGGGGATGCTGTACAGCATCCCCTGAGCCCTGACCCCCACAGGGCCTGGAGGGACTGGCACACCAGCACTGGAGTGTCCCCTGCCTTTATTGAGCCTCCTCTTCTCTCAGACTTTGGGCTGTTAAGGCTTTTTCATAGATTATTTTATTTTTATGAAGAGGATGTTAAAATAATTTGCAACCAACTGCTCTATTGATGCTGTTCAAATATCCTGCAGTGTAAGTACATTCTCCTCTAGCCATGCATCACTGGTGCATTGATTTCACACAGCACAGTGAATGGGGGGCTAATGGACATCCTAAATAAACTTGCTGCATCACGTGGAAAGTCCCCACTAATGGCCTTTAATGTAGAAGCTGTTAAATAAATATGGTCTTAGTTACAGGGAACAGAGTGGTTCAATGGGATGTTATCTAACCTGCCTTTGAAAATCAAACTTTTAAAGTTCCTGCTTGAAAGAGTCAGATTGGCTCACTGCACCAATGAAATGACCTGGTGCCATGACTTTACCTGATGCCATGATTTGTCCTGATGCTCTCAGAGACCCTGAGCTCTGCCAGGCTGTGCTAAATTAGTGAAAATGTCTGATGTAAAGTCTGATTTTTAAATATTGATTTATTGGTGATTGATTTAGTTTTTACCCTCTGCATTGGATTCCCTCGTGTGTTGAGATCCCCCATATCTGGGGTTATAAAGGTGGCTCAGCACCTGAAATGTAGACACATGTTCAAGGTGAATTGTCCCTTCTCCCACCTAAGGATTTTTTAGTCATTTGTGGTTTGACCCTCGTTTACCACATTTTTTTCCCAGCTAAATCTGGGCTGAAGGATTTTGTTGTATATAAAAGCCAGACATTACTTGTATGCTTAGGAGGGTCAGGAAACCTCCTCATTCTGAGGGGTTCCTTTCATGTCTCGTGGGCCAGCTTTTAACAACATTTTTCTCTGTGGACCTAAGCAAGGAGTTAATGTTTCCTGGGCTTGGGCTGGGCCTCTGTGAGAGCTTTTGTGGGGTTTGTGCCTTCAGCAGGAGCTCTGCACAGCCCCTGCTCCATTCATGGGTTCACCAGTGGCACTGGTGGCTACTCTGGGCTTGCACCAAGCTGAGCTGCAGCTCCCTCCCAGCCCAGACCTTCCAGGGCCCTGTGCTGCTGCTGGGTGCCCAGGACAGGGGGGCAGTGGGGCTGGCTCTGCACAGGGAGGGGAACAAGCAGGGTGTGTGTGTGCCCTGTGCCCGAGCCCTTCTCCCAGGGCTGGCACACCCAGGGCCACCCTGTCCCCTCCTGCCTGGGCAGCTCCTCAGCCAGGCCCCAGCACAGCTCCTCAACCAGCCAGGTGCCAGCACAGCTCCTCAATCAGCCAGGTGCCAGCACAGCTCCTCCATCAGCCAGGTGCCAGCACAACTCCTCCATCAGCCAGGTGCCAGCACAGCTCCTCCATCAGCCAGGTGCCAGCACAGCTCCTCCATCAGCCAGGTGCCAGCACAGCTCCTCAATCAGCCAGGTGCCAGCACAGCTCCTCCATCAGCCAGGCCCCAGCACAGCTCCTCCATCAGCCAGGCCCCAGCACAACTCCTCCATCAGCCAGGCCCCAGCACAGCTCCTCCATCAGCCAGGCCCCAGCACAGCTCCTCCATCAGCCAGGTGCCAGCACAGCTCCTCAGCCAGGTGCCAGCACAGCTCCTCCATCAGCCAGGCCCCAGCACAGCTCCTCCATCAGCCAGGCCCCAGCACAGCTCCTCCATCAGCCAGGTGCAGCACAGCTCCTCAGCCAGGTGCCAGCACAGCTCCTTCATCAGCCAGGCCCCAGCACAGCTCCTCAGCCAGGCGCCAGCACAGCTCCTCAGCCAGGTGCCAGCACAGCTCCTCCATCAGCCAGGCCCCAGCACAGCTCCTCAATCAGCCAGGTGCCAGCACAGCTCCTCCATCAGCCAGGTGCCAGCACAGCTCCTCCATCAGCCAGGCCCCAGCACAGCTCCTCAGCCAGGCCCCAGCACAGCTCCTCCATCAGCCAGGTGCCAGCACAGCTCCTCCATCAGCCAGGTGCCAGCACAGCTCCTCCATCAGCCAGGCCCAGCACAGCTCCTCCATCAGCCAGGTGCCAGCACAGCTCCTCCATCAGCCAGCCCAGCACAGCTCCTCAGCCAGGCCCCAGCACAGCTCCTCAATCAGCCAGGCCCCAGCACAGCTCCTCCATCAGCCAGGTGCCAGCACAGCTCCTCCATCAGCCAGGTGCCAGCACAGCTCCTCCATCAGCCAGGTGCCAGCACAGCTCCTCCATCAGCCAGGTGCCAGCACAGCTCTCCATCAGCCAGGTGCCAGCACAGCTCCTCCATCAGCCAGGCCCCAGCACAGCTCCTCAGCCAGGCCCCAGCACAGCTCCTCAGCCAGGCCCCAGCACAGCTCCTCAGCCAGGCCCCAGCACAGCTCCTCAATCAGCCAGGCCCCAGCACAGCTCCTCAGCCAGGTGCCAGCACCCTGGCAGCCCCATCGAGCCTGGGACAGCTCTCCTGCCATGTCCTGATGCCAGCCCAGGCCGTGGGGAGATGTGCCTGCCATGTATAGGGGCTTCTCCTCTGTGCCCCCTGCCTGGGGGATGCCTTTGATCCCGGGTGCTTCAAAGGCCGTTTTTGACAGCACCAGTCAGCTTGCAGGGGCCCCCGGAAGATTGCAGGGACAGATGCCCCAGCCAGGACCCTCAGCCTGGGCGGGAGCAGGACGGCAATAATCACTTTAACAACAGAGTCGTGGCTCAGAGCCTGGAGCTGCAGGAGCTGCAGGAGCAGCACATCTCCCGAGCACGGCGCTGCTCTGCAATTGGCACCGGCTGTGCCGGGCTGCCTCCAGCGAGCAGACACATAAATATTCATCAATATCCGCGCAGCTCTGAGTGCAGCGGGCACGGCACGGGCCTGGGTGGGTGCGTAGGTGGGTGGGTGCGTAGGTGGGTGGGTGCTCCTGCGCTGCCGCCCCTTCCCCGCTCCGGAGCACCAGGGTGGGAGCAGGGACAGGAGCCAGAGCCCAGCAGAGCCCAGCACAGCCCAGCAGAGCCCAGCACAGCCCAGCAGAGCCCAGCACAGCACCAGCCCGGCCCAGCAGAGCCCAGCATGCGGTCAGGCTGGCCCTGCCCGAGGGCAGCGTGCCCACGGACCCGCGGCGCTGCCAGTGAGTCCTGGGGCCCCCTTGCCCTACCTTCCCTTCCTCTCCCCCCGGCTGAGGCACACCTTTCCCTCCCATCTGTGCTGTTTCCTCACTGTCTCTGTCTGTCAGTGGCTGCAGGCACACAGCTTGGGCATGTGTCATGTGTGGGAATTCACTCAGGTGGAGGAAAATGTCAGTGGTGAGGTTTGCTTGTGGTCTGTGAAGGTTATGTTTAGGGATTTTTTTTCTGGAAAACAAGCCATTGGTGAAATGCTGTGAAATGTTTTGTGTTTTCTCATCTCTTTGTTCCTCCCAATTTCATGTGTTGCCTTTCTTGTAATATGTCTTTGTCTCCATATGAATAAGATTTAACTACCCAATATTCTGCTTATTTTAAACAAATAATCATTTGATGATGTGTTACCTTTTCACCTGTGCATCCATTTAGATTTTTTTCCTCATTAGGCATTTAGCAGAACGAGCTCAGGTGCTCTGGAGCACCTATGTCTTTGTTTCATTCAAAGTCAGCAGATGCTGCTGTCACAGACATTGTTGAAAGGGTCATTAATCAATGGCACCCCAAATCCCTTTCATTTGCTCCATTTTGCTTTCCTGGTGCCTGGCGGACCTGCCCTGGGTGAGCTACACTGGCAATTACTGCAAACAAATCCTTGGAGTGACTGTTGATTCCCTGTGTCATTTTTCCAGGTTTACAGACAAAGCAGAGATAAAAGTATTAATACAGCTCTTAGAAGGCAAAATGTTCTTAATTGAAGCAGGCCAGGTTCAAAAACTGACCGTTGAAATTAAATGTCTGACATCTCAAAAAGCAATGGCAAAAATCTCGTGTTTCTGGAGTCTGAAAGGAGCTGGCAGACCCCTGAGGGATGGGTGTGATTTCTGCCTTTCTGTGGAACCTCTGCCACTCGGGCTGAGACTGGGGCGTCCAGCGTGGGCAGCACCCCAGCCCAGCTGGGCTGGGATCAGGGATCCCTTCGCTGGGCTGGGATCAGCTGGGCTGGGATCAGGGATCCCTTCGCTGGGCTGGGATCAGCTGGGCTGGGATCAGGGATTTCCTTTGCTGGGCTGGGATCAGCTGGGCTGGGATCAGGGATTTCCTTTGCTGGGCTGGGATCAGGGATTTCCTTTGCTGGGCTGGGATCAGCTGGGCTGGGATCAGTGATCCCTTCACTGGCAGGACCCAGCTGCCCTGGTGAACTCCAGCCAGACCCCGGGGTTGGATCCTGGCTGATCCCATGGGATGTGCACAGGCTCTTGGCACAGGCAAACAGGGAAGGAGAGTGTTAGAGGTCACTGGGCATTTGTCATTTAAGCACTTCGTGATTTTGCATAATGTTTGTTATGTGTAAGTAAAACCTCTCATGGAAAAGGAATAGCTCACAAGGGAGACTTTTGATAAAAAAAAAATTAAAAATTCATATTTCTTCTAGGAATTTTGAAAATGTAAAGGATACTGAGGTTTCAATATTTTTCTTTAAAAATTATTAATCCACTTTTTCTAGAGGTCACATCCAAGCAAAACACTGCAGAATCTTTGAAGTGTTTGAGCGAAGCAATCCAAGTGTGATGTGAATGTCAAGACTTAATTTTTGTTAAGATATTCTGAGGTGGTGATAGGATTTCAGGCTGTTTCCCAATATTTCACTGCCAGCTGCCTGCCAAAGGAGGGATTTCCTGCTGGGTGGCCCTGGAGAGGGGCAGTGCTGCAGCCCTGTCACTGTCACTGAGGGTGGCAGTGCTGCAGCCCAGTACTCACTGTCACTGTGGGTGGCAGGGCAGTGCTGTGCCCAGTGCTCACTGTCACTGTGGGTGGCAGTGCTGTGCCCAGTGCTCACTGTCACTGTCACTGTGGTGGCAGGGCAGTGCTGTGCCCAGTGCTCACTGTCTCTGTGGGTGGCAGTGCTGTGCCCAGTGCTCACTGTCACTGTGGGTGGCAGGGCAGTGCTGTGCCCAGTGCTCACTGTCACTGAGGGTGGCAGTGCTGTGCCCAGTGCTCACTGTCACTGTCACTGTGGGTGGCAGGGCAGTGCTGTGCCCAGTGCTCACTGTCACTGTCACTGTGGGTGGCAGGGCAGTGCTGTGCCCAGTGCTCACTGTCACTGTGCTGGCAGTCCTGCAGCCTTGTCACTGTCACTGGGGGTGGCAGGGCAGTGCTGTGCCGCCCTGGGGTGCTCGGGTGCTGCTGAGCCCTGTGTGACTGTGTTCTGTTCTCCTTGTAGATGGAGGAGATTAAGTTTAAGGACAGAGCAGTCTTCGTGCTGGAGAGAGAGTTAGGGGTGCGAGCCGGGCATGCTCAGAGACTGCAGCTCCAAAAGGAGGCTTTAGATGAACAACTGTCCCAGCTCAAAGAGTCTGACCGGCATCTGAGCAGCCCCAAGCGGGAACTTCCTTATGCAAGTGGTGCAGGAGACGCTTCAGATCATTCGGGAAGCCCCGTAAGCACTTCCACGTGGTTTCACCTAAACGAGCGACCAAACGAGTGGCAGAATCTTGATGAGTGAACCCTGGAGCAAGAGTTGTCCCATGGCTGTGCAGGGCTCCTGAGGCACCTGCTCATGCTCTGTTTTTTGCGTGCCCAAACCCTTGAGATTTCCAATCAAACCTCGCCATGGGAGAGCTTTTGCTTTCTGTCGTTTTGTTTCCCGGTCGGTTTGGTTTGGTTCTGTCAGCAGGGTGGAATTGCTCTGTCCTTTCTCTCCTTTTCCTCACTATGCCATGCTCAGCCACCCGCCTTAGTTTGACAGTTTGACACGACTCTGCCAACAAACGATGCAAATGCATTTCTCACCAAGCGCTGTTTGTGTGCACGCTCTCGGAGGCGCGGGCTGGGGCTTGGGGAGCAGACGTACGAGGCCAGTTCCAGAGGGACGGGGAAGGCACTGCAGGGCAGCATGAAAATGCAGCCCCCAGGGCAGCCCTGCGCTGCTGCTCACTGCCAGCAGGACACAAAGTGAACCAAACACCTCCTAACCTATCCGCTGCTGTTTATCCTCTGCAATAGCCAGAACATTGGATTGGAATCACCCCTCCACAGTGGCTTTTGCAGTGTAACTCTGGCACCTCCCTGCTGGGGCCCCCCTTTGCCCAGAAGAGCCCTCGGGTAACTGCCCTCGTGCCTCTGACGTGTGCAGGTCGTCCTCATTGCTGATCCTCATCAAGATTGCTTTGGCGACAGCCTCGATTGTCTCAGTACAAGTGTAAAACTTATACCTGAGCAAACCAATCTGTTTTATTCTTTGGCCCAAGCCTCTCCTGCACCTGTTGAATGAGGAACCCTAGACCTCCCAAAAGTGCCACCAGCACTTTTTTGTGGGCACTAATTTGCCTCTCTCTAGTTGTATTCAACTCCTGCCAAAGACCAGAACAAGTCTTAGAGAAGGGGAAAAGTCTGTCACGTTTGTCAGTAGCTGTAACTCCTCTGATTCTGAACGAGAACACATCTACCTATATCTCTATGCATTTCTAATTTGATTGAAGCATTTTCACTCAGATAAAGTGCTACCCCTGTAGCCTTACGAGTGACCCTTCAGGACCCCATAAGGGCCACAGCTTTCTGGAAGAAGAGCTTATTCAATGCACAATTGCATGGATTTTCCCCATTCAGTAATTCAGTAATTTTAATACCAGTTTCTTACGACCAAGTCCTCAGAGTGGGCGATGTGTCTGAAGCTCTCAGTTCAACAGTGGCATCATTGGAACACGGCCTTCAGTTTTGATATTTTCTGTTGTTTCCAAGTTTACCATTTGTAAACTTTGTGTTTGCACATTTGTATTGTCACATTTGTGACCTTGTATTTGCATATGCATATACACATACATATGCATATACACACCTCTGCATTTGCATTCTTTGTTACATTTCCACTCCTGACTTTCCGTTGGTCTCACCTGCAGCTTTCCATGGTCACTTGGGTTCCACGGGTTACACTCTACGCGATAACATTTTAAAATGTTTGCATTTGGGATAAGGAAGAGTTTGAGCTTTGCCAACGTGCTCTTGCATGCGCACTTACGAACAGTTATTTGCAGTTGATCTTTGTTTTAGGAACAGCAGTTGGATGAAAAGGACGCGCGGCGCTTCCAGCTGAAAATCGCGGAGCTGAGCGGGATCATCCGCAAGCTGGAGGACAGGAACGCGCTGCTGTCGGAGGAGAGGAACGAGCTGGTGAGTGCAGCAGTGCCGGGCTGGGGACGTGGGCCTGTCCCAGGAACACCCTGGGTTTGCTCCTGTGCTGCCTGGAACGAGGGGCTGCCTCCTCCTGCCTCCCCCTCAGCTCGCTGCTCGGGCTGGGCCGTGCCGCTCCCCTCTTTGCTTGTGCACCAATGGATTTTTAAGATGGCATTGGCTCTAATTATATGTATTTCTTTTTAAAAATAACTACATTCCCCACATTGAACGTTTGCTACACAGGCAGAATATCTTATTGTAGCCACAGCTCTCTTCACAGAGAGCAGCAGGCACAACTTTCCCAAGGATTTCTCTGAGGGAAAGGCAGTGAGAAGCCTCACAGAAGAGAAAATAACTCTGCTTGCTGCTCCTGTTGTTTGACACATGTGGAATGTGTTGTGGAGATTGTTTACCAAAAGTGATTTGTTAATTGCACTCTGGTGATGGTTGTTTAGATTGATTAGCCAATTAGGTCAAAGCTGTGTTGTGACTGTCTGGAGACAGTCACAAGTTTTTCTTTAGTATCTTTTCAGTATAGTTTTAATAGATAGTGTTAGTGTAATATAATAAAGCTTAATAAAGCATTTGTTCAGCCTTCTAGAATCATTAGAGTCAAAGCACATTATTCCTGCATCAGGGGCTCCCTACAACGATATCTTCTCATGTGGGAATGCTCTCTTCCCAATGGAAAATCCCAAAAGTTTTTATCAGTTCTGCTTTGCATCAGGAGAAAATACTTCTAGCGTGATAGTTACAGAAAGTAGGTAATATATTTGATGAAAAAGCTCCAGAGGTGTTATTTTTCCCCCTTATCTTTCAGCTGAAACGCCTCAGAGAAGCAGAAAGTCAGTATAAGCCCATTTTGGACAAAAACAAACGCCTCAGTAGGAAGAATGAGGAGTTGTCACATGCCTTACGTCGAATGGAAAACAAACTGAAATTTGTGACACAGGAAAACATTGCCATGGTGAGTGCCTTGCTCCTGGGAGAAGGTGGGACGTGGTGGGGCTGCGCGAGTCAGGCGTTGGCCCACCCTTGCAGGTTCCATGGGAAACTCTTCCATTCTGGCCAGCTCCCTTCCAACCCAAACTGATCTGCCATTCTATGGGTCACCTTCACCTTTCCTGCCAGAATCACCTCACAATCCCCGGGAAATCTGCCCCTGTGACCCTGCCCCTCTTCCAGCTGGAGGAGCAGGACCCTCTGGCACATTTGGAGCCCGGATGTGAGGCTCAGCAGAAAAGGAGCAGGAGAGCTGCCAGGGCAACCATCAGAGAGATGTTTTCTACTTGCTGTAAAAGGGAAGGGCCAGACAAGTCCCTGGCAAAGCCTCCTGATCATTTCCTCTTCTGCCCTGTGGTTTTTGGATTCTAGAGGCAAAGAAGTGGAGCAATAAGGAGACCAAGCTCCCTAAATGACCTTGACCACAGCCAGGAAGAAAGGGAAGTGGATTTCCTGAGACTACAAGTAATTGAGCAGCAGAACATCATTGATGAGCTCTCCAAGGTAAGATGAGAGGCTGCTCATGTGAGAGTGCCAAAGGGCAGAGCACAGGAAGCCCAAGGAAGGGGTTCCCAAGGTTCTGGGAGCTGGTGGGCACAGCGGGCAGCAGGGGAACCTGGCAGGCATTTCTGTGCTTAGGAGTCATAGAAATTATCTGTGGTGTGGTGTTTGGGAATACCCTTTCAATCTGCATTGGCCTGGCCTGACAGAACCGTGTCCTTGTGTGTGCTGGTGGCCACATCTGGGAGGGAAACTGTCCGAGCTCCCTCAGCTGGACACACCACCAGGGCTGAAGATTTCTGTGCACAGGGAGGGGTCTGCAACCCTGGGCTTGGGGTTTTGCTTTCTTCTTAACATGTTCTCTGTCCTTGGAAACAGAAAACACCAAAATCATGATACTCCTCTAGAAAAAAACTTTTATTTCTTCCCTTTCTTTTTAAGCCTGTCCAGTTACTGACATTATTTCATTCTTTCTTTAGACCCTGGAGACTGCTGGCTATGTGAAGAGTGTCATGGTAAGAGTGACATTAGCTTCCTCCTCATTTATATATGCTTTAAATTGCTGTTCATGGAAAGCAGGCAGGGTACAATAACATTTATTCTCCCTTCCATCTGTGTTCAACAGTGAGCTGACCCAGGAATTCCTCAGAGCAATTTTTATCAGCAGGTGTTCACCAGAGAAAAGCACAGTGATGGTGGGGAGGAAAGCTTTAATCCCACCACCCGCCAAGGTGGCCAAGGGCAAGTGTCCCCATCTCCAGGGCAGCTCTGTCCCCTTGGAATGGCATTTTCTCACTCTGGCTACCCCTGGCTTTGTGTCACCCGCACTGGGGTGTGCTCAGCCCTGCCCATCCCTGTGCTATGGTGAGCACAGATGTTTGGGGTTCCACCACTGATGGGTATTGATGGGATGTGCTGTTCCCATTGCCAGGCAAGGAGTGTTCGATTGTCCCTGGCCTGGGATTGGCCACCAGGCTGAGCAGCAGCACGTGTCACTGTCCCCAAGGTCACCACATCCTCGTACCCAGGGGAAATGGAGCAGCTGAGGGTTTCCCCTGTGGAGCTTTCCTCTCTGCACTCCTGGGGTTTGCACGTCCAGAACAGAGACTTTTTCCTGAGTACTGTAAAAAACTGATCTAATACCACAAAGAGGAAGGAATTGTTCCCTGGCAGGGTGGGCAGCCCTGGCACAGGTGCCCAGAGCAGCTGGGGCTGCCCCTGGATCCCTGGCAGTGCCCAAGGCCAGGCTGGACACTGGGGCTGGGAGCACCTGGGACAGTGGGAGGTGTCCCTGCCATGGCAGGGGTGAAAGGAGGTGATATTTTAGGTCCCTCCAACCTGGAATTTGATTATTCTATTATTTCCTCAGATTGGAAAAATTGTTGGCAGCGGTAAGGGCTCAAACCTTACTCCAGAGGCACAGGGAACCTGCAGATCCTTAGGGAAGGAGCTGAGCCTGGAAGTGCAGTGTTCAAGGGGGCCCTGCAGTGTGTGCAGCGTTGCTGGTGGGTGTGTGCCCCTTCCAGAGCCACCAAAAGCCACCAGGGACAGAGCCAGGGCCAGGGCTGCAGCTCCACGGGGACACCCAAACTCTCAGCATAAAGCTTGTCACCAGCTTTATTTTAGCTTGATTTTCATGGACATAAAGAGCAATTTCTAGTTGTCTGTGGCAAAGCTGGAAGAGGTTGGAGTAAATAACCCAGGCGCGGTGACAGTGTGGGACAGTGGCCAGCAGGGACATCCTGTCTGTTGCTTCCCCAGTGGCCCCTTGTACTGACATGGTTAATTTCAGTAACTGCTCTCTGCAAACAGCTAACACGTGTCTCTGACTCTTGCAGGAACGTGATAAGCTGCTAAGGTTCAGGAAGCAAAGGAAAAAAATGACAAGAATTCCTAAGGTAAAAAACAAACCCTTCCATGGTGACGTGGTGATGGACAGGACTGGGGTGCTCAGAGCACCTCAGGGCCATGGCAAAGGTCTCCTCAAAGGTCTGCAAATGGGTCCTGAACTTCAGTTTGGGTGATGCAGCTCAAGGACATTGACAGACTGCACTGGGATATTCAAGGGGGGCAGGGGACCTGTTTACATCGAGCATTCTGAGCCTTTTCATGCTCTGCATTCACCCTGTGGGACTCTGGTGGGATGTGGTTGTCTTAAGAGCAGACAAATTTTATGAATTAACACATCTCCAAATGATCTTCTAATGGTGCTGCCTGAAAACATGTGTATGTAGTAAATAATTCATGACGGAGTTTAGTAACACGTGAAAATTGCTGGTAAGGGAAGCAATGCTTAGAGCTCAGGGAAAAGGGGATGTTGGTTAATGAGGGCTTGGCAGGGTGTTAATGTAAATATTAACACTAAAATGTCACAGTAAAGTTTAATGTCAGGGCTGCCAGTGTGCTGTGATCCACTGATGAACAATTAGAGTGAGGCTGGAGCTAAAGAAATATGAATAACTAATGGAGGTCAATGGGAGATATCCTGTCATCCTGAGCATCACATCCAGGCCTTCCAGAGAGTCACACTCTGTCTGAAAGCTGGGGACAAGGGATGGAGGGACAGGACACAGGGAATGGCTCCCAGTGCCGGAGGGCAGGGCTGGATGGGAGATTGGGAATTGGGAATTGTTCCCTGGCAGGGTGGGCAGGCCTGGCACAGGTGCCCAGAGCAGCTGGGGCTGCCCCTGGATCCCTGGCAGTGCCCAAGGCCAGGCTGGACACTGGGGCTGGAGCACCTGGGACAGTGGGAGGTGTTCCTTCCACATTCTGGGATTCTCCTTCAAAAGTTACCAACTGCAAATTAAAACCAAAGACCAAAATCTAGGTATGTTTTTGCAAATCATCAATTAAAAGTATCTTTAGGTCTGTGAAGTGCTGTCTTTGACTTTCAAGCATTTACAGTAAATCTTTCTTTACCACCATTCCTTTAAACAAAAAGCAGCTTTGAGTGGAAAACTGGATTTCTTCAAAACGTTGCTGTGGTTGATTAACTTCAAGTAAAATCTTTTTGAAGATCTGATTTTTCATGTGAAAGTTGTGATGCTGACAGGAGGGACACCACGGTGATGACAGTGGATTAAAAGATATTTCAGTGCACGGCTCTGCCCTCGTGCTGAGGTGAACACTGAAATAAAAGGGGTGTTTGGCCATAGAGAAGCTGAAAGGAAAATGCCTTTAGACAGGCAGGGCCTGGGAGGGGTCACAAATTCTCCAGTTCAGGGATTCAGACAGTGCCAGGCACCCTCTGAGCTCCATCCTGGGGTGAAAGGTTTTACAGACGCCTGTGGGAAGGGCTGGGCTGGTTCTGCAGACAGCAGGGGGAGAACGAAAAAAAAACAATAAAACAATATAACAAGAATATATAACAATGAAATATTAAATAATTCCAGAGCCTGGAGCCCAGTGGGCTGCAGGGCCTATGCTCAGCCCCAGGACTGTGTGCTAGGGCAGTCTGTCCCGGTGCCAGGGCAGTCTGTCCATGTGCCAGGGCAGTCTGTCCCGGTGCCAGGGCAGTCTGTCCATGTGCCAGGGCAGTCTGTCCCGGTGCCAGGGCAGTCTGTCCATGTGCCAGGGCAGTCTGTCCCGGTGCAGGGGCCGTCTGTCCATGTGCCAGGGCTGTGTGTCCGGGTGTCATGGCAGTCTGTCTGGCTGCAGGGGCAGTCTGTCTGGGTGCCAGGGCACTCCCTGACCCTGCTCTCTGTCAGAAGCCAGTGGTGGAGACGTTCTATGGCTATGATGAGGAGGCTTCCCTGGAGTCTGACGGTTCCTCCATCTCCTACCAAACCGACCGGACCGACCAGACGCCCTGCACGCCCGAGGACGACCTGGAGGAGGTACTCCTCAAAAACCCCTCTTGCTTTGCTCGTCACCCTGGTGCTGGCTTTTAATGAAATCCCTGCTCTGTTCCATCCCGTCTGTCTATCATTGCTGCTCTCTCATCTCTGTTCTATCATTCTGTCACCTCAGACCACAAAATGAAACACTTCTGTTAAATTTGGTGCTGTGCATGTTGGTCAATATCTCTAAATCTCAGGTCTTCAGTAACTTCACAACTTCCAGCCAAGCTGGAAATCTGATATCCTAAGAATATTGAATTTATGGCAGATTTGAGGTCTAAAAAACAGAGAAATTGGACAGGCTGTGGAGGTGTGTTCACTCTGAGCCTGGCTGCAGATTTTGGCAGGTGCAGTTTGGGCTAGCCAAGCTCAGTAAGGTCTGTGTAAGGAGGGAGAGGGAATGAATGCTCCCCTGAAGCTCTGGGCTCCAGGGAAAGGCTGGTTCCTGGCTGGGTTCCGGAGGCTCTGAGAACAGAGCACACACATGTAGTACAAATTAAAGGGATTATTCCTTGGATTTGCCAGGGCTTCCCCACAAATGCACTCCCCAGTGTGTGTCAGATCACTGGCCCATTACACAGCTTTGGGCTTAACAAGATTCTTGTAATAAACAAGAATTGCCCCTGATGATGTGCAGCCTTTTCACGGTGTGCTGGCTGCAGGTGTGTGATTCAGCCTGCAGAAAGGGAGCCTGCAGAATTCCTCACTCCATCATGAAAGATACCTGATGGTTACCAGGCTGCACTGCAGGAAATCTAAATGTATTTGTATATGCATGAGCCTGTTTATTTTTCATTCCTGCATTGACATTCATCCCCCCGTTCAGCCAGTGGGAAGTTGATGCGTGCACCCAGCAATGTAATTCCATTTCATGTTGAGTGAAATATTGCGGTCAGACATGAAAGCACTCCATACTGGATATTGTAAGGAGGGTGAAGAAGATGAAGGGCTCCTTTCATGTTGGCTGTCACCACTTCTACAACTATTAACTCTGGGTTTGTGTTTTAATAATTGAGCGAGGCTGTCAGGCTTGGTTTCCTTTCCAAATTGAAACCTTTTGTTGTTAAAGAAAGCTGCATTTTCACCTTTAATGTGATGATTTTCCCTGTTCCAGTAAGAAAGGGTGGTGCAGTCATTAGTGTGCTATATGGAAGGCAAGCTTTTATCTTTCCAGGCAGGGATTATCTTTTTATTTCTGTATTGCACTTCCTGGAGGTAAGAGCATGCAAGAGATGTGCAGGGGACGGAGGGGAAGCAGCTTGAGGGCACTTAACTAAGATTTTGTGTACCATGGTTCCAAATTGCATTTCAAAAGGGATAATTCTGGCAGTTTTAAGAGACAGCAGACCTAACCCCCTCCTTTTGTGTGCTGGCAGGGCATGGCCAAGGAGGAGACGGAGCTGCGGTTCCGGCAGCTGACGATGGAGTACCAGGCGCTGCAGCGCGCCTACGCCCTGCTGCAGGAGCAGGTCGGGGGCACCCTGGATGCAGAGCGGGAAGTCAAGGTCTGCAGGGCATGCATGCCGTGGAAATGGGGCCGTGCAGCTGGCAGGGTGGCTGGGGACCCACCTGGCCGGGTGCTCCAGCTCACCTGGGCTCGGCCAGGCGGCTCCGGGCGCTCGGAGCGCTGCCAGCCCCCTGGGAAGGGCTGCTGAGAATCCACCGCTGCTGCAGCTCGGGCTTCTCACCTCTGGTCTGCTCAAGGGAAATCCAGGGACAGTTTTTATGGGAAATCCTTGAAAGTAAGCTCTTTTCCATAAAGAACTAGGACAGATAGCCTTAAATATATAATGCGTGGTCTTTAATTCCTTCTGGGCTCTGAGAGATTACATGATTCCTCATAAAATGTTTAGAAGGCTTATAGCTGAGATTTTTCTGTTAATTAAATTGCAAAGTGCCCTGTGCCGTTCTGCCTGTCTGCCTCACAGAGTTCCTGTGGCTCTGGACAGCTGGCCTGAAGTGCTGCTGTTGCTGGGAGCTTGTTGTGTGTGCCAAGGAGTTACAGAGGAACTGTTCCCTGGCAGGGTGGGCAGGCCTGGCACAGGTGCCCAGAGCAGCTGGGGCTGCCCCTGGATCCCTGGCAGTGCCCAAGGCCAGGCTGGACACTGGGGCTGGGAGCACCTGGGGCAGTGGGAGGTGTCCCTGCCATGGCAGGGGTGGCACTGGGGGGGATTTGGGGTCCCTCCCAACCCAAACCATCCCCTGACTCCCTGAAGGGCTGGCAGGATGGGTCGTGCCCAGTCTGGAAAGGTGTGAGTGCAGTCAGGAAAGGGACAAATTTGCTGCTTAACAGGAGAAATGTGCCTGCAGAGCCTTAATTTCTTCCTACACCTGTTCTGTGGAGGTGTTATCCAGGAACACTGGGAGTGGGTCAAGGTGTAATGCATGAAAACTGGCATTCCCAGAATGAACATCTACTCTGAAACATCAGGGATTGCACCTGGAAGGGAAATCCCAGTGAGCCAAGGCATGCCCAGCTGTGAGAGTGACTGGATTTTAGTCTTTTCAGAGTGGGCCAAAGGAGGCACCAGTGTAGGTCATGCAAACAAAGTCACTTTCAGTGTAAATAACGGCATAAATAGCAGAGAAATGGCTCAAGGAAATAAATGTTCTATGTAAGTATGTAACCAATAAAACAACTAACAATAACTACATTTGTTCTCCAGAAAACGTGCAGGAATGTGGTGTCTATTTAAATAAGCAGGAAGCTACAGATGCAGTAAAAAATGAGAGATGGGTATGAAATAGATATGGCACTAAATCATAGATAAGGCTCTAAGTTATAGATAAGGCACCAAAGGCACAAAGGTCAATGGAATTTTCCAGTTTGTATCGTGGGCTCTGCTCTGAACGTTTAACGTGCCCCAAATTTGAGGGAACCAGGTGTGCCCAGAATTGTGCCATAGTAATTTTTTTTGTTGTCCTGGAGAAAGGGAGGCTCTGGCTGCAGCCTGACATGAGCAGCTGTGAGGGGCCAGCTCTGCTTTGCCATTTTGTTAATCTTGAGATAAATCTCAGAATCAATAATCCCATCTCCCAGACTTGATTTGATTACATTTGATTATTTGATACTCTGTGCTCAGCTGCAAATTTCTTCTGCCAGGGAACTTTCAAAATAATTTGTTAAAAGCCTTTGGTGCTTTTAATATTTTCTGTAACTGCATTAGGTTTGGTCTTTTGGAGAAAGCCTGATTTTTTAAAATTATTATTTATCAATTTTTTGTTTTTTTCATTTCTCTCTCATATGCCACAGACACGTGAGCAGCTCCAAGCAGAAATACACCGGTCCCAGGCTCAGATAGAAGACCTGGAGAAGGCTCTGGCTGAGCAGGGACAGGTAATGCTGACTCCAGCCCTCCCCACCTCTCTGCTGGGGCCCAGAAAGGTTCCCAGGCTGATTGCAGATTGTGCACCACTTCTGCTGGTAAAAAACCAACAACCAAACAAAGAAACAAAACCAAAAAATCCAAAACAACGACAGCAGTAAACAGAAAATGGTTTTGAGAACAATTAAATATTAAATAATTCAATCATTGCCTTCCCAGCTTAACCTCTTCTTGTTCTTGCTGATAAATGATGTTCTGGTTTGTGGCTTTTATATATTCCTCAAACTAAGAGATTAGCTTCCAGATGAAGTTTAGTTTGCCTGATTTGCAGAAATATGTAATTTGTATTTAGCAAAATAGAAATTTGATAGTTGGAAATATCCCTTTTAATGCAAACCAGATTTTACCTGAAGGAGTTTTTTAATCACTGGAATGTTTTTATTCCATTTGTGTACTACAGAGCTGTTAAAATTATATGGACAAGTTTAGCTTAGGGAGTTATTACTTCCATTTAGGAAGTAATGGACTTACAGTTTCACAGCCCTCACTGTTCTGTCCCTCTGCATGTGAAGTTCATGAAATCCTTGCTGCTGTGCTGTTGCAAATGTTGCAGCTTCACCTGCAGTGTTGTTCATTTCTCCCCAAGGACATGAAGTGGATTGAGGAGAAGCAGGCGTTGTACAGAAGGAATCAGGAACTGGTAGAAAAGGTACTCAATGTTTCTATTTGCATTGTTCAAATACTATTTGTGTCTGAGGGATGCAGAAGGGCAGAATTCCAATCTGTATGGCACTGCCCTGCCATATAACTCACGTTTAATATGAGATCCTTATAAACCTGCTGGAGAAGTGGGGCTCTGGCATTCCCTGTGCGTGTCCTGTGCATGGGGACAGTGGCCCTGGGGGCCAGCCCTGTGTCCCCCTGTGCCGGGGTGGCTCAGCCCTGCCCAGGGCTGGCTGTGCCTGCCCCCCTGGCTGTGCCTGTCCCCCTGGCTCAGGACAGGTGCCCTGGCTGTGCCTGCCCCCCTGGCTGTGTCTGTCCAGGGCTGGCTGTGCCTGCCCCCTGGCTGTGCCTGCCCCCCTGGCTGTGTCTGTCCAGGGCTGGCTGTGCCTGCCCCCTGGCTGTGCCTGCCCCCTGGCTGTGTCTGTCCAGGGCTGGCTGTGCCTGCCCCCTGGCTGTGCCTGCCCCCTGGCTGTGCCTGTCCCCCTGGCTGTGCCTGTCCCCCTGGCTGTGCCTGCCCCCCTGGCTGTGCCTGCCCCCCTGGCTGTGCCTGCCCAGGGCTGGCTGTGTCTGTCCCCCTGGCTGTGCCTGTCCCCCTGGCTGTGCCTGCCCAGGGCTGGCTGTGCCTGCCCCCTGGCTGTGCCTGTCCCCCTGGCTGTGCCTGCCCAGGGCTGGCTGTGCCTGTCCCCCTGGCTGTGCCTGCCCCCTGGCTGTGCCTGTCCCCCTGGCTGTGCCTGCCCCCTGGCTGTGCCTGCCCCCCTGGCTGTGCCTGCCCCCTGGCTGTGCCTGCCCCCCTGGCTCAGCCCTGTCCCCCTGGCTGTGCCTGCCCCCTGGCTGTGCCTGCCCAGGGCTGGCTGTGTCTGTCCCCCTGGCTGTGCCTGCCCCCTGGCTGTGCCTGTCCCCCTGGCTGTGCCTGCCCCCTGGCTGTGCCTGCCCCCTGGCTGTGCCTGCCCCCTGGCTGTGTCTGTCCCCCTGGCTGTGTCTGTCCCCCTGGCTGTGCCTGTCCCCCTGGCTGTGCCTGCCCCCTGGCTGTGCCTGTCCCCCTGGCTGTGCCTGCCCCCTGGCTGTGTCTGACCCCCTGGCTGTGCCTGCCCAGGGCTGGCTGTGCCTGTCCCCCTGGCTGTGCCTGTCCCCTGGCTGTGCCTGCCCCCCTGGCTGTGCCTGTCCCCCTGGCTGTGCCTGCCCCCTGGCTGTACCTGCCCCCCTGGCTGTACCTGTCCCCCTGGCTGTGCCTGCCCAGGGCTGGCTGTGCCTGTCCCCTGGCTGTGCCTGCCCAGGGCTGGCTGTGCCTGTCCCCTGGCTGTGCCTGTCCCCTGGCTGTGCCTGCCCCCCTGGCTGTGCCTGCCCCCCTGACTGTGCCTGTCCCCTGGCTGTGCCTGTCCCCTGGCTGTGCCTGTCCCCTGGCTGTGCCTGTCCCCCTGGCTGTGCCTGTCCCCTGGCTGTGCCTGCCCCCTGGCTGTGCCTGCCCCCTGGCTGTGCCTGCCCCCTGGCTCAGCCCTGCCCACCTGGCTCAGGTGCCCTGTGCTTTGGCAGATCAGGCAGATGGAGGCTGAGGAGGCGCGCCTCAAGCACGACGTGCAGGACGCCAAGGACCAGAACGAGCTGCTGGAGTTCCGGATCCTGGAGCTGGAGGTGAGCCCCTGGGGCAGCCCCAGTGCTGCTGGTGTGGGGCACTGCAGAGGGACACTCTGTGCAGAGCCTGGTCAAGGAGGAGAGCCACAAACGCCACCAACAGCAGCGGTGGGGCTGACAGGTTGTTGTGGCACGAGGGTGGGTGGCATGAGCTTTAGGGGCCCTCCCAAGCCAGAGCATTGCACGGTGCTGTGGTGCGGCACAGCCAGGGTAACCCAGGATCCTTGTCCTTTCAGGAGAGAGAGAGACGGTCCCCGGCCATCACCTTCCACCACGGCCCCTTCACGGAGGGCAAGAGCCCTCTGCAGGTGTACTGCGAGGCTGAAGGTGTAACAGTAAGGGATGCTCCTTTCCTATCCCCTCCCTGAGCAAAGCCAGGTGCCCTGTGCTGACTCCTGCCTCTCCATTTCTCTCTTGCCAGGACATTGTAGTAGCAGAGCTGATGAAAAAGTTGGACATTTTAGGGGATAACGCCGTAAGTGTATGTTCCTTTAATAAATTGTGCATGCTTTGGGGAATACCTGTCCTCGTGTGGAGGGAGCAGAGCTGCCTGGTCTGGTGCTGCACAGCCTGTCCCGCCTCTGGTTTGGGCTGCGAGCAAAGCATTTGCTGCCATTTCAAGGTTTTGCTGCCACTGGGGAGTGAAGCGCAGGGCTCGTGTCACCACACTGCTCCCAGATCCCTGTTACTGACAGCCACGTTGGTGTTGGGGGCTTTCTGGCCACTGCTCACACACAGTTTCTTGATTTGCTTGCTTTGCATTTGCTTTGCTTTTGCATTTCAGCAGCTGTGTGCTTTGAGTTTGCCCAATAACCCATTAACCCTTGATACTCACCAGGATATTAAACAAGAAGCCAAAACAGCAGCATGAAAAGGAGAAGCAAATAACAAGAAAGGTGCAAGTGCTTCTCCTTCAGCAGGTGGCAGTGAGTGACTGCGCACAGTGATGCACATGGAAGGCACACACAAGGTCCTGTGGGTCTTTTCTTGTGCTCTCCCCTGTCAGCAGAGCCCCAGGGCTGGAGGGGCCAAGGAGAGCTGAGCCCCTCAAGGTCTCACAGAGCCCTCAGCACCTCCAGGGCCCTCCTGGGACCCCACCCCAGCACTGGGGCTGCAGGAGGGTCCCCACTGTTCTCAAACTCTGCACTGGGGCTGCCCCAGCTCTCCCTCTGGCCAGGCTGGGCACCAGGCTGGGCACCAGGCTGGGCACCAGGGCTGCCCCAGCTCTCCCTCTGGCCAGGCTGGGCACCAGGAAAATGCCATCCCCAGGACCATGGCACAGCGTGGAAGTACCAGAACTATAAATACCTGAGGGTGGGCAGGCCCTGGCACAGGTGCCCAGAGCAGCTGGGGCTGCCCCTGGATCCCTGGCAGTGCCCAAGGCCAGGCTGGACACTGGGGCTGGGAGCACCTGGGACACTGGGAGGTGGCCCTGCCATGGCAGGAGGGCACTGGAGGAATTCTGAGGTCCCTTCCTACCCAGAGCATGCCAGGATTCCCCGATTCAATCGCTGCAGGGCAGCACTGCCCTGTCCCAGCAGTGCCTGAGGCTGAAGCTCTCCAGAGTCCCCCTGCTCAGCAGCTGCCCTGGCTCTGGCTCGGGGTCCCACACGAGCCAGGTCCAGCCCTGCCCCTGCTGTACCTGTGGTCCTGCTGAGGCTTGGGATGAAATGCAAAGCCCAGTTCCAGTACTTTGATTTTTTGGAGAAAGCAACAGAAGATGGATGGAATGGCCACCATCTCAACAAATGCTTCCCAAAATCATCACTTGGCTGCACAAGTGAGGATGGTGCATGGGATGAGCACTGCATCTCTTCTCCCAATGGCTCTCTGTGCTGAGCTTGATCTTGTCCATGTGTAAATGTGTGTTTATTCCCTGTTGGGTACACATAGATCCAGTGTCCTCTTCGTTTTGGTAAATATGAGAATTTTGGAAGAATTATGTATGACAAGGATTGGTAATGAATAGTGACAATGGCTTTTACAACGATTTTCAATATTAATGGCTTTTACAATGCATTTCAATATTAATTTTCTCTGCCTCAGTTTATTGTTCCTCGGACATATTTAATTCCAGACATGTTTGAAACAGCAGTGGCCCAAGTAGTGGGTTAGTAACAAGAACTGGGATCTGTTGTAATTGTGCTCTGCTTTTGGTGCAGAATCTGACCAACGAGGAGCAGGTGGTCATCATCCAGGCCAGGACTGTCCTCACACTGGCTGAGAAGGTGAGGAGCACGGGAGGGAAGGTGAGGAGCAGAGGAGGGAAGGTGAGGAGCACAGGTGGGGAGGTGAGGAGCAGAGGATGGGAAGGTGAGGAGCACAGGTGGGGAGGTGAGGTGCACAGGATAGAAGGTGAGGAGCAGAGGATGGGAAGGTGAGGAGCAGAGGATGGGAGGTGAGGAGCAGAGGATGGGAGGTGAGGAGCACAGGAGGGGAAGGTGAGGAGCACAGGAGGGAAGGTGAGGAGCAGAGGAGGGAAGGTGAGGAGCACAGGTGGGGAGGTGAGGTGCACAGGATAGAAGGTGAGGAGCAGAGGATGGGAAGATGAGGAGCAGAGGATGGGAGGTGAGGAGCAGAGGATGGGAAGGTGAGGAGCACAGGAGGGAAGGTGAGGAGCAGAGGATGGGAAGGTGAGGAGCAGAAGATGGGAAGGTGAGGAGCACAGGATGGGAAGGTGAGGAGCACAGGAGGGAAGATGAGGAGCAGAGGAGGGAAGGTGAGGAGCAGAAGATGGGAAGGTGAGGAGCAGAGGATGGGAAGGTGAGGAGCACAGGAGGGAAGGTGAGGAGCACAGGAGGGAAGGTGAGGAGCAGAGGAGGGAAGGTGAGGAGCAGAGGATGGAAGGTGAGGAGCAGAGGATGGGAAGGTGAGGAGCACAGGTGGGAAGGTGAGGAGCACTGGAGGGAAGGTGAGGAGCACAGAAGGGGAAGGTGAGGAGCACAGGCTGGGATGGAAGCACCCACCCCTCTGAGCAGACCTGCTGAGGGATCTGACAGCCCCACAAAGCCACAGTGATTCAGGAGGAGTTGCTCTGGGCTTTGTTCCAGCAGGGTAACCAGCCAGCAAGGCAGCAGAGCTCACTGAAATGCAGCTTCACAGAAATGTGGCTGAACTCACAAAGCCAGGCCGAAGGGAAGGGCCAGGCTTTGAAATGCAGCTTTTCAGAGAAAACCAGTGTCAGGGTTAGCTGTGCTCTCCTGTTGGGGTGGCGCCTGCCTGCTGGCTCGTGCCCTGCCCCAGGGCCCTGCTCAGGCTCTGTCTGTCCCCCCAGTGGCTCCAGCAGATCGAGGTGACCGAGTCTGCGCTGCAGCAGAAGATGCTGGACCTGGAGAACGAGAAGGTACCGGGGAGGGGGCAGCAGGGGCTGGGGCTGGGCCCTGGGGGTCACTGACAGCCCCTTCCTCGCTCCCCAGGAGCTGTTCAGCAAGCAGAAGGGCTACCTGGACGATGAGCTGGACTTCAGGAAGCAGTCCCTGGACCAGGCTCACAAGGTGAGGGCTGTCCCAGGGGGCTGGCTGAGGACACCGGGGTGAGCCCATGGGCTGTGCCCTGGGCAAGCTCTGCCCTGGCCCTGGGCAGTGCCCCAAGGGCTGCGTGGGTCGGCGCCCAGCGAATCCTCTGCACCCTGAGCTGACGGGACTGCCTCGAGAACAGCACTCCTGGGTCTGAGGGGCCCCTGCAGGGTTAGCACCTCAACACTGACTTGCTCAGCACCAGTTTTAATTCAACCAAAGCTTCAGTAAAAGACTGATAAGGAAATTAGGTTTTCAGTAATTTGTCTTACATTTTAAAACTATATACTTTAGCCTGCACGTTTCCTTGGATTTTGGATTACACCCTCTGTAACCAGAGAAGCTGGAGGTATTCTGGGATGTGTAAATCTGAAATTAAACTGCTTTTAAGTCAGGTTCATCATTAGCTGATCCTGAGGCATTTCACCCATCTTTTCAGTCATCAGCTGTCTCGTTTCTATCAGTGAGAGAAAGGTTACATATATATATATCCACAAAAAGCATAAAGTTTCCTCTCAGTTTATCTCATTTTCCCAGTTCTACACAAACCTAGAGCACAGTTCCACTTTCTGAGGAGCAGTGAGTGTTTATGCCTCTCCTTCTGCCTCCTGTTGTCTACTTGTGTCTTGAACCATTTGGGGGAGCTTTTGCTCCATGCATTTTCTGTCCTGTGGGTGATTTTTAGGACTGATTTTGCCACATTCTGGGCTGTATCTGGAGCCAAGGCACAGTGCAAACCTTGGAAAGCACACAAGCCTCTCAGCTGTGGTGTCAGCCCTAAAACACCTTGCAGCAGAATTTCCCTGCCCACGGCAGGGGATGGAACAAGGTGGCCTTTAAGTCTGGGCCTCTGTGGTTCCATCATCTCCTGTCCTGAGCAGTTTGTGCAGCTGAGGGCTGACTCTGCTGATGGGAAGCAGTGAGTGCAAGGAGTGTCAGCCCCTGCAGAGGGGGCTGAGGCTTATTTGCATTTTCCCCTATTTTCTGAAGGCAGCACACGCGTGTCCCAGGCACTGCTTTGTTCCAGGCACAAATGCAGTCTGAAAGCAGCAAAGGAAGCTTTGTTCTGCCCTGGAATTCGAGTGGAAAAAGCTCTTCTGCTTTATAAAATTCGCTTCACTTCCATGTTTCCTTTGTGCCCTGGAGATGAGGAGCAGCTAATCATGATCCCCCTGAAGCAGAGCCAACAGGATTAGCAGGCAAAAGCCCTGAGCCTGGCTGCTGCAGGGTCCTGCTCCAGGCAGCACTTGGCTGACCCTGCTGTGCTCTGGGGGCCAGGAGGGCCCCCTGCCCCTCTCCTGCCCAGGTCAGTTCTCCAGACAGGGCTGGGGTTGTGCCCACAAGGCTGGGGCGCAGCAGAAATCCAGGTATCAAACAGCAGCATTTTGCTGGGACAAGGTTGTGTCCTCTGCTGGGTAGCAGGAGAGCTGGGAAAGGGCAGCCAAAGGATGGAAAAATACATGTAAAAAATATCTGTAACTCACAAAATGAGTCTTTTATGAACCTCTTTCCTATTTACATTTTCCCTTCTCCCTTTTCCCTCTCCTTTCTCCCCTTCCCCCATGGTCCCATCCCCAGGAAGGAGCAGCTGGCTCCCCCATGTTGGTGGGGCAGGCCAGGCTGGGCCCAGGGGCTGTGCCAGCCCCAGGGCTGCTCGGAGCCCCTCAGGGTGGGGTGTTTTCCCTCTGGATGGAGTTTTCAGTGCTGTCCTGTGGAGGCTCAGCACGCAGCCCCCGCTCTGCTCCCGTTGCCTTTCAGGGTCGGACGCTGCGCTCCTCACAACCTGCTCACCCCGCCGGGGACAAGGTCGAGCTGACAGCTTTATATTGTTTTTGATTAGCAAATTCTGGAATTAGAAGCCATGCTCTATGATGCCCTGCAGCAAGAAGCTGGAGCCAAAATTTCCGAACTTCTTTCAGAAGAGGAGAAGGAGAAGCTGAAGAGCGCCGTGGAGCAGTGGAAGCGGCAGGTGATGAGCGAGCTCCGCGAGAGGGACGCCCAGATCCTGCGCGAGAGGATGGAGCTCATCCAGCACGCCCAGCAGGTGGGTCTGGGGCAGGGCACGCGGGAGGGACAGCCCTGGCCTCCCCTGGAGTGTCAGAGCTGGCCAGGCTGGGACAGGCTTTGCTTGGCCCTGGACACCTCTGCAGACAGGGCAGCGCGCTGTTCCTGCCTCTGTCACACACAGTGACAATCACAGAGCACTCGTCTGCAGT
The DNA here is from genome assembly GCA_019023105.1 of Diglossa brunneiventris. Lineage (NCBI taxonomy): Eukaryota > Metazoa > Chordata > Aves > Passeriformes > Thraupidae > Diglossa > Diglossa brunneiventris. The sequence goes on from CM032359.1 coordinate 35,234,555, forward strand.
TCCTGCCTTTGTCACACACGGTGACAATCCCAGAGCACTCACCTGCAGCCTGCTACCCAATCTGGCTTTGGGAGAAGCACAGCACATACAATTTATGTCCCCCAAATTAATGCATCTTACGGGTACATCTGTATTTGGTTGGTTAATAAATATTTTTTTATTTGAAATCTGACAGAGAATTAAAGAGCTAGAAGAAAGAATTGAAGGCCAAAAAAGACAAATAAAAGAGTTAGAGGAAAAGGTAAGGTCATGCAGACGGAACAGCTGCTGTGCGTGCACATGACCATTCTCCATTTCACCTGGGCCAAGGAAACCACCCTAGAGAGAGCTCGTGTGTGTAGTGCAGTGAGAAAGGGGGACAGCTCCAGGAAAGCAGCTTGCATTTGCACCAGCCCCTCTGAGGAGGGGAGCTGAACTAGTTGAATTGAGTCCTTCCTCCCTGTCACCCTTCAGGGCAGCCTGACACTGGGCAGGGACAGGGCCAGAGCTGAGGGCTCAGCAGCAGAGCTCTGGGGATGGGGCTGTTGCTCCCTGCTTCCCTCCCATCCATCCCAGCCCCTGGGAAGGCAGTGCATGGAGCAGCCTTTCCCAGCAGGAATGGGGCTTTGCTCTCCTCCCTCGCCTGCAGCCACAGTTTGTGTCGTGGAGCGTTCTGCAGCCAGCCCAGACTGGTGTGTTTTAGCCCAGAATGGCCTCAGCTGAGCCCTGCCCTGTCCGTGGGAGGGCCGTGCTCGGGTGCAGCAGGGGCTGAGCTGGGCCAGCGCCTGAGCCCAGAGCTCAGCAGGGCCGGGCTCGGGGTGTTTTAGGGGTCGGAACTCGGCTGCTGCTCCCATTTCCCGCGGGGCTGGCTGGGCTCACAGGGGCAGGGGGTCACTGTCACCAGCCCAGGGGGCACAGGAGCTCTCGAGAGCCGAGCTGAGCCCTGAGCACTCGGACTTCACACTCCATATTCCTTCTCACCTGAGAGTTTTGTTGTGCTCTGTCTGTAACCACAGCTTATTTCTCAGTTAAACACACTGTAAACTCTTAATCTCTTTCTTCTCTTCCATTTTTTCCTCTCTTCTCTCCCCTTTTCAGTTTTTATTTTTGTTTTTATTTTTCTCTTTAGCTTTCATTCTTTGGTCATAGTCCTTCAGGCCACATGCACAAGGTAAGCCCTCGGGTCTGCTCTGCTCTCTCCTCTTCTCCTCCTACAGCATCTCTATTTTCCCATAGAGAAAAGAGCTTCCTTTTGCTGTGTCAGCAGGATTGAGGGGTCTCTTGGCCATGCCAGAGAACCCCAAAATGGAAATCTCCAAAATCTTTTAAAAATGTGAAACCTGGACACCAGCAGGCAAAAACTTGTCAAACAGAATTTCCTTCTTTAGAGGAAAAATTAAAAGCAGGGAAACCTCTGGCAAGCCAGGGCAAACCCCCAGTCTGGGGTGACTCCTCTGAGTGCATCAGAGGCAGCTTCAGCTGATCTGTGATGAAGCCCAGGGAAACCTCAACCCCTCTCCTGTCCTGCCTCCAGGACAGCAGCCTGGTGGGTTTGGGGCAGCATGGCATTTACTGGGGTGTGCTCCTCCAGGCATTGTGCCATACGGCCCCAGGGACCCCCCGAATCCCCTTTTCCCATGTAAATGGGGGATAAATTGCCCTGTTTCTGTGTGTGCTGCCAGAAATGACCACAGCATGGATGGTATGGAGGGAAACACTCCCCACTAACAACAGAAATGGAATAGATCACAAATCCTTTTTTATCAGTGTTACAATTCAGCAGATAATTATAAACAGGACCTCACAGAAGTTCTGTGAATGTTCTTTTTGCCCAGGTGGGCTTTCCTTTGATTGCTGTTTTCCTGTCCCGTTTCAGCCCCTGAGGCCCCTGCAGCTGCTCCTGCTGTTCCTGCCAGAGGGACAGCCCTGCTTCCCGAGACCTCGCAGAGACTTTGCCCCTTCCACCCCGCATCTGTCTCGTTCTTTGCTGCTGGCCACGGCAGCTGCAGCCTGTGGGACCTGCAGTGGGGCTGAGCTGGGCTGTGGGGGAGTCCCTGCACCCCCCAAACCCCCGAGGAGCCTTTGGAGAGGGCAGAACTGAGCCCACCAAGGAAGCCAAGAACTCCAAGAGCTCTGCTGCTGCGTCTCCTGCAGCCCAGGCTGCGCTGGGGCCCAGGCTCTGACAGCAGCACCATCTCTGATTCAGATACGCTGAATTTATCCCGGTTCCCTGCTAAGCAGGTGGCAAATTGCTTCTGTGCAGAAGTGCCCCTGTCCTGTCTGTGTGCCACACGCTCATGTTTGTTCCACAGTTCTTCAAACATCTGTCTTGGAAGAAGGTTTTAGGAAGCGTTCCAGAGGAGTAGCTCATGAAAAGATGGATGTGAGTGAAAATGGTTTGTTCCAAGGAATTCCTCTGTTGCACAGGGTATGTCCCATGCTTTGTTGAATATCCCACGAGCCCAGTTTTAGGGAAAACATAAAGCTACATTCAGGAAACCAAGCTGTAATATTTTTTTTTTAGTTGTCAGTAAACCACGATGAGAAAAATTATGCAATAATTTATAATTGGCTGTCCCTGAACAATTACAAAAGTCTTAACACTGTCCCAGCAAAAAGTTCAGCCTGGAAAAGAGTGAACTAAACCAGATTATCCCTGATCCTCGTGCACTGGGCTGGGAGAGGGAACAGAAGATGTTGTCACCTGGAAGGTGTCCTCACCTCGGGGAAAGGGAGCACAAGTCCCACAGAGCCTGAGCCTGGGAGGCTGGCACAGGAACCGGGAAGGAAAAAGAATCCTCTAGAAAAACTGGTGAAGATGGGAAAACCCAGAAGAGATTCCAGAGTGTGATTGACCACGTTGGATGCACAGCCGAGCACAGAAATGCAGGGCTGTGGGGCAAGGCCAGGCATGAGGAACAAAGCCAGGAACAAGGCCAGGCATGAGGACCAAGGCCAGGGATGAGGAACAAAGCCAGGACCAAGGCCAGGGATGAGGAACAAAGCCAGGACCAAGGCCAGGGATGAAGGTCAAAGCCAGGACCAAGGCCAGGGAAGAAGGTCAAAGCCAGGACCAAGGCCAGGAGCGAGGTCCTGCCAGCAGCCAGGGTCCCACGGTGCCCATTCCCTGGGGGCACGGGCAGGAAGGGATCAGAGCTCTGGACAGGTAAGATGGGCTGACCAGCTGGAAGCCCCTTTATCCTGGGATTCTGTAGCACTCCCTCCCCTGCTAATAATAATTAATTAATATTTACACATATTAATAATTACAGATGTTATTAATCTGTTATTATTATTCTCTTAAGGTGATAACAGAGGAAATACTGAATTTAATATTGAAGTTGTCAGAGTCTTTGTGTAAACATTATTTAATTATTGCTAATCATTTAGGTGTTAAATTTCAGTGTGATATAATGACAAATGCTGGGTTTATGTTTTAGAACAGTGGTCACTCTTAACACAAAGTTATTGGGAGGTAATTAAATGCACTGTCAGATTTGTATGGACAGCAAGCATTCATGCTGCTATTAAAATGACTTTTTAAATGCAGGAGATGAAAATATCTTTCATTTTGCATAGAAAAGAAAAATAGTAATCAAAAAGTATTTTAATTCACAATTTCTCTCACTTTTTTCCAAATTTGTGCTGATAAGGATTTACTTGGCAGATAAACATGATGGGGGGAGCAGCAGAGAAAGCAGCTTTAGAAATGGCCCTTAATATTTTTAATTAGGAATATATAACGTATTTCCTACTGTAGGCAGCAATTAGAAATACCTGAATTTGAAATTAGTTTCAGGAGTTCAGAGCATGATGGTTTTATTTAACCACGGATGGGGACATTTCCCCAGGGGGAGCCTCCTTCATCCCCAGAGCAGGATCTGTCCCTGTGAGCCTCTCGGTTCTGTAGATAATTCCTTTTCTTTAAATGACTTTGCACACTGATCAGTTGAACAGTAGCAAGTTGTTCTGTGTTCCTGGTGTACCCCACTGCCAGCTGAGGGTGGGGTTTTGGGGTTTTTCCTCCCGTTCAGAAGGGATCCCAGGGCAGGCGAGGAGCTGCTGGAGCTGGCAGCCCTGTGTGAGTGCTCAGGCCCTCGGAATGACTCTTCACAGGGGCACTAATGAGCTCCAGCCTCAGAATGCTAATTGGCGACTCTGCTGCGCAGGGTGACCCCAGACATCCTTGTTTGAAGTGAACTGTGGGGAAATTCAGGCCGTCAAGGAGACTCCCATTGAGCAAAGGCATTGACTCAAAAGCTTTTATTCCTTTTGCTGTGCTGCAAACCTTGCGGGTTTCGATTGGCTCAGCAATGGAGGCGATTTCCAGTGGGTTAATAACTGTCAATCTGTATAAGAGCAGGGGTGTCTCTGGCAGGGCGTTTCTGCTCCGCTGTCTCGGGGCTGCTGCAGACTGAAGTGCACAGAGATGACAATGTCAGCCTGAATTTGTGGCTGAGGCGGGCGATGGAGGCCCTGGGGCAGGAGTGTGTGGTGCTGCTGAGGGAGGCTCCAGCCAGGTCTGGGCAAGGCTGGGAGCTCCTCACCCCCTGCTCATCCCAGACATCTCTGCTGGGCACAGGCTGCTCCTCCAGGGCTCTGCAAATCCCACAGGAAAACACCTCACACAGGCCAGCTGGGATCTTCCTTCTGAGCAAACACCTGGTTTATTACACAGGAACTTTTGGCTGTGCTTCCTGGGCACATCCTGGGGGCAGGACGTGGGACCAGCCTTTCATTTATCCTCTCTACAACTGAAACCTCCCCCTCCTGTGTTGCTGTAGGGGAATCACACACAGCACAGAATCCCAGAATGGTTTGGGTTGGGAGGCACTTGCAAGGTCATCCCTGCCATGGGCAGGACACCTCCCACTACCCCAGGTTGCTCCAAGCCCCATCCAGCCTTACCTTGAATCATTTAAAGGGGTGTTCCTCTTTCAGTGGGAAGTAGAGAAGAGCTTTTTTGGAGTGTGAGTTTGTGCAACAGCAGCAATTTGGTGTCCTGTGTGCTTTCCCCTCAAAACCCCAGCACCTTGCATCCTCAGCTTGCTCTCAGAAAGAAAACTCTACCTAACTCTGGTGGAGTTAGGTGAGTTTTCTTTCTGGTAGAGACTGGCAGGGTAAAAGCCTGCTCCACCAAGCTGGTTTTAAAGATAATCATTCATTTCAACTTTCATTCCTCAAAGCACTCCTGGGAAGAGCAGCTTCAATTCTCATCACAGCTGAAGTGTTCTCCCCCTCAATTTGGGTCTTGCTGAGCTCTTGCAAATAATAAGGACAGGTATTTTTGTAGTTTACCAAACACAGTGTTAGCCTGGAGAATTATTCAGCTGGAAAATCTATCATAAAGGTAGCTTTCTTAAGAGAATTGTGTTTGTGTAAATAGCCCTGCCGTGGCGGGGCTGGGTGCCCAGGGACGTGTCTGCACTCGCAGGGCAGCAGAAATCCCAGAGAAACCTCCCCAGGAAAGGAGGACGTGTCCAAGTCACTGAGGCTGAAGTGGCCTCATGCAGATGGGCAGAGGCAGCCAGGAGATGCTGCTCTGTCAATGGCTTTTCTGAGGAGAATTGCCCGGGGGCCGCTTTGCTCCTCGCTATAAACAAGGATGCTGCAAACAGCCCCGGGACACGGCGGATTGGTGAGTGCAGTGTCGGGATTGTCACGGCTGTCACAGAGGGGCTGGCAGCGCTGAGAGGGCCTGGAAGGGATTGTGAAATGCTCACATCGGCACTTAAAGCCACATTTCTCCCTTTGTTCAATACCAGGAGGATTCTGAGGGCCGTGAATTGATGGGTGCCAGGCTCTGGGGGGCTCCCTGAGCTGAGCTCCCCAAAGTGGGGAGGAGGTGCAGGCCCGAGCAGGTGTGCAGCAGCATGGAGCCGGTCTGTCACACAGAGCCCCGAGTTCCTGCGGTGCCATCAGGGCTGGCATCCCCCCGGTGTCCCCCAGTGTCCCCCCACGGTGCCTTTCCCAAGCACGTGCAGGGGAGGCCGAGGTGTCAGCCTGCATTTCCTGCCTCAGCTCCACCTGCACGGCCTGACCGGGCACCGTGCTGCCCACCTGTCCCTGAGCTGTCCCTGAGCTGATCCCATGGAACTGTCCCTGAGCTGTCCCTGAGCTGTCCCTGAGCTGTCCCTGAACTGGTCCCACTGAGCTGTCCCTGAGCTGTCCCTGAGCTGTCCCTGAACTGGTCCCACTGAACTGTCCCTGAACTGTCCCTGAGCTGTTCCTGAACTGATCCCACGGAACTGTCCTGTCCCCTCTGAACTGATCCTCCTGAGTTGTACCTACTGAACTGAAAATCCAATGTGGAAAGAAAATGCTGTGGGTTTCTATGCATATATGTGTGTGTGTGTGTGTGTGTGTGTGTGTGTGTGTGTGTGTCTGTAAAAAGAGTAATACCAAGATTTTATCACAGGTAAATGATTTGTAATGGCAGGAAACAGCTTTTTAAGCCCCTGCTATTATGCCTGGAGGGAGCAGCTGTGTTTTCTGCTCTAGCAGAAGCAGTTTGCAGTGTATCTGTGTCAAAATCCCCCCGTGTCCTTGGGGGCAGGATGGGCAGAGCCTGACTGTGGGGCCAGAGCTGCCGGGTTCCCTTTCCAGCACAGGAGGTGATGGCAGTGCCAGAGCTCAGCCCTGCCCTGTCTGGGGTGGCACGAGGCTGCAGGAAGGGAACAGAATGTTGAAACCAGCTGTGCTGGCTGCTCCTGCAGTCCTGTCTGGGGTGGCATGAGGCTGTGCAGGAAGGGAACAGGAACGGCTGAAACCAGCTGTGCTGGCTGCTCCTGCAGTCCCAGCCTGGCCAAGCAGGACTGGCACTGATGGGCACTGTGATGCCCAGCATCCCAGCCCAGCTCCAGCCCCCCCTCCCAGGCTCCTGGAGCTGCTGGAAAGCTTCAGGGGGCTGGGAATGGTGTTTCAGATTCCAGTCTGTGAATATTGATGAGGTGAAATGCTTTTATCCTCGTGGGTAGTTCCTCTGCTCAGCATACATTCACAGCATTTGTCAGCACAAATGGATATGGTCAGGAACACTCCTTCCTTGCTAAATTGGACTGGAAAACCCCAGAATCTTCCAAGTCAGTATAGAAAGGAGCAAAATACACTATGGACGTGTTCACTGGGATGTCCTGTGTAACAGTGCTCTTAATTATTAAACTGAAAATGAGGAATTGAATAAGAAATTAAGTGGAGAGTGAGGGTCTGCAGATAGCTGAGATCCTCAGGGCTAGTAGCCCCTCCTCCAGCCACAAAAACCATGGGACTGTGGCCTGAAATGCAACCAAGAATCTGAATTTTTGCAGAGACCCTGTAGTGAATTGCCCGAATGTGTTTACCCTGTCACCCTGCTCACAAAGGCAGGTGTTAAAAAATAGCATCTTAAAAGAGAAGGTGTACTTTGTCAAAGCTGGGGGTGCAGCTGAGATTTGTGTAGGTCCACTTGTGTAATCCATTAACAGTTATTACCCTGATCTTTGGCTGCTTCCCTGCAGCCAGCAGTTTCCTCTTTCTCACCAGGAGAAAGGGGAAAAGAAAAAAGAGCTTCCTCTTCTTCCCAGGGACCTGTCCCATCCTCTTCCCTGACATCAATTGCTCCCCTTTCTGTGGAGCCTATTGGAGCTAAATGGCCGCTGTTTTAGATGGTTAAATAACTGCCCTCTGTATTTTATTCTGCTCATAATTTCTCATCTTCATGTTCTCTGGGCCCTCCTCTCTGCCCTGCAGTACATCCCCATGGGTTATTTGCATTTTTATTCATGTGCTCAGGAGGGGCTGAATATGCCATAAATGCCCTAGTGTGAATCCAGTGGGAGAGAAAGGGGAAAAGGCAAGGAAGCCAGGTCTAGCCCATGGTTCTTTATATGGACATGAAATTCCACCTGTTTATTCTCAACATGGGGCGTGAGTGGGAAGATGAGAGATTCTGCACTCCCAGCTCCTGGGGGCTTGTGGGGTCCCAGGTGAGGATGGGGTCCAGCCCCCAAGGCCACAGTCCCGAGCTGTTGGTGCAGGGGCTCTCTGATCCCCTCTCTCCCATTGCATGAATCCCAGAGGGATCCATGATTTACTGACACCTCGCAGGCAGCAGCGGGGTCCCAGCGTGTGTCCCAGGCTGGATTCAGGCTTAGCAGTGATGAAGAACCTCAGGCTCATCCAGGCAGACTCTGCTTTGGGAGAGAGGGCTGAGCTGCCCTAGAGCCACCTCCAGCGTCGCTTCACCTGCTTGGTAACTCTGCTTAGGGCACTCAGTGAGGCATTGCCTTGGCCAGCCCAAGTGCTGCCTGGTGGTTCTGCTGCCTTTTCCTTACTCCCCAAACATGTCCCAGCTTCTCCCAGCAGCCCAGGATGCTGTCAGTGCCTCCCTCAGCCATATGGTCCCGTGTGATAGATATAAATAAACATATGTATATATAAATAAGCATGTAAATATATATCCATAGATAAAGATGAATGTGTAAATATATATCTCCTTCCACTGTAGCCTTGGTAGGAGGCTGTGCTGATGAAGGTGATCATTCTTCAGTAACTGTTGTGACAGGACAAGGATTAATGGGGTCAAACTAAATAAGGGGAAATTTAGCTTAGATCTGTGGAAGATGGGCAGCCCTGGCACAGGGTACCCAGAGCAGCTGGGGCTGCCCCTGGATCCCTGGCAGTGCCCAAGGCCAGGCTGGACACTGGGGCTGGGAGCACCTGGGACAGGGGAAGGTGTCCCTGCCATGGCAGGGGTGGCACTGGGTGGGAGATGCTCCCTTCCCACCCAAGCCATTCTGGGGTTTTGTGATTCCTTTCTCGCATGAAATTTGATCCGTGATCTTTGAGGAACTGCCTTCCTGCATTGTTCTCTTCAGCAAAGCTGCTGTTTTCCACAAGCCTCGAGTGCTCAGAAGCACAAATACCAGCGCTCCATCCGTTACCGTTTTTCACATGCTGTTGTCCCAGTTTTACAGCTCTGGAACAATTCCGTGTGTTTGGCGGGAGGCGGGGGGTGAGGGAGGGGTGACTGTGCCGTGTGCGAGGCCCGCGGGAGCCGCAGGAGCCCCGGGCAGCGCCGCGGGACCGGCGGGGGCAGCGGGGCCGGACCGGCGGGGGCAGCGGGGCCGGGACCGGCAGGGGCAGCGGGGCCGGGAGCAGCGGGGCCGGACCGGCGGGGGCAGCGGGGCCGGGACCGGCGGGGGCAGCGGGGCCGGACCGGCGGGGGCAGCGGGGCCGGACCGGCGGGGGCAGCGGGGCCGGGACCGGCGGGGGCAGCGGGGCCGGACCGGCGGGGGCAGCGACGCCGGGAGGGACCGGCGGGGCAGCGGGGCCGGACCGGCGGGGGCAGCGACGCCGGGAGGGACCGGCGGGGGCAGCGGGGCCGGACCGGCGGGGCAGCGGGGCCGGGACCGGCGGGGCAGCGGGGCCGGGACCGGCGGGGCAGCGGGGCCGGACCGGCGGGGCAGCGGTGCCGGGAGAGACCGGCGGGGGCAGCGGGGCCGGGGGCAGCGGTGCGGGACCGGCGGGGGCGTCGGGGGCAGCGGTGCCGGGAGGGACCGGCGGGGGCAGCGGTCCGCGGAGCTCTCGGCTCCGAGCGCGCTGTGACGGCCTCGACAGGCGGGGAGCAGAGCAAAGGGTGTCTGGAAAACCCCGTCAGCCGCCCTCGCTCCTCTTCTGTCGTTTACTTTACAGGAATTGCTTCTGGAGTCCTTGGGGTGCTGTTGTCACCTGTGAGCAGCATCCCCTCTCCCAAGGCTCGGGGGGGACAGAGGAGCCGCCTGACCGGCAGGACCTGCTCTGATGCAGGTGTCCCTGCCCTCGGCAGGGCTGGAACAGAGGAGCCCAGGGCAGCCCGGGATTGTCTGCCCTGCCGGCCGGGCGGGCTGGGAAGGGTTAACCCTTTCCCCGCACGGTGGCTGCGCCAGGGAGGGGATTCGGCTGCTGCTGGGGCCCGGGAGAAGAGACATGGAATAGGGGATGGAGAAGAGACAGGGAACGGGGGAGGGAGAAGGGACATGGAATAGGGGATGAGAAGAGACAGGGAACGGGGGAGGGAGAAGGGACAGGGAACAGAGGATGGAGAAGGGACAGGGAATGGGGGATTCTCTCCTTTCTGGCCACTGGCAGGGCTGTTCGCTTCCCACGTGTGTTCCTTCCCCAGGCGTTCCCCGTCCGGCTGGTGTTGCTCTCCTGGCTGGGTGGGACATGGGAACAGGGACATGGGAACAGGGACACGGCACCAGGGAGGGGGCACGGGAAGGGTCAGGGCAGCTGCAGCCTCCTGCCACCTACGGGCACCACATCCTTCCTTCCTTCGTGCTGCCTCTCCTCCCCTGGGGAGGTGGAATTTGGCTCCGTGGTTATTAACTCGTCCTCTCAGAGTTTGTCAGATGAAGCAGATTCTAAATTCATCATTCATCATGATCATCACTATATTCTGAGTGTTACCCAAAGCTGTTAGGGGAGTACTGCTTAAGGAAAATGAATTATTTGATGTATGGCTCAGCCTGGAGAAAACAGTGCATTTAACATTTAATAAATGATCTCTTGTTTTTCAGGGAAAAAACAGTAACTGGCTAAGCCTACTCCAACTTAGACTTAACACAACCCAGCACAACCTATGGAATGGAAATGCTGTAGATTTTGGGATTAAAAACCCCATGTGGAGGAGAGTACCACAGTTGTGTTAAACCTTGTGTTTATTTTATTCTGTAGGTACCTGTGCTGCTGGAGTTTATAAAGCTATGGAGAAAGCCCCTGGATACTGAAATTCTTCAACCTCTTCCTGCTCTTGTACATCGACCGTGTTTTAACCCAGCACTGGGAGCTCAGCTGCAGAAACAGAAGAAAGGGATTTGGTCAGAGAAGTGTGACATTTGAACCAGAGGGATGCAATGTTTTAAGGCCAAGGTTGTGGATTTTGATATCAGCATACAATTCTATCATGGAATTGATTTAACAAGCTCCGATTCTACCAGATACCAATGCCAGTGCTGGCATTCTGGGATGAGCTGCATTTTTGCTTCTACATTTCACGCCTAAAAGGAGTTCATTTTGAGTTCTACTGAAATACTTCATGTCTTAAAATACTGTATTCACTGCAGGAAGCCCTGCAGGTGGTGGTCGAGGTGACAAAGGGCACGTTAGGAAGTGGCTTGAGTCCATCTCATGGCTCTTCATTTGGGATGTGCTCTTGCCCGGTGTGTCCGTGTGTCTCAAATACCGGTTCTGTTTTCCCATTAACTTCCCTGATCCTGGGGGTTTTAAGTACAAAGCCAATTGTACAGGACAGGTCTGTGTGTAAATAAGGGATTGTGCTTATCTATATGTCACTATAAATATGTATGAAGTTTTGTACATAGGAAAGAGAAAACGGCTCAAAGAATGTTTTCAGAACTGTGTCCTCCATTTAAATGTACAGACAGGAGGTTGCCATCCATGTGCTCCCTCACTCTCCGGGAAGGGATCCCGCTCGTTCTGCTCGCTGCCTGCGTCCCGCCGGCTCTGTGAGGAGTTTGTGGTGGCCCGGGGCCGGGCTGGGATCTGTGTGAGGAGTTTGTGGTGCCCCGGGGTCGGGCTGAGCTCTGTGAGGAGTTTGTGGTGGCCCGGGGCCGGGTTAGACTCTGTGTGAGGAGTTTGTGGTGCCCCGGGGCCGGGCTGGGCTCTGTGTGAGGAGATTTTTGGTAGCCCGGGGCCGGGCTGGGCTCCGTGTGAGGAGATTTTTGGTAGCCCGGAGCAGGGCTGAGCCGTGTCGGGTCTCGGCTGCTCGCTCCTCACTCTGGCCCCTGTGCATCCCTGACAAACACCGTCTCCAGGCCCCGGGGCGGCGGTGGGGCAGTGCCCCGGCCCGGGGCGTTCCCGCGGTCCCTCCGTGCCCGGTGCGGGGGCAGCAGCCGGAGCGGGGGGTGCCGCGGGCCGCCCCCCGCCCCAAACCCGCTGCTGTGTGTGTGTCAGGCGTGGACTGCTTGCTCCGGCTCCTGGAGGATGTGGCTGTTATTTCCAGTATTCTGCTCTATATCTGTAGCCTTCAGTGATTCCTTGAGTGCCTTACGTGGCTTGTGGACAGAATTCCTGACCAGGAGGAGAAAATGCCCCTGGACCGACGCCGGCTCCTTCGCACCCTGTGTCCCTCGCCGGCAGCGTGCACAGGAAGAGATTTAGCTTCGACTCAGGAAATCGCCGTGTGAATATGTGTATTAAACCCTGTATGATGTGCTGTACAGTTTATAAAAAGGAACTGTTGTAAACTTATGCAAAACGTAACACAGAGAAAATTGAGTTTTTTGGTGCGCTGGCTGGAGTGCCGTGACCCGTGTCCTCTAATCCTACTCCAGAATCATATCCAAAATACAGAACGCTGGGTTCAGTGCTGCGACAGCAACCGACAGCCCGAAAACAGGGGCTGGAGCGATCGACTAGAGAATTTTACAGATATTTTTGTATTGTGATTCCTATGATATATATCGAGAGACTTTCTATTCCTTTGTAAAATACATAAATTATTGTCAATTTTAATTAAAAAGATCTGTTTTAAACCTTCAAATTAGATGAACTGGTTTGGGTTTGAGGGGATGGGGAAGCTGGGCTGTGAAACCGGCCGAGCTGGGGGACCGGGAGATGCCCGGGAGGGCTCGGGGGGGGGGGCGTTCACCCGATCCCCGCGCAGCCAACCCCGCGCTGTCTCTGCCATCACAGATGCTGCTGGAGATGTCACCTCGCGGTCGTACGCGGGGCCGGGCACGGGTGGATGGGCACCGGGCGGGGCGGGGGTCCTTGGGCGGCTCTTAACGCGGCGCTGGGCTCTCCTCGCCAGGGCGAGCGGCTGCGGGAGCGCAGGGGGAGCGCAGGGGGAGCGCAGGGCGCCGGGCGCATGGCGGGGCGGCAGGAGGAGGCTCTGCCCGCCTGCTTTGCGGGGCTGGGCGCGGGCAGCCCGCGGCCGCGGCAGAAGCGCGGCGGGATGTTCTGCAGCGTGGAGGATGCCTTCGACAACAAGACGCTGAACTTCGCCTCGCTCGCTGCCTCCGGTACAGCAACACCCGTCGGGGGGCACCGCCGCGACACGCAGCCGGGACCGAGCCCCGACGCGGGACCGAGCCCCGACTCCGGCCCCGGCCCCGATCCCGGCCCAGACCCCGGCCCCGCCGCGGCCGCGCTGCCCCCGAGAGCTCCGGCTGCGCTGCCCGACGGCTGCCGGCAGGTAACGGGACTGCGCCGGGACAGGGGCCGGGGGGCGCCTCGGCGAACCGGCCTGGCCGAGCCTGCGCCGGGAGGGCGAGCGGGCACCCGTCCGGCCGTCCTCCTGCCGTCCTGTCCCATTCCGCCCCGTCCCGCCCCGTCCCGTCCAGTCCCGCGGCGCTCGCTCCGGGAGCGGGCGCTGGGCGCATCCCCGCGGCGCGGGTTTGAGCAGGGCACGGTGCGGGGGCGCCGAGCGGCCGCCTTTCCCTCGGGGGGCACGGCTGTGAGCGCCCCGCCGCGGCCGGCCCCGCTCGGCCCCGCTGCCGGCCCCGCTCGGGCCCGCCGGACCGTCTCCGTCCGCGGCCGGGCGCGCGGCGGGGCGGGCGGGGGCGCGCACGCAGGCGGGGGCGCGCGGCGGCGGGCGCGGGCACGCGCGGCAGCCCCGCACACACGCGGCGGAGGCGGCGGCGATGTCGCAGCCGGGCAGGAGGAGCGGGAGCCGCGGCACGGTGAGGGCTCCCTCCCCGCGGGGCGAGGGCTGCGGGGCCGCGGGGCTGCGAGCCGGGCCGGGCCGGGCCGGGGGTCGCTCCGGCCGGCCGAGGTGGAGCGGGGCGGGCGGTCTCGCACAGCCGGGGGGCGCCTGCCCGCCCCGGGATGAGCGCCCGGCGGGGCCGTTGCCGGCGGTGCCGTTGTCGGCGGGGCCGTTGCCGGCGGTGCCGGTGCCGCGGGGCCGAGCCCCTGCCCTGTCCGGCCCTCGCAGCCTGCCCGCTCCGCTCCTTTGTTGCGCGGCCCGGCCGGAGCCCGGCGGTCCCGGCGCTTTGTCCCGGGGCCGCCCCGGGGGGACAAAGGCGGGCGGGCTCCGCAGCGGGGCTGCCCCGCCGTGCCCCGGCTCCCTGTGCCGCCGGGGCCGGAGATGTGCTCTGGGCACGCTCCCATCGCGGGATGGGCTCGGCAGTGTGAGAGCATCCTGCAGCCGTGCTCTGCCTCCCCCGTCAGCCCGGGGTCCCCCCGCGGCTCCCCCGGCGCCGGCCGCGCTGCGTGGGAGGGGATTCCCTCCTGCCGGCGCTTCCCGGCAGGAGCCGGCACAAATCCCTCGATTGCCATGCCTTGTGTTTTGTTTTTTCTCCTCTTGCTGGCTCGTGGCAGAACTCCCTTGGGAAGAGCCCGGTGGGTGCGGGAGCCAGGGACCAGCCCCGTTACTGGGATGCGGGAGCGGATCCCGGGTGTGGGGCACTGCCGCCGGGGTGGGCATGGGATCAGGATGAGGGTGAGGACGGGGTAAGGATGGTGATAGGGTCAGGATGAGGGAGAGGACGGGGTAAGGATGGTGATAGGGTCAGGATGAGGGAGAGGACGGAGTGAGGATGGGGATGGGGTGAGGATGAGGGTGAGGACGGGGTAAGGATGGTGATGGGGTCAGGATGAGGGTTAGGACAGAGTGAGGATGGGGTAAGGATGGGGATGTGGTGAAGAGGGGCCCCACAAGGGGAGGGGCCGTCAGGCTCTCCCATGGGGCAGCAACACTGAGGCTTCTTTTGATTGATGTTATGGGACAAGGGGAAACAATAAAGACAATAAATCCTTGACTGTTGAAAAGGAATGCAATTCTTTAGTTTTCCCTTTATATGCGAACGATGCTCTTTTAAACAAGCTCCAAAATGTGTCTAGGCAGTTTTGCCTCCGGACCCAGCTCTTTGAGGTGCAGCATCTCCAGGCTGTGCTGCCACGTGCTCAGGCGTCCCTCGGCTGGTTTTGTGCCCAGGCCGTGCTCTTTGTGTTGCCCATTTCAGCGCTGGAAATAATTTTTCAAGTAACACCAGACAGCAGGAAAGGAATCCTCTGAAATTAGGCCACAGCTCCACACAGACATCAGTGCTGCTGCTTCCTAAATTTTCTAGTTAAAGATTCTGGGTGAAGATTCTGCAAATCTGAAAACTGTGCCAGTGTCTGGCTTTGAAGTGAGGCAAGTCCTCGAGGCTTTATCTGCCTCAGCCGAGACTGTGAAAACGAATGAATGGCAATAAATTACCAGGTTAATGAGATGCACTGAGAAGCCTGGAGCTGAGGCAGCAACATGGCTCAGCCCTCGGAGCTGGGGGTGCCCAGGGCTGCCGGGCTCAGCGATGCACCCCTGGCTCCTGCCACCCTTCAGGGAGCTGGACTCCTCCAAATGACAATTTCATATGGTTCCCCTTGTAAACGTAGTTGTAGAATAGTCTGGATAGTCACTGAACTTGAGTGATTGCAGGGAAAATACTAAACCTAGATTTACTTAAAGCTTGGAAGGAGTAAAGTGGAATCCAAACAAAAAAATCTTTAAAAAACTGTGGATATTTTTCCCATTAGGGTGACCACATTCTAATCAAAGGAGGAAAAATTGTCAACGATGATCAGTCATTTTACGCAGACATTTATGTGGAGGATGGCTTAATAAAGTAAGTTAAAAATTTATATTTGCTAATGTAATTTCTTAGAATGATACAGTGTCTTGGGATTTGAACAAGGTTCCTTCCCATCATTTTTTCTTTAGAGAAATAAAGGTAGCATTTTAGAGTAGTGTCAGGAAAGAGCTACACTGGTGTAGCTGCAGCTGTAAAGACTTGCAGGGCGCTGGCAGCCGGGGAGGAGCAGCAGAGGTTGTTTTGGCATCCTCACTTCAAAGCTGTTGCCAGTTAAGAGGAGATGTTGATTTCCTTCGCAGACAGATCGGAGAGCACCTGATCGTTCCCGGCGGCACCCGGACCATCGATGCCCACGGGCAGCTGGTGATTCCGGGGGGCATCGATGTGCACACGCGGCTGCAGGCGCCCGCCATGGGCATGAGCTCGGCCGACGGCTTCTTCCAGGGCACCAGGGCAGCGCTGGCAGGAGGCACCACCATGATCAGTAAGGGGCTGCTGCTTTCCAGCAGAACACACCACGCCTGGAGTCGCTGCGGGGATGTTTGTTTACCTTCATAGCGCAGAAATGTCCGTTTCTGCTGGGCAGGGCCAAACACCACAAAGCTAATTGAAGGTGGTGTAGAGCCTCTTTCCCTTGCTGCACATGGATGTGAAAAATACACACGTATATTGAAAATACCTGTCTGCTCCTGACTCACCTCATCAGAGAGCAAGACAGAAGAACACTTTAAACACCTTTTAGTATGTTTTTAACAGCTCTGCAAATGTGGGGCATTTTTGAGTTTCCCAGCTTTAAGCACAGGCTCCATTTTTGTGTTAATGTAAAATAATTTTGCTCTGTGTTCTGTTCCTATTCCATTCCCAAGAACCACTGCAGTGTATGACTGCAGGACCGATCTCACCAGTCCTGGCACAGCTCCCCAGCGAGCCCATGGCCAGTGCTGGAGGGAACAGGAGCAGAGCTGAGGGAAGTGATGGGCAGTGGGGGCTGCCCATGGCAACTGCCCCAGGACAGAATGCTCACCAGCACAGTGCTGTGCTGGCTGAGAAACATGACAAGGCCATGGCTGGGGTTTGCTTGTTGTGCTTGTATCACTTAGTTTGGGAGCTCTGTGCCCCCTGTGCCTCAGCAGTGCTGTGAGTGAGCTGGCGCTGCCGTGTCCAGCTATGTGGCCATGGCACAGTGCCTGGCCTGGCCCTGGCCCCGTCTCTGTCCCTGACCCACGTGTCCCCACAGCAGCAGCAGCCGTGTGGCCGGGGCGCAGTGCCCAGTCTGTCCCTGTCCCTGACCCGCGTGTCCCTGCAGCGGCAGCAGCAGCAGCTGTGTGGCCAGGGCGCGGTGCCCGGCGTGTCCCTGTCCCTGTCCCTGTCCCTGACTCCTGTGTCCCCACAGCAGCAGCAGCCGTGTGGCCGGGGTGCGGTGCCCGGCGTGTCCCTGTCCCTGTCCCTTGTCCCTGTCCCTGTCCCTGTCCCTGTCCCTGTCCCTGTCCCTGTCCCATGTCCCTGTCCCTGTCCCTGTCCCTGACCCACGTGTCCCCACAGCAGCAGCAGCCGTGTGGCCGGGGCGCGGTGCCTGGCGTGTCCCTGTCCCTGTCCCTTGTCCCTGTCCCTGTCCCTGTCCCTGTCCCTGACTCCTGTGTCCCCACAGCAGCAGCAGCCGTGTGGCCGGGGCGCGGTGCCCGGCGTGTCCCTGTCCCTGTCCCTGTACCTGTCCCATGTCCCTGTCCCTGTCCCTGACCCGCGTGTCCCCGCAGTTGACCACGTGTGCCCGGACGCGGGGAGCAGCCTCCTGGCCGCCTACGAGCAGTGGCGCGACCGTGCCGACGGCCAAGCCTGCTGTGACTATGGCCTGAGCATGGACATCCCGCGCTGGCACGAGAGCCTCAGGGAGGAGCTGGAGGCCCTGGTCAAGGACAAGGGTAAGGGCAGAGGGACCCCATGGGTTTAGGGTCACTGCAGGGTCCCGGGGTGGCCGTGGCAGCCCTGCTGTCCCCTGGCACCCGGCGCTGCAGGGACACGCACAGGTGGCCGCGCTCCTGCCCATGGAGCTGGCACCTCCCTGTCCTTGGCCCTCCAGGAGAGAGCTGTGGATGGGGACATGGGCACCAGGTTCCTGCCATAACATCTGGGTCTGTGCCCTCACCTTTGGGCAGCCTGGTCATGGAAAGGGATTTTGGAAGCTGAAGGAGTAGGGCTGGACACCCTGACATGGGCTGTCTGATGTACAGAAAAAAACATGTAAAGAAAAACCTCTGGGACAGGGCACAGAGAAGGAAACTCAGCTTTAAGCATTCCGTAGTGGTTCAGTTGTGCCTGTAACTCCTGTGCATCCCGAGGTGTCCGTGGCACATAGCTCACTGGAAAGCAGGAAAGCAGACCACGCGGCAGGGGTTCATGCATTCATTAATACCTATTGCCCTGTTTGGAGCTACACTTTCCTTCAGATATGCTAATGCAGAGCTAAATGTCTTCAGTGTAATTTGTAGTCTTGCAAGCAAGGGTTTAATTGGCCAATTACCATAGAAATTCGCAGTGAATTTCCTATTAAAATGCAGAGTGGCTGAAGTAATGGAGCTGTTCCTTGGAACACATATGAAATACAGGTGTAATTTGATCATGGTTTGGTATTGCTTATTGCCTCTATCCATACAAAATACAGCAGCAATTCATAGAATCATGGAATGGTTTGGATTGGAAGGGACCTGATCCCATTCCCTGCCATGGCAGGGACACCTCCCACTGCCCCAGGTGCTCCAGCCCCAGTGTCCAGCCTGGCCTTGGGCACTGCCAGGGATCCAGGGGCAGCCCCAGCTGCTCTGGGCACCTGTGCCAGGGCTGCCCACCCTGCCAGGGAACAATTCCCAATTCCCAATGTCCCATCCAGCCCTGCCCTCTGGCACTGGGAGCCATTCCCTGTGTCCTGTCCCTCCATCCCTTGTCCCAAATTTGAGAATAAGCCATAGACTAAAGCCACCACTGGAGGGAAGTCAGCCTGGGAGTGAGGTAGCTGAGTGTGCATTTGGAGCAGTCACAGAGGGTATCTAACCCCAAACATGGACCACAAGGGCTTTCATTTTTTTGGTTCAAGTGCATCATAAAGTAGGGGTTTATTGTCTTTCACAACTCCCAAGCTTTGGGGTCAGTGGGGACATTTCCCACATCAGCCCTTGGCTTTGCTTTGCTTTCAGTGCAGTCCTCTCCAGCACAGCCCCCTGGTCCAACCACCCCTGCCCAGCCCACACCAGGGCGGTGACAAAGGGACAAAGCCACACGTGTCATTTTCTTTTTTCAAGGTGTGAACTCCTTCTTGGTGTTCATGGCTTACAAGGACAAGCTGCAGTGCACTGATGGCCAGGTAGGACACTGGAATGCAGGGAAAGCCGGGGCCGCCCTGTGAGCCAGGTGAGAGGTGGCAGGGCTGAGCTGGCACCCGCTGTGTCTCGGCAGATGTACGAGATCTTCTGCACCATCCGGGACCTGGGGGCCATCGCCCAGGTGCACGCCGAGAACGGGGACATCATCGAGGAGGTACCGTGGCTGTGCCCGCTGGGATCCGGGGCTGAGCAGGGCCCTGGGGGGAGAACCCCTGCCCCTGTCCCTGCCCTGCCCCTGCCCCTGTCCTGTCCCTGTCCGTGTCCCTGTCCCTGCCCTGCCCCTGTCCCTGCCCCTGCCCCTGTCCTGTCCCTGCCCCTGCCCTGTCCCTGCCCCTGCCCCTGCCCTGCCCCTGCCCTGCCCTGCCCCTGTCCCTGCCCCTGCCCTGCCCCTGCCCCTGTCCCTGTCCTGTCCTGTCCCTGTCCTGTCCTATCCCTGTCCTGTCCTGTCCCTGTCCCTGTCCCTGTCCCTGTCCCTGTACCTGTCCCTGCCCTGTCCCTGTCCCTGTCCCTGTCCCTGCCCTGCCCCTGCCCCTGCCCTGCCCCTGTCCTGTCCCTGTCCTGTCCTGTCCCTGTCCTGTCCTATCCCTGTCCTGTCCCTGTCCTGTCCTATCCCTGTCCTGTCCCTGTCCTGTCCTATCCCTGTCCTGTCCCTGTCCCTGTCCCTGTCCCTGTCCTGCCCTGCCCCTGCCCTGCTCCTGTCCTGTCCTGCCCCTGTCCTGTCCCTGTCCCTGTCCCTGTCCCTGTCCCTGTCCCTGCCCCTGCCCCTGTCCCTGCCCTTTCCCTGTCCCTGTCCCTGTCCCTGTCCTGTCCCTGTCCTGTCCCTGTCCCTGTCCCTGTCCCTGTCCCTGCCCCTGCCCCTGTCCCTGTCCCTGTCCCTGTCCCTGTCCCTGTCCCTGACCTGTCCCTGCCCTGTCCCTGTTCCTGTCCCTGTCCCTGTCCCTGCCCCTGTCCCTGTCCCTGCCCCTGTCCCTGCACTGCCCCTGTCCCTGTCGCTGTCCCTGTCCCTGCCCTGTCCCTGCCTCTGCCCTGTCCCTGTCCCTGTCCCTGCCCCTGCCCCTGCCCGGGGAGCTGCAGCCCCAAAGCCTTGGAGGGAACGGGACCCTTTGCAGCAGTGGGTGCAGGCAGAGGAATGTGCAGGAGCATCAGGGTGTCCTGTGGAATCATCAGTGTCCTCATGGATCTTCACATGTGGGCACTTGGGTTCTCAAAAAGCACTTTGGGGTTTGCTAAGGGATGACTGGCTGCCTTAAGTGATGCTTTAGCCTGTTATCTGTTGTGTTTAGAAGTTTGGATTACTTGAAAAAATCAGGAGGCTTGAGGCTTTTGCAGTAATGTCCATGACATGGGCAGTATTTAACTCCACCATCAGCACTTGGGAATTCCTTGATGTCACAGCCTCTGCTCATGGGACTTACTTTTCCTTTTTACCTGTAGAAAAGACAGTTTTGGCTCCAGCCTGGGTCAGATACACAAGGTGGAGTTAGACTGGCAGTTCCTCAGGGTCACGGTCACGCCAGTGCTCAGTCTGGTGTGGGAGGAAGGCTGGACTGAAAGCCAGATCCAATCCTTCAAATGGGTTTATTTGAACAAACAGGATAAAGGCTAATTCCCACCTCCTGGGATTTTATCTGGAGACCTGTTCCTCAGCTGGCTGTGGAGCCAGGCAGCTCATAGCTGCAGCAGTGTTTCTGTCAGCTGCCAGCGTGGTGACACTTGAGCCCTGGGGACAAACCTGGAGGAGATCTGTGACAAGAGTACAGACAAATAGGCACGCTCTAGGAGCAGGGGCCTTTAAAGGATCCTGTGGGATCTGCTCCGTGGTGTTGGATCACATCCTTGCCTTAGTGCCAGCTGCCTGGGAGGCTGCATGATACAGAGCAGCAGAGGGACAGGGTGAGCTGTGTGCTGGACATCTGCGTTCAGGCACCTCATGAGTGACCTGGGACATCCCAGAGCTCATCTCAGCGTCTGTCACTGCGGGTTCCCTTTCCTCCGTGCCACTTGGTGAGGTGCAAAGGGACGGGAATGTTCGGGAGACGTGGCACTGGCTGCACCCCAATGACAGTCTCACATCCCTGTGCCCATCCCTGCCTCGTCCAGGGGCTCCTGAGCAGCTCCAGCAGGCTCAGGTGGTAGGAGCCCGCTCTCTTTGCTGTAGCTGGGATAACCTGGGTGTGAGTCCCCTCCTCCAGAGCCTTCTGAGGGGTGGGAAGGTCCAGACGTGCTTCTGGGGCACAGCAGCTCCCATGCAGGAGCATTTCTGCGGCACAGGACAGGTCTCTGGGAGGCGGCCCCGGGGAGTGGGATGTCCCCGGGGAGTGTCCCATGACCCACCTGCCCTCCGGGGGCTCTGGACAGGCTGTGCTGTGTCCCGTGGTGCTCCAGCGGGCTGTGCCCATCACTGACTGCTCTGTCCTTCCTCCTCGCCCCCCAGGAGCAGAAGAGGCTGCTGGAGCTGGGGATTACAGGCCCAGAGGGGCACGTCCTCAGCCGCCCCGAGGAGGTAACGCCACCAGCCCTCGTGCCAAGCTCCAGACCTGCCATGCAGAGGGGCTGGGACCCCTGTGTCCTGGGACCCCTGTGTCATGGGACCCCTGTGTCGTGGGACCCCTGTGTCATGGGACCCCTGTGTCGTGGGACCCCTGTGTCCTGGGACCCCTGTGTCGTGGGACCCCTGTGTCGTGGGACCCCTGTGTCCTGGGACCCCTGTGTCGTGGGACCCCTGTGTCATGGGACCCCTGTGTCATGGGACACCTGTGTCCTGGGACCCCTGTGTTGTGGGACCCCTGTGTCATGGGACCCCTGTGTCACGTTCTTGTGCCCGCAGGTGGAGGCAGAGGCCGTGTTCCGTGCCATCACCATCGCCAGGCAGGCCAACTGCCCCCTCTACGTCACCAAGGTCATGAGCAGGGGGGCTGCAGATGTCCTGGCTCAGGCCAAGAGGAAAGGTAACACTGGCCTGCACAGGCAATCACTGAACCTCTAAATCCAGCCAGGAGTCTCATTCTGACTGTGAGGTCTGAGAAGTGCTCATCCCCTGAGCTCCCGCACTCCGAGGGCGCTGAGGCTCGTGCTGGTTTCCATGGTAGGCTGTGCCAGAGCTAATTGCTTGGAGCTGGGAGGATTTCATGTGCTGGAAGCTGTGACACTTCCATCTAGGCAGACACAGCTGAGAAACGGGGAATAATCCACTTGTGATCGTTTGGTGTGAACTGAATGAAAAACAGATGTGGAGCAAGCTCCAAATTGTGGCTGGGGGTGGAGTGGGAAGGGCTGGGATCAGTCCTGTGGGGAGCAGGGTGGAAGGGGGAGCACAGTCACCGCTTTCCCCAGCCCGTGGCTGCCAGACAGACTCAGGTTTGGTTCAAAGGAAGGCATGACAGCTCGTAGGAATGTGTGCCTGGTGTAAGGAGAGGACAGACAGATCCAGAACTTGCTTTGACAGTGTCTCCCAGTCACCTGGGATAATGTAAAGGATTAGCGAGGCTCTGAGGCGCTGGCAGTGCTGGAGGAGGGGAGCTGCTGTGAGTGGTCATGGCAGGGCCGTGTCTGTGCCGTGCTGCCCTGAGAGCCCCTCGCTCTGCAGGTGCTGTGGTGTACGGGGAGCCCATCACGGCCAGCCTGGGCACGGATGGCTCCCACTACTGGAGCAAAAACTGGGCCAAAGCCGCCGCCTTCGTCACGTCCCCGCCCGTCAGCCCCGACCCCAGCACGCCCGATCACCTCAGCACTCTGCTTTCCAGGTGGGTCCTGTGGCACACCTGGGCACACCTGGGCACACCTGCCCTGCCCCGTCTGCATCCCACCCACGCCCACCCGATGCCATTTACAGCACTGGCATCGCTGTGGGGCCCAAGCCCACGAGCCTCTGGAGCCCCCATGGGCTGCCCAGCAAGGGGGGCTTTGCCAGCCTGGGGGGCCATCAGTGCCCCCCTCCCTGAGCCCTGCCCTGTCCTTCCCCAGCGGGGACCTGCAGGTCACGGGCAGTGCCCACTGCACCTTCACCACTGCGCAGAAGGCCGTGGGCAAGGACAACTTCACCCTGATCCCCGAGGGCACCAACGGCATCGAGGAGAGGATGGCCATTGTCTGGGAGAAGTGCGTGGTAGGTGCTGCAGTGAGCTGTGCCTGGGCTCCAGGCTGTCACAGCCTCGTTAGTGCAGACGAGCCACAGCAGTGACACTGTCTAGACACTGCTGCAGCTTCAGAGCTGCTAACGACAGACTGAGACACACAAATGCCTGCACGGTGTCTTCAGAGGCTGCTGTGCAGGGACCACCCTCTGCTCCTGCTTGGGCTCCAGGGAGTGTCTGCAGCACTTTCTCCCAGGGGTGATGAGGTGCTCCTGTCCCCTGGTGCTCACAGATGCCTGGGGAGTGGATGGGGACAGGGTGTCTCTCCCGTGGGATGTGACTGTGGCCGTGCTTCCAGCTGCCAGGTGACCCCAGGTGATCCCTGTCACCTCTGTGCCTGGCAGCAGGGCTGTGATCCGAGGGTGGGATCAGTGTCCCTGCACCCCAGTGCACACATTCCTGCCAGCAGCATCCCTGGGGAGCTCTATCCTGCATCCCACAGAGCAGAGGTCCCTGTGCAGACTGCAGGAGCTTGGGAGCCAAGCTACCCTGAAACCTCTCTTAGATGGGCTTTGTTCAAAGAGAAATAGAACTTTTCTCAAGATGACGAGTGAAGATGGTAAAGAAATAGCTCTGGTTAGGTTCAGGTCCAGTCTTTCTTCACTGGGCTGTCCTCAGCCCTCTTCAGTGATCCTGAGATGCCTGTGCAGGAGTTGGAGCCAAGCAGTGAAGGTCTTGTTTTTCAGAGACTTCAACCTTTGGAGTCCAAGGAAAATAAAACCTGTCTCTCATATCCTTTATCCCACAGGGACGAGGCTCATCCTCACATCCCCCTCCCCTGTAACCACAGCCCTGTGGCAGAGCAGACCCTCACCCCCATGGGCACAGGGGAGGGGGCAGCAGCTCCTGCCAGGGCACAGCCCAGGTCCGGCCATGGGGAGGGACCTGCCCCCAGCCCATGTCCCCCTGGGATGTTTCCCCTCCCCAGGTCCCCGGGAAGATGGATGAGAACGATTTTGTGGCAGTGACCAGCACCAACGCCGCCAAGATCTTCAACTGCTACCCCAGGAAGGGGCGCGTGGCTGTGGGTGCCGACGCAGACCTGGTGCTCTGGAACCCCAAGGCTACGAAAATCATCTCAGCAAAAACCCACCATTCGGTAAAAGACATGTTAAATCATTTTCTGGGGCTGGTCTTAGAGTCAGAAGAGATCTGGAAAGCAATGCATGTCCTTAGCTAGATCAGATCATTCAGCACAGGAGTTGTCTCTGTGGGTAAACTGATGAAGGACCTTGCATTTGCTTTTAAAAATAGTAGGAAAATATCATTTTATTGCTGTAAAGGGTGGGATTGGTACTGAGTGAGCACTCCAAGACAGCTGACATCTGGTAAGGAAATCTTAAGGTCAGTATTTGCTGTGGACTAGAAAAATGTTGGTGCTGAACCAAAGTATTGAACTATTGCTGAACTGCATTGTGTATTAGTTACAGTTTAATACATATTAAACTATTGCTATAGTTTAATATCTAATGGTGTTAATATAATACAAAATTTAAATATTCCATAAAGAATATATAAATAATATAATAATATAAATGTATTTTAATAAAAGTATTAAACTATTGCTGTAGTTTAATATGATTGGTTTTAAGGTTTATTTTCTCCATTCCAGTTTGCTTCTCATTGGAATCTTATTATTTGAAATATGGGGGGTTGGTTAGTTCTGACTGATGGTGCACGAGCAGCAGTGTACAAAAATGAGAGGCATTGTTGGCCTCCTCTTAAATCCTGCAGTCACTGAATATCAGGGTTTGCTTTTTCCAGAACGTGGAGTACAACATATTTGAAGGCACTGAGTGCCACGGGGTCCCAACCTTGGTCATAAGTCAGGGAAGAGTTGTCCTTGAAGATGGAAATCTGTGTGTCACCCAGGGCTCAGGTCGCTTCATCCCTAGGAAGACATTCCCTGACTTTGTTTATAAAAGGATAAAGGCAAGAAACAGGGTAAGGAGAGTTTTATTTGCCATAATCCCGTGTTTTGATCACAATCTCTCAGCTGTAGTGTATTGGAGCTGCTGTGATGGCAAACCTGCAACAGCAGCAGGAATATTATCAATGCTGTTTCTTTCTGTGTAACTGCCTGGCTCCTCAGTCAAGAATTCTCAGTATTAGAGCTAATAATGACAGTTTTATTAGCCTATTACAATGTTACAAAGCAAAGATATGACTTCTTTGTATTGATGTAGAGGGAGGAATTCCTCTCTCACCTGTGCTAGAGAGGTTTCTGTTGCTGTATTCCCAGTGTCTGCTCTGCAGCCTTTGGAGGGTAAGGGATGTACCTCCCGTAGGTGCTGGAATACAGTAAGATAAATCCTCCTGTGTGCTGGCACAGCTGTTTAAAGAGACACAAAGACATGCAAATATGTAAAGAGCTTCTTAGCAGCTCTGTCCTCCTTCCTTTTCCCTGTGCTGTTGCAGACACTGTAATTCTGCATCCTACACAAAGGCAGAGCAGGAATCAGTAACCCAAATTAACTGCAGAGGCAGGAGCCCCGACTCTGGTGTGCCTCGGGGTGTCTGGGGTACCTGGAGGGCAGGATGGGGATCTGCCAGCTCCCTGCGGGGTGGGAATGGGACCCAGAGAAGGTGCAGATGCCCCATCCCTGGAGGTGTCCAAGGCCAGGTTGAAAGTCCTTTGAAGACCTTATTCTCCCAGCCCTGCCACAGCCACCACTGCCCCATGTCCCCAGGTGCCACATCCACATGGATTTTGAAATCCCTCCAGGGATGGGGACTCCAGGCCTGCCCTGGGCAGCTGTGCCGGGGCTGGGCAGCTGTGCCAGGGCTGGGCAGCTGTGCCAGGGCCGGGCAGCTGTGCCGGGGCTGGGCAGCCCTTTCCATGGAGGAATGTTGCCGTACCCTGCCCAATGTCCCTGGCACAGCTGGAGGCGCTGCCCCGGGCCTGTGCTGACGCTGTGCTCCCCTGCAGCTGGCCGAGGTGCACGGCGTGCCCCGGGGGATGTACGACGGGCCGGTGCACGAGGTGCCGGCCAGCGTCAAGGCCGCGGCCCCGCGTGTCGCACCCTGCGCCGGCAAAGCCGCGGCGCCGCCCGTGCGCAACCTGCACCAGTCCGGCTTCAGCCTGTCCGGTACGTGGGGCCAGGGGAGGGCCTGGGCGGGGGGACTGCCCCCGGGACTGAGCCACAGAAACTTCAGCTGTGTCCTGTGGCTGCAGCCAAGGCACCGAGTGCAGCACGGAAAGCTCTAGAGTGTTCCACAGTATTTATGTCAATGCACAAAGCCTGGTGGGGGCTCTGTTCCCAGGAGCCAGAGCAGGCAGTGATTCAGCAGCGTTTGTGCTGCAGAAAGCTGCCCAGCAGCTGTCGGGAGCTTGGAAAGCCAATGCTCTGCCCTAAAACCACTTCCATAATGGTTTTTAGCTGGATCACACGTGTCCCATATTGTCTGATAAATGTTACCAGTCCCCACATTTTATTATATACAGAATTTATTTATAGGAAAGCCACTTATAAATCTTCCAGAAAGAAACAATGAAAAATTAAGTTCAGGCAAATATAGCCATTCCAAACTGTGCCATGCTCATAGTGTCCAAAATGGCATATAATGAAATGATTAGTATTTCCTGAGGAAATGTTTTGTGGTTGTGGCATTGAAGCAGTGGGACTGCCCCTCTCTCTGCTCTCCGCAGGGTCCCAGGCAGATGACCACATTGCCCGGCGCACGGCGCAGAAGATCATGGCCCCGCCGGGCGGCAGGTCCAACATCACCTCGCTGTCCTGACGCCGTCCCCGCGCCGGTCCCGCTGGCTCCTGCCAGGACGGGGCCGGGGGGCTGCTCCCGAGCTCGCCAGCTGCGCCAGCCCTTCCCTCTAGGTAGAAATAGAGTGATCCCCGAGGTAGCGCTCCCAGCTGGGTTCTCTGTGCGTGTTCCCTCGCTAGCTGCTAGGAAAGCCCTTCCCTCCCTGTGCACGCGGCACCGCCCGGCCCCAGGGCTGCGGGGCCCGCGTGGGCATGCAGGCACATCCCGGCTGGATCACGCTCCTTTGCAGCAGCATCCACTGCCCGCTCTCATCCAAGGACTTACAACAGATAAGCACTGCCGTGGTTTCCAGCCAGAGCCCTCCGCCCTGGCCGAGCCCCCAGAGCCACCTCCAGACTGTGTCCCCCTCAGGGGTGAGTGCAGCCCCGTGTCCTGGGGCAAAATGATGCTGGCCCTCCAGGACCCGGCCATGCTGTGGGCTGATGTCCTTCTGTCAGCCTTGTTTTTTAAAGATCATTTATACGGTTTTTCAAGAACTGAGCGTGAGTCTGATACCCAATACCAGGGCTTGTTTGGAGGCCAGGTGCATGCAACACACTTTTTTATAAAGATTATTCTAGCCCAGGTATTATATTTAAAGGTGTGTACACAGAGTGAACCTCTGGCTGCAGAGCCATGCATGTACCTCCAGGAGTGGCTTTCCGTTCCTGTCTGCTCCTTGCTTGGATTAAACTTGGTTGGAAACCACGACGTGGTGGAAGTGGTTGATCCACCCGAGTCCATTTTGTTGTTTCCTTCCTTTGAGTTTTTCTGGGTGAGGCTGGGACCATCCCGTTGTGACTTGCAGGTCACTGTGCTCCCTTGGAGGGGAGAGGCTCGTGGTGGTGGCAGTGTGGGCAGAGTCCCTCCCTTCTCCTCAGCCGTGCGCCCTTGGTTTGCCTCCTGCCCCTTGGTTTGCAGGTGAACCCACAGCTCCAGGAGTGGGGGCTGGCTTGCCCTTGGCCCACGGCGGTTCTGGTGCTGGTGAGATGTCTTGGCATGTCCATGAGACACTGATTTCCCTGGCACTGCCAGCCTTGGCTCTCCAGCTCTGTCTGAGCCAGGCACGAGAAACAGAGCAGGGGGCACAAGCAGGGATCTGATTTGTGAGTGGGGGCTGGAACCACAGACATGGCAGCTCCAGATACATGAATCCATGAATTAGGAATGAACCCACAAATATAAACCAGGGAGGGATTTAATTTTTTGCTGGGGGTTTTTTGATTATCTGATATGACCTACATTTCACAGCTTAATGCTGCAGTAATTTCTGTGTTAAGCACATGGGAATGTATTTGTTTGGATGTTCTATATTTAATTTTAAATTTAATTTATTTCATTTGTTGATTTTCTTATTTTCCCTGAAATTGCACCGAGGCAATTAACTTTTAGTGGAACGTGTCCCTGCCATGGCAGGGGTGGAATGAGATGAGCTTTAAGGTCCCTTCCAGCCCAAACTATCTATGATTCTATGATCTCTTTTTGTCCTGAATAGAGCCAAAATTACAGCAGTGGGAAATCCATAAGGCATGGGAAAAACAGAAGTCACAGTCTGATGGCAGTGACCTCCCCACCACCCCACCATCCATGGGGTGACAGGGACACCCCAGCTTGTAAAGACTTGGCAAAGGAAGTTCTGAGGTCCCTGTGCTGCAAATGTCCCTTTTCCCACAGCTGGCCTGGTTTGTGCCAGTGAGGCCAGTGAGGACCCAGCAGAGTCACTGTTCCCTCTCCCACATCACCCAGTTTAGGTCCCTCCACCCTCTGTGCCAGCCCAAGGCTCAAACCCTGCCAGCCGTTCCCCTAGGGAGGGAGGGTTTGCATTTATTCCCTCTGTCAGGGAGCTGTCAGAGCCAGCACAGCTGCCCCGGGCTCCTCCCAGTGCAGGCAGCAGAGCCAGCAGCATCTCTGCAGCTCTCCGGTGCCAGGAGAGGCTGAGCCGGCAGGAAACCCCCCGTGGCACCCGCACGGTGTCTGCCCCTAATTCCTTTGGACAGCTGTCCTGCAGGCTCTGGGTCAGGGACACCACGGAGACGCTCCGTGCCCTTGGCTGACGGCACAGCCCTGGCTCTGCAGAGGCAGGGAGGAGCCCCAGGAACCCAGCGTGTGCCTGCTGTGGGGATGGACCCCCAGTTCCCCCAGGGCAGCAGTGCTGCTCAGGGATGGACCCCCAGTTCCCTGCAGAGCAGCAGTGCTGCTCAGAGATGGACCCCAATTCCGCAGGCCAGCAGTGCTTCTCAGAGATGGACCCCAATCCCCTCAGGCCAGCAGTGCTCCTTAGGGAGCAAACGAGCAGTCAGGCACTGAACTATCCCCATGCTTATCCCTGGCTTTCCATGCTCACTGTGTCTTTTTTGTTTATTTTTATTTTGCATGGCTTCCCAGTCCCACAGGGCAGGGTCAGGCCCTGGCACAGGGTGCCCGGAGCAGCTGTGCCCACCCCTGGATCCCTGGCAGTGTCCAAAGCCAGGCTGGATACTTGCTCCAGCCTGGCCTTGGAGCACCTGGGACACTGGAAGGTGTCCCTGCCCATGGCAGGGTGGAACAAGCTTTAATGTCCCTTCTCACGCAGACCACTCTGGAATTCTGTGGTTCTGTGATTCCTCCCTCATCCAGCACCCTGATCAGCAGCAGGATCAACTGCAGCAGGTAAGAAAGACAAAGCTGGTTGGTGAGGGTCATTTGTCCCTGGCAAATTCCAGTGGCCACGGTTTAGGGTTTAGGCACAGTGGTGATGGCACAGGGCTGGCAGGCACTGAGCTCTCCTGGCTGCTGTGGGTGTTTCAGTCCCTCAGCTTCCCCTGCCCTGGATTTCAGGGGGTTTTTTGGGGTTTTTTTTTCAGATTTCCCTGCATGTGGGAAGCTGCTCTCCCTCTGTGACCCTCACCTTTGCCCCTGCAGTGCACAGCCCAGCTCAGCGGGTGCCCTTGGTCCCTGGGACACCCTGGAGGGTGCAGAAGGGACGAGTCCAGGCTCAGACATTGACTGTCTCAGCCTGCCCTGCTCCTTTGAAGTGAGCAGCATCTCTGGGAGCTGTGTCTGCACTGCAACCAGCAAGCAGCACGGTACAAGCAAGATAAATCATCCCTGCACTGAGGGGGATCAAAGAGGAAAAGCGGAGATCTCCTGACACATCCAGGGGTGCTTTTATTGAGGTTAAGGTACAAAATCCGGGGCTGTACAGGGAAATACCAACCCCTGTGAGCCGTGGCTGTGGTGCCCTCCGTGGCGCAGCGAGGTCGGGGTCCTGCCCCGTGCCCTGCCCCTCTGCCCCACGCTGGTGCCCCAGCACGGATGGCAGCAGGGCCAGAGTGGGCACAGCTGTCCCAGGCCAGTGGCCGTGCCTGGGGCTCCCGTCCTCACTGAGATGCCCAGCCAGCATGGACGGTGCCCGCAGCCCCAGGGTGAGCAGGTACATATTGGAATTAAATCCCAATATAGCCGGATGGAAACGTCTGACCCTTGCTGCTTGACCAAGGGCAGCAGCTGTGGTGGTTTCACCTCAGAGACACCTTTGGCTGGCTGGATGCTGCAGCTGGCGCTTGGGACAAGTCCAGGCAAGCAGGAGCTCAGGTTTACCTCTGGTGGAGAGGCTTCAAGGCGAGGTGAAGGAAAAGGAGTCGGTTCTGCTGGAGGGTTTGGATCCAGAGCTTTATTCCTGGCACAGGCCTCTGAATGCAGCAGCAGCTCCAACAGAACTCCCTGAACCCCATGGTTGCTGCTCCTGTGAACCCCGGGGAGAGGGGAGAGAAGGGGTAGGGATCCCACCAACCAGGTAAGGGGGAGGAAGTCTCAGGGGACAAAGGACACCTGGATGGCCCAATGTCCCCAGGGCTGAGAGGCATCTTTTGAACTTGGCCAATCACACGACGCCCTTTCTGGAATGCCAAGATTGACAGACAGCACTCAGCAGGGGCAAGGGAGGGGAAGGGAGAGGGTATTGGCACACCTGGGGAAGGAACTGGGATGACTGAGACAGGCTGTTACATCACACCGCAACAGGTACGGCTCCCCATGGAACACAAACCCTGCCTGGCACCGAGAGGGGCACTTGGAACTCCTGGGGCCGGCTGTTCCCCTTCCAGTGCCTGTTTCTGAGCTGGAGGTCCCACAGCTCCTGTCCCACCCAGCTCTGTGCCAGCTGGCAGTGTCCCACCTGCCCAGGTTTCAGCTGGGTTCCTGAACTCCAGCGTTTGGACGCTTCTGTGCTTTCGTGCATCAATACCCTGGAAATGACACCAAATCCTTGGCAATGTTAAAAATACACATTTATTACTCCACATGTGCAATGGCTTCCGACAGTATCTGCAAAAACACAACCTTGTCATAACTTAAATATTCTGTGATGTGGTAAAATTGTCATGCAAGAAAATTACAGGAATGTATTAACATAAAATACAAAGATATATTTACATATATCTGCACTGAAATAGTTTTTAAAAATACTCTCCCAAGGCAGCAGGATTTCAGTCCAAGGTCAAGTCCATATTACTGGTATTTTTGCTATTATTTTATTACTCTTAGACTCTTTTTGGCAAGCTTTGGAGTAATAGAGATTGGAGTAATTGGCAACAGAAGAAACATCAGGACCTGACCTGCCATTTGTCTTATGCACAAAATTCCCAGTGAAGCCTGTGGAATTCAATGCAAACACTTAAAAATAGGCAACTTTGCAAAACTTCGTAACACAAGAGAGATAAGAAAACAATCTCATGGCAAGTGATTAAAGGAGAATAATTTATAGGTGCTGTAGACTTGTCACAGCAGATAATGGCACACACTGTATAAATCTGTCATACAAAAAAATACAGGTATTTAAATATTTATGTACAGAAAATTCCTGTGTTCTGGCTGTAGTGGAGGTGCAGCCCAGAGCTGTTAGTGACACCTTCCAAGCTGAGATGTGGGACCAGGACTCTGTCACAACATCACTGTGAGGTTTGCTCAGCAGCAGCAGCAGCCAGGGCTCAGCCAGAACAAGGGCACCACCACGGGCACCACCACGGGCACCACCACGGGCACCACAGCCATCCCCAGCCCAGCCTGTGCCAGGGCCAGGGAGCCCCCACGGGAGTGGCACAGGGAGCAGAGAGGATCACCAGCCCAGGACTGCATTGTGGATGGGGTGAGCCGCACATGGGACACCCTGACAGGAGCCACAAAGATGTGTAGGGCCAACAGGACTGAGCTGGTCTCAGCTGGCACTGGCTCGTTACAGGGACACAGCAATGGGGACACAAGAGGGGCCCAGAGTGGGGCACGGGGGGCAGGAGCACTGAAACCCTCCACAGGGGTTCTGACAATGACACTGACACTGAGCTGTTGTCACTGCTGTTTCTATCACTTGTCCCTTTTCCAATTGCTCTTTTTGTGCCATTTCTTCTCCAGGGACTGAGTGCAAACAGGTGGCAATGAAACCTTGTCCCCCATGGGCTCTGGTGAGGTTATGCCCAAATATTATTTACTACCAAAACCAAGCACTTCAGTGCTGTGTCCACGGTGTCTCTCCCACCCCGCACAGTGACCCCACAGCTCTGTGTCCTGGTGCTGTTCCCAGGGATTCAGGTTCAACAGTGTCCCCAGCACATCCCTGGGGATGCACTGCTGGATCCCAGGGGCGCTGCCCAGGCAGCCAGGACCCACCCAGAGTGTTTCCCCTGGGAAGGAGCCATTCCCTGGCACCCCCCAGAAGCCCTCCTGGTTTGTGCCAGGTGCTGCTGAGCTGTTTTGCACAATGCACTGGAGAAGAGTGCTGCAAAGGGAACAGGTGAGTGACAGAGAGAGGGCTTGGGCTGAGAAGGCTCAGTTTCAGAAGCAAGCCAGCTCCTCTCCACACACACCACCCCCCACCACATCTGTCTCTTGTCCTAAGGAAGGTGATGAAAACATCAATTACACATGTCCTGTAACTGCCAACACCTCTCCTAGCCTGACAGCTTCTGGCTGAAGAGGATGTATCTTCACCACTCATCTGTGGGATGGTTTGGTCAAAAAATCAGCACCACTCCTCTTCATCCCAATGGTCCAAAATTTTGCTGCTATTTACAGGAAGTTTCTAAATAGTGCAATGGAATTCACTGTAAAATCCTACCCACACTGCTGGAGTAAACCACCTGTAATTCATAACTCCTGAATAAATGCATGGCTTGGGCCTGATCTGCTGTGCCAGGAGAGGGCTGGTGTTCCAGCTGAGAGATGTGGGATGGAGACAGGGTGAGCACAGAGCCCCAGGAGAGGACCAGGCTGCCCGTGTGGAGAGCAGGGGCTGCTCAGCACAGCAAAGGGGCCAGAGCACGAGCCCTGCACACAAAGGTGAGCTCTGACAGGTGACACAAGGTAATCAGGCCTCGCTGGTACCCCGTAAAGAGACTGGAAGTCACTCGGGGCAGAGAGGGCAGGTTCCCCAGCACAGCCTGGGATCAGAGCCAGGGTAGGTGCCCTCCTATAGCTGGGAGAAGGAGCAGGAGGACACAGTGATTTCAGCCCGCGCTCAATGACTGGCCACAGCCCCTGAGCCATCATTAACACAGCTCCTAAAGAGGCACGGGGTGTGCAGGACCCATGGCTGACACCAGGGACCCCGGGCCTGACAGCATCTGCCCTGAAAATAACCATGCAACTGGACACAGAGCTGCAGCTCCCCTCCTCCTGCACAGCCCTAAAGACTTCCATGAAAACACGTCTCTGCACAAGTGCAGCCACTGATTCCCACATAAAACTGTGGGAGACACACATGCCGTGACCTGGCCTGTGGAAGATCATTTTGTACCATTCTGCCTTTCTGGTTTGTTCATGGAAACAAAAACCGCAGCAAATCTGGTCCTGACAGAACGTGATTTCTTAAAAACATCTCCCATCCATTTCTGCATTAGGAATACCCAGCAGGGATGCAAACACTGCAGCCTGCCAGTGTCTGGCACAAACAGCTGCTGATGGCTGATGGTGACTGTGGTCCCACCACGCACCTGGAGCAGTCGTGCGGCACCGCAGGGCTCGGGTTCACAGCAACCAAAAACCCCTCTGCAGCAGGGTCAACAACCAACACAGTGAAGGCCTCTGCAACAAGAAAGGCAACACCCACAGCTGGAGCAAGGGAAGATTTCCTGTCTTATTAAGAAGTTAAGACAGGTATTGGCAAATTATATACAGTACTTGTACTTTACACTGAAAATAGAGTAAATCGAAGGGTGAAATACAATATTCCTGTCTTTCATAACCAAGCAGCCTTGCAAGGCCACCCACTCTGCCTCCAACAAAACCTCAGCCAGTGATAAACTGTGTCCTCTGAGCCTGGGCACATGGAGCCAGACCCTCCAACCCATCCCACAGCTCCTCACTGCCTGCAGCAGCCACGTCAAGGAAGAAAGCATTTTAAATGCAATCTGCATCTCAAATACACATTGAACCAGTACACAGCCCCTGAAGAATCCATGGAGTGCACACAAAACATTTATTTGCCTTGAATCAGGAAAGGAACTGACAGGTGACGCAGGGACAAGGAGGTGCCTGGGACATCCTTGTGCTGCAGGACCCAAGCACTGGAGGCTCCCAGGAGCTGGTGCCAGAGAGCCTCGGGGCTGCTCTGGTTTGCACAGGGATTGCCCATCCCCAGAGCAGCATTTGTGAACAGGGAGTGCCAAAGCCAAGCTCATACCACCTCTTTGGCCTTCCTCCCTGCTCCTTGTCTCTCCCCGTGGGGTCCAAGGACATGGCTTCATTCCCTGTCCTCTCACTGCATTAAAAACGTGTAGATCAGCAACCTGACATTAAAACAGAAAGACTAAATAAGTTGATCTCCTCCCCTGACAAGGTGCATAGGCCGTATCTTCCCCCGACAGGCAGCCATGGTGCAGGGCTGGCCATCCATGGCTGGGCAGTCCTGTGTGAATCTGGCTCCTGGGCTGGCCGTCCATGGCTGGGCAGTCCTGTGTGAATCTGGCTCCTGGGCTGGCCATCCATGGCTGGGCAGTCCTGTGTGAATCTGGCTCCTGGGCTGGCCATCCATGGCCGGGGCAGTCCTGTGGCAGTCTGGCTCCTGGGCTGGCCATCCATGGCCGGGCAGTCCTGTGTGATCTGGCTCCTGGGCTGGCCGCCCATGGCCGGGCAGTCCTGTGGCAGTCTGGCTCCTGGGCTGGCCGTCCATGGCCGGGCAGTCCTGTGTGAATCTGGCTCCTGGGCTGGCCATCCATGGCTGGGGCAGTCCTGTGTGAATCTGGCTCCTGGGCTGGCTGTCCATGGCCGGGCAGTCCTGTGTGAATCTGGCTCCTGGGCTGGCCATCCATGGCCGGGGCAGTCCTGTGTGAATCTGGCTCCTGGGCTGGCCGTCCATGGCCGGGCAGTCCTGTGGCAGTCTGGCTCCTGGGCTGGCCGCCCATGGCCGGGCAGTCCTGTGTGAATCTGGCTCCCGGGCTGGCCG
Organism: Diglossa brunneiventris; assembly: GCA_019023105.1. Lineage (NCBI taxonomy): Eukaryota > Metazoa > Chordata > Aves > Passeriformes > Thraupidae > Diglossa > Diglossa brunneiventris. The sequence goes on from CM032359.1 coordinate 35,269,773, forward strand.
TCCATGGCCGGGCAGTCCTGTGGCAGTCTGGCTCCCGGGCTGGCCGTCCATGGCTGGGCAGTCCTGTGTGAATCTGGCTCCCGGCTGGCCGTCCATGGCCGGGCAGTCCTGCGGCAGTCTGGCTCCTGGGCTGGCCGTCCATGGCCGGGCAGTCCTGTGGACGTCTGGCTCCTGGGCTGGCCGTCCATGGCTGGGCAGTCCTGTGGCAGTCTGGTTCCTGGGCTGGCTGTCCATGGCCGGGCAGTCCTGTGTGAATCTGGCTCCTGGGCTGGCTGTCCATGGCCGGGCAGTCCTGTGTGAATCTGGCTCCTGGGCTGGCTGTCCATGGCCGGGCAGTCCTGTGTGAATCTGGCTCCTGGGCTGGCCGCCCATGGCCGGGCAGTCCTGTGGCAGTCTGGCTCCTGGGCTGGCCGCCCATGGCCGGGCAGTCCTGTGTGAATCTGGCTCCCGGGCTGGCCGTCCATGGCTGGGCAGTCCTGTGGCAGTCTGGCTCCCGGGCTGGCCGTCCATGGCTGGGCAGTCCTGCGGCAGTCTGGTCCTGGGCTGGCCGTCCATGGCTGGGCAGTCCTGTGGCAGTCTGGCTCCTGGCTGGCCGTCCATGGCCGGGCAGTCCTGCGGCAGTCTGGCTCCTGGGCTGGCCGTCCATGGCCGGGCAGTCCTGTGGCAGTCTGGCTCCTGGGCTGGCCGTCCATGGCCGGGCAGTCCTGTGGCAGTCTGGTTCCTGGGCTGGCTGTCCATGGCCGGGCAGTCCTGTGGCAGTCTGGCTCCTGGGCTGGCCGCCCATGGCCGGGCAGTCCTGTGGCAGTCTGGCTCGCCCCAGCTCTCGGGAGCTGCCGTGCTGTGGCGGCAGCGGGGCGCGCTCGGGTGCTTGGCGCACCTGAGGGCGGGTGAGGGCGGGCGGCCGGCCCCGGCCTAGCTGCTGCCCGAGGAGCACACGGAGCTGCACATGTGCAGGGGCTCGGCCTCGGCCTCCTCGGTGCTCTCAGAGGCAGACACGGACTCGCTGGGCTGCTCCTGGCTCCTCTTTAGCCTGTGGGAGCGGAGGAACAGGAGTTACAGAGCTGTGCCCCAGGCAATCCCCCCAGCAGTGGGCAGGAGGTCTGGGCCCCTGTGCCCACTCCCTGCTCGAGAGGTGCCTATGGCAGAGCCACAGAGAACGAGGAGTCCTCCCAGAGCTCACAAACGGGTCATGACACAGCCCAGAGTATCACCAAACCACACTGAACTGCTCTGAAATGCCCCAAAACAGCCTGCAAGGCTTCAGCCCACCCAGACCTTGGCCATGAGTACCCACAGCACAGCCAGACCCCTGCCAAGCCCTCCTGCACAGAGCCTGCCTCACGCTCTGCTTACAGACCCAACAGCCCCAACCCTGGGGCAGCAGCAGCTTTAATCCAGCACTTTCACTGCCTGCTGATTCCCACCGGGGACTTCTCCAACCTGAACGGTCCTGTGAATCTATTCTACGTGTTAAAGATCTCCACAATCATTGAGTCCAACCTTCCTTGCCTTCATTTCTCAAAACATCATCTGCTGAAAGCAGGATGGGTGAGGAGGTGCCGCAGGGGAATGGAGGCTGTGTCAGACACACATGTTAAATCCCAGAAGTCTCTCTACAGCATATTTAATTTAATGGCAGTTAATAATCCTTGATCTTGCCTCCTGTTGTGGCTAGAGCCATTTTTCATACACAGGTAGACCTGAGCTCCTCTGCTGACACCAGTCACCAGGGGCTAAGCCAGCAGCAAGGTGTTCCTGGCTGTCAGACACTGGCACTGATTCCTAAGGGAAGTCAGAAAAAGGAGTATTTTTCCATTAAAAAACACCCCACACACTCACTTCTCTCTGTTGAAGATGACAAAGTCCTGCTGGATAGCTTCAAGGCATTCCTGGAGATAGTCATTTTCCTATTGAAGAAAAACAAACCATGCAGAAGGAGCCCCATTTGCATCTCACTGCTGCCTGCAGCCCCCAGCACTCCCAGCTGCAGGAGCCTCCAGCTGTGGGCAGGAGCCCCCACCCCCTGACCCTCAGCCCAGCAGCTGGAGGCAGCAGGACTGGCTGCCATGTGGCTTTCACCAGGGGCTGGTGCCATCCACAGCAGCAGTTTTCCATAAAACACAGATCACACCGTTCCTGACATAAACATAACCCGTTTCTCCATGTATCCTGTATTTTGGGAGTGCTGTCAGCCCAGAGGGAGCTCAGGCAGAGTGGGGAGAGCCCAGCACACAGCCCACGTGTGGGAGTCCCTGCCGAGGCACACAGGGAGCTGCTGCCTTGTGCCCAGCCAGGGGCTGTGCAGGGACAGAGGCTGAACACACCAGACCTCTGGTGTTCATCTCACTTCCCAAAGTACCCACTACTGTGAAAGTTTGGTCAACTCCCATAAGAGGATACGTGGTTGTTGAAATGAGTCCTTGGGCAAATGTTTTCATCAAAACAAACCCATGGCTCCCGCAGTGTGGCAGTAACAGCTGCAACACCCGCCCAGATCCAGCCTCTCCCAGCTGCATGTTGTCCCGGGGAGCACATACAGACTGCGAGCTGTCTTTGCTGTTATCCCTTGACTTGTTCTTTGCGAGCCTCTTCTTCTTCTTGTGCAGGGGCCTTGACTCCAGAATCATCTCCTCCAGCTCGAAGGTGGGGTCGCAGTGCAGGCGGCCCTTCTGCCAGGACACACGACACACTCAGGTGAGGCACAGCAGAGACCCAGGAACCCCTTCCCCCTCAGCAAAGCCCTGCTCTCACAGTGGCTCCTGCAGCGTGAGGAGCAGCCCCTGCTCGGACAGGACAGGTCCCTACTCACGTTGGGGACGAAGGCTGGCTCCACACGCTTCTCGCTCACGTCGCTCCACACCACGCCCGAGAGCTGAGCCGAGGCCTGGATGTGCGCCAGGCAGGAGAAGCGATGCTCAGGATTCACTGTCAGCAGCTGGGGAGGGAAAAGCATTGCTGATACAGCACTGGAGAGAGCAGCACTCCTGCCAGAGGAGGAAGGCAAGGCAGCCAGCAGCAGCCTGCCTGGGCCAGCTGCAGGGCTCAGCCATGCCAAGGAGCCTTTCTGCTGGGGAAACAGAGAACTTACAGCAGGAAAAACACCTAAGAAAACGTTCTGCAGGCACCCCAGCGCTCGGGGGGGACATGGGGGTCCCCTCCTGGCTGAGGGGGCTGCTGGCACGCACCTGGTGAGGATGGACTCCCTGGCAGCCTGGCTGCCCAGCAGATGGCAATGCAAACCCATCAAAGGCACTGCCACAGCCTCTGCCAGCAACTCCTCATTAAACTGAATCTAATTATGCAAATTGCCCACCCAACATTAACTCATATCAGAGGCACTTATTTGCTGCCACACCGGCTGCATCTTTCCTACAACAACAAACTCACCAGCTACTTTTCAGAGTTCTCAAGCAAGCCAGAGCTAACCAGCGGCCCCAACACATGCCAGCTTTCTGCAGCACTAGCACAAGGAAAGCAGCAGAGCATTTCACAGAGCTGGAACCCCCAACAGCTCTCACAACCCTGGCAGACCCTTCAGCCCCAAAGAACAAGCGAGAGGGAGCCCCCAGTGCTGCAGTGCAGCTCCACCTCAGCTGCCATCCCAGCCAGAGGTGTTGCCTTTACAGGTGACACTGACCATGGAGAGGATGGGATGCTGGAAGGCACAATTCTAGCCCAGCTGGGAATCTGACTGTCACACCAAAAACAGCCTTTTTGCTCCCCTTTCTATCAAACATCACACATTTTATTACAGGGATAATAAACACACAACACACATAATAATCACAGGGTCCCAGACCGGACTGGGCTGTAAGCTCACCCTGCCAGGGCAGGGACACCTCCCACTGCCCCAGGTGCTCCCAGCCCCAATGCCCAGCCTGGCCTTGGGCACTGCCAGGGATCCAGGGGCAGCCCCAGCTGCTCTGGGCACCTGTGCCAGGCCTGCCCACCCTGCCAGGGAACAATTCCCAATTCCCAACATCCCATCCAGCCCTGCCCTCTGGCACTGGGAGCCATTCCCTGTGTCCTGTCCCTCCAGGCCTTGTCCCCAGTCCCTCTGCAGCTCTCCTGGAGCCCCTTTAGGCACTCCCACAAGGTCTCCCTGGAGCTTCTCTTCTCAAGGCTTAACATCCCTAACTTTCCCAGCCTGTCTTTTGTAAATTACTATAATTACTCTTATTATTCATTGTTTATTAATACGCTGGTAATTTTCCAGCTAGTCCTGCCTGCACAGCAGCTGCCATCCAACCCAAAGCCACCCCAGAGGGACAATTCATCCAACAATTCATCCAGCTCCACCCCAGAAGGGCCCCTCACCTTGCGCAGCAGCGCGACCATTTCCTTGGACCAGGCTGAGGAGTACTGGACACTGACGGTGCTGAAGAGCTGCACCAGGGACTCCACGGGGTTGTTGGAGTGGATGTCGTACGGCCTCTGGGGACAAGAGCACAAGGGGTGAGGCGTGCCCTGTCCCTCTGGGCCAGCCAGAGCACACGTCCGAGGGCCGGGACGGCCGGAGCCCTACCCAGCCCCGCAGCAGCTCGTAGGCCATGATGCCCAGAGACCACCAGTCCACCTCGAAGGAATAGCCCGTCCCGCCGCTCAGGAAGGAATGGAAAATCTCCGGGGCTGAGCAGAAAGGCACAACACACAGCAGGTTATTCGTTGTTCTCTACTCCGGTAGTTCATGTAAGTCAGTGCACAGCGCTTAGGGTGATCTTCCTGCACGGCTGCCCCAGGAGAGGCTGTGTGAGGCAGGGGAGCAGCAGCTGTGTGCCGGCCCTCACTGGGAACTGGGATGTCAGCCACCTGCAGGGACAGCCCTCCCAACACAGGACAGCACAACCACGGGGCCCCAGGAGACACCAGGTGCAAGGCTGGAGCCACAGAGGGATGGGGAGCACAGGAGGAGGAGGCTGGATGGGATGAGGAGGGCAGGGCAGGATGGAGGGGACTGGACAGGATGTAATGCAGAGGGCAGGACAGGACAGGATAGGGTGACATGCCAGCCCTGATGCCTTCTCACTGTGAGTTCCCCTTCTCAAACCATCGGGCTCTGCTGAACCACTTGGACACGAGCACCAATGTCCTAAATTTACTGGAGGGCCCTGGCTGGGGCAGCATGTGCTGAGCATGCAGAACGTGACACAGGCACGAGGGCAGTGATTGTCTCTTACCCATGTATGGCTTTGTCCCAGCCAATGCTGTCGCTCTTTCACCGTCCCTAATGATGGTTGCAATATTAAAATCTGTTAAATGGGCATGACCTTAAATAAAGACACATTTTAAGAAGGAATTAATGGCAGTGCAGTGGCAATGCAGAGTCAGAACACATTTGTTTCATAAGCTTCTGCCCTCAGACAGGGCAGCACAGACACGGGCAGGTCAGGGTCAGATCCCACGGCATGGCCATGGGAGATCCCAAAGGTTTCCCAGGATTTGGGCTGGCCAGGTGATTAAAGGGTGGGGAGCTTTGGGTTTTGATTTTAAATCACACTTGGAGATAGCCAGTAACCCCCAGCAGCTTCAGCACTGGCCAAATTGCTCTGGCCAGAAGATACAGGAATGAAAAAGACACCAGGAAACACTATCACAGAACCACAGAATGCTTGGGTTGGAAGGGACTTAAAGATCATCTCGTTCCAAGCTCCTGCCATGGAGCTTCCACTAGACATGGGTGCTCCAAGCCACTGAAGCCAGTGAGCTGCGGTGACTCCAAATTCCCAGGGCTGAAGTTGGGCTGACCACAGCACACTGGACAGGCCAGTTGGGTGACCCTCCCCACATTAAAAAGCACAGGGATCTTCAGGCAAACACGATCCAGTAAAAGCAGAACAGCTTTTCCCACACTTTCCTCAGGTAAAAAGATATCCAGTAGCCGGGACTATAAGGAATCTGTCCCTGGAATGAATGAGGGTGCAAACAAAGAGGAGCAGAGTGATCCTACCTTGTTCATCGAGGAGGATGTTGTCTGGTTTTACATCTCTGGGAAAAGAAGGAAGATTATAGCAGATGGAATCTCAGTCAGACCAGGGATGAGACTCAATAACAAAAATCCTGCAATTGTTTGTCTATCAAAAATTAGGAACAAATTAAACAAAAATATTCTAACATGAGGCAAGCCCCTTTATAATGGACTAGAAATAAGCATTTCCTGGGCAACTTGGTGAAAAACTGGAAGGATTAGACTTGTTCAGGAAGGAAAGGAAATTTCCAAGGAAAAAGGAATAACAATACTGGGATATTTGTGTGAAGCCCTGGATGGCTTTAACACCTGCCCTGAAATGTTCAGTGCCCAGTGAAGCACCAGATTCCCTCTGGATGGTGGGGGCAGGACCAGCAGCCAGAGGGTGGCCAGGAGCAGCACCATGAGCCACCCCAGGCCAGCAGGGCAGGTGCAGCAGGCCCAGCAGGGCTGTGGAGTTACCTGTGGATGATGTGCTGGCTCCGCAGGTAGTCGAGGGCCAGCGCCATCTCACAGATGTAGAGCTTGACTGTCTCCTCAGTGAACTGCACATTCTGCTGCAGGTGGTAGCGCAGGTCACCTCCCAGGAGCAGGTCCACCACCATGAACATGTCCTCCTCGTCCTGGAAGGAATACCTGCAGGACAGGGGAGTGGCTGAGCCTCCTGGGGCTCACAAACCCAGCCAGGCTTTTCCCCTCTCCTCATCACACAGCTCCAGGGAGAACTGCACATGGCCCCACCACGGGCACAGAATCTCAGAATCGTTTGTGCTGGAAAAGCTCTCTCAGACCTTCGAGTCCAACCATTCCCAGCCCTGCCAAGGCCACCAATGACCCATGTGCCCAGCTGCCACAACCACATGGCTTTCAAATCCTTCCAGGGGATTTAGAAGCCATAGGGACTCCATCACTGTCCTGGGCAGCTGTGCTAGAGGTGGGCAGCCCTTTTGGATAGAAAATTTTCCCTAATTTCCACCCTGAGCTGCCCTGGCCCAGCCTGGGGCCGTTCCCTCTGCTCCTGTCCCTGTTCCCTGGAGCAGAGCCCGACCCCCCGGCTGTGCCCTCCTGGCAGGAGCTGTGCAGAGCCACAAGGGCCCCCTGAGCCTCCTTTGCTCCAGGCCGAGCCCCTTCCCAGCTCCCTCAGTGTCTCCTGGGACTCCAGCCCCTTCCCAGCTCCGTTCCTTTCCCTGGACATGTTCCAGCCCCTCAAGGTCCTTGAAGCGTTGGGCGCAAAACTGAAGATGCAGCTTTGCTGCTTGCACCTTCGCAATCAAGCTCGTCCAGCTCAAGATGCTTGCTTGTTTTTTAAATCGATTCCTACACTAACAATGCTTCCCTGAAAGAGATGAATATCCCAGGTAACATCTCCCTGTTCACCCCATCACTGTCCCTCAGCAGCTGTGCCATGTCAGCCCACCAGCACAGAGCGCAGGCTCTGCCAGCCAGACACTTCGGGAAAACTTCACATTTTCAACTGCAAACAATCTCATAAAACCTACTTAAATATCTCAGCCTATCTTAAAGATGAATTGGAAAACACAACTGCTAATTTAACCAGATAAATCAGGAAAAGAGATTTATATTTACTGTGGAGTAAACCGCCTCTCTAAATCTGCTGTGGGCCCCACGGGAGACTGACAGCAGTGGGGATACACCAAAACAACGCTCATTGTTATATTTGGTGACTGCACTTCCAAGGAAAGAGTATGTGGGATTGTATAATACTTATGAATCACTCACTTCTGCTCCCATCTTAAATGTAGGTTTATTCTAAAACTACGAGCCAAAAGGGTTTGCTACGAGAGCAAGTTCTCTACAGAATTTCATTGCTTGTCGGGAAAAACATTTGCAATTGCTAAGAAACTGAAAAATATCAATATTAACTCAATTGGCTATTCTTGAGGAATGGATCAACAAAACAAATGGGACACATCACCCACTTCCATCACTTTGGGTATAAAACTTGCTCCATTTTTAGAGGTCTCCCCCTCCCCACCAGCCTGGCTCACATTCAGCACTGCTGGAGGGGAGGGGACCCTTCACTGGGCAGGAAGGCTGAGAAAGGACAGATCACTGGAGCAGGGGGTCCCAAGGCCCCTGCCCAGGGCTCACCCCAAACTAACCAACGACACTAGGATATAACGCTCAACTTTCTAAAACTGTAAATTAGTTTTTCCTGCAAAATTTGGTAACGATGTGTCTGAGCTCCAAAGGAATGTGTTTTATATGGCCAGTGAGTGTGATGTAAAGCACGCTAAGGGATGCTGGTGGGCTGAGGGCTCGATGTGGTTGTAGGGCAGATGAGACAGACTGCAGCCTTTGGCACTGCCTAGACAGGATACATTTCCCAGGCATTGCCAACTCAAGCTATTTGTTCGATTTCTACCTGATTTTAAGAGTGTTTTTTAAAATTAGATGTTGCTCAGTAATGAGGATATTTCTGCCAGTGCACACAGAATGAAGTCATTATTGAGCAACTTGAAATGCCACTATTTGTAGTGATCTGCTGCTGAAAAAGTTATGAGAGCCCCTGGGATTATCGGGTGTGTGGCTCTGTGAGCACCGGAGGCTGGTGAGGGAGCTGCTCACCAGAGATTCACCAGGAACACGTGCTCGATCTCCTGCAGGATCTCCAGCTCCCGGAACACGTTGCGCACCTCGTCCCTCTCGATGCACTGCTGCTTGTTCATGTACTTCATGGCGTACATCTTCTCTGTGTCCCTCTTCTGCACGATGCACACCTGGGCCAGGAGGAGAAAACAGTCAGAAGCATGTCCCACATCCTCATCTGCTGCTTTGGGAGCTGAGACCCACTCTGCTCAGCACCTCACCCCTCAAACATCCCTGATCCCTAGGCTGACACTTGGACCTACGGACAGCAGCATCCCTGCTCTCAGTGCTGTGCCCGACCGGGGAGTGCGCGGGCTCTGCTCCAGCCCACTGCCCATCGGACACTGCAGCTGCCTCCAGGGCACGATGGCGGGCTCTGGAGAGCTTTCCAAAGGGACAGTGCTTCCAACAACTGTGTGGGAGCCGTGAGACACCTTTGGGGTCGCTGTGCCCGGATGGAAAGCGGTGTCAGGCAGCCACAGGGTTCCGTGCCAGCCTCGCCGCCCCCCTGCTCACAGCGCTGCTCCGCAGGGCGGCTCTCACCTGCCCGCACATCGCTGGGCTCTCAAAGGGGAAAATAATCCCTTCAGGCAGCAGCAAATGACCAAAATGCAAACTGGTTACAGCAACAAAGACCTGGCCCGGAGGGGCACCCCAGGCCTGTCCCCAGAGCCCCGCTCTGCTGCGGGTACAGAGTCCCCGGGCTGCCACAGAGCCCCTGGGCCTGTCCCTGGAGCCCCCGGGCTGGCACCAAGCCCCCAGGTGGGCACGGAGGCCCCAGGCTGGCACGGAGCCCCTGGGTCTGTCCCCAGAGCCCCCAGGCTGGCACAGAGCCCCCGGGTAGGCATGGAGGCCCCGGGCTGGCACAGAGCCCCTGGCTGGCACAGAGCCCCGAGCCCCCGGGCTGGCAAAGAGCCCCTGGCTGGCACCGAGCCCGAGCTCCCGGGCTGGCCCTGCCGCCCCCTCAGCTCTGCTAATGACACCTTCATTACCAAGGTGACTGCTTTCCCAAGAGCTAATTAGCTATCACGGTAACTCTTTTTAAATTACTAATGGCATGTCTACATCTGCTATAATTATGCCTGCCCTCTGTTAATTATCAGCCCTGGCGGTAATTAGGATGAGCTGGATACGTTCCCTGGGCAGCTTGGCCGGGGCGGGCAGGCAGAGAAAGGGGTCCTGCTTACACTGAGTGGAACAAGGAAAGGGAATTTCTGTGGGTGGCAGGGAACCGAGACAGGTGGGAGCCGCGAACGCTCCGCGCCTCTACACGCTGCCTCTAATGACCATGTGCAAGCGCTAATGGTGCTCGGTATAATATCATCAAGGACACGCTGCCGCAAGGAGGTGACAAAATAATGGGTGGTTATCGTTAGCCTGATATACCCGCTAATTAGTGATGCACAGGAATTACCGCGATTATTTTCCGCCGTCCTTACAACTGCGGTGAGAGCTGAAAATCAGCTGTTGCCATAACTCTCTGCACACCTCAGAGCTCACGATAAGGGCACTTCGTGGGCAGAGTGACCCGAGCTGTTTCCCTGCATCTGGACCCCTCTGGTGCCCATGGGCGAGCATAGCCCTTCAACTCCAGCTGCCAGGGACTGTTCCAGGTACAAAACATAGGGGAAAACCTTCTTCATGCAAACTTAATAGTAATAATAAACGACCTACCACAATGCACACTACCAGCAGGATCCAGCCCCTGCCTAGAGCAGGCTGAATTGGTTGTTCATTCAATAAACCAGGCAAAAATATATTTTATATATTCTTTGAGCAGCTAAGCCCTAACAATTTTCCTTTAAAACGTGGTCATTGCTGTAGAACTGCTCTGAAAACAATCCAATCCTCTGGGTAACAGCCATCAAGGCACTGAGCAACATTCTCTCCTGATGTCAGTTTATTCCACATTATTGCTGGAAGCTCATTAATTTCTAGGTCCTTTGTTTTTTAGGTTGTGATTTGCTGTACCTTAATGAGTATTACACGTTATTCTGATGTCATTTGTCTCTTGTTTCTCCACAGTGAAAATGGGACCCCAGCATAATAAATGAGAAAATGATGAAAACTTCATGTACTCTGTAATTATGATAAACAGTTTTCTGCAATGGAACAGCATCACCTCCATGCAGAGCAAACACCAGTTCCAGGCGCTCTGGAATGTTTGTTCTCTGATTTCTGCAGGAGAAGTGGATGTCAGTGTAGAAGCTGCCCTGCAGCTCAGTCCATGGCGTGAGCAGGGGCTGCCCTGTGCCCATGGGGCTGCGAGGGCACAATGAGCCCTACAGCCCATGGACAGCCCATGGACAGCAGGTGGCAGGGCACAGTGAGCCACAGCTGGGCAGGGCACAGTGAGCCCCACGGACAGCTGGGCAGGCACAGTGAGCCCCACGGACAGCTGGGCAGGCACAGTGAGCCCCACGGACAGCTGGGCAGGCACAGTGAGCCCGGACAGCTGGGCAGGGCACACGGACACAGCTGGGCAGGGCAGATGAGCCCCATGGACAGCTGGGCAGGGCACAGTGAGCCCCACGGACAGCTGGGCAGGGCACAGTGAGCCCCATGGACAGCTGGGCAGGGCAGAATGAGCCCCACAGACAGCTGGGCAGGGCACAGTGAGCCCCATGGACAGCTGGGCAGGGCACAGTGCCCCACAGACAGCTGGGCAGGGCAGAATGAGCCATGGACAGCTGGGCAGGGCACAGTGAGCCCAGGGCATGGACAGCTGGCAGGGCAGAATGAGCCCATGGACAGCCAGGGCAGAATGAGCCCCAGCCCATGGACAGCTGGGCAGGGCACAGTGAGCCCACGGACAGCTGGGCAGGGCACAGTGAGCCCATGGACAGCTGGGCAGGGCACAGTGAGCCCCATGGACAGCTGGGCAGGGCAGAATGAGCCCCAGGGCCCATGGACAGCTGGGCAGGGCACAGTGAGCCCCAGGGCCCATGGACAGCTGGGCAGGGCACAGTGAGCCCCAGGGCCCACGGACAGCTGGGCAGGGCACAGTGAGCCCCACGGACAGCTGGGCAGGGTACAGTGAGCCCAGGGCCCATGACAGCTGAGCAGGGGTGCTGTGTCTGCAGCACAGCCACCACCAGCTACTGGTCACATCACACCACTCCTGGCCGGGGTCTAACTCAGGTCAAACCAACACCAGGACCAGCGCTGGTGCTGCCTGGCTGGGCTCAGCCACTCGGTGCCCCTGCCACAGGCAGAGACCATTCCTAAGGTGCCCCTGCTCACAGAAATGCATCACTGTGTTTGTGTCCCCCAAAATGGCAGTGACACAAAACGTATCTTTTTTCTTTTTGTGCTTCTCTGTTCATGCATCTGCTCCTGGGGAAGGAATAAACATCTATTTGGTCTCAAGTCAAGAGTGCATTTTTTAAATTAATCCATTTTCAGGCAAGTGTACAATGCGGAGCAAGGCAAGAAGCAGAAATGACTCTGTCCTCGTTCTGCACGTTGCAGCCACACAAAGGGAGTGTTTGGTGCTTAAATACAGCCATTAGGAGAACGAGTGGAACGGAGCCAGCCCTGCGAGGCAGAAGGCAGGCAGCAGCTGGGAGTGGATTGCTCAAGACACGGCACATAAAAGCTTTCACAGAGCCCCAGATACCCGGGCAGGTGTGCAGCTGCCCATCCTGCAGGGATGGCTGGAGCCCCCACCCACCATTCCAGCCAGGACAGGGGCAGGTGACACCTCCTGGGCCCACTTCACCCCCCGGGCCCAGATAGTGACAATACCTGTGCTGCCACAGCGACATCACCTGTACTGTCACAAAAACAACACCTGTGCTGTCACAAGAACAACACCTTAACTGTCACAGTGGCAACACCTGAACTGTCACAACTGTCACAGCACACCTGTGCTGTCACGGTGACATCATCTGAACCATCAGTGACATCACCTGAACGGTCACAGTGACATCACCTGTACTGTCACAGTGACAAAACCTGTGCTATCCCAGTGACAACACCTGTACTGTCACAGAGACAACACCTGAACTCTCCCAGTGACAACACCTGTGCTGCCACGTGACATCATCTGAACCATCAGTGACATCACCTGTACTGTCACAGAGACAACACCTGAACTATCCCAGTGACAACACCTGTGCTGTCACCCCAGCTGGCAGCTTGCTGAATCCCTGCCCTTCCCAGCCTGGCACGCTGCCTCCAGCAGGCTCTGCCTTTTCTCCTTTAGAAATCCAATAACTTTTTGCCCTGCTGATTCTGAAGGAATTCATCAGGCTGAAATCCCCACTCGGATGAGAGGTCACCTAATCATTTGACAGCATGTCCTGACTTAGCCTTGCTATCCAGGGACAGTAGTGTGCTCCTGGGCTCAAACAAAGGCACTCTGGGCAGGATCCATGAACAGCGGGGATGGCTCTGCCTCGGCTGCACAAAGACCTTGTTTCCTCCTGCATATGCAGAGGTCACCCAAAGTGAAGGCACTCGTGGCCCCTGAGGGACATCACCGTCACGGCTGGTGACAAACCCACAGCTGACTCAGGGATCTGTCTTTGGGTCTGAACTGGGAGCACTGGGTTTCCTTCTTGAATTTCTGCTCCTTTGGCTTCTGCCTCTGTAAGACGAGAGCGATGCCCTGCAATCCTCCCACACACAGACACTGTTGACTGCAGCTGAGCCACGGCGACATTGCAGCACAAAACCTGGATTTCACTCTTTTTGTTTGCAGAGAAGAGGCAAGGCTCAGAGTCAGCCAACACTACACACCTATATCAAACACCTTAATCCCCCCCAGTTCTGAACCGTGGCCACTGCTCTAGTTTATAAAAATGCTTCTTTGCAGTGGTTGCACCCTGCCCACATATACTGATTTCGCCTCCAGCTTCTTCTGGGTGTTTATCCCTCCCTGTTTTCCCCAGTATCTACAGAACTGCCATTTAGCAGAAAGGCTGAAAATTGAAATGAGGAGCATTAACATGAAATTGCCCATGGCACCCAGAAGCATCAGCAGGCTCTGGGACTGCGTGGGGAAGAAGTCTCTGCTGTGGGGGCAGCACGGCAGCAGCCTCAGGGTGTTGGGGACACGGGAGATTTGCAGCCTCTGGAAGAACTTAGTCTTTCACCCTGAAGGACCAGAAGCAGTGAGAAGGCACTTAGCATGATGTAGAAACAGCTCAAGCTTTTTTGACAACTGATTTTGAGCACTAAATTTTACTTTGGAGACTGCAAGGGCGAGGATAGGCTGGACAATTGTGTTCATTGGTTTCCTGAGCTTGTTGAGCAAAGAGTAAAGCAGGTGAGAAGGGATTGCACCTGTGCATTGCTGAAAGGATAACCTCAAAACTGACTTCTAACAAGTTCATCTCCTTTAGCCAAGCTCTCTTGAATAGCTCAGCTCTTACACCAAGTCATTGTTCACTTTTCCCAGAGTTTTCATCCTTTAGAAAGTGGCTGGAGGGAGATCCCTGTTACCCAGCATCCCCAGGTCCCCTCTGCTTTGCTCTTGTACCAAGAACTGCAGGCAGAATCTTGCCAATTATCTATTAAAAAAATAAAATTAAACTCTCAGCTGTTATCAGGAAAGCTGCAAACAGGGATCACTGTTCTGGGCATGGCCACAGCTGCACAGGACACAGAACTACTTTCCCTGGCATTCAAATGAATCTTTGTATCCATATTGTATTATGATGGTGCTGTTGGCAATTAAAATACAACCCTTCCCTAGTAATTAGCATCTGTGTAACACTGGTAATCAAAAACTTCGTAACGATTTGTTCTACAATCCTCACCAATATCAAGGATTAAATCGGCTAATCAAATTATTTTTTAGGCATAGCCAAGAGAACAAAGCCTAGAGCTGTCTCTCAGGTGTATCTGCAGTGACACAATTCAGCGTCAGGGACTCACCCAGCACATGAGCCACGGGAACAGCTGGATGAAGCTGCTGGAAGCATCTCCCACAGGCACCCCAGGAGCAGCCCCCCTACACCAGCAGGCCCAGAAGGGGCAGGCAGCCCCTCAGGGATGCTGCTGGTCCCTCCAAGGGGCTCCCCCTCCATAATGCTGACCCAGAGCTTGGTGCCATGAGCACCAAGAGAGATGGAAACACTGCAGGCTGCCAGCACCTGCAGCCCCTCTCCATCCCCTCAGGGCTGGTCCTGGGAGGGAGCTCTGGGCACAGCAGATCCTTTCACACCTACCCTTAGTGGGCAAGGGGCCCAGCAACACCCAGAGGGATTGTGGTACCAAGTCCTGGCCCGGGGCTGCAGCTGCACACAACCTGCCGTGACAGTGACACTCGCCCCACGCTCAGTGAGGACACGGAACCATCACTGTGTGACCCTGAATAAAAACTTACTCTGAGTCAATCCAAACCCTCCACTGCTTGACTGCAGAGCTTACTGAGGCAGCACTTAGTCCTGGAGCAGCTCTGACAGCAGTGTCTCTGGCAGTGTTCTCTCAGCCATTGTCTCCAGCACACAAGGACCCGTTTGCAGGAGCAGGACATGTGCTGCCATTCCCACCTCTCCATGTGCCAGTGACCCAGCCCAGGGGACACCAACATGAGAGGGCTGCTGGCTGTGACAACAGCACCCCTCAGTCTTTCCACCCAGATCACAGAAGCACAGACTCACAGAATGGTTTGGGAGGGAAGGGACCCTAAATCCCATCCAGTGCCCTCCCTGACAGGGACACCTCCCACTGTCCCAGGTGCTCCCAGCCCCAGTGTCCAGCCTGGCCTTGGGCACTGCCAGGGATCCAGGGGCAGCCCCAGCTGCTCTGGGCACCTGTGCCAGGGCTGCCCACCCTGCCAGGGAACAATTCCTGCCCAATCTCCCATCTGAACCTCTAAAGTTGCAGTGGTAGCCAAACAAGTGGGACCCTCAGGAGCCATGCTCTAAGTACAAGGTTATCAGCTCGACAAATCTGCTTTCACATCTTTAAGTGCTGATTTTGTTTCCACTTCCAGATACCTTGCCACGTTTCACTCCTTAAGATATTTTTCATGGAGCCTCACAACTTTTGTTTTTCCCTGCTGAAAAGCTGTGCTTTTCCACAAGATTGATGGACTCGTCTGTCAGAACACCATAAATCATTAAAATCCCTTTTATGCAGCACTGCTGTTTGCTGCAGCCAAGTTGTAACAGCAGCTGATGAAACTTTTATTCACAGCAAGCCTGTTGGTGTTTCCAGGTCATGTCAACACTTCCATAAAAAATCTCTTTCTCAGTTGCTTATGCTAGAGCCAAAAAAGTCTTCTGACCCAAAATAACACCTGCTGTTCCCAACAGCACTTCAGTGTGCTGTGTATCAGAGGATCACAGACTCCCACACTGGTCTGGTTGGAAGGGACCTTAAAGATCACCCAGTGCCAGCTCCCTGCCGTGGCAGGAACACCTTCCACTGTCCCAGGCTCCTCCAAGCCCTGTCCAGCCTGGCCTTGGGCACTGCCAGGGGTCCAAGGGCAGCCACAGCTGCTCTGGGCAATCTCAGTGGCTTCAATCTGGAGTCCTAAGGATGTGTTCCTGTGCTTCTGTGCAGGTCCAGAGCCCTCCCTGGGGCTCAGCAGACCCCTGTGCATCTGTACCCCCTCTGGGTGTGCCCAGCACTCTGTGTGCAGGCAAAGGAAACCACGCGTGCAGGTGCAGCTGGAGTGGCTCAACACGGGCAAAGCTAAGCTTGTCAGCTTGTCCATATTCTTGTTGTTTTGTTTTTTCTTCTTCCAGAATGAGCCTTATTCTGTCTAACTCACACAAATGGGGCAGCCAGCACACTGAAACTATGTCAGGGAAAGCTCTCCTCATTGGTACCCTGCAAACGGGGCTGAGGGAACATTTCCTCATTTCCCTGCAAGGAATCATGGAAGGGGGCTGCAGAATGATATCTACAGGGTCTGAGTCCTGACTTAATGCAATTTAAGGTGGTTCAGAGTAAGCATTTCCCTTCAATGTCACACTGAGAAAATAAAGTCCCATCAGACATTAAGCAGATGTTTCTGTAATTGAGTTTGGATATGGGGGATTATTTGACTTGAAGCTCCAAAACACGTGTAGATTTCTTTTCCTCAGGAGAGACACTAATCCAAATAAACAAGGAGAAACTGAAGAAGTGACAGCAGAGAGCCCTAAAGAGCAAAAAGGAAAGAGAAGTGTTTTTCCTTGCTTTTACTTGTCCTGGTTCTCCACCTCTGCCCTGCACACCAGCGGAGCCCCATCACCAGCCAGACACCCCAAACCTGGTGTCTTCCCTCAGGGTTCAAACACAAATGCAGACATTTGGGATCCCCCTCTGGCCACAGCCCTGAGCACATCTCTGGTGGGGCATGGTGTGATTTGCTGACCCCCAGGCCATGGAGCAGCCCCTGGGGAGGCCCTGAAGGGGACAGCGGCTGTGCTGGCACCATGAGGAGAGCAGAGAGGGGCACAGCCCAGGAGATGTGTTCTGGAGCTGTCACCCTGCCTACAGAAAGGCTGTCAGGCATCTACACTTCTGTCTGGCTTCAATCACATGCTCAGAGATCTCTGCTGGGCTTTTCTTTTTCAATAATTAAAGTAGAATGATGAAAACTCAGACCAACCTGCAGAGATCCCTGAAGACACTGTGACCCATCTTTCTGCCTTTTGGGTGGATCCAGACCTGGATCCACCATTTTCTCTAGCTCAGCAGCACTCCATAGTTTACATGAGCACCTGGGCCCCCGTGCACAAGCACAGCTAACGAGCATTGTCTGAATAAATCGTGCAATGTTTTCCTGTGGGCGACATGCATTTTGAGTTATGTCTAGTATTTGGAGCCCTCTCTCCTTATGGCCATGACTACATTCTGTGATAGGCTAGCTAAAGAGGCAAAATGATTGTTTTCAGCTACATATTTGACAGATATTGGGAACAGAAAGAAATCGAATTACTTCCAACGAAGATTGGAGGGCCTTATTTAATCTGTGAACGTAAATTGATGTTGAAGTTCCCTGACCCCAAGGCAAGAGCACTCGCTGTGCTATTTTGAAAAGCCTCATCACTCATCCTGACCCAGCCCTGATGGGCACTGGCACTGAGACCCCAGTGGCCCCAATGTCTTCATTTGGGCTGCTGCCACAACACGCCCCCAGGCACCAAAACTTCCCTTCTGTGCTGAAGGAAATAAACACAGGTCTTTCTTTTCAGCCAAGGAAGAAGGAGATACTCGTGTTTCACAGTGCAAAACCCTCAGGAGGAATCAGTGCCACTTGCAGCCAAACGCTTGATTTTCCCTTGGCAGAAGCGTGCTCCATTGGGCTGGTGTTTAGCACCAGGCTGCACAAAGGGATCAGCCCTGGAAGGGCAGCTGTGGAGGCTGGGCAGATGGAGATCCAGCCAGAGCGAGGGCACAGGGCTGTGGTGGGCATGGCCACAACCCCCTGCCCCTCCTGGCTGCTCTCCCTCCCCTGCACTGCCGCCACCCTCCAGCCAAGGCCCAGCAGCCACAGCTGGCCCCACGGAGCCTGCACGAGCCTCACGAGCCTCTCTATCAAACCCACCAAACAGCACTCCAGTACCTCACGCTACCAAGATAAAGAAATGCACTTTATATTCCTCCATGTTGCCAGGGATGGGACTCCCTTGCCCAGAACACCCTGCAAATCTCAGAATCACAGAATCACAGGATGCCTTGGGTTGGGAAGGACCCCAAATCCCACCCAGTGCCCCCCTGCCATGGCAGGGACACCTCCCACTGTCCCAGGTCCAGCCCCAATGTCCAGCCTGGCCTTGGGCACTGCCAGGGATCCAGGGGCAGCCACAGCTGCTCTGGACAACAATCTTACCCTGACAAGCCCAAAGACAGCAGCAGGGGCTAAAATCGAGTTCCAGAGCAGAGCAGAGCTGATCTGAGAGCCTGAGCATGCAGCAGCCCCCCAGAGCTGTGCATGGGCACACGGGGGGCACAACCCCACCATGGGGTGAGGGCTGCAGCCCCTGCCTCCTGGCAAACAGCACTGCTCCAGCTGGGCTGGTGTTGGGTAATCCTCAGTGTGGTTTGGTTTCACTGCACCACGTGCTGTACATGAAGAGATAAGTATTTCATACTGCACTGCCCTTTGTTGAGAGGAATTTTTAGCACTCACTTTTAAAAACAATTTTTAGATCAAAAGTAATAATATGGCACAACAATCTTACTGCAACTCCTTGAGAAAACGACAGGAACAGAAGGAATCTCGATGAATTTTGGACATAAATAGTAAGTAAACGGGAGGTGAGGGTGGAAAGCAGAGACACAAAAGGCTTCTGTTCAATAAACAAGGTTTCCTTCCATGCTCTTCTTTCTTTAAAAATTCTCATGGCCTTATACTCCAGAGTGTTTTCCAAAGGGAGGTAGAATCCCTGATCATACAGATAAAATATAGTCTATCCCAAATGTGACAGGTCAGTAAGAAGAAAAGAGTATTATGAAAAAATAAGAAAAGCCAACTTGCAATTGTCAAAGTGATCCTGTACTCACAGCTTCATTTCAGAGAACAAAATGGCCAGTTGGTACAAAAATGGAAAGCACTAAATTTAGAATTTGTCAGCATTTTCACTCCTGATATTTTAATTTTATGGAACTATTGAAACAGACATGATTTTGCTGTGTACATTGCTTAAATAATGATGTCCAGGCCTTTTCAGCAGGTGACCCTCACTGGGTTGCACCTCACCCCTCATCCTGGGCTTGGCAACAGCATCACGGCTGGAAAGAGCAGGGGGAAGGAACCCCAGACCCACCAAAACCCACAGCCCAGTACCCGTGCTGCTCCCAAAGCTGTCTGTGTTTCCTGGCTGTGCTCTCAGGAGCCCTTTGCAGTGACAGCCTGAGCAGGCTGACCTCTCATGGCCCATCCTCCAGTGCCCCGCTCCCCGGGCTGGCAGTGGCGTTGAGCACACAGACACATCACACAGACTGAAAGAACAGGTGCCATGGGCATTTCTGTCCCTGTCCCTCCCGCGGTGTGGGCAGGGAAGGCAGCGTGGAGCAGCCCCAGGGCACAAGGAAGGCTCTGGTTTTGCACAGCAGGGCTCTCCAGGCCATGGGCAGCACCCGCCTGCCCCGCTCCCAAACACGGCCCCAAACCCCCTGAGCTCACACCTGGGCCCTGGGGGCTCTGTGCATGGCACCCCTCAGCTGGAGGAGACACTCAGCCCTCCACACCACCTTTCTGATCCTCCTCCACAGGTCCATCCCACAACAGCTCTTTCCACATCCCCTCCTCGCCCCTCTCCACAGTCCAACACCGTTCATCCAGGAAACAAGGCAAATGGCCACCTCAGAAGGAACAGAGGGGGATTCCAAAGGAGAAGGGCTGTCAGGAAAACTGGGAGGGATAAAAGCACCTGGTGTGCTCATCCCTGGGAAGCCTGGCCCACACCAAGGCCCTGTCCCCTGGCACTGCCGCTGGCTCCGGGTGCCCAGCGCAGGCCGCGGGGGTCCCTCAACCTCAGCAAAATCATGTCAAATCCCTCATCACAACACTGCTCCTATTGTGAGCTGTGCACCAGTTGCATCAGTTTCTGCTTCAATTTTTTATGCTCCATCTTTAATTCATTGCTGAGACGCAGGAAATCCCAACGGTCTTGTAGTGGCTTGTGGGCAGCTCTGCCTTCACCACAGAGAAACCAGAGCAGAACTGTATCCAGCCTTTTGGAGCTGTGTCCATACAACTCCCACGAGATTCAGACCAGTTTCTGAGCAGCGCACGGACACTTCAATAAGAATTCGTGAACTTTAGACCCACAAGAAGAAATACATCCTGTGAAGAAGAGGACAAAGGTTCTTTCGACAGACACCACTGCCCAGAGTAACAACAGGGTACACCCATAATGCTCTGGAGAAATCCAGGCAGTATTTTCCCTAATAAACTATATTTGCTGTATCATGCTGATGTACCCATAATTTCATAGGAACCGAGGACACTGCTCCCTATCATTTTTGACATTAAGTGGTTTGTAATTGGATTGTCCAACCATGAGCATTAACACAACATCCCAAGCTCACAAGCTGCAGCTTCCAAGGACCTGTAGATGACCTCGATGTCCAACACAGCTTCAATTTTATTGTTGCCAAAAGCTGCATCTGACGCTGGAACTTTCCATCTCTCAGCTCCATTTACGAGCTGGTGGGGGTGTGGGCTATGATGGCTTGTCAGAACAAAAACAAGATCCTAATGCTGGCCACATTTCAGCCTCTGAGAAAATTGTAATTATCATTAGTGACAAAGGATGGGTTTTTTACTTTAGAAGTAAGAGGTTTTCATGTTGGCCATGTGAGAGCTGCAGTCTGGTGTGGCCGTGTGGGCCCTGCTGAGGGCAGGAGGAGCCTCTGCCAGCGGCACACAGGGGAACAGGAGGTTCTCCTGAGGGCAGTGCTAACAGAACTATCATCACATTTCCAATCGTTAATCTGATCAATGCCAAAACATTCTGCTCTCTGTCCTTTCAGGTGGGTGAATGTTTACAGAATTCTGTGATGCACTTAGGCTGTAGAAGTCTCATAGAATCACAGAATCCTTTCAGATGAGTTGAAAAAAGCCTCTCTGAGATCCAGTATTTGACCAAACACCACCCTGCCAACCAGAGCAGAGCACAGAATGCCATGTCCTGTCATTCCTCAAACACCACCAGGCAGGGGTGGGCACGGCACCACCTCCCTGGGTAGCCTATTCTAATGTTTCTCCAAAGCCAGGTCACCCTGACCCAGCTCCATCCTCCCCTGCTTCTTCCACAGCTCCTCCTCCTCCTCCTCCTCCTCTTCCTCCTCCTGTGACGCTTGCAGCTCTCTGTCCCTTACCCCTCTGCAAGGCTGGCCCTTCTGACAAAGGGTCAGGGCTGGATTCAGGCACATCTGCCACTCAACAGGCAGCATATGTTGATCCATGAAAAGGTTTCCTTAATCAAAGACCTCAGAATGAGATCTCTTTGGGTTCAGGAAGGGAGGGGGAGCAGGGAGGGTGTGGGTGGATTTTGTTGCAGAACCTAATGCTGAAAAACTCCCACTTAAGAGCCAGGAAGAGCCTGAGCAGCCAGCTGCTGTCGAGGCTTGGTGCACACACAGGAGTTCACAGAAAGCACTCGTGCTGGCACAAGGCACAGCGAGCTCTCTCCCTAGGGTCCAGCTGTGGGCACGCTCCTGCTCCCAGCCTGAGCAGAGCCGCTGCTGAGGCTGCAGCCTGTGCAGCCAGCAGGCATCAGCAGGGCATCGACTCCCTGCACCACAGGCCAGCCCCTTGGGGACATCAGCCACTTTGTCCCCACCTGCCCCGAGCCACCATCACACTCCAGCACCCGCTGCCAGCAGCGCCAGCCCCTGGGGAGGCCTGGCGGCGGCCCAGGGCCATCAGTGCCAGTTCGGGTGGGGGACCAGGCTTCTGCCCTCTGCTCTCTTACACCTCTTTCCTGTCCACAGGTCCCTGGCTGCCGGAGTGAGGGTCCATCCCACCTCCCAACCCACCTACACTCCCCACCAGCGTGACCCACCCACAGGGAATGATGGGGGCTCAAATAAAGGCAGGCAGCTTCTAATGCAAATGTTAATAAGGCACCGGGTGTACAATAACAACAAAGGTGGGCAGCTTGTTTGATAAATCATGGTCTTTTGAAGTCTGATCTTTCAGAAATCCCAAACAGGTCCCCAGTGGGGAAGTGCAGGATAATCCCCAGCCCCTTCCAGCTGAGCTCACTGCTCACCCAGTCACTCCAGACCCTTCAGTAGCACTTCCCACTCTGTAATTTTCCTGCTGCGGCCCCCACAGCCTGAGATCCAGACAGTGAGGAGGTGCTGGACCCCATCACCACTGCACCTTTCATGCTCTGCCATTCTCTCCCGTGGCTTTTACTGGTGACATGCTCACAGCTTAGCAACATCCAGGAAAGAGGAAAAATCCCTTGGTACTACTGGGGAGGTGGTATCAGAGGGAGGATCCCCCCGTGGGTGCTCTGTGCTTTCTCCCCCCCTGCTCCTGGTCACTGTCCCCAGCCCAGGCAGCTGCTCCTGTGCTGGATGCAATGGCGGAGCACTCTGTGGAATCAGAGAATCCCACAATCATGGGATATCCTGAGCTGGAAAAGACCCACAAGGAGTCCAGCCCCTGTCCCTGCACAGATCCCCCCAACAATCCCCACCCTGGGATCCCTGGCGATGCCGCCCAAATGCTCCTGGAGCTCTGGCAGCCTCGGGGCCGTGCCCATTCCCTGGGGAGCCTGGGCAGTGCCAGCACCCTCTGGGATGAGCCTGTCCCTAGTGCTAGTGTCCTTCACGTCACTCCTGCTGCAGTCCCATCTCCTGCATCCTGCAGGACTCCCTGGGCAGGATGGGGCCTGACCAGCACGGGATGGCCCCACAGCAGCAGCTCTGCAGCACCTCAGCACCCACAGACACCCCTCAGGCTGTGCCCTCGCCATAACCAGGTGCCCTTTGACAAAGCCAAGGCAGCCCTGGCTCCAGAGCCTGCCAATGACATGGTGTGGGACCGAGTGACAAGAGCAGTGTCCAGCAGGGACAGCCTCTGTCCAGCCCTGTCGGTGGCTCCAGCAAACCCTCAGCCTCAGGTGAGATCAAGGACAATAAAGGAAAAATCAAGGGCAAAAAATATGTATGGCAGTTAATACCAAGGGATTAAGTTTCCAGCCTTTCTTTAGGGGAAAAAATCCAACATTTATAAAGCTGGAAAAAAAGAAAATGGATCAAGCTAGTGTTGATGTCAAAGAGGGATTCAGTTGAGAACAGACTTGAAGGGAATTTTATTTATGGTGCAGCTACTGGGTGGGCATCTGTGACCTTTAGAAAATGGATTAAAGCCTTTCTATACCCAGCTCCAGGCTGTGTGAATTATTAAAGCAACAAAATCATGAAGTACTTGTACAAAGAAACCCAGCCACAGCCAGCCCTCGCTGGGAGGGTCAGTGGAGCTGGGCACAGGGACCAGGACCCCCTGCTCCTCTGGAGCAAGTGAAAGCCAGGGCCCCACAGGCTCCCCCCCCAGGTGTACTGGTTCCCTCTGGAAGATCCCATTTCCTGCTGCTGCTCATTCCAGCCCCAGCCCTGGTTTAATCCCCTATTTCCAATGGCACACAAAGGCACAAATCCACGCTGAAAAACTTCAGACACGTTCTTATTTCTTCCCAGCAGTGAAATGCAAATAATGAATTCCCACAGCCCCGTCCCACTCCTTATCCCTTGGAAAAGGCAGCTGGGGCTGGGGACCACGGGGGAAGCCAGGTGGGAGGAGGAGGTCAGGAGCAAACAGCCCCAGCTGCCTCACGGAGACTGAAGCCACAAGAGGCCACCTAAACCAGGCAGAGCTCCCGGCCCTGCAATGCCACCACTGCCTTGGGACATCTCTGGGTCCCATGCTGGCTCTCGAGAAGCACAATGAACCTCAGAGCATATTTCCCACTAAAACAGGGCCACAAGCTGCACCCCATTCCAGAAACCCCCTCCTGGCTGTTGCTCCTCGGGAAATGGCATCAGAGCAGCCAAAACCTGGGCAAATGCTGATGCTGCTTGGAAAGGAGCCTGTGCTGCAGGAGAAACACTATGCTGATATTAAATCACTAAAAATCAAATAATATCACCTCTACTATGTGTGGAAAATATTTCACACTTGCTAATTGGCATAAACATGGAATTGAACCTGACCTTCATTTGATTAATTTTATCTTAAAGCTGATTAAACCCATCTCTAGAAAACAGAAATTGGCCATTTATTGCAGATATGCCAGAACCACAGCTCTGGAGCACTCAGGCTCTTCAAAAGGGATTTCTGAGTTCCTTTTCCCTTCCCTTCCTACAGTAAGTAGGAAAGGAAGGGAAATCCACACCGAGGATGTCACCATCTGTCCTGAGATGTGCACAAAGTGACCATGGAAGGAAATGCTCTGCCCAAGGCCACCCCAGGAGCTGGCCCTGGGTCCTGTCACCATGAGATCACACAGTGCCACAGCTCCCACAGGTCACTCACACACCCAGGGTCTGCTCACACACTGGCTCTTAAATATCTTCCTGAACATGGCCAGAGAGTTTAATCAAGCAAACCAAGTCACTCCTAAACTTTTAGTAACACTTGCCAGGTAGGTAGTTTTATGTTTTCTGTAATTAAATGTGAGTTGTAAATGACCTGGTAAACGCAAATGCTTTTCTCAGTGTCAGAGGAAATTCAGCATATTGACAAAGTCATCCAGAAAGATGAGAGCTGAATCATTTCAGCGTTTTGTTGAAAGTGTGTGTACAGTTCTGCTGCCTGATAGACTGCCACATGCTAGACTTAACCTTTCTGCAACGCAGAGTGAGCAGCTGCAGGGAGCAGCCACAGGGAGCAGCTCTCTGCAGACTCCTGCCCTGGGACAAGAACTGGTTTTTCTGTGTTTCATGTTCTGAGCAGAATAATTTTTCAGATGCTGCTCCTTAATAGAATAAAACCTCCTTGTCTGGAAAGTTTGTATGTGAAGTATGAATCTTCTCCTGTCGGCTCGAAACAAGCTGCTCTTTTTCACAGAGGTTTGGAGTTAATGTTTGGCCTTTGATTGTGAGCTGAAGATACAAGACCTTGAGTGTTCCTGTTCTCACCAGGAGTGTCTGGGGAGACTTTCTTCTGCTGTTTGCCTTATCCACACAGCACAAGGACTGAGCTGGTATTTAATCATTTACCATCATTCAACAGAAGCCCAGAAATGTGACAGAGCTCTGCTGCACGCTTTCGTCTCTCCTTGCTCAAGGGATGTGGCTGCAAAGAGGGGTGAGTGTTCCAAACCACCCCCTCAAACCGTCACAGTGACTTGCACACTGCTGGCAATCCATTTCCATTACCCTGGAAGTCCCAGGCAGACTCTCATGGAAGCCCAGCAGGAATTCACGTGGGCGGGTTGTGCCAGAGCAGGGTAATGGATCTCCTGGTGTTCATCAGGGAACTGAGGCTGTATGGGAACATCTTCTCTAGAAAGAAGCACTGATGGCAGCACTGGGACTGAGTGTCCCCCGTCCTGCCTCTCAGAACAGCTGGACCCTCCCCATGCAGACCACGGCTGATTGTGTGCTGCCACTGTTACACAGCACCAAAACTGCTTAATACCCACAAAGTATTCAAAAAGAGATTTTGGTAATTGGTAAGTATTTGGGTTCTTCTGACCAAACAGGTCTCAGATCTCCTGGGAAATTTCTGCTTTTGCAAATTTCCATCTTCCAGCCATCCAATCATCCAAGCATCCAAGGTCAGGCTGCTCCCCAGGCCGTGGCCCAGTGGAACAAGACCTCATCAGGCTGTACCACAGAGGGAGAAGGCAAAGGACAGTGTGGGTCATCTCCAGAGCCAGATCTGGATGTTCTCACCCTCGTGGCATCAATTTTTGATCAAAGTGTGATGGGAGAAACCAGCCAAGATGACCTGACCGGAGGGAAACATGAGCAGGTGCAGCTTGCCCCACCACTCAGCTGTCCTGTTTATGTCCCCAGTGCATGGGGACACCTGTGCCACCCACTGAGCCAGGCTGGGCCCTTCCACAGCTTTGACACTGCACGTTTCACACTATTTCCATGGCCATGTCTGCCCCCAAAGCCCCAGTGCTGGCACACAGCCCCACCCACACACGAGCCACTGGTGACAGGGGACACACCTGAGCCAGCAGTGTCCGGGATCTGCGCTGGCACTGCCACTCCCAGCTCTCACCCACCACACACAGGGGGGCGAGGCTGCACAGGGGACACCCCTGCTGCTGGCTGGCAGCACAGCACAGTGACAGAAGCACTGCAGAGCTCCCCGTGCAGCCCTGCGCTCCTGTGACACGCCGTGGGCACCGTGCTGGCACTGCCAGACCAGGGGCAAATGCCAGAGTCACCTGCAGAGGGACAGAGGGCCAGCCAGGGGAACAGGGAATGGAAAAGGACTGACACTGGGAAACCAACAGTAACCGACTCCCAGAGATACACAGCTTTTTGATCATCACCTCCCACATCCTCCCACATGCTTGGCAAGAAAAGCCAGTTAAAAATAAACAACAAAACCTCTTCAGCATAACTGATTTCTGATTGGGAAAACAGCCCAGGACTTCACAGAACCCTCCTGACCCGTGTGCCAGCTCAGTCAAGCACCAAGGACAACTTCCAGCACCTTCCTGCCTCACTGCCCCCCCTACAACCCAGACATCCCCGCAGGAAACTGAAAACATAGAGAATGTTTGCTGTAAAATGGTCACAATTGTGCTGGCAACTTAAAACACATCTATTGCACCAAGATGCCAAGAATTACAGCAAAGCCAAATGGCAACAAGGTATTTTCCTGAACATTTTTCCTGTGTTGGCTGAGCAGCCATCATTAAAAAAATAGAAAAATAGCCAATTTCGGCCCATTACTGCTCCAATAAACCACAAGGACATAACAGCAGACACCTGATAAACCATGCAAGACTGAGAGCTCAAGCCTACCTTGCCAAAGCTTCCCTTCCCAATGGCCCGGAGGATCTGGAAGTGGTCAAAGTTCACTACAAGGTAAAGAAAAAAGAATTTACATTTGTAAACGCTGTACTACAAATAAGCTTACATTTTAAAGAAGGCATGGAGACAACTACAGAGTGTTGGCCAAGCTTTTATTAAAAGTTTTCCTCTGGGGAAGCTGCAGGACAGCAGCTGCTTTCCTTTCAAGTCTCTTCACGAGCTGGCAGAGGGTTGGATGAGGTTACTAAATTAGTGGTTTAGCACAAAGTAAAATACAGCTTTGACCTGTGTGGATCCAGGGGGAGCTTCACAGAGCTCAGGGGCAAACTGCGAGTGTGGTAGAGTGCAGAGCGTGGTGAGACCCTGCCCCACACTGTGCCCTGCCCATTGCCTACTGCCCCGGCCCCACAAACACTGACCCTGCCCCACAAACACTGACCCTGCCCCACAAACACTGACCCTGCCCCACAAACACTGCCCCGGCCCCACAAACACTGCCCTGGCCCCACAAACATTGACCCGGCCCCACAAACACTGCCCTGGCTCACAAACATTGACCACTGCCCCACAAACACAGCCCCGGCCCCACAAACACTGCCCCGGCCCCACAAACATTGCCCTGGCCCCACAAACATTGACCACTGCCCCACAAACATTGACCGCTGCCCCACAAACATTGACCACTGCCCCACAAACACTGCCCCGGCCCCACAAACACTGACCCTGCCCCACAAACATTGACCACTGCCCCTGCCCCCTGTGCTCAGCCAGCGCTGGGTGTGCTGCTGCTGCTGCTGCTGCTGCTGCTGCCAAAGGGGACAGGGACAGCCCTCCTCTCCCCTCACGTGCAGACCCATCTGCAAGAGATCCAGAGTTTTTTCCAGAGCCAGCGTGAGGAGCAATGACAAGAGATGATCGTGCAGCTGTAACACTGAGCCACCGACTCCATCAGCTGCTGCTGCAAACAAAATTATTTTTATACCAAAGTACTGCTGTGATTTAATTTAATATCAGTGTTAAATAAAGAAGACAAGGTGAGGAGGAGCTTGCTGATGGACTGAGCCCACCTGCTCAGATACAGCTGTCAGCCCGTGCCAGCTGTACCATGAGACCCTCCCCGTGCAGGGGACCCCCAGCACTCTTTGCCACATGTTTGGATGAAAAGAAATGCTTGGCATGGGCTTGGGGTTTGCAGCATAACGTGGTCAACAATGAGCACTGAGCCTGTTGGCTGGCCACAGAGACCAAAATCACTCAGGAGGAGTGGGAACACAGAATTCACTATAAATATTACGAGTCCCACTCCCAGATCTTAAATAAATGCACATCTGTCATCTCTGAGGATGAATCAAGAGCCCACGCATGCCCATGGAGTTCCTATTACCCTTTTGTGCTAGGCTTATATCCAAAATATTGTTATTGTCACCTTTGCGGGACATTTTCTGCAGGAGAGCTCAGAAAACTTTGCCAAATGAAACTGAGAACAGAATCTGGGCCAGCTCGTACTCCGTGTGTCCCTGCACTCGCAGTTCCCTCCCTCGGGCGTGCTGAAGGGCAGAAGCACCACGACTGCTCCACGTTTAGCTGGTTTAGCTGGTTTAGCTGACTGTGTGGTGATCAGTCAGAGGCTGCACTCCTTGATCTTGGATAAGGCTCTCATTCCACCCTTAATGACTCTGCCATCTGCCTGAGATCTCTCCAGGAGACCCCACAACAGACCCCATGGGGACACCAGTGTCCCCACAACCTTCTGACAGCCTCCCACGTCTCCAGGGGAAGGGCTCGGCGCCACGGGTGCTGTGTCACCTCCTCATCAGCTCCCTCCTCTGTGGGCCTTTTGTTTTAGCAGTGATTTTATTGAGGATTCTCCTCCCTCTCCTACTAGAGGGGCTGCAGTGAGCAATGCAAAACTGCAGCTTCAGCTTCATAAGTATTCTGTCTGAAATGTTCTGGCTGAAGCATTTGGAGCAACAGTTCAAATGTTTTCCACGTGCAACCAAATCCACTGGCTGACCTCCCCTCACCAAGAGGATGCCCAGCTACAGGGAGCCCCTTGGAAGGGCAGCGTTTTCTTGACAATTAAACCACATGCAAGTGCTCAGGACCTGCCATCACTCCAAGAGGAGAGCTTTTGATAATTCTTTGTTATAATGTTTGGAATACTGTGTAAAAAGGCATCGCCTCTGAGAAAACAAACCCCAAAGTGTCATTTCCATGTATCCATGACTACAACTGATCTGGGAAGCCTGCTCGAGTCAGCAGGCAGGAAACAAACCTAGAAATGAATATTCACCAGGCCCTTGAACCTATCAGAAGAGATGTCACTTTTAATAAATTAATACAGAGTTCTGCTGATGGGAAGTTCGGATGATGCACTGACTGGTTTTCCAGTTCCAGTATTTTCTGCAGCATTCAGGAGGCAATCTGATAATTCTGTGTAAATAAACGATTCTATGATTACATGATCCCAATAAAGCAAAAGCAACTCAGCATGTGAAGAAGAAAATCATAGTAGCAGTGTGCTGCTTTTTGTGCACAGCACAGTGGATTACTAAGAATGTTAACTTATCACTACGGAATACGTGATTATCCCTAAAATAGAAATCCTGAACCTGCCTGGAACAAGTGCGTATGCTCCAGAGGCTCTGCTCTCCGGGCTGACAGGAGAAAGCTGTCATTCACCCACAGCCAGCAGGGCTGGCTGACTCTGGGGGCACTGCCACGAGCCTGAGTCACAGACACAGCGGAGGCCTGGGAGGCAGGAGCAGGAGGGGACAGCTGCTGCCCCTGCCAGGCCCTGCTCACCCGCTGCTCTGGCTCTGCACAGCTCCAGCAGCCACAGGCTGGAGGGGCAGAAACGGCCCTGGCTTCAGGAGGAGACAGAGGCACTCACAGGGACCTGGAAACCTGGGGGCTTCAGGAAGCATTTCTGTACAGAGGCTGCTCAAGCCTGGAACAGGCCTCCTGCAGCCATGGTCATGATCCAAGCCTGTCAGGGCTCAGGAGGAACTTGCACAATGCCCTTAACGGCATGCTTTGGCTTTGGGCACTCCTGAAGCACCAAACCCAGGGGCTAGATCAGTCTAGGTGAGTGGGACTAGTAGGTGCCTTACAATTGAAAATATTCTGTTCTTCTGTTCCGTCCCATCCCATCCCATCCCATCCCACCCCATCCCATCCCACCCCATCCCATCCCATCCCATCCATCCCATCCCATCCCACCCCATCCCATCCCATCCCATCCCATCCCATCCCATCCCATCCCATCCCATCCCATCCCATCCCATCCCCACCTGCAATGTGCAAACAGGAGGAGCTGACTTGCCCCTCACAGCCAGCCCATGCCCTGTCTGTGTGCAGTGCCCCAGGGTGCTCCCTCAGCTCCTCACAGGAACAGGACACTCACTGTTCCAGCAGCTCCTCATCTCCGTGGCACCTCGGCAGGGAGGGGAACCACGGGACAGGAGACGCTGGCATTTGCCATGTGCTGCTTCCCGGCTCTCCCTGGCACCGAGTGACAAACCATGAATCACAAATAAAATAAATACCATAGCCTGCCTTTGCTGTGGCTCTGCTCTCCAGTTCCAGGAATGCGTGATGAGCGGGACGGCAGGGATGGCAGGGACGGCAGGGACGGCAGGGATGGCAAGGATTGCAGGGACAGCAGGGATGGCAGGGATGGCAGGGATGGCAGGGACGGCAGAGATGGCAGGGATGGCAAGGATTGCAGGGATGGCAGGGATGGCAGGGACGGCAGGGATGGCAGGGACGGCAGGGATGGCAGGGATGGCAGGGATGGCAGGGATGGCAGGGATGGCAGGGACGGCAGGGACGGCAGGGACGGCAGGGATGGCAGGGATGGCAGGGACGGCAGGGATGGCAGGGATGGCAGGGATGGCAGGGATGGCAGGGACGGCAGGGACGGCAAGGATTGCAGGGATGGCAGGGACGGCAGGGATGGCAGGGACAGCAGGGACGGCAGGGATGGCAGGGACGGCAAGGATTGCAGGGATGGCAGGGATGGCAGGGATGGCAGGGACAGCAGGGACGGCAGGGATGGCAGGGACGGCAGGGATGGCAAGGATTGCAGGGCTCCACGTGCCCACAGGACCTCCCCAAACCTCACGCAGCCCAGCCCTGCCCACTGCACAACAGAGTGCCAGGTGCTGCTCTGACATCCATGTAATTAAGATCTCATTGTAATCACAAGATGTACTGTGGGATAAAGCAGGCTGGATACACAGCTTCTACTTGCCAGTGAAATAGAGAGAATGTGGAGTACATTTCCTCATTTCCCTGCAAAAATTCATTGTACTGAAGGAGGAGGGATGCAAAAAAAAAAAAAAAAGAAAAAAGAAAAAGGAGAGCTTTCAGAGACACAGTAGACTCCCAGCAAGTGTCCAACATCAGGACCTGGTATCCTGGTATTAATCTCCAGCAGCTGGAGAAGAATGCATTAGGATGCAGTTAGTAAACCTGGTCTACAACACCCTCAAATCTGGGGAAGCTGGCAAAAAAAATCACGTTAAGGTTCAAGTCAACCTTTTGCTCTTCAGCTGCATGCTTTCCAGCATCATTAATACCAACAGGAACATTTAACTCCAAGAATGATTCTCTTCAACACTAAAGGCCTAAGAAATAATTTTTTAATCTTGTAACAGCAAATGTGTCAGGGTAGTATGACATGACCCACTTTCTATCAATGTACATTGGCATAATAAATAGCATTTCTCTAACCACTGTCTTTCTGCAACGTAGCTTGGAAGAAGCACCCCAGTAACTGACGTGGAAACATTAAATTGTGGTCACAGAAACCACAAGTTTGCTGCCACAAAACGCTGTGAGTTTCATCTGGCAGGAAGGAGAGGTCCAGCTCTGCTGCAAAGCCACCACACACAGGGTGACACAGGAGGTGAGGCCACCCGGGCAGGGACAGAGGGGGCATCAGGACGTGGGCATGGGGACCTGCACGGGGCACGGCAGGCAGGGCAAGGGGTCAGGGCAGGAGCCCAGCAGGATGAAGAGATGGGGGATCTGGGGCAGCTCTGGAGCCACGGGGGCCTGGGCAGGGATCAGGCACAGAAGGGAAGGAGGCAGAGCCACGCGGGGAGCAGCAGCACCACGGCAGACAGGGAGCATCCCCAGGGATGGGATGAGCTGCCAGGAGCAGCAGGGAGAGGGGCAGGACAGGGAGGGATGGGAGGACTTGGTTTGAAAAGCTTTCACACCCGAGGATCAGCCTGGGTGAACCGGGAAGGTGGGGAAGATCAAAGGTGAGATTTGTGTTCAGACACAGAGCTATTGATGGAGAGAGGGAGCACAGGGCCTTGGGGGACATGCCAGCAGTCCCACCCCAGCCTGAAACCCCTGGAACACAGGGCATCCCATTTGCTGCAGCCAGAGGGCCATGCAGTCAGTGCAGGACACCACTGCTTTCCCTCTGTCCCTGCAGAAAGCACCAGCAGCAGCTTTGGTCTCCAGCTTCTCGGGCCAATCTCTTTTGCCTATTCATAGCCACAGAGAAGATGACACAGGTGAGGGAAATGGAAATACAGTGTAATATGGTTGTCAGGAACCTCAAGTGAGCATTCACTACCCAGGAATCCAGAGAATGCTAGTAGATAATGGAAGAAATTAAAGGTATGATGCCAGCCCAGTGCTGTAATGAGCCCCTTTAGGAACCACAGACTCAAACCTACTATTAGGAAGCAACTCTTGAGTCGTGTAAAAACAAAGACTTTTTGTATAATTAAAAATGAGTCCCTGCAACTCTGTAAGGAATCAAATGCACCATGCAAAGCAACTGCTAAGTCATTTTAGGAAGACTGGGTAATGGATATGCAATACAAAAATGTTTGCATTGGCCAGAAACTATTCCTAAACAGCAAAAAAATACTCTTTGCATTGGCCAGGAGCCCTTCCAAAGAGTGTCAGCATTCATCTGATCTCCATCAGCAAGCTCAGGAGGCACTGGAGATGGAGAAGGAAACCCAGCACCTCATCCCTTGTGCTCTGTAACCCTGACCAGTGCTATTTCTGTTAGAAAAACACGTGTAACTGTGCAACAGCAACCCAGAGAGGCCAGCAGGGCACTCATTAACCAGCTGGGCCCTGGCTGGTGCAGGTTAACGAGCACTAAATGAGTTCACAGTGCTCCCAAAAGCACGGGAGATGTGGTCACACACGCAGGAGGGGTGAGCAGGGCTGCCCTCCCAGCAATCAGGGCTCAAGGTCAGCATGTTCTGGGGCTGGCTGCAGGGCAGCTCCAGAGCCCTGGCTGCCCAAAGGGGGTGCCCAGCGCCCCAAGGCCAGCACCAGGACAGGTCTGTTTCCCCCTGCTCCTCGGCAGCCCCTCAGCAAAACTGCCTGGAATTGATCCATTTTACAGGGTTCTTCTGGTTAAACAGCCTCCCAGGAAATCACAGAGCAGAGCTGTTGGAAAGGCAAAGGTCACTCCGGCATCCACCCTGCCCATAAACACCCCAGCTAACCTGCAGGGCCAGGCCTCACCTTCCCTGCCACAGCCAGGGCAGGTGCTGGGCTGGCGGGGGACAGGGACAGCCACCACCCCAAGGTGCTGCCCAGGAGCACTGCAGGAGCCACTGCCCAGGGCACCAGCACCACTGCACACCTGGACACACCTTCCTTG
This sequence comes from Diglossa brunneiventris, assembly GCA_019023105.1. NCBI lineage: Eukaryota > Metazoa > Chordata > Aves > Passeriformes > Thraupidae > Diglossa > Diglossa brunneiventris. The sequence continues at coordinate 35,303,405 of CM032359.1, forward strand.
TGTTCCCAGGGCACCAGCACCACGGCACACCTGGACACACCTTCCTTCTGCTGTGCCCAGGGCACCAGCACCATGGCACACCTGGACACACCTGCCTGCTGTGCCCAGGAGCAGCCACTGCACACCTGGACACACCTTCCTGCTGCTGTGCCCAGGAGCAGCAACTGCACACCTGGACACACCTTCCTTGTGTTCCCAGGAGCAGCCACTGCACACCTGGACACACCTTCCTGCTGTGCCCAGGAGCAGCCACTGCACACCTGGACACACCTTCCTTGTGTTCCCAGGAGCAGCCACTGCACACCTGGACACACCTGCCTGCTGTGCCCAGGAGCAGCCACTGCACACCTGGACACACCTTCCTTCTCCTGTGCCCAGGAGCAGCCACTGCACACCTGGACACACCTTCCTTCTCCTGTGCCCAGGGCACCAGCACCACTGCACACCTGGACACACCTGCCTGCTGTGCCCAGGAGCAGCCACTGCACACCTGGACACACCTTCCTTCTGCTGTGCCCAGGAGCAGCCACTGCCAGCATCCTGAGCCAGAGCCAGCACGGATCTGGGATGAAAAACTTCCTCTGCAGCTGGAATAAACCCTCCCTGGCACATCACCAAACCCCTCTACCACGCTGAGTCCAGAGCACAGCAGAGCTGAAGCTGTCTGACCACAGAGCCATGGTCTGGGCTGGAAGGGTTGGTCACTGGAGCCCCCCAGGAGTGCCAGAGCCCAGCCCCAGCCCAGCTCCCTGGCCGTGCTGCTGTGCCAGAGCCCAGCCTGTCCCCAGGCAGTGCCACAGCAGCACCAGCAGCTCCTGCCCCACAGCAGCACTCCCAGCACTGCACTTCTTGGGTTGTTGCTTTTTTCCTTACTTCTACCAATAAGAAAATTTTATTTCAAGGAACTATAATTGATTTACGGAAAAAAAAATTAGAAAGCCTTTATAGTAGCATAATGTTAGCAATAAACAGCTGCTGGATGTTACTTAATGTTTCTGCAGCATATGTTAGGAATGATAAATGGCTGAGTTTCGGTGCCTCATGAAAGACTGAGGCTGTACCATGTTCAGGGCTCGGCTGGGACTGTTAAATCCCCAAAGTGAACAGAAGCACCTTTGTAAAGCTAGGTTAAAATTAATTTTAGACAAATTAATTCCAACCAGGTTTGTAAAGTTGGCTGGAACTGGACACTGAATTAATTGCCTCCATTCATTTGTTGACAACGTGTAAAATTGCGTCTTCTGAAGTGTTTTCAATACTGGCCATGCCAGTACTTTTTAGCACAATAAAGACTCTTTTACAGTTTTATTTTAAAAGGTATAAAAGGAATAAAGAGTTATACAAAATTAAGTGATTGAGCTCAAATGAAGTCTTTGTTTCTCCTCTGAAAAAATCTGAAAATACCCAAACTGGGTATTATTCACTGCTACTCTCAGCTCCTCACCCAGCTCCACATCCTGACTATGCAGGCAGGGACTGCCCAGCCCTGGCCAGCACTCCCCACAGGCCACAGGGAACACACTTTGCTGTGGGGGAAAACTCATTAAAAAAATGCTTAATCATAAAATCACAGAATCATTATGGTTGGAAAAGACCTTGGAGTTCACCCAGTCCAACCGTCCCCAGCACCACCACAGTCACCAACAAACCTCAGCTGCCACATCCACTTGGTTTTTGAACACTTCCAGGGATGGGGACTCCAGCCCTGCCCTGGGCAGCTGTGGTAACAGCCCTTTCCATGGATAACCTTCCCAAAATCCACCCTGAGCTGCCCTGGCCCAGCCTGAGGCCGTTCCCTCTGCTCCTGTCCCTGTTCCCTGGAGCAGAGCCCGACCCCCCGGCTGTGCCCTCCTGGCAGGAGCTGTGCAGAGCCACAAGGGCCCCCTGAGCCTCCTTTGCTCCAGGCCGAGCCCCTTCCCAGCTCCTCAGGGATTCTCCAGCCCCTTCCCAGCCCTCAGGGATTCTGCAGCCCCTTCCCAGCTCCTCAGGGATTCTGCAGCCCCTTCCCAGCCCCTCAGGATTCTCCAGGCCCTTCCCAGCTCCTCAGGGATTCTCCAGCCCCTTCCCAGCTCCTCAGGGATTCTCCAGCCCTTCCCAGCTCCCTCAGCCCCTCCTGAGGCTCCAGCCCCTCCCAGCTCTTCCCTTCTCTGCACACTCCAGGCCCTCAATGCCAAATACAAGGCTGAGAACAAAGTTTGGGGTGTCTTTGCCATTTCCATTCAAAACTAAAAGCTGACAACCAGTTTTGCTCAGCACAACAGGAGGTTTGAGGTTGATCAGCCTGAGCTCACCCCTGTCCCTGGGAAAACATCCATGGTTTTACGCAGGTTCTGCATCTTCTGGCCCTTCAGTGTCCAGGTCTGCTGAGCAAGCCCAGCTTAAATACAATTAAGGAACTCTCATAGGGATGTAAAAGCCTTTAGTAATCAGAAAAAAAATCCAGCCAGCAGACATACACTGTTTCCAGGAAGAAACTCATCACTACTATTCTAAGCCAGCTGAGTCCTCCCAGGTCTATGAGACAATGGCTACCAACATCTGATGAAGCAGGAGTCCACAGGGGACCCTTGTGATGAAGCAGAAAGCTTGAGGAGGAAGAAATTAGGAAAATATTATTGAAATCTGTAATAAAATTCAGGATGTAGAAGTTCAAGAAGCATCTTCAATATTAAATGTGGCAGAGATGGATCATAGAGTCACAGCATCCGAGACTGGACTGGGTTGGAAGGGACCCCAAATCCCCCCCATGCCAGCCCTGCCATGGCAGGGACACCTCCCACTGTCCCAGGGGCTCCCAGCCCCAGTGTCCAGCCTGGCCTTGGGCACTGCCAGGGATCCAGGGGCAGCCACAGCTGCTCTGGGCACCTGTGCCAGAGCCTCACCTCCCTCACAGGGAAGAAATCCTCCAGTATATCCAAACTAAATTTAACCTCTGTCAGTTTAATCTTTTAAAATCAAAGAAAGTAATTTAATTAGAAATCCCTTTGAGGCAGGATTTTTCCCCTTTTATGGGACGTGTGTGTAGCCTCATGAGATCCCAGTTCAACAGCTCATGTCCTTAAATTTAACTCCAATAAAAATCTTTTAGCAAGAGAGGCTTAATGTTACTGCAGCCCTCTCAGAGCAGTCCTCCCTTAAGTACAAGTGCACCCTTGTATTTTACCATCAGCCACAGAGCCCAGGACACACAAGGGGTGGAAATTGAAGGTGCTCAAGTCCTCAGCACTCCCGTCCTGGCCCAGGCTCTGCAGAGGCTGAACTGTACCTCGACTCATTCCCTCATCACAACTGTCCTCACCAGACCTGTCACTCATAAAATATGGATACTGCAGCACTCCTCAGCCTCCACACGGGAGCAGGAAACCTGCCCTGCACCCTCGAGCTGCAGCTGAACTCTAAAATATTTAAGCCCATCCAGAGATGCTGGATGAATTCTGGAGGCGGGACACCAGCAGGGCTGGCAGCTGAGCTTATGCAAACCCAAATTTAGGCGGAAGGAGGATGTGTCTCTGCTGGAGAGCTCTGGATTCCCATGCTGAGGACACCACCAGCGCCCTGCCGACAGGGAGAGAGGCCCTACAGCCAGGAGGAGCAGAGCCAGCTGCTCTCACGGCAGCCTGGCCAACAGCCATTGTCCTTCTGGCTTTGGCAGCCTCTGCAGAGGGATGTGGGACGGAATCCCCAAGAGGAAGGAAGGATCAGCATCCCACAGCCTGCACTGCAGGGGCAAAAGCAATGACAGGGACCTGCCAGCCCGTGCGGCACACCTAACCCTGGGCACAACAGCAGGAGCTCTGTGGGGTCCTCTTCTAAACACAAGCAGGAAAACAATTAATGGCAGGTTTTACTGCTCTGTGGGGAAGCAATTCCACCAGCCAAAATCCATTGCCTTGTCTGAAATTTCCAGAAGGCTCAGCACTGGAAGGCAGTGGTGCAGGATCCGCTGGCTACTGAGCCACCAAGCTCCATCTTGCTCCATCCCTCCCTCCCCTCCCTCCCTCCCTCCCTCCATCCATCCATCCATCCATCCATCCATCCATCCATCCATCCATCCATCATCCATCCATCCATCATCCATCCATCCATCCATCCATCCATCCATCCATCCATCATCCATCCATCCATCCATCCATCATGCATCCATCCATCCATCCATCCATCCATCCATCCATCCATCCATCATCCATCCATCCATCATCCCTCCATCCATCCATCCATCCATCCATCATCCATCCATCATCCATCCATCCATCATCCCTCCATCCATCCATCCCTCCATCCATCCATCCATCCATCCATCATCCATCCATCCATCCATCCATCCATCCATCCATCATCCATCCATCATCCATCCATCCATCATCCATCCATCATCATCATCCATCCATCCATCCATCCATCCATCCATCCATCATCCATCCAACCATCCATCCATCCAGTCATCATCCATCCATCATCCATCCATCATCCATCCATCCATCCATCATCCATCCATCCATCCATCCATCATCCATCCATCCATCCATCATCCATCATCCATCCAACCATCCATCATCCATCATCCATCCATCCATCCATCATTCATCATCCATCCATCATCCATCCATCATCCATCCATCCATCCATCATCCATCATCCATCCATCATCCATCATCCATCCATCCATCCATCCATCATCCATCCATCATCCATCCATCATCCATCCATCCATCCATCATCCATCATCCATCATCCATCCATCCATCATCCATCATCCATCCATCCATCCATCCATCCATCCATCCATCCATCCATCCATCCATCCATCCATCCATCCATCCATCCATCATCCATCCATCCATCATCCATCATCCATCCATCCATCATCCATCCATCATCCATCCATCCATCCATCCATCCATCCATCCATCCATCCATCCATCATCCATCCATCCATCCATCATCCATCCAACCATCCATCATCCATCAATCATCCATCATCCATCCATCCATCCATCCATCCATCCATCCATCCATCCATCCATCCCTCCATCCCCTGCTTTGGTGTTTGCTGTAAGGTTTAATTCTGTCTGTGCCAATCAAAGTCACACTGCCTGGGTGAGGGGCAGATTGAGCTGTGCTGTTCTGGCACCACTTTAAAACATTAACCACAGTTCAGTTCTGTCTAATACAACAAGGACAGATTTTTTTAACATTTATGACACGGTAACTGTTCCACTGAGTGTCCCCAAATTGCAGTGTAATAAATACAGGGATTACATCAGAAATAAATCTGCTTATTTCCATGAGCTTGGCTCACCCTGTGGTCCTGACTGTACAAGGGAAACCATTAAACAAGAAGTTAATTCTTTAAATCACTTCAATTCATGATTTAGAGAAAAGTTGTTCTGTGACAAAGCCCCCTCTGAGGGTCTGATACACAAACTGCTCCCCACCCTCAGGTCTTCAGTCCACCTCTGCCCTGAGGATGAGAGAAGACCAAATCTTGGCCCCTCTCTCCGTAGGAACCTTCTTGGAGTGAATTCACAGAACTGAAAGGATGCAAAGGGTTTGTGCTGCCATCCTGCCCAGGAGCGTGTCTCACTCCACCTTCCATGCTCCAGCCTCTCCTCTATGTTAATCACTTCAAAGTTGCTAAATTATTCACTGCTCAGAAAATACATTTTCATTTCTTAGAGCTGGCAGCCAAGAATGACTTACAGAAATAGGTCATGCTCATCCCATAGAAGAATTACCATACACTTCATCTGCTCCCCTCCCCAGTTTCCATTTTTAAGCTCTGCTCCACGTGAGGATGGGCCAAATTTAAAAAGTCTGCATTTTTCATGCTGCTCCCACTGTCTCCACCATGTGCCCTGACTTTCCATTTTTAATAAACTGTACCAGCAGTACATAATATTAACAGACCAACTTCTGTCTGGTGCTCCTGTAGACCCAAGCAAAGCTTTAATGATAACAGCAAAGGAAATGACCCCAGTTTTCCAATACCACCACCCTGGCTTGGGAAAACTCCATCCTGCTGGAGCCCAGCCAGGATGCTGCCAACCACTGCCTCGGCCAGAAGGGTTTGCACCTGCCTTGAAAGGGGGAGCACATTGTAGTTTTCCTTCTTTTCATTTTTGCTACCTAAATATCTCATAAATAAACAGATTTTAATGTGACATCAAAAAAAAAAAAAAAAAAAAACTTCTCACTGGCACATTTAACTTTCTGGTTTTACACATTCCCCAAACAAAACACAGTTGGCTGAGGCCTGTTCTCAGCAAGCTGTCAGCCAGGATATGCCCAGGCTGCTGCTGTCTGTTGGGGCCACAGTAATCCCTCCTCACTGGGAGCACAGAACAAGGGCCCAGTTCAGCCTCTGTGCTCCTGCTGTGCTTTGCACAGGCAGAGCCAGCACTGGATTCCCTGGAGACCACGCTGGTGCCTGCAGCCTGCAGGGATGCAGCCCAGGGGACACAAGTGGCACATGAAAACAAAGCAGGAGACCTTAAACAGCATCAGACTCACAGACTGGTTTCTCTTGGAAGGGACCTTAAAGCTCATCCTGTTCCAATCCCCTGCCATGGGCAGGGACACCTTCCACTAGAAGAGGTTGCTCCAAGCCCCATCCAACCTGGCCTTGGATATTTCCAGGGTTGGGAATGTGCAATACCATCGCTAGAACTGATGAGACAGAGCAAAATCAAGACTAAGCCCATTCTGAAGGCAGGGGAGGGAAGGAAACTGAGTGTGGCAGGTGCAAGGGAGGATGGAGAGGACCACAGCACCTCAATGATGTCACAGAGGACATGGACAGCCACCAGCCCTGTGCTCTGCTGCTGGTGCCATCTCTGATCCAGAGTGAATTGCACTGCCTGTCTCGCTGTGCTGCTCATGAGCAGCTCGTTCTGCAGTGCCAAGTGCCCCGAGCTGTGCCACCCACGGCACCAACACAGGGGCTCTTGTTGCCCACAGGAACTGAGCAAAGACAGTGGAGCAGAATCCTCTCCAGGCTGGAGACTGCAGCTCGTGGGGCAGTGCCTGCAGCTCCCAGGGAAAGAGAAGGCAAAAACAATGAGGAGAGGTCATATGCACAAAGGCAGAGCTTGGGGATGCTTTGCCCTGTGGAATCCTCAGGAGACTTTTCTGACTGACTTTAATGAGACACAGATTCTCCCAGCAAGGCTCTGGGAAGTGCCACCCACTGCAGCAGCTGGGTGCTCGGTCTGGTTTAGCAAGGGGACCTGCCTTAAGCCAGCCCAGTGAGAGCCCAGCACCTTCCAGCAGGGCACCAGCCCTGGCAGAGCCCAGTCCTGCAGCCTGACTCTGTGCTCGGGACGCTGTTTGTTTGTGATTCACACCACGAGAGGGGTGCTGATCACAGAGCGCAGCTGCCCTGCCATATGCAGCGGATTAATTACTGTATCATTTGTTCCCATGGCAGGTCAAAGAGATCATTACCAACTCAGGAACACGAGTGCTAATAATAGTATTGCTCCCAACCATATTCCAGCATTCAGCTTGTTCCAATTGTTCGGCTCAATAACAGCTTATACTAATTCCTACCAACTTTTAGCACCCATGTATTGAGGAGCTCACACTCAAACGGCACAAATTCGAATTCACAGCAGGATTAACTCTTCATGCTTTCAACTTAATTACGTGCGGTCAGGTGGCTCTTGATGTTCCTTCCTCCTTAGCTAAACCCAAGCACACACATTTAATGATTCCAGTGTACATTCACTGATGGAGCTAATTAGGACTCCTGGGGGGCCAAGTGCAACTTTTCCAGTGTTGTCTAAACTGAAAACAAAATGTTCCAGGAGCCACGCTGAGCACCCAGGCTCTGCGAGACAGCTCGCTCCCGTGACTCGGCAAAACCCGACAGGGTTTCCTGGGAGAAAGGAAAAAAGCTCGAGAAGTGCTGCTCACAGAATCACAGAATTATTTAGGCTGGAAAAGTGCCCTGAGACCATCGAGTCCAACCGCACCTCCAGCACTGCCAAGGCCACCCATGTCCCCAGCTGCCACATCCACACGGTTTTCAAATCCCTCCAGGGATGGGGACTCCAGCGCTGCCCTGAGCAGCCTGTGCCAGGGCTGGACAGCCCTTTCCATGGAAGAATTTTCCCTGATAGCCAATATAAAGTCTCCATACTGGTGGTAACAGCCCACATGGTATTTCTGTGGGCACTCCCAGACCTTGTGTGACCTTTCTGCAGCCCCGGGCAGCAGAGGCAGGAGTGCAGGCACAGCAGCACCCTGGAGCAGGCAGGGCTGGGATGGCTCTGAGCACCCGTGCCCATGCCCTGAGGTGTGTCCCAGCCTGGCACACTGGACAGGAGGAGCAGACAGTGGGCACACAGTGGGCATGGCCTGGCAGGCAGGGCCACAGAGCACACTGTGCTCCTGGAAGCTCAGCAGACACCTCTGGTCATGGACCAGCGGCCCATGGGAACAAACAACTGCAAGGCTGAAGCCACTGAGGAAAGCAAGGCAGAGCTGCGTGTGCCCAAGAGCTGCTGGGGCTCTCTGTTAAACACTGGGCTCTGTGACTGCAGCACCAGCAGTGCCCGTTTGGAACAGCCTCAGGGAACCCTGCTCCGAGAAACTGCTCAGCTGCCTCCCAAGTCTGCAAAAGGAAATACTTCAATCCATTCAACTGCTATAAAGATGCTGCTGATTAAAGGATGACTCCAAACTCGGGGACTGCCCCAGCAGCTGTGCACCCCTCTGGATCGCAGCCACAGCCCCAGCTCCTGTGCACGGGCAGAAAAGCAGCAGCAGGCTCCTGTGCTGCCCCTCAGCCCGCCCATGGATCACCTGTCCATGTCCAGGTGGAGCATGGCTGTGTGAGGGAGGAGATGCTGGGATCACCATGTGCAGGTGGGCATGGCTGTGTGAGGGAGGAGATGCTGGGATCACCATGTGCAGGTGGGCATGGCTGTGTGAGGGAGGAGATGCTGGGATCACCATGTGCAGGTGGGCATGGCTGTGTGAGGGAGGAGATGCTGGGATCACCACGTCCAGGTGGGCATGGCTGTCTGAGGGAGGAGATGCTGGGATCACCATGTGCAGGTGGGCATGGCTGTGTGAGGGAGGAGATGCTGGGATCACCATGTGCAGGTGGGCATGGCTGTGTGAGGGAGGAGATGCCCAGATCCCCGTGCTCATTTCCAGCCGGGGCCATGGCCATGTGAGGGAGGAGATGCCCGGGGTCATGGCGCCCAGCTCCATCCTCCAGGCACCACTGCCTGGGAGCGGAGCTGCCCTGCCCAGCAGAGCCGGTGCCCGGTGCCCGGTGCCCGGTGCCCAGTGCCCGGTGCTGGAGCAGCAGGAACCTGCCAGAAACCCCCGGGAGCCTCCTCCCAGCGCTCCCGGCGAGGCAGGGAGGCCACGGGGAGCCGAAGTGAAGCTGCCTTAGGAAAAGGCCAGGATCAGTGTGACGGACGAGCAGACGGTGTCATCTGGAGCTGAGGGCTCCCGGTACATGTCCCGCGATTTATCCTCCGGGTGATGCGGCTGCTGCTGCGCTGGATTTACAGCAGCTCCTCTCGGCAGTGTCCTGAGCAGCAGCTGCACACCCACAACCTGCACACAAATCACTGATTTTCACAGAACCAGGGCAGCCCTTGAGCCAGGGACTGCTGGGGCTGGCACTCACTGTCCCATCCTGGCTATCAGTGAACCAGAGTGATTAAACACACACCTCTGGCAGCCCACGGGCTCTCCTATCCCATCCTGGCTATCAGCGAACCAGAGTGATTAAACACACACCTCTGGCAGCCCACGGGCTCTCCTATCCCATCCTGGCTATCAGTGAACCAGAGTGATTAAACACACACCTCTGGCAGCCCACGGGCTCTCCTATCCCATCCTGGCTATCAGTGAACCAGAGTGATTAAACACACACCTCTGGCAGCCCACGGGCTCTCCTATCCCATCCTGGCTATCAGTGAACCAGAGTGATTAAACACACACCTCTGGCAGCCCACAGGCTCTCCTACCCCATCCTGGCTATCAGTGAACCAGATTAAACACACACCTCTGGCAGCCCACAGGCTCTCCTATCCCATCCTGGCTATCAGTGAACCAGAGTGATTAAACACACACCTCTGGCAGCCCACAGGCTCTCCTACCCCATCCTGGCTATCAGTGAACCAGATAAACACACACCTCTGGCAGCCCACAGGCTCTCCTATCCCATCCTGGCTATCAGTGAACCAGAGTGATTAAACACACACCTCTGGCAGCCCACGGGCTCTCTTACTGCCCATCAGCCTCCCCAGCCTGGCCCAGAGGCAGGAGCCCCCTGTGCCTGCCAGGAAAGTGCACAGTGAAGCCCCACCATGACTCACCCCCAAACAAGAAAAACCTCAAACCCAGCACCAAACTGATGCCAAAAGCACCCAAGTAAATACACAAGGGAATGAACTCCTATGAAACGCCATAAATACAACTTTGGAATACCCCAAATAAGCCAATGAAGCCCTGTCTTTGCTCAAAGTAGTGCAATTACCCCAAAGAAAAAAGAAGGGGGCAGACATTCTCAACAAGCAGGTGGGGCCATCCCATCCTCTCACCTGCCTGCGACACTGCCCAGATCCCTCCCCCATCTCCTCACACTCCATCTGCTTTCCCTACAGCTGGGTCACATCTTTTGTCTCACATCTCACTGTGAACAGCAGTGAGAAATATCAAATTCAACAAATTCCTGATAAACTGTAGAATCAATTGAATGAAATCAAAACCTTTCCCTTCTCTCAGCCTCTGTTTTCACACTTGACATCTCGAGCATTTTCCAGTTAGATTTAATGAACAGAAAGTGTTCTCTTTTTTATTCCCTGAAGGCAAATACTATTTTCTACCTCCTGGGGAAAAAATTGTTCAAAATCTACTTCCTTCTGATCAAGAAACAGAGAGAAAAAGACTAAATGTTTCTTAAATTAGCCTACTAGTATCCAGAAATACCAAAAAGCCATTATAATGGATGCATATATATGTTCATACAATGGAGAATATGTACATTTGCTGCCAGAGGAGGGGCCAAGTGCTGTGCTCATGGTAAGGATGGAGCTCCAGTGTCTGACAGGCACACAGACACATCCTTACTGGGAAAGCTGAGAACACAACCTGCTTGTCCCCTCCAGCTGGGAAACCAGTGTCCTACCACAGCCTCATCCCAAATGATACTCATGGGGTCATAGGGAAAAAAAGTTCTGCATTTCCAGAAATCCCTCTTTTTCTTGCCTTTTCCTCGCCTTACTGTGGCAGTTTTCCAGGAGGTATTTAAACTGCCAGCCCTTGAGCTGTGCTCACCCAGCGCAGAACGAAGCCTGTGCTGGGGAGCACAACCAGGCTCTGAGTGCTGGGAGAATCCTGCTCCCCTCCCACCCAGCCCCTGGGCTGAGCCATTCCCCACCCAGCTGCACCTCAGGGACAGAATTCCAACAGGGACAGAACAGCCTGTGCAGTCAGAGCTTGGCCACAGCACTGAGCACAGGAGAACCTCCCTGCCCTGAGCTCCCCACCCTTGGGCTGTGGCCACACAGCTGCCCAGCAGAGCCTGCTCATACCACAGAGCCCAAATCCCTTCTGAGCCATGGCCATAGAGCTGCCCAGCAGAGCCTGCTCATCCCCACCACAGAGCCCAAATCCCTTCTGTGCCATGGCCACAGAGCTGCCCAGCAGAGCCTGCTCATCCCCACCACAGAGCCAAATCCCTTCTGTGCCATGGCCATAGAGCTGCCCAGCAGAGCCTGCTCATCCCCACCACAGAGCCCAAATCCCTTCTGTGCCATGGCCATAGAGCTGCCCAGCAGAGCCTGCTCATCCCCACCACAGAGCCCAAATCCCTTCTGTGCCATGGCCATAGAGCTGCCCAGCAGAGCCTGCTCACCCCCACCACAGAGCCCAAATCCCTTCTGAGCCATGGCCACAGAGCTGCCCAGCAGAGCCTGCTCATACCACAGAGCCCAAATCCCTTCTGTGCCATGGCCATAGAGCTGCCCAGCAGAGCCTGCTCATACCACAGAGCCCAAATCCCTTCTGTGCCATGGCCACAGAGCTGCCCAGCAGAGCCTGCTCATCCCCACCACAGAGCCCAAATCCCTTCTGTGCCATGGCCATAGAGCTGCCCAGCAGAGCCTGCTCATCCCCACCACAGAGCCCAAATCCCACCCAAAGCAACACCACAGCCCTCCCTGTAAACAATGCCAGTGTCTCAGCTACCTGTTTGCAATTCCTACCAAGCATCTCCAAGGGAAACAGAACCGAGTGCTGACACTGAATCATCCCCAGACAGGAACCTCTCCACAGAAGGCCCTTCCCAGCTGCTTCAGGCAAACCAAGGTTGACTTTGCATATACGTAGGCATTTGTTTTTCCTTTAAAAACTGCCGTGTTAACTGCTGGCTGACTCCACTGGCTCTGGCAGGAGCTGGGGAGTCCAGAGGCAGCTGCTGCTGCATCCCCAGTGCAGGAGGAGACGCTGGTCCAGCTGATGCCTGTTATTTTTTAAATAAATATGTAATTTACAATATTGAACAAAATATGGAATAAATACCACTTGTCACTATCCAATGCCACAACTTCCCTTAAGCCTGTAATTACTTAGAAAAGCCTTTCACTACTGTACAGATCTCCCGCAGATTTTCCATCAGTAAGTTCAGGCTGAAGCTGATGACTGTCAGCTGAAAGACAGGAGTTGATTTCAGCCTATTTATCCTCCAGATTGATCTATCCCACAGACAAGGAGAAGAAACCAATTGGATGTTCTTCCTGTTTACTGAGAGCCCTCCTACAGCTCCAGCCCAGGCTGGCGTGGCCGTGGAGCTCACACTGCCCAGGTGCCCCTGGTGATGGCTCCCACAGGGATGCCAGGTGCCAACACAGAGGGGGAATGGAGAGGACACAGCCCAAATCTCAGGGGAGAGCTGGGAAATGGAAGGGATACAGCCCAGATCCCAGGGGAGAGGGAATGGAAAGGACACAGCCCAGATCCCAGGGGAGAGGGAATGGAAAGGACACAGCCCATCTCTCAGGGGAGAGGGAATGGAAGGGACACAGCCCATCTCTCAGGGGAGAGGGAATGGAAAGGACACAGCCCATCTCTCAGGGGAGAGGGAATGGAAAGGACACAGCCCATCTCTCAGGGGAGAGGAATGGAAAGGACACAGCCCATCTCTCAGGGGAGAGGGAATGAAAGGACACAGCCCATCTCTCAGGGGAGAGGGAATGGAAAGGACACAGCCCATCTCTCAGGGGAGAGGGAATGGAAAGGACACAGCCCATCTCTCAGGGGAGAGGGAATGGAAAGGACACAGCCCAACTGCCAGGGGAGAGCTGGGGAATGGAAAGGACACAGCCCAAATCCCAGGGGAGAGGGAATGGAAAGGACACAGCCCAACTGCCAGGGGAGAGGGAATGGAAAGGACACAGCCCAACTGCCAGGGGAGAGGGAATGGAAAGGACACAGCCCAACTGCCAGGGGAGAGGGAATGGAAAGGACACAGCCCAACTCTCAGGGGAGAGGGAATGGAAAGGACACAGCCCATCTCTCAGGGGAGAGGGAATGGAAAGGACACAGCCCATCTCTCAGGGGAGAGGGAATGGAAAGGACACAGCCCATCTCTCGGGGAGAGCTGGGGAATAGAAAGGACACAGCCCATCTCTCGGGGAGAGCTCGGGAATGGTCCCTGAGCCAGGAGCCGCTGAGCCCCATCCCGCCCAGCCCTGGGGACGCCGTGTGTCCCCAAGTGTCCCCAGGCAGACTCACCTCACTCCCCTCTGGAGGCCCGGCCCCTGCTAACCCTACACTTCTGAGATGGCTGCCCAGGTGGCAAAGCCCAGGTGACACCAGGGAGGCTCCTGGGGCACAGCCACGCCCCGAGTGCCACCAGCTGCAGAGCCACGCAACGGGCGCGGTTTGCATCTTTAAACATAAGGTGTTTCTCCATGTCTTTTGGGCAAGAAGTACTCAAAATGCATTACTGTCTTGCTCTGTTAACAAAGAAACTATGGCAACACACACAGAGCTGCCAAGAGAATTACTGAAACAAGGTTTAATAGTTAATAAGCAGCCAGATGATGTCAGATTCATCTATTAAGGCCAGTTTATATCTGCCTATTAGAACTTAATGTCCCAGAAAGTTGGGTTGGCCAGGATTAAATAGTCTTCCTTTTAGCCCAATTATCAACAATAAAACCAATTTTCTAAAGAATAGGGTAGAGTTATCCAAAGTGTGGCCAGACCAAGCCTGTATTTTGTAGCATGCCTATAATGTTCCTTTGTTAAGGAGCAATTTTCTAGATGTCAGAGATGTGAATCAAAATTTAATGTGTGTGCGTGTGTGTGTTATGGAAATGGCAATTGCAGCAGTTGCTCGCAGCACACCCCGACTGCCAGGCAGCACAGGAAACCAAAAGCTTTTATTCCCATTTATGCCAGTGCATTTCTGAGTGTGCTGGAATTGTTCTTCTTTCTAATTGAGGCGATCAAGAATTCTTAAGAAATAATTTTCAGCAAAAATTATTTTCTAAAATGGAATAATGAATATTTTATGGGAAAGCATTAAGTTGCAGATACACCTGCAGAGGGTTTTGTTTACCCAGCTGGCCATATCCACCATGAGGAGACCCTGAGGTCTCCACAGCTCCTCATGTGGTGCTGGCCCTGGGAGCCTGCCCCATGGAGCTGGCTGTCCCTGCCACCAGCAAACCTTCCACAGCCTCCAACCACTGCTTCCTTCCTGTTTATTAAACCAGCCTGTCTTGCTGCTGATGGAGATGCAGCACAAGGTGCCTCCCTCCCTCTGGCACTGTCACCTGGTCCCAAAGTCCAACCTTCGGCTCGAGGTCCCTGGGCAGAGTCCACCTCCAGTCCCTCCCCAGGCTGCTGCCACATCAAGGCTTTGTTATGGACCACAGCCCAGTTCCAGGCACAACTTGTGCTCTTGCAGAGCAGCTGTCTAACCAGTTTCCTCCGAACCCCTCATCCCCGCAGCTGCTGCCATGGCCAAAGCTGCAGGAGCATCCATCCCCTCAGCCTGGCTGACACTGCTCTGTCTCTGCTGTGCTCTATTCTTAGCAGCTCCTACATCACCAATCCCTGAAACCATCTCATCTCTGACCTACCACATCTTCTGCAGCCTTCCTTCATTCCAGTCTCCAGTGCTGCTGAAATCAATCAGAAACTCTCAGAGCTTTCAGAGGCAAAGACAGGAGATTATTTCTGGACAGTTCCCCACTCTCCTGACTGCGTCTGACTCCTTGCGCTCCCTTACGCTCAATGCAAAATTAAAATCTCTGGCAAAAAACTCCTCCTGCACTTCCTAAAGCTTTTTGTACATCCATCTCTAACCGTGGCATCCAGCTCTAGAGCTTCAGCTGACCCCAGAGGAGCTGCCAGGCGTTGGAGCCAGCCCAGGAGACACAGGGGGAACGGGGTAGTTCCCCCAGCCAGCACCCCTTGGGATCAGCCCTCAGCTGCCCAGGCAGGAGCAGCACCAGCAGCCCCCTCCCACAGCTGCCCTGGGCCCTGTGCAGTCACAGCACCATGGCTCTGCCTGCTTCTGCCCAGCTGCACACATCTGGCACCTTCACACCACAGCCCAGGACTGGAAAAGAGGCGCTGGACCAGCGCTCCCAGCAGAGCTGGTCACGGGCACTTGGGACAGGGAGGCCACCTGAGCCGCCTGTGGGAGCCTGGGCTGCACACCTGGGCAGCCCTGCTCTTTTGGGAACACAAGGTGCAAGATTTAGAGGGATTTCTCACGTGTACGCAACCCTTCAGCAAAGAAAAACATTGAACAGCTTTAAAAGACTCAGCTCCTCATGTGAACATCATGGCAGAGACACGGAAACGTTCTCTTCTTGTGAAGTGAACAGCTGAGGAACTTGCACCAGATGGACCATATTGGGATCTCTCTCTCATAAATACAAGATTCACCATTTGGAACTAAACGAGAGGAGCAGCTGTCCATTGTCCCACTTGGAGGGGTTTTGTTCACAAACAAGCAGAAGCCCGGTGTCTGTGGAAGGAAAATCACAGAATCCCAGGGTCACTGGGGCTGGAAAAGCCCTCCCAGCCCTGGAGTCCCAGCTGTGCCCATCCCCACCTTGTCCCCAGCCCAGAGCTCTGAGTGCCACCTCCAGGTGACCCCCCCAGGGATGGGCACTCCAACCCTCCCTGGGCAGTTCCTGAGCCCCCTTTCCATGGGGAAATTCCTGCTGTGCCCACCCTGAGCTGCCCTGGCCCAGCCTGAGGCTGTTCCCTCTGCTCCTGTCACAGACTGCCAGTCAATGCAAGCACAGAAAATGTGTCAGTGAACCCCTGATTCTCTATTAACAAGGAATTAGAATAATGATTATTGGAGTTTCAAAACCAGGCAAGGCTCTTGCTGAGCCAGAGTCCTGTCATTTCATCTCAAGAGCAGAGCCACTGGAAGGGTACAGCTATTCCCCTAATCCTGCACAAAGGAAGGGCTGGAATTTAGGGAAGGTGGCTTTTCCTGTCTGTATTTTGTTACACAAACCCCACAACAGCTACAAAAATAAGCAACAATTAAACTGCAACCTAATCTATTGTCTTTATTTAAGATAAATTATGAATTACTCTATTATGGACACTCATTAAATCCAGAGGGCTGCTAAATCACCACTCAGAACTCCCTGACCCAGTGCCCACATAACTCAATGCCAGACTCCCCTGACTCCAGCGAGGCCAGCAGCAGGCTGTGCCAGCAGGATTTGGGTCCTGCTGGAGTGGGCGGAGAGGGAGCATAAATCTAAACTAGGGATGAGATGACTCAGTTGAGACCGTTCGAATGAGGCAGACGATAAAAATACCCAAAAGACGTAAGGCAAATCTCAAAAACACTCCTCTGGTTCTGAACCAGCACGGCTGGGCCGTGTTTTCCTGCTCACTGCCAAAGCCAGCTCTGCACAGACACAGGGACAGGGCTGGGATCAGCGCGGGGTGCCCAGCAGGGCTCGGACCCTCAGGGCTCTGCCCGCTCCCACCCTGCCCGGCTGGCACCCCGGGGTGGCACAGCTCCTGCCAAGGCTGGCTGGAACTGCTGGGACTGCTCTGAGTGCCCGGGCAGGGACTGCAAACCAGAGCCAGCCGTGGGGCTGGCACCCAAAAGCACTGATGGAGCCCCAAAGCTCTGATGGGCACCCAAAAGCAATGATGGGCACCCAAAAGCACTGATGGAGCCCCAAAGCTCTGATGGGCACCAAAATGCACTGATGGGCCCCCAAAAGCACTGACGGAGCCCCAAAGCTCTGATGGGCACCCAAAAGCAATGATGGGCCCCCAAAAAGCACTGATGGGCACCCAAAAAGCACTGATGGGCACCCAAAAGCACTGACGGAGCCCCAAAGCTCTGATGGGCACCCTAAAGCACTGATGGGCCCCCAAAAGCACTCATGGGCCCCCAAAAGCACTGATGGAGCCCCAAAGCTCTGATGGGCACCCCAAAGCAATGATGGGCACCCAAAAAGGACTGATGGAGCCCCAAAGCTCTGATGGGCACCCTAAAGCACTGATGGGCCCCCAAAAGCACTGATGGGCATCCTAAAGCTCTGATGGGCACCCTAAAGCACTGATGGGCACCCCAAAGCACTGATGGACACCCACAGCACTGAGGGCTGCTCCCACAGCACACAGAGACACTGACAGGGCTCTTCCCTTTCCAGATCCAACCCCTCCAAGGATGCACATTCATCTCTGTCAGGCTTCAATTCTGGAGCAGAATAAGCCATCTTTATCTTATTATTTTAAAAAGTAAATTTTCCATAGGAAAGTGGAGCTTCGCCTCTTTCAGAAATAAGGATTTTCTCTCTGTAATTGCCATTAAGTAACAGGCACTCATTTAGCTAAAGGCTCTCTGTAATTTGACAAGAATCTCTAGAAATAATTTCCCCTCGGATTACCTCTTTGAGAGGTTTTCTGACAAGATGTAATTGAGAGACTGCCCTTCCCTGGGAGTGGGGGAGCCCCCAGAGCCCTGTTTGGGAGCTTTGGGATAAAGGCTGGGGGATCTGAAACACAGTCAGAGGTCTCTTACGCCCTCCTGGATAACCCTGGAGTCCCAAAGTATTTTTTTCAGAAAGAATTTCAAACCCCTGCCTTAATCTGGCCTCGTCCCTGTCAATGGCCCCATGGAGTGAGGGGAAATAGGAACTGTTGCCAGAGAGCGTTTGAAGTTCCTATTTTTAATTAATAATGTCAGACGTGTGCTGCACATTTCAATGGGGTTTGAGCGACATGCTCATTGTAAATGATTCCTTGTTAACTAATTATGAAATGCAAAGTCATTGCCAATTTACCATTGCCAGACAATGCTACAGCTGCTTTCACACGACACAATAGGCTCAGGCTTTAAGACAGATTCCTCAAAGGCAGCAGGTGATGAGCAGGAAAATCGGGCCCTTTTCATGATGGCACTGAGGATCCCCACTGTTTTGAGCAGAGAACTTACTCAGAGACTGAAATATTGTATTCCTGCTACGATACCTGAAGCTGCTACCTCAAAATCACTGAAGACACAGACGTGGTTTTCTCTCCTTTCCTCTGTTTCTGTTTCCTATCTCGCTCAGCCCCTGCGGGTGCCAGCCCTGCTCAGCCCCTGCCCGCTCCTCGCACACGGCACACGGACCGGGGCGCAGGGGCTGGGGCTGCTCCGGCTGACACCAGGGCCAGAGCGGAGGCTGCAGGCTCAGCGTGTCCTTAATCACCACCTCTCAGGGCAGCAGAACATCCTTGTTTACGCCTAACACACCACATGACATTCGGCAGTATATGAGGAAGGAGTGTAATTAAATCTCTACTGTAATTGTCAAAACAAACAAGCAACGTCTATTTGCTCATCTGCCGATAGAGATTTGCAGTGCAAATGGAAGAATGCAGGTGTTGGGGTGGATGTGGCTGACAGGAGGAGGCAGGGATGGTGGGGTTGGGTGACCAGGGATGCTGGGCACTGGGAGCAGCTCCAGTGCCTCTGGCACATCCCGAGCTCCGTGGGGCATGGAGAGCCCCGGGGCAGAGCCAGTGGTGCCACACAGACACGGTAACGAGATCAGCCCACAAGCACCCTGCGCCCCCACCACCGTCCCTCAAAGAGCTCTCCTCTCAACTGCCTTTTAATTAACTGCCAGTAATTAGTGTCACCCAGCAGCCTCAGCAGAGTGCCTCTCAAAGGCATCTCACTGCCCTCCAAGCACAGTGTGCTTTAACTAGGAGTGATCCCAGCCAGGCTGTGGGGTCTGTGTGGCACCAAACCCACCTCCCTGGTGCTGGCCACGCTGTGCCAGGGCAGCACGGGGCTCCAGAGGAGGAACCAGAGGAGGATTTGTGTGTGTCTCCCTCCTGCGAGGGCACACAGATCCCTAACACCACCCAAGGCAACTCCTCCCGCCCAGGCTGGACACACACAGAGGTCTGGGACACAGGGGCAGCCACAGCGCTGCACTGGGAGAGCCCTGGTGTCAGAGGGACCCACAGAGGGGACGAGGTTCAAACCACGGGAAGTGATCAGGCTAAAAGCAGCAGAAGCTCCAACAGCAGAACCAGGGACCATTGTCCCATTCCCTCTGCCTCTGCCCAGCTCGTGTCCCAGCACACCAGCTGCAGGGGCGCCTGCCAGGACACCCACATGCTCCTGGGGCCACATGTGGGGGCACCGCACAGCCTGGGGCTCCCAGCCCAGAGCAGCAGTGCTCCCTGCACAGAGCAATGGTCCCTTCCACTCACCAGGCAAACTGTGACACCTGGGCACCCACGTGCCTGAGAGAGGACTCTGTGACCCACAGGGACACTCAGGACCAAGGACAAACCAACGAGAGCATCACTGCTGGGCTGGGCTGGGACCACCTGGGCAAACACCTCTGTGCCAGAGCCAATGAAACAATCAAGAGCTCACCTGCAGACACAGGTGTACCACATCCTGATGGACAAACACCCCCTGGAAGCACCTGCAGGCAGGGACTGAGGTATGCAGGGCACGGATCTGCCAACACTGCACAGCTCCACTCGAGCCCAGCACCAACAAACACTGACAGCACAGACCTACTTGCAGCAAGCCTTGTGCTGCATTTGCATCGTGCTGAGACACAAAGGACTTGCAAGCAGTGGGGCTTCACTGAAAGGTTTAGAAACACTCCTGGGGAATAAAGGTTTAAAAACACTCCTGGGGAATGGAGCTCCCACTTGGGTCACGCATGGGAAACCTGATTTTGGGTCTGTCAGAACAGCCCAGTCACACTCCCCCAGCAGATCCTGTGAGAGCACCAGCGTGGGAGACACTGGGGGCACCTGAGGGCCACAAAGGGAACCTCGCTGGATAGGTACATCCATGGTACATCCCCATCCTAAAGAAAGAACCGCTTCTTCTGCAGATGTGCCTGTGGCACCACAGCGATGCCCTGTGTTTAGTGTTCATTCCTGGCTCAGTTACAGACGTGGCCTTTCCCCAGCAGTGAGAAGGCTGTGGCTGGCGGCAGAGGAGGCTCTCTGCTCAGACACACCCACAGCTCCAGCCAGAGCAAAGCCTGTACCCAGCTCTGGCCAAGGAGACTGGCACTACTGTGGGCTAATGACACCTGAGGGTGGCTTCCCAGACCTGGCTGGGGCTCTCAGCTCCCCCTGGCACAGCTCTGCTGCTGCCTGCCTGTGGCAGGGCCCCATCCACACCCACTGCGGTGTCAGCAGAGCCTTGCTCACCTCCTCGTTCCTCTACAAACCCTGACAATGTTGTGCCCTGCTCGCAGCCCGGGCCAGGCACCAGGGCAGGGTGTCTGGTGTCAGGGTGTCAGGCAGGCACACAGGGTGACCCAACAGCCCGGGGTACTGAGAGAGAGGGGAGCAGCAGAGCCCCAGCCGGCCGGGCACAGCCTCCCTGCCTGAGAGCAGCTCCTCTTGCTGTTTTCTTTATGCTCTGTGCCACTCACAGGGTCAATTTGGAAAAAACAGATATTTCTTTATATAGCAACAGCCGACCTGTGTTAGGGAGCGCCCCGGGACTGCGGGGAGCAGACTCAGGAGGGCCAGAGGAGAGCAGAGGCTCCGCCAGGTGCCAGGGCTGCAGCAGCACTGCCAGGCTCAGGGGCACGGGGGACAATCACTCACACTGCTCACGGTGACACCAGCACAGCAGGGGCTGCTCCGGGGGCAGGTGCTGCAGGAGCACACCTGGAGATGGCTGGGCTGGCACAGGGAGCTCACCTGGAGATGGGCTGGGCTGGCACAGGGAGCTCACCTGAGCAGGCGAGGCACACACCTGGAGATGGGCTGGGCTGGCTCAGGGAGCTCACCTGAGCAGGGGAGGCACACACCTGGAGATGGGCTGGGCTGGCACAGGGAGCTCACCTGAGCAGGAGAGGCACACACCTGGAGATGGGCTGGGCTGGAACAGGGAGCTCACCTGGAGCAGGGGAGGCACACAAAGTGAAGCAGGGCTGTGACTGCTCAGGGGAAATGGGAGCAGAAGGAGCTGTGCACAGACTGCAGAGCTGTGCTGGAGCTCCCCGAGGGACAGCCCAGCCTGTCCCCTGTGCCAGGCTGGGGTGGCACTGGGGACTCTGCCCTCACCCCAACCAGCCCTTCCCGTTGCCACTGAAATACAGAGAATAACGAGCAGCACGAGTCATCCTAGAGATGCACCAGCTGCTAACGTGAAATCCAATGCACTTTTTCATGCTGTAAACCTTATCCCACCCTCCTGCAACCACACAACTGCGTCCTGCAGAGAAGGGAGAAGGGAAAACAACAGGGCTTTGTAGTGACAGATCAGGAAACAGCTCACAGCACACTCAAAGTACACAGACCATGGCTGACTTCAGTACCACAGCACTTGGGAAGGGCCTGACACTGTACTTGGAAGACTTAAAACATGAATTAATAGAAAAAACAGCAATATCAATAATTAAGAACACTTTTCCAAGAAAGAGCCACATTAAATCCAGTCACCACAGGTAACTAAAGCCCTCAGACCTGGCAGGTTTTTTCTGTGCACCCAAGGAGAGCCACAAAAGCTGCTCAGGGCAGAGAGGAGAAGGAGCCACCCACATCTTGTTTAACTTTGTGTTCTAGGCAGCAACAAACAGCGAGGTATTGTGACAGAACTGCTGGGCTCACAGCAACAACCACTGTGTGATGGATCACACACAAGCATTTTCAACTGAGAACTGTTGATAACAAGACAGAATTCAGCATTCCCTTTTTTTAGAATCACACGACAGGGTTTAAGAGGTCTGAGACAAACACAGGTCTTTTGGGGAACAACCTGCCTCATTCTGTTTGATATCACATATTCCATCATTTATTTTATGTCTCCTGATCATCACTGCTTTTCCCAAATCTTTATCCAGAACTACTGCAGTTTCCTACAATATGTAACAGTCCCAGGACAACAACTCTTTGTAACATAGAGAGCCAAGAATATTTTCTACAATCAGCTGCTTCTGGTTTTCCATCAAAAGAGGCTTTTACTACTTGCCACACCAGCAAATTCATTGTGGATCATGAAAGACAGCCTTGTTCCTCCTGCTGGGCTGGTGACAGCTACCAGAGCACTGGGAAAATGCACCAAAAAGTCAAACTGTGCACCAGCCATGCTGCATTTGAGCTGCAAGAGATGCAAGAGCACAGACATTTCATTGGAAATGCCATTTCCTTGTTTTCCAGCACTGCTGCACACACTGCACCGAAGGATGGTCTCCGCTGCAGCATTTCACACCACTGGAGCACCAAAGAGCAAATCAAAAAGAACAGAAAAAAATCTCCTGAAAAAGAGCTGAGCTGGCCGCTAGGCTCACGTCTTGGCAACTGGATGGATCAGCACCATGAAAATACAGTGATGTCTGCTTTGGGGCTGTGGTTTCCAGCATGGGCACGTTGATGACTGCACAGCCTCCACCACGAGCTCCTCCATGGCTTGGAAAGGGGCTCAGGCCTTGGCACTGCCCAGGGAGGGTTCAGTGCCCATCCCTGGAGGTGTCCAGGGGACTCCTGGAGTTGGCACTCAGTGCCTGGGCTGGGGACAGGGTGGGGATGGGCACAGCTGGGACTCGGCGATCCCAGAGGGCTTTTCCAGCCCCAGTGGCTCTGGGATTGTGTGTGGAACGCCTGTTCCCAGAGGCAGAGGCCCTTCTGAGCCCGCCCTGGGCGGGGAGCAGTGTGCACTGAGTGTGTGTACTGGGAGCTAACTCAGACATCCCCAGCTGAGACCGCTTTCCTCACGACAGCCTTGTCAACACAGTGATGATGGCTTGAAAACAAACTCTGGATTTCCCTCTCGAGAGCAGCCCCTGGTGGGGTGTGCAGCTCCAGGGTGCTATTTCAGGCACACGGTCCTATCTTTGTCCCGGAGGCTCGTGAGCAGCAGACGCTCCCAAAATACCCCTGGCTGGGACCAGGGACGTGCTGCTGGCAGAGCTGCTGCGGCGGCGGCCACCATGGGGCTGCGGGAGTGCTGCTCTCCCCCGGCCCTCCCTCCCGTCACAAACTCACCAGGGGCTCAGCAGGACCCCAGGGCAGGCTGAGCACCAGCAGCAGCTCCGGGAGCTGCAGGGCACAGGGCTGGTGAGCGCCAGCACCCAGGCAGCACCAACAGCGCCCTGGTGTCTCTGGGGCCACGGCGTCCCCACATGCAGGTGTGTCCTCTGCCACTCACCGAGCTGGGCAGGCATTTCCCACAGCTCTGGCAAGGCAAGAGGCTCCTTTCAGCAAAGCAGGAAAAATTAGGAGCAAACAGTGTGAATGAGAGGGTATCACTGACACGTGCTGGCAATGACAGTAAATCTGGGGAGGAAAAAAGCACCACAAGAGAGTGTGAATAGCACTGAAGATATTTTGCTTGACCCCAGGTGGGAGCAGTGATCGCCTTTGGTGCTCCCTGTCCAACAACAAGCCTGGTCTTCCTTCTGGAGGTGTCAGAACAGATTCACTCCACGGGCAGCCCTCACCCGAGCCCGCAGGGACTGGGCTGGCCCACCTGCACCTGCAGGATGGGTGCCCACAACCACCCAGCACCATTTCAGCTCCACCAGACGAGAGCAGACCCAAATTCACAGCAGATGTCAAACAGAATTATTCACCAAGTCCAAATTCTCTGGGGAAAGCAGACATCCCACTCCTGTGATAGCAATTCTCTGGAGCACAGTGATGTGCTCTCACCCTGGAGAGAAGGAGAGAAGGAACATCTCCTGGCAGAGATCACCCACAGGAGGGGAGCCAGGCCTGGCAGCAGCACGGGGAGCAGGGGCATTGTCCCCCTCCATGGGCTGGGCACCGTGGGGGCTGCAGGGGACAGGGCTGGCCCTTGGCACAGCCCCTGCTCACCCTGCACAGCCCCTGCCCACCCTGCACAGCTCCTGGGGACAGGGCTGGCCCTTGGCAGAACCCTGCTCACCCTGCACAGCCCCTGCCCACCCTGCACAGCCCCTGCTCACCCTGCACAGCTCCTGGGGCCCTTGGCACAGCCCCTGCCCACCCTGCACAGCTCCTGGGGACAGGGCTGGCCCTTGGTACAGCCCCTGCTCACCCTGCACAGCTCCCCAGGCTGTGCTGGCATTGGCAGAGCCCCTGCCCACCCTGCACAGCTTCTCAGGGCAGGCTGCTGGGCACAGATGGGGCTGTGCCAGGTCAGCATCCCAGCACGGAGCCCTGGGCACCAGGGCACCTCCCTGGGACACCCTCAGAGCAAACCCCAGGGGATGGCCCCGGGCAGCCTCGGCACGGGAGCAGGAGCAGGGCTGGCAATGGAAAAGCCCCATGAGCACAGAGCAGGAGGAGCAGAGGGGCCTCTGGAGAGCAGCAGGGGAGGCAGGGGTGCCCTCGGAGATGCCAAGCTCAGAGCATGCAAAAATCCAAACCAAGGCCAGAAGAAGCACTAGCTGAAATGATTTCCCAAGTAGTGCTGAGGGAACAACAGGCTGAACTGTTTGTTGATGTTACTCAGCCTTTTGATAAACAGAGCCAATTTGTTCTAGTTAAAAGAAACCTGCTATTTCTAAAATAAATCCACAGATTGATCTTTACATCAGAAAGCCATGTAGAGAAACACACAACAGGCTGGAACTATTCATTAATCAATCCCTAAGTTTGCCTCGCTGCAGCTGTGCTTGTTTTGACACCTGCTTGCCATGCTCCTGCTGTGGCATTTCACATTTCACGTGGAATAAAACCCAGGGGAGCAGAGCAGCAGCCCTGGCCCTGCACTCATCCGCACTGCACCAAGGTGGCCACAGAGCTCCGGGCTGTCCCTGCCCCAGGACACTGCCGAGGGATGACAGCAAAGCCCCGGGCTGGTGCTGGAGCAGAGCTGGCAGCTCCTGCCCCTGCCCCATGGCCCTGCACTGCGGGCAGCTCAGAGCTCCGTGCTGGGCTCACACACACCAGTGCTCCCCAGCCTTGGTGCTGGTTCCAGAGCAGTGCAGGGAGCTCAGAGCTCTGTGCTGGGCTCACACACACCAGCCCTCCCCAGCCTTGGTGCTGGTTACAGAGCAGCACTGGGCAGCTCAGAGCTCCGTGCTGGGCTCACACACACCAGTGCTCCCCAGCCTTGGAGCTGCTTACAGAGCAGCACTGGGCAGCTCAGAGCTCCGTGCTGGGCTCACACACACCAGTGCTCCCCAGCCTTGGTGCTGGTTCCAGGAGCCGTGCAGGCAGCTCAGAGCTCTGTGCTGGGCTCACACACACCAGCGCCCCCAGCCTTGGAGCTGCTTACAGAGCAGTGCAGGCAGCTCAGAGCTCTGTGCTGGGCTCACACACACCAGTGCTCCCCAGCCTTGGTGCTGCTTACAGAGCAGTGCAGGGAGCTCAGAGCTCTGTGCTGGGCTCACACACCAGCGCTCCCCAGCCTTGGTGCTGGTTCCAGGAGCAGCACTGGGCAGCTCAGAGCTCCGTGCTGGGCTCACACACACCAGCGCTCCCCAGCCTTGGTGCTGGTTCCAGGAGCAGCACTGGGCAGCTCAGAGCTCCGTGCTGGGCTCACACACACCAGCGCTCCCCAGCCTTGGTGCTGGTTACAGAGCAGCACTCTGGGCAGCTCAGAGCTCTGTGCTGGGCTCACAACACACCAGCGCTCCCCAGCCCTGGTGCTGGTTCCAGGAGCAGTGCAGGGAGCTCAGAGCTCTGTGCTGGGCTCACACACACCAGTGCTCCCCAGCCTTGGTGCTGGTTCCAGGAGCAGCACTCTGGGCAGCTCAGAGCTCCGTGCTGGGCTCACACACACCAGCGCTCCCCAGCCTTGGTGCTGGTTACAGAGCAGCACTCTGGGCAGCTCAGAGCTCTGTGCTGGGCTCACACACACCAGCGCTCCCCAGCCCTGGTGCTGGTTCCAGGAGCAGTGCAGGGAGCTCAGAGCTCTGTGCTGGGCTCACACACACCAGTGCTCCCCAGCCTTGGTGCTGGTTCCAGGAGCAGCACTCTGGCAGCTCAGAGCTCTGTGCTGGGCTCACACACCAGCGCTCCCCAGCCCTGGTGCTGCTTACAGAGCAGTGCAGGCAGCTCAGAGCTCTGTGCTGGGCTCACACACACCAGCCCTCCCCAGCCTTGGTGCTGCTTACAGAGCAGCACTGGGCAGCTCAGAGCTCTGTGCTGGGCTCACACACACCAGCGCTCCCCAGCCTTGGTGCTGGTTCCAGGAGCAGCACTCGGGGCAGCTCAGAGCTCACAGCCCCAGCCTGCATCCAACACCAGCGCTCCCCAGCCTTGGTGCTGGTTCCAGGAGCAGCACTCGGGGCAGCTCAGAGCTCTGTGCTGGGCTCACACACACCAGCGCTCCCCAGCCTTGGTGCTGGTTCCAGAGCAGTGCAGGGAGCTCAGAGCTCTGTGCTGGGCTCACACACACCAGCGCTCCCCAGCCTTGGTGCTGGTTCCAGGAGCAGTGCAGGGAGCTCAGAGCTCTGTGCTGGGCTCACACACACCAGTGCTCCCCAGCCTTGGTGCTGGTTCCAGGAGCAGCACTGGGCAGCTCAGAGCTCTGTGCTGGGCTCACACACACCAGCGCTCCCCAGCCTTGGTGCTGGTTCCAGGAGCAGCACTCTGGGCAGCTCAGAGCTCACAGCCCCAGCCTCCATCCAACACCAGTGCTCCCCAGCCTTGGCACTGGTTACAGGAGCCGTGCAGGGAGCTCAGAGCTCTGTGCTGGGCTCACACACACCAGTGCTCCCCAGCCTTGGTGCTGGTTCCAGGAGCAGCACTCTGGGCAGCTCAGAGCTCACAGCCCCAGCCTCCATCCAACACCAGCGCTCCCCAGCCCTGGTGCTGGTTCCAGGAGCAGCAGGGCCTGGCAGGAACCCCAGCGTGTCACAGGCAGGCTCAGAGGCACCCCAGGCTCTGCACAGAGCCACTGGCCACTCCACCCCAGCAGGGCTGACAGGGACACACTGCCAGGAGAGGGGATTGCTTCATCCTGTGCCCAAGGTCCTGCCAAGCCTCTTCTGCGCTGGAAGGGCCACTAATCCATGCCAGTTCAAAGTTCTGAGCAAACCTAGAATCAGCCTTGAATATGAAATCATGGGGTCTGTTTGCATGAGTATGAATTATTCATGTGCTTACCATATGCAGCATTGAGCCTTAGAGTGCAAATTATTTGGGACCAAGCTTTAGCCCTATTTTCTGTGAAGCATAAAGCACATTTTCCAACAGTGCAAACAATCCAAACATAATGTGTATCATTTTCTGTGTTCCCTGCTGGCTGGTTTTGCCTGCCAGTTCCCATTAAGACTGGAACCAGTGCACAAAAAGCCAAGGTGCAGTGCGGGGCTCTCCCGTGGACTCTGACACTTGTTTCACAGGGCAGTCTAACGTGCCACATCTCCCACACAGGAGGTCACCTATATCCTATACCCCATATCCTACATCCCATATCCTATATCCCATATCCAACATCCCATATCCTATATCCCATATCCTACATCCTACATCCCATATCCTATATCCTATATCCAACATCCCATATCCTATATCCTACATCCTACATCCCATATCCTACATCCTACATCCTACACTCCATATCCTACATCCTACATCCCATATCTCACATCCTACATCCAACATCCCATATCCTATATCCTACATCCAACATCCCACATCCTACATCCAACATCCCATATCCTACATCCTACACCCCAGATCCCACATCCTACATCCCATATCCTACAGCCTACATCCCATATCCTATATCCAACATCCCATATCCTACAGCCTACATCCCATATCCTATATCCAACATCCCATATCCTATATCCTACATCCTACATCCCATATCCTATATCCCATATCCAACATCCCATATCCTACAGCCTACATCCCATATCCTACAGCCTACATCCCATATCCTATATCCTACATCCCATATCCTACATCCTTCTGGCAGTGAAACACTGAGTGTGTGGGTGAAGTGGTGTCCAGCCAGCAGCAGGGCCCAGAGCAGATTCACCCTCACCCAGAAATGTTTCTCCTGATGCTCACGGAGCTCTGCCTGCTCAGAGCAGGAACCTGAGCTTTAGCCCAAGCCTGCCCAGCCCACCTTTCTGACCCTTGCCAGACACCAGAATTAAGAATACAGGAATTCTGCAAGGAAACAGCGTGTGCCTTCTGCTGACTGCCCACCTACACACCAATGCTACTCTCTGCTGTCTCAGCTCTTGGGTTCCCATACACTCCAACAGGTTATTCTCAATCTAAGTTTCTTCCTCGTTTCCACCAAGTTTCCCTGTTCCCCTGCTTTTTTTTCCCGCCCTGGATATCTGAAATACTCATATGATGGCCTTTTGTTGGCACCAGGTTATCCCTCTAAAATCCCAGGACACAAATCACACCCCAGTATTTTAAGCAGAGATGGCACCTTTGGTGAGTTGTGCATTCCTCTGCAGGAGGGTAGGAGGGGGTTATGGTCAGGAGAAATAATGGAAAGGAGAAAGAGCTCTTTTTGCCTGAGCAAAGGCAGCTGAGGCAGGAATGGAGACCCCAGGTAAGGCAGCAGAACCTGCAGTGCCCCCACAGCCTCACTCCTGCCCTCCCCACTCTGCTCCAGAGCCACTGCAGGCGCTTCCTCAGGGCTCCAGTGCACACACTATCCATGGAAATACAAATATCGCTGGTACCTTTGGGCAGCTCAGCTGCAACCAAATGCACATTTGGACAATAAGGTACCTCTGTGCTGGGACAGCCCTTTGCAGGTTATCCTGACAGTCACTCAGGCATCAGCAGCCTTAGGAGCCCACCAGCTCTCTGCTGGAGCCACTAGAACCAAGGAAAGGTATTTTCTGGGCTAATAGATGGAATTGATCAGCTTCCAGAAACACCAGCAAAGCTATAAAGACATTATATTGCACTTTAATTTCATTTAATTTAATTACACAGCAGGGCTAACCATGGGCCTGTCAGGATTCATGGGCACAGGCAGCCCAGCAAGCCACGTAATTCTGAACATCATTCAGTGCCTGCATGTCCTCAGCACTCCCAGGTACCGGGGGAGCCCTGAGCAGCACCTGAGATGTAAATGAAGACATCAGCACTGGCACACTGTCACACTGTCACACCTCATTGCCTGGCAGTGCTCAGAGACGGCTGTTCCCACACTTCCCAAGCACTTCTAATTTTCCATAACTGTCACCGAGAGCAATTTAATTCCTGAAGAGCAGTGGCAGAGACAAAGAGGACACTGACATGTCTCTTCTCTTGTGCAGAGAAGCTGAGCCGCTCTCAGGCTCTCCCAACACCAGTTCAGGAGAGAAGCACCAAGCCAGGCCCAGCCAGCACAGATCCCCTTGCTGGCACACACATGTGCAGGTGCCGGCACACACACACACACCCCTGTGCAGGTGCTGGCACACACACACACCTGTGCAGGTGCTGGCACACACACACCCCTGTGCAGGTGCTGGCACACACACACACCCCTGTGCAGGTGCTGGCACACACACCCCTGTGCAGGTGCTGGCAGACACACACACCTGTGCAGGTGCTGGCACACACACACACCCCTGTGCAGGTGCTGGCACACACATGTGCAGGTGCTGGCACACACGCACATGTGCAGGTGCTGGCACACACACACATGTTCAGGTGCTGGCACACACACCCCTGTGCAGGTGCTGGCACACCCCTGTGCAGGTGCTGGCAGCCCCCACAGCTGGGAGGGTCCCCCAGCCAGCCCTGGGACCTGCCCCGCTCCTGTGCCACACCCCCGTGCCACGCTCCTGTGCCACACTCCTGTGCCCCTCTCCTGTGCCACACTCCTGTGCCCCGCTCCTGTGCCCCTCTCCTGTGCCACACCCCTGTGCCACGCTCCTGTGCCACACCCCTGTGCCCCTCTCCTGTGCCACACTCCTGTGCCCCTCTCCTGTGCCCCTCTCCTGTGCCCCTCTCCTGTGCCACACCCCTGTGCCCCTCTCCTGTGCCCCTCTCCTGTGCCACACCCCCGTGCCACGCTCCTGTGCCCCTCTCCTGTGCCCCTCTCCTGTGCCCCGCTCCTGTGCCCCACTCCTGTGCCACACTCCTGTGCCCCTCTCCTGTGCCCCGCTGGGAGCCCAGAGCCCAGCACGGGCAGCTGTCAGAGGTGATTTGCGGGGTGCCCCGGACAGGATGTGCAGCAGCTGTGGACGCTGCACCCCGCCAGCCCCCGCAGCCGGGAGAGGCTCCCCGGGCTGCTGAGGGACCCTGCACTGCACTCCAGCCTGGAGAGCGGCTCCACCGAAAGCAGCGGGAGAGGTCAGACCCGCTCGTTCATCCCGGGCTCACGAACAACGGGCTCAGCCACATCCCCTGCCCGGCTCCAGCCGGGCCACGCTCAGAGAGTGCCCTGTGCCCACAGGGGTGCCAAGCAGCCCTGACCCAGGGCACAGCACCATGTGGGTGAGCCAGGCTCCGCTCCAGGCGCTCCCACAAGGAGTAAAGCAATACTAGCAGGCTCTCCCCAGCCCGGGTGGGCCCGTGAGCACACACAGCTCCTCACCCCTCCTGCCCTGATGTGCCACACCGAGAGCCCAGCCAGCTGCTCCAGCCTTCTGCACCCCAGCCTGAGATGGTGAGAGCACCACAGTGCACAAAGAGCAGCTCTTCTCATTGCTGGGGAGGCTGTCCTTGCCCCGTGCTGCTCAGTGCCATTCCAGCAGGCACAGCCCGAGGCGGGTGGCCCCGTGCTGCCCCACAGCCAGCACTGACAGCCCAGCCCAGCACGGCTCTCCAGCCACAGCTGCCCCTGTGCTCTCTCTACCAGCCCATGTCCCGGCAGCTGCAGCCACCGGCAGTGCCAGCCCTGCTGGGAAGGTCACCACGCCAGCCCTGGGCACGTGGGGGAAGGAGGGCACAACCCCAGCCACGTGCTCCTGCATGTTATTCCCAAACAAATCACAGGAAGCCCATTCCAAGCTAGTCATGAGAACTGTGGCCTCCACAGAATACTCCAAGTATTAATCTGATTTAATATTTCACTCGAATGGTACTTCCAGTGACTTTTCCTTGATTGTCCTTGTCCCTCCCTATCCATCAAACGTCCTTCAAACTGCTGTTGTGTTTGTTTCTTTTTTGTTACTCCGGCTCCATGTGAACAGTCTCGGCTGCCCTGAGGACTCATTTCACCCCGATCTCCTCTCCTCAGATCTCCCACAGACACACGAGCCCCTCGAGAATGGCTTTTCTTGAGACTTGAGCCAGCATTATCGTGAAGGGACCACAGCCAGCAGGGTGGAGAGGGACAGCACAGCCATTAACAGCTCAGAGCCAGTCACCCCCACATTGCCCATGGTACCGCACACCTCCATGGCTTGAAATTGCTGAATTCCCAGGATTTAACCTATTTCTGCATTACGTGACACACTGCAAAGCTTCACACCTAGGAAAGTTTCTGTGCTTGGCAGGAACGAGGGGCAGGGGCTGTGCTGGGCACAGAGAGCCTGGAGGGAGCCAGTCCCTGGGCAAAGCATCCCCGATCCGGGGGCAGCCGGAACAAAGCCCTGCCGAGGATGCTAAACACAGCTTTGCTGACACCTCCCTGCAATTCCCACTCCCTCCTCCCCCTGCTTGCTTACTTAGCTACCACTCTGACAATACAGAAAGGCTTTTTTCCCTTGTGTTTAAATATCAGGGAAGGCATCTGTGCTCCCAACCCACAGCCATGAAAGTCAGGCTATGGGAAAAGTTCTCCTTGCAGTCTGAGCAGGGAACACTTCAGTCAGTGGTGTGCAGAGCATGGAAGTCAACACATCTGTATCTGACCCCAAATGAGTAGTATTTGGGATTTTACAACTGCCTTACTGGGCACTAGACCATAGATTTCCAATAAAAGGGAACGTTTCCCGCCCAGGGCTTGCAAGCCCTGCCCAGCTGAGGTGACAGTGGGGTTCTGTGAGGGGCAGTGGGGCAGGAGGAGCACGGCCAGCACCGACAATGCTCAGGGCACCAGGGGACACAGCCAGGCCATGCTGGCTGCCCCAAGGCAGCACTGATCACGTCAGAAGAGAGACAGACACTTCTCCTGATCCTTGGATCCATCTCCCATGTCCCTCTTCCAGCAGCACAGCAGGATGTCCCCAGACCTGTCACCAGCCTGGCCAGAAGGGTTTGGGTGCCCCAGAGGTGAAGGACACAGAACGAGGGAGGTCAGGCTTTGCTCCCCATCCTTCCACACCCTGTTTTCCCAAAACTGTGACTGTCTGGCAGCATGCCCTTGCTTCCCTGGAGGTCCCAACCCCTGGAACAAAAAAGTTAAGGGGAGGAATCCCAAGCTGAACAACTGCTGCTGAGAGCAGTGGAGAACACTGGACATCTCACTGCCATGGGCAGTGCACCTGCACACCCCACACTGCTGCCAGCTCCTGCAGCTGCCTTCCAGCCCCAAAGCCAAGCCTGTGCCTCTGCCCAGTGCTGTCTGAGCTTGCTCCTGAGAGGGGACACAGCACACGGCACCAGGGACACCTCACAGCACACAGCACCCAGGGACACCTCACAGCACATGGCACCCAGGGACACCTCACAGCACATGGTACCAGGGACACCTCACCTGACCCAGGACACTTCACCTGACCCAGGGACACCTCACAGCACATGGTACCAGGGACACCTCACAGCACACGGCACCCAGGGACACCTCACAGCACATGGTACCAGGGACACCTCACTGACCCAGGACACCTCACAGCACACGGCACCCAGGGACACCTCACAGCACATGGCACCCAGGGACACTTCACAGCACATGGCACCCAGGGACACCTCACCTGACCCAGGACACCTCACAGCACATGGTACCAGGGACACCTCACAGCACACGGCACCCAGGGACACCTCACCCGACCCAGGGACACCTCACAGCACATGGTACCAGGGACACCTCACAGCACACGGCACCCAGGGACACCTCACAGCACATGGTACCCAGGGACACCTCACAGCACATGGTACCAGGGACACCTCACAGCACACAGCACCCAGGGACACCTCACAGCACACAGCACCCAGGGACACCTCACAGCACATGGTACCCAGGGACACCTCACCTGACCCAGGACACCTCACAGCACATGGTACCCAGGGACACCTCACCTGACCCAGGGACACCTCACAGCACATGGTACCAGGGACACCTCACAGCACATGGTACCCAGGGACACCTCACAGCACATGGCACCCAGGACACCTCACAGCACATGGCACCCAGGGACACCTCACCTGACCCAGGCCAGCCCTGAGCACACACTTCCCAGTCAGGCTGCTCCACTGGGAGAGCTCCAGCCATGAGCTATAGAACTGGAAATGTGTTTAAAAGTTGATTTTGATGCAAGTAGGGTAAACACAGGCGTCCGCACCTGACCCCCTTACAAAACACCATCTGCATTCTGGCAGAGTCAAACAAGGGACGGGGGGAAAAGTGATTGAGACAAAAACTAATAATGATGAAAGTCGCTGGGCTGCACCATTAAAACCTTCTGCATCAGCAGAAAAAGCTAATTGAGCATCAGGACACGGACAGAAACCCTGGACCACTGGCCTCGTGTCAGCGAGGGGAGGCACAGCACAGCACAAAGCAGCAGATGGCTTCACAGATTCTCATGTATATTTACACACAGTTTTTTTAGTAAACCACTTTGATTCAGGAGAAGCCACATCCAAAATGCACTCTTGAAATTCCTCTTCGGACACAATTGCATAGAGAGATAAATCTTGCTGTGGTTCCCCCCCTCTCTCAGGTAACACAACTGTGGGCAATGCTAATAGCACTAAGTGTGCCCTGTACTTCCTCCTGCTCAGCCCTGGTGCCGGAGTCCAACAACTCTGCTAAGCATTTTTCAGATATCTGGATTGAAACATTCCCATTGGCTTCACAATTACAGGTTTTCCTCACCTGGCGTAAAAAATAAAATTTAAAAAAATAGGGGTTTTTTCTTCTAAAAAGGAGGGAGATGTCAATAAAACTTGCCTGGCTGTTTCCCAGAACAACAGCATAATTCCTGCCCAAATGACAAACAAGCCTCACGACTTCTGTGCCTCCTCTCGCTCTCCAGCTCCTGCCAGGAGGGCACAGCCGGGGGGTCGGGCTCTGCTCCAGGGAACAGGGACAGGAGCAGCGGGAACGGCCTCAGCCGGGCCAGGGCAGCTCAGGGTGGGCACAGCAGGAATTTCCCCATGGAAAGGGGGCTCAGGAACTGCCCAGCCTGGAGGTGGCACTCAGAGCTCTGGGCTGGGGACAAGGCGGGGATCCCTTGGTGGGCACAGCTGGGACTCGATGATCCTGGAGGCTTTTTCCAAGCCAAACGATTCTGTGAGACACCCCAGTGCCCTCTGCCTTGCACAGAGACATGTCTCAGCCAGCAGACAGGCACTGCCCGCCCTTCTGTTGGGCTGGAGAACAAATCTACTCCTCGAGTAAGGAGTTTTTTAAAAATCCTTACAGGTATGAATAACAAAGCCTGAAAAGTCCCTGCAGACAAGGGCGTGTTTTTCCTGGTGGAAAATAGCCCGTGGTGATAATGCAGAACCCACAAGCCCACTAGGATTCACTGTAGCTCACCGAGCCCACCTCACTCCAGCACACCACGACTCTGAGTGCTCCACCCTGCAGCCCTTCTGTTCTTTTGCCTTGTTTTTCACCACCCTGCAGCCCTTCTGTTCTTTTGCCTTGTTTTTCTTCTTCCCATACCTTTCCCCTTACTTCGTTTTTCCTCCTTCCCCCCCATTCATTAACTTTCTGTGTTCACAAACAGGGTACAATGCACCTTGCCAGAACCAAGCTCTCACAAAGGCATCCCTGGGCAGCATCCCCAGCTGGACAGGCTGCAGCTCCCTCCCAGCTGATGGACGTGCAGCTTGCCAGCTTTTCTGTGGGACTGGAACCAGCTGGAGCAGCAGCTCAGAGCCAGAGAAGCCCACGTCCCCCAGGCCAGGGCTGCCTGGAAGCACACACACACACACACACACACACACAGGCACTGTCCTCTCACAGGTCAGCTTTCCTGCTAGTTAACCCCAGCTGTGAAATCCCAGAAATCTCTGGCAGGCTGTGTGCAAGCAGGGAGAGCACGGTGGGCACCCCGCAGCAGGCAGGGCACCCCAAGGGGTCGGGCAGGTGTGCTGTGCCCAACGCACAGCCCCGGGCACACCTGGCCTCACCTGGCACCACAGCCACGGGAAGGCTCCTCAATACGGGCATGGGGACAGCACAGCAGCCAGGAAGGGAAGCAAGGAGGGAGCAGCACAGCTGTCCCTTGGGCACGGCTCCCCAGAGCCCCGCTCTGCACTGCCCTGGGCCTGGATGGACCAGGAGCCAGCCCCACAGAGAGGCTGAACCAGCACAGCTTCCATCTCTGCCAAAGAACAAGCCAGGCCAGCTCTGACAGAAAAGATGCTGAAACAGTGGGGAGAGTTGAGAGAAGGTCCTTAGGACATACTCTGGAATACCAAGTTTACCCTTGGAGTCAACTCGGAGAGCTCAACCCACCCATCCCACCAAGGGCAGCAGCAGCCGTGGCCTCCCAGAGACAGACAGGGGTGTGACACACACACTGCTCCAGAGGAGATCCAGCAGCAGCTGGGGCTGCACAGGGGCACGCTGAGGAGAAACGGCCATTCCTAACAGAGGGAAACAGCAGAGAACCCTCTGGAGGCAGGTGTTCCACACCAGAGAGAGCACACACATCCCTGCTCAGCCCAGGCTGAGGAGAAACAGCCATTCCTAACAGAGGGAAACAGCAGAGAACCCTCTGGAGGCTGGTGTTCCACACCAGAGAGAGCACACACATCCCTGCTCAGCCCAGGACATCCCCATGCTGCCTCAGCCACAGCGCTGTGACAGAACCAGTGACTCAGTGAAGCCCCAAACCTGTCCCCAGGGAGTCAGGGACAAGACTGGAAGGTCTGCAACGATTTGGAGTGTGATCTTAGTACTGGTTGTGTTACTAGGGACTACAATAAATGTTAACCTTCTATTTACATACACCCTGACAAACTAACAGGGATTATCTGCTGGATTTCAGCGTCAGGCTCATCCTTGTGCAGAGATCCATCACAAGGAACCGCATACAGGCAAAATTGGACATACCAAATGGTCTTTTCCTTTTATATTCTTAATTGATTTCTCATTATATTGTTGTCACTAGTAACTCTTCCACATTATGTCACACACAAACCAAGTATCAACTGGCTTCTTTATCTAAGGAAGTTATTGGGATGTCTTAGGAGATCACCATAGCAACCGTGCCATGACAGTAAATATGAGTTCACTGGAACAACACTGTAATTGCTCTGAGCACACTCTAACAAGGAATTATGGAAAAGCAGGAGACATCAAGGAAGCGATGTGCCAATAATTGGGACACGGCGAAAGCGCTGATTGAAGGTACCTGGAGAGGTGTTCCCAGGCTCCTGCCAGCAGCCATTCAGCTGAGCTCACTCACCCTGGCTGGCTGCACACAGGCTCAGGGCAGAATTAAAAGCCTCTCAGAAAGAAATTCGTTTTCAGAATGTAATTGCAGCGGAGCCTCTGATTTGAGTGTCTTTACTCGGCTTGCTCGGTGTGAATTGCTAATAAAAACGTGTTGGAGAAATCAACCAGCTCTTGTGCCAGGAAAAGTTTGCCTGATTTAACCCGTCAGCTGCCAGAGCAGCACAGACAGGTGTGGTCCCCTCACCGAGGGAATCCCAGCAGACCCCGACCCTCACATCACTGCACTCAGACCCAGACTAACACATCGAACTCCCGGTTTACCCAGTGCACAATTCCAGCAGCCCCCATACACGGGGATTTTTGTGTGTGCTCGGTTGGTGCCACAGGGCCAACGCAGCATTCAGGAGCGCCCCGGCCGCCCGGCCCCCGTCTGCCGGCGCCGTGGCTCTCCCGACTCTTCCCCCACCCACAGTCGAAGTTTCCTTCCTTTGCTCCTCTGAAATTTCACCCTGCACCCTGCATTTCTAATGCAACGGTGGTATCTCACAGCGTATTCCCAACCCCCAGTTTGTATTTTGGGGAAAGCCCCAGAGCAGCTTTCTGCACGGGCAGCAGTGCTCGGCGCTGATGCCGGCGGCCCTTGGCCCTCCCTCGGTCCGAGCGGGGCAGTCCGTGCACAGAGCGAAACTTCGCTGCTGAGCCGTCCCCTCGCCCCCTTCCCAGCCCCCGTTTTAACGGCGGCCGCCCCGCGGCCGTGGGGTGTCCGTGGGCAGGGTCCCGCGTCCTGGGGGGAGGCAACGCTCGGCCGGACCCCGGGCACGGCCCCCGCTGCAGCCCCCGCTGCCCGCTCCGCCGGGGCACCCCAGGGCCGGGCGGGGCAGCTCGGCACCCCGGGACGGGCACCCCGGGACGGGCACCCCGGGACGGGCACCCCGGGACTGGCACCCGGGACGGGCGCCCCGGGACGGGCACCCCGGGACGGGCACCGGGACGGGCACCCGGGACAGGGCACCCCGGGACGGGCACCCGGGACGGGCACCCCGGGACAGGGCACCCCGGGACGGGCACCCCGGGACGGGCACCCCGGGACAGGGCACCCCGGGACGGGCACCCCGGGACGGGCAGGGACAGGGCACCGGGCTGGCAACCGGGGCACCGCGGCAACGGCGCCGCCGGGGCGGGGCAGGGCAGAGTGCCCCGGAGCTGGACATCCCGGGCAGGGCAGGGAACACTGTCCCTGAGCTGGACATCCCGGGCAGGGCAGGGAACACTGTCCCGGAGCTGGACATCCCGGGCAGGGCGGGCAGCCCGGAGCATCGCGGCCCGCACTCACCGTCCTCTCGCTCGTCGAAGACGGGTCTCTTGGAGGAGGAGGCGCTCGCTCCCATCCTCTTCTTCCACTTGCTCCAGTGAAACATCGGGGCAGGCGGCTGGCATGCCCTGCGGCCTCTCCCCGCCGGCCCGGCGGCTCCCGCGGCCGGCCCGCCGCCGCCCTCAGCGGCCCCGCGCCCCGGCGCCGCCCGCCCGCATGGCAGCGCCCGGCGCCGCCGCCTCCCGCCCGCTGCCCGCGGCGGCCACAGCGCGGCGGGGCGGGGACACAGCGGCGGGAGCGGAGCGGGGCCGGGGGAGGCGGGCGGGGCCGAGCGGGGCGGGGCCGAGCGGAGCGGGCCGGGAGCCGGGGGCGGGCCGGGGGATGCGGGCAGGGGGGTGGAGCGGGACCGGGGGATGCGGGCAGGGGGTGGAGCGGGACCGGGACCGGGGGATGCGGGCAGGGGGGTGGAGCGGGACCGGGACCGGGGGATGCGGGCAGCGGGGTGGAGCGGGACCGGGAGGAGGGGGCGGGTCGGTGGGAGCGGGCAGTGGGGGGAGCGGGACCGGGAAGAGGGGGCCGGGGGATGCGAGCAAGGGGGTGGAGAGGGACCGGGAGCCAGGGGCGGGCCGGTGGGATGCGGGCGGGCCGGGCGGAGCGGGACGGGGGTGGGACCGGGGCGGGCCGGGATGCTCCTCCCGGCCCCGCCCGCATCCCCCGGGCGCGGGGGCCGGGCCGGGCCGGGCCGTGGCCGTGCCGAGGGCGGCGCTCCGAACCCCGCGGCTCCCCGCGCTGAGCCCCGCCCGGCCCGCTGTCCCCGGGCCGGTGTCCCCGGCCCCGCTGCTCGAATCTCACGGCACAGACCGCACGGGCAGCAGCGGCCGCCGCGCTGCGGTCAGCCCAGCCCAGCCCAGCCTTTCCCCGGCGCTCGGCGGTGTCTGTGCCAGCGCACACCGCTCATCCTGCCTCGGTCCCTGGGGCTCTCTGCCGATATCGGAACTACTAAAAGCCATTCCCCCTTGTTCTGGCACTTGTAAACAGTCTCTCTCCATCCTTTTTGTAGGCCCCCTCCAGGCACTGGAGCGCCGCGATTAGGTCGCCACAAAGCTTTTTATTTTCCATGCTGGCCAATCCCAGCTCTCTCAGCCTTTCCCCACGGGACCAGAGCTCCATCCCTCAAACCATCTCATTGGCCTCCTGTGGACTTGCTCCAAAAAGCCGATGTGCTGGCGTGCCCAGGCTGGCGGCAGCGCTGCAGGTGCGGTCTCACCTGAACGGGGCAGAATCCCCCCCTGCCCTGCTGGCCACGCTGGGGGATCAGCCCAGCACAGGGGGGTTCTGGCTCCTGAGCTGGGGCATGGCCAGCTCTCACCCACCAGCGCCCCAGCTCCTCCCAGGGCATCCCCCAGCCTGCACTGAGACCAGCGGTTGCCCCGTTCCAGGCGTAGCACCAGCACTTGGTCTTGCTAAGGCTCGTGAGATTGTTGAGCTGGAACATGCTCGTGACTTGGGTTTCCGTGGCTTGCTGAACTGGAATGTCTCGTGGAATGGCTAATGAAAAGCATCTCAGGAACAACTCTCAGTGCCAGCAGACCATGTCAGAAACGTCATGGCAAGGGACAGCGCTGGAGCCAGTATACCACAGCTGTAACATCAGCAGTACTTTCGTGGTTCCTGAGATGCTGTTTCCCAAGTTTTCATTTAAAATTGATGCTGTTTTCTTTCCCAGCATGTTTTGAAATGGATACGTCAGTTATTGTGCTCCTCACAGAATGTGTGCGAGGAGGCAATCATTATTTCAAAGAGCCTGGAAGTTGTAAAAGGATTACAATGGAAGGGTATCATTTAAGAACAGTTTTCTAAAGGCAAAGAATAGTTCTCAAAGAGTATTTCTTTGAAAAATCAGAAAGAATTTGCTCTCAAATAAAAAGATAGAACACTTTTATACAAGGCAGTAATTTTAGCTTTGTTTAGGTATAGGTTTGTGCTTAAATACACTGTGAATCTCTGAGCTATCAGCTTTCCTCCTTCCTTTCTCCTGCCTTTATATTTTGTGGGAAAGTATGAAAGATGCCATCTAACAGCTCCAGTCAGTTGTCATTTCTTTCTCATTCTCTACTATTATTTGGACAATGAAATCCAGAGCACAGAGTCTTTTCCAATAAATTTTCAAGATAGGATTGGGACATAAGGATGTGTTTGTCCTCATGCCAGAGGGGGATTTCAGTCCACTCCATCTCCTAATTCCTTTCCCTGTGCAGAGGCACAGAGTGCAATACAGAGTTTGTTCAATTTATTCTTCACTGAGCAGCATAGTAAGTGGTTTTACCTTCCTAAACAGGAGTCAGAGACAAATAAAAGATCTTGTGAGTTTTTTTGTTTTTTTTTTTAAGTGCTCCATTATTGTAGCAGAATTATATTCATTTCAATTGTATTAATTTTCTACTTCAAGAACTTGAAAAGTGTCTCCCTTTCTGTTCCTTGGGCACTCGTGTCTGACAGCAATTTGAAACCCAGGGAGGGACGTGCAGTGAAAGATGCTGATCCCCTCAGCAGCACCTGCATGTCTCAGCACAGGTCACCCACCTCAGCGACACAACTCCAGTCACTGAGGAAAATGACCAGTCATAACTGGTGCCAGTCCTGCAGGAGGGAAAAACGGAAATCCAAAACCTGCTCTACAGTGGTCCAGTGTAGGAAAGGGAAATGGAGAGAAAATTCTGCCTTCTTACATATCCCGGTCTCCAGGGAAACAGAGAACCACTTTGTGTTTGAAATGAGGGAGTTTAAATAAAAGCTGACTTTCTCAGTAATTTATTCTTCAAACATCTTTGGCTGTAGCTGTGACTGCACCTCTAAGGGGCAAACGTGCAATTTGGGTGGCCCCTGGGTCACTGGGAACAGGCTGTCCTTGAAAACACTTGGAGTTCATTACTCCTTTTTTCAGTTTTTCCTCTTTGTTTCCAGTCTTGTTTAGTGGTTTACATTTTATGAAGAGACAATCAGGCATTTTACCAGTGGAAGTCCTGGGGATTCTCTGTGCGTGCCTGGCAGTCCTGGCACTGGGAGCACTCAGCAGATTGGGTGGTTTGCTTAGATCACAACAGACAAATAGCTGCGAGAAGGTTCTGTTCCTCCTCGGGAAGGCAGGAGGGAACCGTATGGAAAGCAGGGTGGGCAGTGCCCAGCCCTGCCTGAGGGCACAGCGTGTGCCAGGTGTGAAGGAGGGGCTGGAGTCAGTGCAGCCCATGGGTCAGAGCAGCCCTGGGTCAGTGCAGCCCTGGGTGGGTCAGAGCAGCCTTGGGTGGGTCAGAGCAGCCATGGGTCAGAGCAGCCCTGGGTGGGTCAGAGCAGCCCATGGGTCAGAGCAGCCTTGGGTGGGTCAGAGCAGCCCATGGGTCAGAGCAGCCCTGGGTGGGTCAGTGCAGCCCATGGGTCAGAGCAGCCCTGGGTCAGAGCAGCCCTGGGTGGGTCAGAGCAGCCTTGGGTGGGTCAGAGCAGCCCATGGGTCAGAGCAGCCCTGGGTGGGTCAGAGCAGCCCATGGGTCAGAGCAGCCTTGGGTGGGTCAGAGCAGCCCATGGGTCAGAGCAGCCCTGGGTGGGTCAGTGCAGCCCTGGGTGGGTCAGTACAGCCCTGGGTGGGTCAGAGCAGCCCTGGGTGGGTCAGAGCAGCCCATGGGTCAGTGCAGCCCATGGGTCAGTGCAGCCCTGGGTCAGTGCAGCCCTGGGTGGGTCAGAGCAGCCCTGGGTAGGTCAGTGCAGCCCATGGGTCAGTGCAGCCCTGGGTGGGTCAGAGCAGCCCATGGGTCAGTGCAGCCCTGGGTCAGAGCAGCCCTGGGTGGGTCAGAGCAGCCCTGGGTGGGTCAGTGCAGCCCATGGGTCAGAGCAGCCCTGGGTGGGTCAGAGCAGCCCTGGGTGGGTCAGTGCAGCCCATGGGTCAGTGCAGCCCTGCGTGGGTCAGAGCAGCCCTGGGTGGGTCTGAGCAGCCCTGGGTGGGTCAGTGCAGCCCTGGGTGGGTCAGTGCAGCCCTGGGTCAGTGCAGCCCATGGGTCAGAGCAGCTCTGGGTAGGTCAGAGCAGCCCATGGGTCAGTGCAGCCCTGGGTCAGAGCAGCCCTGGGTGGGTCAGAGCAGCCCTGGGTGGGTCAGTGCAGCCCTGGGTGGGTCAGAGCAGCCCTGGGTGGGTCAGTGCAGCCCTGGCTGGGTCAGTGCAGCCCTGGGTCAGTGCAGCCCTGGGTAGGTCAGTGCAGCCCTGGGTGGGTCAGAGCAGCCCTGGGTGGGTCAGTGCAGCCCATGGGTCAGTGCAGCCCTGGGTCAGAGCAGCCCTGGGTGGGTCAGTGCAGCCCTGGGTGGGTCAGAGCAGCCCTGGGTGGGTCAGTGCAGCCCTGGGCACAGAATCTGGCACCACAGGGCTCCACCTGGCTGAGAGCAGAGCCTGCCAGAGGGCACAGCCACCACTCGCACCTTTGGGAGAGTTGGTCTTTTCCCATCCACCTTTTCATTTATGTATTCACTCTTTTCCCACAGATTCAGAAATAAGAGTTTTCTTTCACTTCACCAGCCATGAAATCACCTCCAGCCTTACAGAATGGCATATGCTGAGCCAAACTCACTCTCTGTCCAGTCAGAACCATCATCAAAATCCACTGATTCAATGGGCAAAGTCAATGGGCATTATTTAACTGGGAGATGCAATTAAGCCAAATAAATTCTTTATTAAATTCCCAGATTATTATTTTAATCAAAGTATTTGTATCAGTATTATTCATGCCACTTTTCTCAAATGCCTCAGTTCTGCAAATGAATGAGTCTTCTTTGAGGAATGACTGATCATTCTCATTTCCAAGCATCATGAGCTGAGTATTTCACATCGTGTCAAAATTAGTTTGAGGGAAACTGCA
This sequence comes from Diglossa brunneiventris, assembly GCA_019023105.1. Classification (NCBI taxonomy): domain Eukaryota; kingdom Metazoa; phylum Chordata; class Aves; order Passeriformes; family Thraupidae; genus Diglossa; species Diglossa brunneiventris. The sequence continues at coordinate 35,346,487 of CM032359.1, forward strand.
GATAATATTTAAACTTCCACTGTTAATCTCACATTTCAATTAAGCAGCACAGATCCTGGAGTTTTCCTTGTTATGCTGTGCCCTACTGGGAGCTATTACAGTTCCCATTCTGTCGTGTTTCTGGTGGCACAAAATGATTACAGTTTTCTCCTTTCATTGCTGTAAATCAGGATCAGGTTCCCTGGTATCAGTGAAGCTATCCTGACTAAAACCAGTGTAAACAGAAATAGAACTGCCTGAAGCAGCATGATGTTCTTCATGGTTATCTGGTCTCAGGGAGCTGATGAAGCGGTTTCCAAACAAAAATACCACCAATTATCACAAAATTGCAAAGGAGGAAAATACTGTGAGAAACTCCTAATTTGGGCAGGGAAACTAGGGGGGCAAGATACCATGATATTAAATTCCTTAAAAAGCCCTGTCCTGGTTATTATGGCTGTAATTGCAACATGTTTAAGATGATGAAAGGAATATTACTGTGATTCCCAAAATTCACATGCCTTCTTCATCGAGAAGAAAGCCTACAGAGAAAAGCCTGTGTTTATTTTAAAAGTCCCTCTAACAGAACACATAATTCTTTCAATAAACATTACATAAGGGGGAAATTTCACATATTTTCCTATCATTAGTGTTTCTGTAAATACTGCCAATTCTATTTTTAAAGATGCTAATAGTAATGTCTTGGAGCCAGCTGTTCAAAGTCTTTTAACACCACCACAGTTAAGTAATAGATTGTGTTAGAAGACAGGGGTTTGATGGATGGAGCACTCAGTGGATATGGAGCTGGCTGGATGGGCACACACAAAGGTGTGATCAGGGCCCTGTGTCCCAGTGGCACCCTCAGGGGCTGGGGTGGGCACAGTTTAATGTCCCAGACAGGGACAGTGGCGCTGAGAGTGACCCTGAGCCGGGTGTGGGCCCCACTCCGGAGGGAAGGGATGGGGCACCCAGAGGGCCCGGGCAGGCTGCAGGGCTGGAGTCCGACCAGGCCAAGCACAGAGGCCTGCGCAAGGCCAGGGCAGTCCCCAGCCCAAATCACCACAGGCTGGGGGCGAGCAGCCCTGGCAGGCGGAGCTGGGGGCGCTGGGCACGGCCCAGACACGGCCCTGGCACCCCAGAGCTGCCCCACGTGCTGGGCTGGTCCCCAGCGTGCGGTGGGGGATTCTGCCCCTCTGCCCCCTCAGGTGAGAGCAGAGCTGCCCCGGCCCTGGGGACAACAGCAGCACAAGGACCTGGAGCTGCTGGAGAGAGCCCAGAGGGGCCCTGAGCTGCTGCAGGGCTGGAGCCCCTGAGCTGCTGCAGGGCTGGAGCCCCTGAGCTGCTGCAGGGCTGGAGCCCTGAGCTGCTGCAGGGCTGGAGCCCCTCTGCTCCCAGGGAGCCAGCCTGGACACCTGGGGGCTCACCTGGACAGGAGCAGCTCCAGGGACACCTCAGAGCCCCTGGCAGGGCCTGAAGGGGCTCCAGGGGAGCTGCAGAGGGACTGGGGACAAGGATGGAGGGACAGGACACAGGGAATGGCTCCCAGTGCCAGAGGGCAGGGCTGGATGGGATGTTGGGAATTGGGAATTGTTCCCTGGCAGGGTGGGCAGCCCTGGCACAGGTGCCCAGAGCAGCTGGGCTGCCCCTGGATCCCTGGCAGTGCCCAAGGCCAGGCTGGACACTGGGGCTGGGAGCACCTGGGGCAGTGGGAGGTGTCCCTGCCATGGCTGGGGTGGCACTGGGGGGGTTTGGGGTCCCTCCCAGCCCATCCCGTGGTTCTGTGCTGACCCACAGTGCCACAGGAGCAGAGCAGAGCCCGAGCAGCCTGGAGCCAAGGTTTGAGCACTGTGGCAGGGCAGGCTGGCGCCCCTCAGCAGCCCTGCAGGTGCCCGAGCAGCCCCGGGGCACCACGGGCCCTTTCCCAGCCCAAAGTGTGATCCAAGTGCTGCCTCCCTCCTGCCCAGCTCCCGCCGCCCACGCTGCTGAGGTAACGCAGCTCCTGCAGTTGCTTGTTTTGTTTAGCCTTTTGCAGTATCAAATCTGCATCCTGCTTAATTTTCTCTATGCTGTGATGCTTGCCTAATCGTGTGAAAGAGCCATTTTATTTCTGGCACTACTTGAGCAATTCAGCCCTTTAATTTTTTGTGACTTCTGCCTCCTTTAAGTTGTTGTTGTTTTTCTTTCCATTTACACGTCTGTTTGCTTTTCTCCTTGTGCCATTCATTTATTTAGATTAACCAAATGTTTTACTACGAAATTAGGGACATATGCTGCTACAGTTTAATAGGATGCATTCTGAGAATTCAGTCTTTTAGTTCTGGCTGCTGCTTTGGGACTGGAGCTCGTGACTCTGGCTTGCTGAAAGTCAAATGAAGCTATGGAGAGACGTATTTATTGACTTTTGCTCTACTATTTCTTTCTGCCTCATTAGGATAAAATCTTCTTAGATAGTGCCATGTTAAAGGAGTGGTATTGTGTTACTGTGCTGATGCTGCAGAGAACTCAGGCTTCAGTGAGGAGCTCGAACTGGACAACCAGATTTGAAAAAGGAACACTGAAAGTCCTGCTTTAAGATGATTTACCTAAGTTATGGATCTTTCCCAGCCCACTTTCTCTCCCTGAAATGTCAGTGATCTTGTTTCACCATTATTGTTGTGCTACAAAATTCTAAACACAATGCTGAGATCAAAACTAGCTGAAATAATCCCTGCTTTAATTAATGGAACGATGTCATTGCTTTCAATCCTAATGTATTTTCTCATGTAACCTTAAATAAAATTACACTCAAATATTTTTTGTTTTGGGTAAACAAATACAAAGCAATACTTCTTCCAGCACTTCCTTGCCATTGATCCATTTGCATTCATCATTAATATTGCCCTCTGGTTTACAAATACTGCCTGTAATTAGGATTTAATTACCGAAGTAGCTTCAAAGAAAATGTATTCCAGGAAAAGCATAATGTAATGACTAGTCATTCCTGCTTTTTCTTAAAATAAGGTAATAGCCTGTTTAGTAGCATCTGTCTGTTCAAAGCAGAGGTGCATCCATGCTGGGGAGCAGGTGCTTGCCTCATTCAGTCCAGGTAAGGGGATTTCTTAAGAACTTGTGCCCCCAACAAAACAAAACGAAAAATAAATTAAAAAAAAAAAAAAAGAAAAAACCAAAACAATAAGAAAAACATAAAAATCCATGAAGATTTAGGCCAGCTGAGTTGTGCATTGGAGCCAAGTGCTCCTGTGGAACAGCAGCACGATTTGGCACTGCAGGACAGCACAGGGTTTAGGAACTCTGAGGTTTCTGGGGAAGTGGAAGCTTTCAAGGTCCCAGGTGCTGCCACCCGCAGCAGGCTCCTGTCTGGGCGGGTCGGGAGTTCCCAGTCCCGGGGCTGATCCAGGTGGGAGCAGCGGGGGCAGCGTCTCCAGCTGTGGGACGTGTTCAGTTTCCACGTGTGGGATCCAACCAGATGTTTCCTGTTCGCCAAAAATGTCTTTCCAGGCTGTCTCTTTTGCCGTGGGATGGTTCTACACCTGCGGGTGTGCCCTGTGTGAGGGTGTTAACTGTTCTCCCCTGCACAGGGGACCAACCTCAGGGACAGGCAGTGCGGCCCTGCCTTACAGTGCCAGGCTGATCTCCACCCCTGCATTCAGCATTTCATGGAGGCACAGGATGGGCTGGGTGGACATCAAAGCTCATCCCACCCCTGCCCTAGGCAGGGCTCCCTTCCACTATCCCAGGCTGCTCCAAGCCCCCGTCTGGGACAGGGATGGGGCGGCCACAGCCTCTCTGGGCAACCTACACATTCTCAGCTATGGTCTCTAATTCCCGGATTTTATTTTTTTAAGAAAAAATCCTAGACTAAATCACTTCCATGTGCAGTCGGTGTAGTTGTGCATTCTTTAATGCCCTTTAGGTGTTCTTCCCACAGAAACGTGGCGCCCCTGACAGTGCTCACGTGTGACATTTTACACACCAAGCAGTACCAGCCCCTCTTTCTGGGTTTAAAACATGTTTGTGTTTTTCTCTCTCAGAACTGGCATCCAGAAGAAAACGTCCTATCAACAATTCCTGACAAATTGTTTCAGAAGCTGCCAGATCTGCTTTGGCTGGTTCTCCAGCCTGAAAGGATTAAAGCTTCCCCATGCAATTGGTTACCACAAGTAAGATCACTGGTCACACAGACAATCTAATAACAATTCTATTTATCTTCCACTTGCCTGACTGTAATTTCATTGCAACAGTCAGACTTTGAGATGCTTTATTTGGTACTGCCTTTGGTGCAGGGGAATGGTAGAGCAGCTTAATGTTGTTTGCTGAAGCTCAGATGAACTGAAAGGTCCAGCTGATATCACAGGGCGAATCTCTAAACTCTTTTAACTTCAGAAATGTGAGAGCTGTTGCTTTTTGATGTGAGATTTGTACCATTTTCATCGGGTGGCTGTTTTGATGGTGCTGTAGGGGAAGGGGAAATGCAGAGCCACAGTCACAAACAGCAGTCTGTCCTGGTGGCAGTGAAGGACAGCTCTGCCAGAGAGAGCTCCCCATCCCTCTGCTGTCGATGGCTGTCTGACAGGTATTTATCACTCTTGGGAGCATTGATTGTCTGTCCCTGGTCAGATGAGGAGTGCAGGGAGGAAGGTTCACCACAATGACACCCACTCTGACGAGTGACACTTGCTCTCCCCTTGCCATGAGCACCAAACTAACTTCTCACCAGCCTTGTTGGTGCCCTTGGACAGCTCCTTGCTTCTCACTCCAGAAGTGGAAGACAAGAAGTCCCAATATGTGGTAATTAACTGGAACAGAGACAATTTTTTACTGGAAGGAAAGAAAAGACCAGCACAGACCAGCTTGTTTGCAGTAGTGGTACTAAAATAAAAATTTCTGTGAGAATATTGAGGGGGGAAAGGAGACAGGGAAAAAAAAAAATCCCAAACACAATATGATGGTGCCTCTGGGGAAATTCTCCATAGCATTCCACCCTGTGAGGGTGGGCAGCCCTGGCACAGGTGCCCAGAGCAGCTGGGGCTGCCCCTGGATCCCTGGCAGTGCCCAAGGCCAGGCTGGACACTGGGGCTGGGAGCACCTGGGGCAGTGGGAGGTGTCCCTGCCATGGCAGGGGTGGCACTGGGGGGATTTGGGGTCCCTCTCAACCCAAACCTTTCTATTCCGTGGTTCTATCTTGTGACCGAAACAAGGTGCTTAAAGGTATTTTAAGATCTCCTGTTTGTGAATCATTACATATTCCACTTGTGATTAGACAAATGCAGCAAATGAAGGTTATGTCTCCAAAAATAGCTGGAAAATACCAAGGTTTGAAATGCAGCTCTCATGTCCAATTTTTAAATTGGACAGGTGGGAATATTTTGATGTGGTTTTGAGTTGTGTGTTCCTCATTGTATGAGGGGTTCCTCAAATCTAATGGCAGTTATTAGTCCCTTCATGTGTTGTGCTTTGTCTTGTTTGTGTTTCCCACTGACTTCAACCAGCAGCTCAGCTTTTAGGAAATGCCCATCAGAAATGTCCGCTGAATATTCCTTAGTTGCCTTTTGTCCTTATTACATGTTGGTCCACAAGCTGTATTCCAAGCTATTTGGAAATTCTGTGGGTATCCTTTCCCTCCTTTTCTGCTTTAAAAGCCATTGAATTTCCCACTTCAAAATGTGAATGTGAACACAGTGCTTTCAGCTTTGACTGAATTGAAAAGTCTTAAAATATTGCCACAAATGTTAATGTGGTGTTGAACAGCTGCCAAGATGTTTGTTTCTCCTTCCTAGAGGTAATGAAATATTATGACTGAAACTACCGAGCTTCCTTAGTGTTTGTTTTGTTGAGTTTTAACAGTAAACAAGTCGATTTGCAGTGCTGGGAAATAAACCCAGCCCTTTGTCTGGAGAGTTTCATTCGAGCTGATCTGCTGCTGGATATCAAGGCTGTTTAAAGGAATGCTATTGCAATGGTGAAAGGGAAGCAGTGACAGATCAGGAGTAGCTGAGGCTGGTTTGTGTTCAGTCTCCGTTTGGTGGCCGTGGGGACGGTCACCCTGCCGGTGCCGGCTGAGGTGTGGAGCACACGCAGCAGCCCCGAGCCTTTCACAGCTCCACAACAACACAACAGCAGCTGCTTTCTGAGCCCCGACGTGTTCCAGGAGCTCAGGGCTTGACTAAATGTTACCAGGTTCTCAGATAGATCAAAACCCATTATCTTGTGTGTGACATGGATGTCTGCTGTGCCCGATGCAAAGCTGCTTCCCAGAACAGGAGCACCAGAGCTCTCAAAAAGGAAGTTGATGAAATTAAATAAAAACAGGGCATATTTCTTCTAATCTTATTATCGAAAATGGCTGAGCAGCTTTTGCTCAGATTTAGCCAGAGGAAGGCACTCAGCAACCCAAAGACTAAAGCTCAGCAAAATGATGAACAACAAATGATGTGTTTATAACGGGCACAGTCAGTATGACACTTTAAAGTGATAAGCAGGATTTGCAAAGATCAAATACTAAATATTGGAGCAGTGTATAATGAATGGGCATAAATGCAAACTTCAGATTGTCACACTGGAAATCTTTGGGCTGTGTTGTTTTCCAGCTCTGATGTTAATGCTGGAGAAGTCTGGATTTGTCTTGTGTGCCTTTCCTACTCTTTTCTGCTGAAGGAAACAAAGACAGGAAAAAATTAAAGAGGAAAAATATTCTTGTGTTTCTATTTAATTCAGTGAACTCTGCTTTTGCAGTTGCTACTCTTTCCTGTTTTATTGATAAGGCAATTGAAAACTCTGCTTTTGGAAAGGAATCCTGTAAACGAGCTCCCACAGAGCTTGGTGAGTGCCCACTTCTGGTTTGAAGATGTCAAAGATTGTTTTGGCTCTCAGTGTTGAATTCTGTCATTAGACCTTAAAATATTTGATATTTATCCAAGGAATGGGATTGATTTCTTGTAAATGTGTTGGGGGGGGGGGGGGAATTACTTTTGTTATTTATAATGACAGAATCCCAGCCTGGTTTGGGTTGGAGGGACCCCAAATCCCCCCCAGTGACAGACACTCCATTCCTGCCTCACATGAGCAGCCTGTCCCTGGAAAACTCTGCTCTATTTTCCCAAGCTGAGCAGTGACACATCACAACGATGTTATCTGACTACTGAAGTGTCTCTGCATCCCCAGAACAGAATGGGCCGCAGCCTGCTGCCTTCCTGCAGTGAATCTGCTGCCATGCACTGCACTGCTCTGGCCAGGCCCTGGATCTGGCTTTGTGCCCTGCCACCCTTTGATGATTGCAGCTTTCCAGGCTGTTCCTGAGCTCAGGGGTTTCCTGCCATGTGTGCCATTTGTCGTGGCTCTGGAGGAGGCTGCTGGTGCTCCTGCTGTGCTGCAGGCTTTGTTCAGCAATGCAATGCTCAGGAGCTCTGCAGGGACCCAGGGCAGGATTTGGGAGCAGCACAGTGACAGATGGCTGAGGCACCGAGGCTCCCGAGCTGTGCTGGCTCTGGCACAGCAGAGGTGCCCATTTGGGATGGCAGGATTTGGGATCATGGCACTGACAGATGGCTGAGGCACCGAGGCTCCCGAGCTGTGCTGGCTCTGGCACAGCAGAGGTGCCCATTTGGGGTTTTGGGGATCATGGCACTGACAGATGGCTGAGGCACCGAGGCTCCTGAGCTGGTGCTGGCTCTGGCACAGCAGAGGTGCCCATTTGGGATGGCAGGATTTGGGAGCAGCATGGCACTGACAGATGGCTGAGGCACCGAGGCTCCCGAGCTGTGCTGGCTCTGGCACAGCAGAGGTGCCCATTTGGGGTTTTGGGGAGCATGGCACTGACAGATGGCTGAGGCACCGAGGCTCCTGAGCTGTGCTGGCTCTGGCACAGCAGAGGTGCCCATCCTGGCCAGCAGTGCCAGCAGGGTTTGCTCCATCCCTCCCTCACATCCTCCTGGTATTGTCAGCACTGCCAGGGACTGGTGAGGCTGGCAGGACTGGGCCAGGCTGTCCTAGCAAAGCCCAGCTTTGTCTGCTCTGCTGCCTTGGCAGTGCCCAGGGTGGGTGGCACTGTGGGACAGTGGCACAGCACCGGGCTGTCACATCCATGGGCTGTGTTCACAGAGCCTGTCCCCTGTCCCAGGGCTGCTCCAGGCTCTTCTCTGCCGGGGTGAGCCCTGGGCAGCACAATGGTCCCACCGTGGCTGAAGGAGGCCCAGTGCAAGGACTTGCCCCAGTGCACATCCCTGAAGGCATTTCCCCGTGCCTGCCAGGCTCCTAGGGCAGCCCACATCACGTTCTGCAGTCACAGGGACATGGACACTGCCAGCAGCCCACCTGTGACCTGGGAGAACACCTGGAATTGGCCTGGGACACAGGGAGCTGTTGGCAAAACCCAGTGAATTTTTACAGAACACATGTTTTCACATGAGAGTTTTTTCTGAAAAAGGTATGTTTCATGAGCTGATTTCCAGCCCACTCCTCCTCCATTCCCCACTGTCCCCAGGCTGCACACCTGCCATCAGAAGCACCTGGATCAGGGACAGAACAGGACACAGAGCTGCAGCGGCAGCACTGACTCAGGAACCACCCTGCACTGCTGTCTTCTCTTCCAGTGAGCAGAACACCAGTCTTATGGCTCTGGTACCAATCAAAATATATCAATATACCAATCAATATCAATCAAAAATCTGTAAGGCCATCTGAGGTCAGTTTGGAGGCTGATCCATGATAATTCTGCCTCAGCTGTTAGACTTGGGCATGTTTTCCTGTAGACCTGGAATGAATTCTCAGTGCTCACCTTTGATTGAACTTTCTGTTGTTGTCAAAAGTCACCTGCTCAATGAATGTGACTCCTTTGGAAGGGAGGCAGAAGGCTGAAAAGTGACAAATCACTTTTGTTATTTACCCGTGGCTGTTCCTAAACCTGGTTCCCCTGATTCATGGAGAATTGTCATAAATAGCAGAGATGAAAAGTTCACTGCCCAGGCCTCAGCCTCCTGTGCTGTAAACGGGGCTGAGAGTACAGTTATCAACTGTCCAGCCACTAAAGAAAGCTCAGGCACTGGAGAATTGTGTGGCTGCCTCCACCCAAGAGTTCCTCAGAACTGTCAGTGATTTAGGAGCAATTCCAGAGTGAAGCTCCTCAGGAGGGGCTGTGGTTTGAACTGCCTGGCTTTGTAAGGGATGCTGAAAGGGGCAGTGCCAGTTTGCCCCCCGGGCGTGCCAGTGCCAGGGCAACTTCCCCCTGCACTCAGATCAGTGTTCAAACCTCAGTGGCTTCCAGCAAGATAAAAAGAGATTGCATTTTTCCAATAGTGAAGTCATCTGTGACTCATTTTGATCGTGTCTGGTTAAAAATAGATTCAGTTTCTTCATAATAAACTATTTTAAATCTGATTCTATTCCCAAATAGTCCTTTACAAGTTGCATTTTCAAAGCCATTTCTGCTTGTTAATAACACAACTCTTCCATTTCGGCATTTGTAATTTATTAATATTTGAAGTCATTTCCTTATTTGTGACTCATGGGATTATGAAAAGGTGTTCTGGTAATTGTGTCTTGCTTAGCAAAGGTTTGGGTTTGGGTGGTGGGGATGCCTTCAGTTTGCTGAACCCCAAAGCTGAGCAGTGCCCCAGGGATGGGTCGGGGCACGGGGATGCTCACTGCTCTGACAGGGACAGGGTCCTGCAGGAGCTCTGCAGGCATTGCCATCCACAAAACCAGCAGCAGGAATTGCACAGCAGCACATTTAGTCTGTGCAATGAACACGTATTTTCAGTTTTATCCACTTCTGTTACTCTGTACCATAATTACATGTAGGGCACTTCTGGGCTGAGTTTTTGCTTTGTAGGCAAGTTCTTCCTTTATGTGTTTTTTCCTGGCCATTTTGCCTGCCTGGAATATTTCCACTGCTCTGTGGTCCCAGGTAATTCCTCTTTCCTGTCCTCTCCTCAGAGCTCCTGGACTTTTTACAGGAGTGTGTAGGGATGGGACAAGGGGCAATGGCTTCAAACTGAAAGTGAGTGGGTTAAGATTAAATATTGGGAATGGGAATTGTTCCTGCCAGGGTGGGCAGCCCTGGCACAGGTGCCCAGAACAGCTGGGGCTGCCCCTGGATCCCTGGCAGTGCCCAAGGCCAGGCTGGACATTGGGATGGGATGGGATGGGATGGGATGGGATGGGATGGGATGGGATGGGATGGGATGGGATGGGATGGGATGGGATGGGATGGATGGGATGGGATGGGATGGGATGGGATGGGATGGGATGGGATAATGGGATGGGATAATGGGATGGGATAATGGGATGGGATAATGGGATGGGATGGGATGGGATGGGATGGGATGGGATGGGATGGGATGGGATGGGATGGGATGGGATGGGATGGGATGGGATGGGATGGGATGAGCTTTAAGGTCCCTTCCAGCCCAGGCTGTTCTGTGGTTCTGTGAGACACTGGAGGCTGATCCACCTTGTTCCCTCACAGACTTTAACTGCAGTAGATAAAATGCCGTTCTGCAGCCAGTGTGTGGCACACGTGCAGTGCAGTTAAACTTTCCTCCAGCTTTCAGTGTAAGAGGGACAAAGCCACGTTCCTTGGCAGCAGCAGCAGGACTGCACATCCCTGGTGTGGCTGGGGGAGCTCTGTGGGCAGAGGCTGTGGGCACCTCTCCTCGTTGAGAGGAATCCATCTGCCCTTGCCCCTCAGCTCTCTGTCCCCAGAGAAGCAGCCGTGAGGGATCAGCTGCTGCCCCCACCGTGCTGCCTGGAAAACTCCTGCCCACCCTCAGTGTCCCAGAGCCCCAGTGCCTCCCCTGCTGCCCCTGCCCTGCAGTGCCTCTCGTGCTGGGCTTTGCTTTCTCTTTTCCAGTGCACCTTGTCAATATTGCAGGAGTTGGCATTTCCAGGGAAGTGCTGTCAAATGGAGCTGCTAATCACACTGCAAGATTTGTTTTGTAACATTCCTTTCAGCTTTAATTACTGGTAATTTAGAACCAAAGAGCTGTGCCATGAGCAATGTATTTGTCATTTCTGCAAGTGAGGTTTTAGAGAAACATTCAAAAAGGGCAAATACATTATTTCATACTGGAATGAGGGAGGCAGACAGACACAGGCAGAATTTTAAGCAGCCAGCCTGTCAAAGGTGAGGCAGGTTGGACTGTACAGCTGAGCTGGGAAAGGAGATTTGCAGTGACTCCAGCAGTACAATGTGAAAAATATATCCTGATTGAGATTGGCTGTGGGGCTTTTGGTGCTGCGCTTCCAAAATACATCTTTATAAACCATATGTCCATCTAAGATAAATGTCAGGACAATGTATGATGCTACCTTTCTCTTACAGGCTTGGTACATTTATTTCTCAAAGATTTACCAGATTTCAGCTGTTGTGCTTTTGTTTGAATCAAAAATAATGAAAGTATTATTTAATTCTGCAAAATCCAGTTAGACAGGGAAGATCGTTTCTTTTGTTTACTGCTATGAAACATAATTTATAAATGTTTACAAAATCAGAAGAAACCTGTTTTCTGAAATGGATTGTGCATCTTTGGCACTGTGTTCCCACCTCAGCAGGCAGAGAGAGAGGCCTGACAGGTGAGTGCCACCCTGCCTGTCACCCTCTCTCTGTGTGCTGCACACATTTCTGTTCAGGGGACAAGGGGTGCTCGTGGATTCCCCGGACAAGGAGGGGTCTGGTGATGCTGGGACTGAGGAGCAATAGAGACACAAAGAATTCAGCAGCAGCAGAAAGTCACAGTGAACTAGAAAGAAAACATGGAAAACTTCAGTTAAAAACTTCAGTTCCTTTTCTTTCATATGAAGAAAAATAATACAGTATAAAAAAATTATTTATCAAAATAATGCATTCATTTATGAGTGGGTGGTAGCACTGGGTTAGCTGACAAAGTTCATTCTGTCTGTCTAAGATTGAATAGGGCAAACAATTTGTGTAGAGAAACAGTCAAAAATTTTAAAAACCAAATTTAGAAAATCCATGAAAATTTGCAAAGCTATTAAACAACAGGAGAATATAAGGCCAAAAAAAAAGAAAAATAAGAAAAGCATGCAGGCAATCAGTACAAGCATGACAGTCTGTTTTGGACTAGTTAAGAACCACTTGACTTGGCCAACTAAATGATTTAAGGTAGTATAGAGTGTCTGCCCAAGTAGAACTGGTAATTCTCATAGAAATCAGAAACCCAGGGAACCCCAGCCCCTGCCTTGGCTCAGCTGCCCTGGCCCTGGGCACTGGCCCACCCTCTGCCAGCCCTGGGCACTGGCCCAACCTCTGCCAGCCCTGGGCACTCACCCACCTCTGCCAGCCCTGGGCACTGGCCCAACCTCTGCCAGCCCTGGGCACTGGCCCAACCTCTGCCAGCCCTGGGCACTGGCCCAACCTCTGCCAGCCCTGGGCACTCACCCACCTCTGCCAGCCCTGGGCACTGGCCCAACCTCTGCCAGCCTGGGCACTGGCCCACCTCTGCCAGCCCTGGGCACTGGCCCACCCTCTACCAGCCCTGGGCACTGGCCCACCTCTGCCAGCCTGGGCACTGGCCCACCTCTGCCAGCCCTGGGCACTGGCCCAACCTCTGCCAGCCTGGGCACTGGCCCACCTCTGCCAGCCCTGGGCACTGGCCCACCTCTGCCAGCCCTGGGCACTGGCCCACCTCTGCCAGCCCTGGGCACTGGCCCAACCTCTGCCAGCCCTGGGCACTGGCCCACCTCTGCCAGCCTGGGCACTGGCCCAACTCTGCCAGCCTGGGCACTGGCCCAACCTCTGCCAGCCCTGGGCACTCACCCACCTCTGCCAGCCCTGGGCACTGGCCCAACCTCTGCCAGCCCTGGGCACTGGCCCAACCTCTGCCAGCCCTGGGCACTGGCCCACCTCTGCCAGCCCTGGGCACTGGCCCACCTCTGCCAGCCCTGGGCACTGGCCCACCCTCTACCAGCCCTGGGCACTCACCCACCTCTGCCAGCCCTGGGCACTGGCCCACCTCTGCCAGCCCTGGGCACTGGCCCACCTCTGCCAGCCCTGGTCCCCCCGGTCCCTTCAGCTGGGGCTGGCCCAACGTCCCTGCTCCCCAGGAAACCTCCCTGCCCTGAGAGCCCCAGCTGAGCCGCTGGCATTGCCACGGGGTCCTACAAAGGGAATAAATCCCTCTTGGGGCGTGCTGGGAATGCACAGCTACCCTGGATGGAGCCTCAGGCATGTTGGAGGTGTATTTGGGTGCCTCCACTGGAGCTTGCTGGCAGGAAAGAGTGAGCCAAGGGACAATTTTCCTGTGGCCTTCTCAGTGAGGAGCATCACCCAGCTTTGCAGCCGGGGGGATGCTGGGGGCCAGGAGAAGTCAGGACAGAGAATGCGCCAGTGGTGTGATCAAATATCAGCCTGAGGATCTGAGAGCCCTGAGTGGAGGGGGAGGCTGTGTGTGTGCGAGAGAGGCAGCAGCACCCACCCAGGGAATGTCAAACACCAGGGGAGTGAGGCTGTGTGTGTGAGAGAGGCAGCAGCACTCACCCAGAGAATGTCAGAGAACACCAGGGCAGGCTGTGTGTGCGAGAGAGGCAGCAGCACCCACCCAGGGAATGTCAGAGAGCACCAGGGGAGTGAAGCTGTGTGTGTGAGAGAGGCAGCAGCACCCACCCAGGGAATGTCAGAGAGCACCAGGGCAGGCTGTGTGTGTGAGAGAGGCAGCAGCACCCACCCAGGGAATGTCAGAGAGCACCAGGGCAGGCTGTGTGTGTGAGAGAGGCAGCAGCACTCACCCAGGGAATGTCAGAGAGCACCAGGGCAGGCTGTGTGTGTGAGAGAGGCAGCAGCACTCACCCAGGGAATGTCAGAGAACACCAGGGGAGTGAGGCTGTGTGTGTGAGAGAGGCAGCAGCACTCACCCAGAGAATGCTCAGAGGGGCACCAGGGCAGGCTGTGTGTGTGAGAGAGGCAGCAGCACTCACCCAGGGAATGTCAGAGAGCACCAGGGCAGGCTGTGTGTGTGAGAGAGGCAGCAGCACTCACCCAGGGAATGTCAAACACCAGGGGAGTGAGGCTGTGTGTGTGAGAGAGGCAGCAGCACTCACCCAGGGAATGTCAGAGAACACCAGGGCAGGCTGTGTGTGTGAGAGAGGCAGCAGCACTCACCCAGGGAATGTCAGAGAACACCAGGGCAGGCTGTGTGTGTGAGAGAGGCAGCAGCACTCACCCAGAGAATGCTCAGAGGGGCACCAGGGCAGGCTGTGTGTGTGAGAGAGGCAGCAGCACTCACCCAGGGAATGTCAGAGAGCACCAGGGCAGGCTGTGTGGTGAGAGAGGCAGCAGCACTCACCCAGGGAATGTCAGAGAGCACCAGGGGAGTGAGGCTGTGTGTGTGAGAGAGGCAGCAGCACCCACCCAGGGAATGTCAGAGAGCACCAGGACAGGCTGTGTGTGTGAGAGAGGCAGCAGCACCCACCCAGGGAATGTCAGAGAGCACCAGGACAGGCTGTGTGTGAGAGAGGCAGCAGCACCCACCCAGGGAATGTCAGAGAGCACCAGGGCAGGCTGTGTGTGTGAGAGAGGCAGCAGCACCCACCCAGGGAATGCTCAGAGAGGCACCAGGGCAGGCTGTGTGTGTGAGAGAGGCAGCAGCACTCACCCAGGGAATGTCAGAGAGCACCAGGGCAGGCTGTGTGTGTGAGAGAGGCAGCAGCACTCACCCAGGGAGTGTCAGAGAGCACCAGGTGAGTGAGGCTGTGTGTGTGAGAGAGGCAGCAGCACCCACCCAGGGAATGTCAGAGAGCACCAGGTGAGTGAAGCTGTGTGTGTGAGAGAGGCAGCAGCACCCACCCGGGGAATGCTCAGAGGGGCACCAGGGCAGGCTGTGTGTGCGAGAGAGGCAGCAGCACCCACCCAGAGAATGCTCAGAGTGGCACCAGGGCAGGCTGTGTGTGTGAGAGAGGCAGCAGCACCCACCCAGGGAATGTCAGAGAACACCAGGACAGGCTGTGTGTGTGAGAGAGGCAGCAGCACCCACCCAGAGAATGCTCAGAGTGGCACCAGGGCAGGCTGTGTGTGTGAGAGAGGCAGCAGCACTCACCCAGGGAATGTCAGAGAGCACCAGGGGAGTGAGGCTTCAGCAGGGGCTGCTCTGGGAGCCAGCACAGGAGAGGCAGGAGAGGAGGCTGGGCTGCAGTGCTGGGCTGGGAAAAGGCTGCTGGCATGGCAGGCATCACCCCAGCACACACAGCAATGATAGCTGACATTCTACAGGGCATATAGGGCAATCAGGATATTAGGGAAGGAAAGAGGACAGTTAATTAGCAGAAGACTCTGGAGGGAAATGGAAATGCAGTACTGGCTGATGCATATGGAGGAAATGCCTTCTGTGTGCTCGTGTGTCAAGGGACACAATCACCACATCTGTGTACAACTGATGCTCAGACCTACTTTAACAAAATAATTTAGTACAGTGTAAATACCCCATAAGTCATTTTTTCGAAGCAGCTCAATATTGTTCATCCACACACCAGAAGCCTGAGTGTTGTCTGTGTTTGGGTGAAGTGTTTGAGCTCATGTTCTTAGAGCAAATTCTGTTTGTCTCTTCTCACACTTTCTCTTTTTTTCCCCCCAGTATTGCAGTTATAAATTTACATTAGGAGGGCAGAATTAAGAAGCTGTCAGCAGAGAGGGGAAGATGCATTATTTATGGTCTGATGGATTCCAGAAGCCATTAATAATGGAAATACTGGGCATGTTCCCACAGAATGCCTCTTCTCACACTCAAGCTTTCCTGTAATGAAGGCTAATTACTGTGGGTACCATTAGTATCAGACTGGAATTAGGGGTGTTAAATGTGATATCATTCAAGGAAATGCAGTAAACTTGGGGTATAAATAAGCTACTTGAAGGGCAAAACTATGCGGTGAAATATTAAAATACAAAAAAATCAACTCAAAATACCGTGAGACTGGAAACTAAGTCAAAATACTGATGTACAGATGACTCTTTTTTTAACAAATCTCAGTTCCATGTGTGGTATCATTAAAGGCTACCACATGCATTCCCAGAATGTCATGTGATTATTGTCTTTGTGTTTTAAGACCTTGGTTTTAATTCTTGTTATTTTTTAATTAGGCTGTAGTGTTGCTTAATTAGCACTATTACCCTCAAGTTTTACACATTTTAGCATGGCCTGACAGCAAGCAGTGTGTTTTTCTAAGGAGATATTTTTTATCTGCCTTACCTGTGCTTAATGTTTGAATCATTTTTCCATGTTAGTGAACATTTCTTTTAGCACGCACAGTATGTAAAAACCTGCTCACTTAGATTTGAAGGTATCAGGGTCTTGAGTGGAGCTCCAGAGCAAGGCACCCTCTGTGTGACCCTCCTGGCTGGCTTTTTCACCAGGAGAGAGCTGCACTGCCTGTGGCCTGGGGAGAGTGATGCACAGGAGCAGAGGGCTGGGATGGTCAGGGTTTGGAGTTAAACTCTCTCTCAGGATGCCTGAGCTGAGGCTGTTTCAGAGCACAGTTCTGTGAGCTCCACGTGCCATCCACACCTCCCTCAGCACGGCTCAGCAGAGATGGCACTGCACCAGCTCACACTGAAGGGGGCTGGAGAGGAGACCTGGCTGCAGGAAGGCTCCTCACACCTGCTTCAGCCACAGCAGAATTAGTGGAAATTAGTGTAAATCCATCATCTGGAAACCTTCACAGAGTTTTCCAGGAAGGAGACCACTGATTTATTAAATAGACCTCTAAAAGTAAACTTCTGTGCTTTTAAAGATATTTTTTGTTTTTAGAAGTCCAGCCCTAGTACGATTTTAAATCTAGTATTAATGATAGAATTAGAACTCCAAAGGCCTCTATTTCACAGAACTGTCCATGTGTCAGGGCCTAAAGGGGCTCCAGGAGAGCTGCAGAGGGACTGGGGACAAGGCCTGGAGGGACAGGACACAGGGAATGGCTCCCAGTGCCAGAGGGCAGGGATGGATGGGAGATTGGGAATTGGGAATTGTTCCCTGGCAGGGTGGGCAGCCCTGGCACAGGTGCCCAGAGCAGCTGGGGCTGCCCCTGGATCCCTGGCAGTGCCCAAGGCCAGGCTGGACACTGGGGCTGGGAGCACCTGGGACAGTGGGAGGTGTCCCTGCCATGGCTGGGGTGGGAATGGGGGGGTTTGGGGTCCCTCCCAACCCAAACCATTCCATGGTTCTGTGAATCAGAACAGGCCATTGCTAATCGTGGAAATAAATCAGAGGTTCCTCTCCTGAGGAGGCAGCTGTAGAGGATGAGTTTCATTAAGTGTTTCAGGGGTTTTGGTAAATACTGGCATTTTAATGAGTTTGGTTTGTAAATGAGCAAAGCTGACAAGTATGTGTTGCTTGTGTGGTAAAGTGAATTATTACTGTTGTTTCCCCAAGCTTCCTCACCATTTGTTACAGCCTTCCTTTCCAACAAACAGCATACCTGAATCACTCAAGCTAGTGATTTTGGGTTTTAACTCCCCTTCAGTGAGGCACAATCTTGAAAGTTTTCAGGATTTGATCACTGTTCTTCAAAACAGCAATTCAAGTGTTGTTCCTGCTGATTTTGTCTGTATGAGTACACGGAGTTGTGTTCTGTTCTGTTTAACTCAAACAGGTTGGAACGACAAACCAAGTGTAAGTGAAGGTCTAGAACAGCGTTGTAGCTTAATTCTGGGATCACGTTTAATGGTAGTTTACACAGTGTGTATTTAAAGAAAAATATTCCCCTGGTCTTAATATTTAGAATCTGTGGGCACGGACAGGAGGTTTGGGAACCTTCTGTAACAAGCGAGTTTTCTGCTCCCTCCCACGGGGCCCATCTGTGAGTGCTGAGTGGAGCTGCAGCCGCCACACGCGGCGTGCAGGGATGACAGACTGTGCTGGGAATGCTGCTGCTCCAGGGCTGAGCATCCCCCCGTGGGTCTGCTCCGGGATCCAGGGAACCCCTGTGCTCAGAGAGAGCCCAACCTGTGCTTGGACAGACCAAACAATCTCTGGGCAGCACGGTGGCTGTGCAGCAGCAGCTCTGGGCACAGCCCTGCCTCGGAGGGTGGCTGAGCTCTGGGGTGCTCAGCTGGGCACCTCCAGGGGCACCCAAAGAGTTCCTCACACAGCTCCCAATGAGTAAGCCAGGTTTGGAGCACACTGCAAATGTACCTCGAATGAATCAGCGGCAGGCAAATATGAAAGATCACTGGATGAGTTCAGTTCTGCACCTATAAAGGTGTAATTTGAGATAAGGCTAAGTTTGTTAACCTGAGATGCCAGCTGGGATGAAATGCAAGGTGTGCAAAAGCTTTCATTTCGTGGTTGTCATCATTATATGGCGTTATGTCACACATTTAGAATCACAGGATGGCAGAAGGGTTTGGGTTGGAAGGGACCCTAAAGCCATGGGCAGGGACACCTTCCCCTAGCCCAGGATGCTCCAAGCCCCATCTAACCTGGCCTTGACATTTAAATTGGTTATGTTAGAAGATCTCTCTTGTTTTGACTCACAAATAGCATCTGGGCCCTCATAGTATGTTAATGATATTGTAGCTGTTTGCTTTGCCTTTTTGCTTCCTCTGATACATGGAACATATTTTTAACTGCTATTCATCATGCAGAGAGCTCTGTCTTCCACTCAGTCATACACAGCTCATGTAATACTTATTTATACACCAGTCAGCACTGGCAGGCTGTAAATGCTGCAGGCAAATGAGAGAAGTTGGGGTTGTATGTGGCTCTAACTCAGTCCTTATATGCACATTAATTACGTCACTCTTGGCTTCCACTCTATTGTTTCTCCAAAGCAGCGATCCCAGCACAGAGCTGGGATTTTCTGCTGGCATGCCCTGCTCTGTTTCAGAATTCCCTGCTGTTTAACAGGATTAGTGGATTGGACACATTTAAACCTTGCTGGGGGCCGTGGTGGACTTCCCACGGGGTTGGGTGACCCTGCCAGAGCACAGGCTCAGGCTCAGGCAGCAATGTGGGGTCATGCTCAGCCCTACGTGCCCATGGCCAGGGCAACCAGGGACCCTCAGCAGGGCTGTGGACACAGTTCTGAGAACTTCATTTCTGCAGGGTGTTGGGGACAGGGCCTCTCAAACTTGGCATGAGTCAGAAACACTGAGCACTTAACCAAAGTGGTTGTAAGTTGGATTAGCTTCTACATGGTGGGATGGATAAACTCCAGGTGAAGGGCTTGCCAAATGATGAGATCTGTTAACTGTGTGAATCCATTAATGATGAGATCCATTCATTATCTGTCAGAAGGAAGCCACTGCTGAGCTCATGTACATCAATAACTTGCTGGTTTCTTCCAGAACACAGGTGGCTTTGTAAAAAATCCTTGGGAATAAAACATGCATTAAAAGAAAGCAGACCACTGAGCCCATTTCCACTGGGGGGGGCTGACTGGCACCACACACTCTGTTTTGCCTAAAGCCTGAGCAGTTTGGCTGGTGCACAGCACTGCAGCCACCTCGTCTCACTCCACAGAAATGCTCGTGGTGGCTTTGGGTGAACTGTCAGTCCTGTGTGGGCCTTCAGGACAGTGACCTAAGGAAGGGAACAAGCCAAGAGTTTGGGAGCTGAAGGAAAAAACAATTAAAGATGTAACAGAAGAATTTCTTGCTGATGAACATGTAGGTGCAGCCCAGGGTTTTACTAGAACGGGGAAGAACAGCTCTGCACCAAGGCAGCTCCTCTGGGCAGGTGAGCAGCCTCTGTGGTGTGTAACCAGGACCATGCTGGAAAACTCCGCTTTTCCACTGAAAAATATAAAAGCAGTTTTATGTGCATCATTATCAAATCTGTATTGGATGAATGAATGGTATTTTGACATAAGTGTATAGAATACTGTCACAGCACATGTCACAGCTGAGATGGCCACAACACACAGAGTGTCACCACACCATTTCAGAAAGCTTCAACCCATACACAGTAACACCAAACCACATCAGAAGGCAACAAGCAGCCGCCCTCATCCTTCAGCTCACCCTGTTATCCCCTGATGTTCACACACTGTGCCTGTGTGCCCTCTGTTCCCTGCTCAGCACACCTGGGCACTCCGTGGCTCAGTGCTGGCAGTGCTGCTCACCTGCTTCTCACAGCTGCACCACTGGGCATGAGGCTGGGCCACAGCCCCACTCCCAGTCACCCCAAACTCTGTGCCTGCAGGATACAAACCAACTTTTCTATCTTCTATTATTGAAAATACTATTTTTTTTTTTCTCCAGAATCAAAAGCATATTAGGCTCTTTTATTTTCTCAGTTGTTACTTTTTGTAGTCCTATTTTGGGTCCTATTGTACCCTTGAATATCCAGATTCCTTGTACTGAAAATCAACAGGATTTTATAATACTGAATATGGTGGACTAGAAAGGCCTACAGGTAACTTATTTTTTAATTTCTAGTATATGCAATGTGATAAATTACTATATATAAATACAAGACAAGAAGTTATGTTCCTTTACATTGAAATAGGAAGCACTTTATTAATGTTTCATGTGTCACATTTAGCAATATGCATATAATACAAACACTACTGGACAGAATGTATTGGTGAATCCTTTCTGAAACAGTGAAGTACCTGGTTGTGTGAAGGAGAGAATAAACCAGTGGAGCTGCTCTTAATTTTATTTTTTTGGTCAATAATTGCCACTCCAGCAATGCGGGTTTTTTCCTCCCCACGATATTCACTAACATTTGGGGGAATTGAGTAATGCCGGTAATTCCGCATCTTGTGAATCCTGTTCTGTACTTTCACTTCTAAAAGTTTTGTGTCTGCATCGTCGTGCTGCTCTTCGATCCCTGGTTCAGTGGCCTCATGAACGAACGAGTGGCCTCAGTAGCGACTCCTTTCTGTGCGGTGCAGGACGCTGTGCCCTTCCCTGCGCTCCCAAAGGCCGCCCGGCGGCCTGCGGGATCAGCCGGGTGTGCTCCGGGCACGGAGCAGTGCCGGGCTCCCGGTGTGCTCTGGGCACGGAGCAGTGCCGGGCTCCCGGTGTGCTCTGGGCACGGAGCAGTGCCGGGCTCTCGGTGTGCTCTGAGCTCTGAGCAGTGCCGGGCTCTCGGTGTGCTCTGAGCTCTGAGCAGTGCC
Organism: Diglossa brunneiventris; assembly: GCA_019023105.1. Classification (NCBI taxonomy): domain Eukaryota; kingdom Metazoa; phylum Chordata; class Aves; order Passeriformes; family Thraupidae; genus Diglossa; species Diglossa brunneiventris. Next base: position 35,367,529 of record CM032359.1, read on the forward strand.
GGCCTCTCGGTGTGCTCTGGGCACGGAGCAGTGCCGGGCTCCCGGTGTGCTCTGGGCACGGAGCAGTGCCGGGCTCCCGGTGTGCTCTGGGCACGGAGCAGTGCCGGGCTCTCGGTGGGCTCTGGGCACGGAGCAGTGCCGGGCTCCCGGTGGGCTCTGGGCACGGAGCAGTGCCGGGCTCTCGGTGTGCTCCGGGCACGGAGCAGTGCCGGGCTCTCGGTGCTCTCTCGGTGCTCTCTCGGTGCGCTCCCAGCCCAGCACCGTGCTCTCGGAGTTCCCTCGGTGTTCTCCCGGTGTTCTCTCTCTGTGTTCTCGGTGCGCTCTCAGCACAGCAGCACCGTGCTCTCGGTGCTCCCTCGGTGTTCTCTCGGTGCTCTCTCGGTGTTCTCTCGGTGCTCCCTCGGTGCTCTCTCGGTGCTCTCTCGGTGTTCTCTCGGTGCTCTCTCGGTGCTCTCTCGGTGTTCTCTCGGTGTGCTCTCGGTGCTCTCTCGGTGCTCTCTCGGTGTGCTCTCGGTGCTCTGTCGGTGCTCTCTCGGTGCTCTCCCGGCGCTCTCTCGGCGCGCTCCCAGCCCAGCACCGCGCTCCCGGCGGCTTTCCATCATAGGGCAATGCTGTCCTCTGGCGTTCCCCGGCAGGATCGCCGGCCCCACTGGGAGCGCTGGGAGCACTGGGAGAGGCTGAGGCTGCTGTCCTGGGAGCACTGGGAGCACTGGGAGAGGCTGAGGCTGCTGTCCTGGGAGCACTGGGAGCACTGGGAGCACTGGGAGAGGCTGAGGCTGCTGTCCTGGGCACACGGCTGGACAGGTGCTGTCCCCTCGCACACCTGGGGTAGGGTTCTTCAGTGCCTGACAATGACATTAACGAGAACCTTGCAGCAAATTCTCATACTCTGATTATGTTTCATTTTTTCTCTCACACTAAGTGTATTTCTTTGCTCTCTTATCCTGTGTATGAAGCAGTTTTCATATTCCTCGAGCATGGCAGAGAATATTCCTTTATTTAACCCCAAAAGTTTCAGTTTTGAAATAGCTGTTGAAACGGCGGAAAAAACCACAAGGCAGCGGCTTTTAATTAATACATCTTATAACATATTTCAGAAAAATGAAGGGATTGTCCTGGGTTTAGAATCCTGTTTCTGTGCTGAAGGCAGGCAGGTGAGCACCCGTGGTGCCATGGCACACCTTGGCCTTCCCCGTGGGTGTCAGAGGGATGTGAGCCCACCACCGTGCTGTGTCCCCAGCCCAGGGGACAGTGCCACGAGGGAGAGCTCTGGAAATGGGCTTGTTCCACGGGATTCTCGCTCTGGAGCTGAGTGGCTGCAGCAGCACAGGCACTGCAGCTAAAATAGACTTGGCAGGTGTCCCGTGAGCAGCGCAGAGGGGAGCTTGGCACAGCCAAATGAAGCGCCTATAAAATGATTCAAATCTACAACAGTAATTCCTCTCGGTGAAAAACCTTGGGATTTATTAACCTGAAGCACGGATAAGGTGATTTGTCTAAGAAATCATTTGCTTCACAAAATATTTTTGAGGTTTAAAGGCATTCAACCAGGCAGAACAAAGGCAATTTTTTTGTTGCTTAATTTGGAAACTGCTGAGGGAAGGGCAGCAGAGCGCCAAAGAGCAGAAGTCTGGGCATGTGAGGAGTGTGGAGGTGGCTCCTGAGTCAGCACCCACGGTGGCTCCCAGCAGAGCTGTGCTCCATAAATAACTCCCTGCCCTCTGCTCCGGCAGCCAGAGGTCAGAACATCTGGCAGGAGGCCCGGGGCAGGCAGGCCCTGCTGCCCTCCCGGGTGCAGGAGGACACAGCACCGGCCCCTCTGTGACCTACATGGGCATGGGGAAAGCTGGGCATGCTCTGCTGGCTCTCCTGAAGACAAGAGGCATTGGCTTGCTCCATTTTGCACTTCTAAAAATTAGTGTATCTAATTTTTAAAAGTGAAAAAAAATTCTAAAAATTAGTGTATCTAATTTTTAGATACTTGACTACTGAACAAATGCCTGTAAATGGAGGATAATTTTCATCAGCTTAAGGGAAAATACACAGCATTAATCTGTCTCATAATGAGAGGTGGTTCCAAACCCCATGGCTGTGGCCAGACAGGTCTGATGTTCACTGAAATTTGGTATATTAAGCAAAGCAACTGAAATAATAATTTTACCATGTTTACTTAGATCTCTCAGAGAAAATAAACCAGAACAGCATGTCAAACAGCACATGGGAATGGAGAAAGCAGGAGGGGGAAATGAGAAGGGACATCCCATCAGAGGCAGCTGGGTTTGCTCTGGAAAGGTCTCCTCTGGACGTCTGTAAGGCGTGGGTGTGTCTGTCCCTGTGCTGGGGGCTGCGCACTGATTCATTCTGTGTATCCCCGGATGGCCCAGCTGCCCCAGTGCACCCAGTCACTGGGTTTAGGGAGTGACAGGGAGCTCTGCAGGGACACCAGCTGACCTTCCTGAGCACCACTGCCAGCGCTGGGAGGATGCTTCAAAGTGTCCTTTTCCTTCTGAAATGAGTTCTGATTTCTCTGTCCTTGGGGACATCAGGACTTCCCTCTGTGCCTGTGTCCTACCCTCAGCATCCTCCCAAGGCAGCCCCGGGACTTTGGCTCATGGACAACTCTCGATGCGGCGACTGAAACACCAAGAGTTCCATAAAAATGATACCAAACACCAACTATGTTGAGATTTTTTTGTTGCTATTTTGCTGCTTGGATTAACAGCAGCAAGGAAGCACAGTGCTGCTCATGGGAGCAATCGTTTATCAGCCTTCTGGCAAGTCTCTGCTTGACACAGTTGGGTCCCAGCCCTTCGAGTACACTGAGAATTCAGCTTCAGGAGCAGCAGAGAAGCTGTATGGATTCCATTGGATCAGGCATGCTTCAGTCTGTCAGCAATTTGGGAAACCACAGGCTCTTTCCAGAAAGCATTGGTAAAAATAAACATGTTATTTGTACGTATTTGCATTGGGATGCATTTGGATCAGTATTTGCATGGGGAAGGGCGTAGCCAGAGGTCAGGGAGTGATCCTGCCCCTAGTGAGGCACATCCGGAGGGCCGTGCCCAGTTCTGGGCTCCTCAGGACAGGAAAGTCAAGGAGCGACTGGAGAGGGTCCAGCAGAGGCCACAGAGGTCATTTTGGGATGGAGCATCCCCGAGATGAGGAGAGACTGTGGGAGCTGGGCCTGGCCAGGCTGGAGAAGGGAAGGCTGAGAGGGGACCCCACCAACCCCTACAAATCTGCCCAGGGGCTGTCAGAGGCCAGAGCCAGGACAAGGAGCACTGGCCAGGAGCTGAACCACAGCGAGTTGCACCCCAACACGGGCAAGAACTTCTTTCCCTGGAGGGGCAGAGCCCTGGAGCAGCTGCCCAGGGAGGGGCTGGGGTCTCCCTCTGCAGAGCCATTGCAAACCCTGCTGGCCACGTTCCTGCGTCCCTGCTGCAGGTGGCCCTGCCCGGGCAGGGTTGGGTGATCCCAGAGGTGCCCCAAGCCCAGCTCTGCTGGCACTGAGCCATTCCTGAGGGACCCAGAGCCTCTTTGGTGATGGTGATTCCAAAGCCCAGCTCTGCTGGCACTGAGGCATTCCTGAGGGACCCAGAGCCCCTCTGGCGATGGTGATTCCAAAGGACCCAGAGCCCCTCTGGCGATGGTGATTCCAAAGGACCCAGAGCCCCTGTGGTGATGGTGATTCCAAAGCCCAGCTGTTCTGGCACGGGGCCATTCCTGAGGGACCCAGAGCCGGCAGCGGCGGCCATGGCCGGGGCGGGACTCACCTGACGGCCCCGCCCCCTGTACGGCCCCGCCCCGCGGGTGCCGGAGCGCGGCTCGGCCGCCAGGTGGCGCGAGGTGCCGGTCCCGCCCCCAGCCCGGCCCCGCCCTTCCCAGGCAGACCCCGCCCCTCCCGGCCGCGCCCCGCCCCGTTCGGGCTCGCCCCCGCCCCGTCCCACGCACGTGCCCGGTGGCGGGGCGGGGCTGTGACGCCATGGCCGGCGGCGGGGCGGGGCCGTGACGTCAGGCGCGGCGGCGGCGGGCGCTCCGTGAGGTCACGGCCCAGCGGCCCGGCCCAGCGGCCCCGCCGGCGGGGAGCGGCGGGAGCATGGCCGAGCCCGGGCCGGCGGCGGCGGGGGACGCGGCGGGGGCGCCGCCGCCGCGGGTGGGCGCGTGGGTGCCGGTGCTGGTGGAGCAGATGGTGAACGACACGCTGGTGGTGACGCTGAGCTGCGGGGAGCGGCGCTTCACCGGCGTGCTGCTGGACTGCTCCAAGAGGTGCGGCCGGGATGGGGGCACCGGGACTGCGGCGGGGAGCGGGGCCGGGGCGGCGGGGCCGCGCCACCCCCGCGCCCTTTGTTCGGCCGGGCGGGACAAAGCGGCGGGGTCGGGGCCGGCCCGGGGCACGCGGCGGGGGCGGAGCGGTGCCCCCGGACCGGCCGGACCGGCCGCCGCCCCGCACGTGGCCCCGGGGCCGGACCCCCGGCCCTTCCGGCCGCAGCCCCCGCGCCGGTCGCTGCCCTCGCCGGCCTCTGTCCCCGCGCGGAGCTCCCCGAGCTCCCCCTGCCGAGGCCCCCCGCGTCCCGGCAGGGCCCCGGGGCCGGGCGGCGGTTCCGGGGGGTCCCGCGGTGGTGCCGGCGTTCCCGCGGGCTGCGGCCGCAGCAGCCCGGCGCTGCCCGAGTTCTGCGGAGCCGAGCGGGGCATCTCGGCTCTGCACCGCGGGCACCTCGTGGTCGCTCACACCTGCCTGGCTCTGGAGGTGACCGTGCTCCCGGCTGTCCCGGGCAGGGCCGGCTCTCCGGGGCTGTGCGCGGTGCTGGGCCGTGTTCCTGTGGGGAGCAGGTTTGGTGCTGGGTGCTGGGTAAGGGACAGATCCGTGCCGCGTGGAAGCACAGCAGCCTCATCTCTCTGATCCACTCTATGAGATGTGTGGAGAAGGAGTTCTGAGCTTCATTTTTGTCATTTCTTTAGTTTCACGTGGCTGTGCCAGAAAACTGGAGTCAGATTTTCAAACGCATTCAGGTACCTAATGCTGTGCAGAGTCCGTAACCCACCCTGGAGTCTGGTCCCAGCCTGAGCAGTTGGTGTCCCTCGAGCGCCCTAAACCATCTCTTTCCGCCTTCTCACATTTCAGTTGTTTTCCTCTGCAGTGACACTTCTTTCACCTGTTTTTTTTCGCCCTTAACCTTTCTCCATTATTTTTCTTTATCTTGTTTCCTCCCTTTGCTCCTAATGGGTCCAAGAAACACCCAGACGGGTGTTTTTCCCAGGCTTTAAGGCAGCTCTGCAGCCCGGTGCTGCCGCAGCCCTGTGGGTGGTGACACTGGGTGGGAGGCAGTGGATGCCCTCTGAGCACTGGGGCTGTCCCCGAGGGTCAGTGCTCGTTCTGTGGCTGTCCCCTGGTGCTGCGCCCTGCCCGTGGTGGTGCTGAGTGCTGGCTGGCCTGTGCTGAGCATGGTGGGCAGGGAGGGGTGGTGGCCAGCACGAGGGGAGAGCCACGGCCTCTGCTCATGGCTCTCAGGAGGGACTCTGTGAGTGAGGCAGGACCCTGGGCACTTGGAGCGAGCGCTGCAGTCATCCCAGGCCTGGGGCGTGGAGGGGAGGGGAGATCTCCTCCATCCTACAGCAGAACACAGGAGTCAGCCTGGCAGTGGCTGGAAGGTGAAGGTCAGGATATGTCCCAGAGGCAGCAGGAATTTATCCACTTGGTGCTGAGCTTGGAGTGCCTGCAGTGGGTGTGTGGCAGAGCTGTTTCTCCTCCTGCTGCTGCCTGGCTGATGGAGCTGTGTCCCACCAGCTTGTCCCTATGCAGGCGTCACCCATGCTCTGCCTGTACCCCTGGGCAGTGAGATGGGACTGGCAGGAGAGAAGCCACCAGAGCAGGTTGTTGGACCTGCATAGAAAGAGGAGATTACCCCAAAAGGAAGAAGGGTCTGTATGGTGATTCTTCAGCTTTCTTTTGTGGTTTAAAGTAGTTTCAGCATCACACAGTAGATGAATCTGTTTTACTTACTTGTGGGTGCTCCATCTCTGAAAGTGTTCAAGGTCAGCTTGGACAGGGCTTGGAGCAGCTTGTCTAATGAATGACATCCCAGCCCAGGGCAGGAGAATTGGAACTCCTGGATGATTTTTAAGGTCGCTTCTAACAATGCCTTGTTTACTTCTCCTAAGCTGTAGTGAGTGCTGTGGAGAGCTGAGCAGGAGGAAGGCCTGCCACCATGAGCACCCAGGGCACCCATGGCCATCCAGGTCCTGGCTGGACACCTTGGTGTTTTGCCACAAAGGCAGGTGCAGGTTTGAACCCCAGACTGCCTGCCTGGCTGTGCAGGGGCTCAGCCCATGGGCAGCAGAACTGCCTGCCCGTGCCCTGCCTGTGCCCTGCTTGTGCCCGTGCCCATCCCCTGCCCGTGCCCTGCCTGTGCCCTTTCTGCCCCCTGTGCCTTCAGGAATGGGGGCATGTCAGGAGCAGTCATGCCTGACCTTCCAGTTGCTGGGGAATTATTTGCAGAAAAAATGCTCGTGTCCCTTCCTGCCCCAGCCTGGATGATGCAGCAGCACCAGGGCCTGCCCAGTGACTGGCAGTTATTTGCTTCCAATAAACTGGCTCTGCTCAGAGCTCCATAGTGTGCATGCTCAAGTAGAGATTTAAATGCTGCTAACGTGTTTCTGATAACAAGATTTGATAGTTTTGCTGCAATTGAACTTACTTTAAAAGTTGGATTTTAATTATGCGGGGGTATAAATAAAGGAGGATGGCATCTCCTGTATCAAGCAGAGACTGGATTGAGGTAACCAAGTCCAGCTGGCTGCAGCTGCCCCAGAAAGGGGGATTACAAGCTGGGTGAAATCCCATCAGCAGTATTTCCTGCTGCTTTAATCACAGAATCCCCGAATGGCTTGGATTGCAAGGGACCTTAAAGCTCATCCTGTTTCACCCCCTGCCATGGCAGGGACACCTTCCACTGTCCCAGGCTGCTCCAAGCCCCATCCAGGCTGGCCTGGGGCACTGCCAGGGAGCCAGGGGCACCGTGTGCCAGGGCCTGCCCACCCTGCCAGGGAACAATTCCTGCCCAGTGTCCCATCCATCCCTGCCCTCTGGCCATGGGAAGCTATCCCCCCTTGTCCTATCCCGACAGGCCCTACTGAGAAGTTTGTCCCCATCTTTCTGACAGGCCTCCCTGCTGAACTGGTGCCTGGCACGGGCTGACAGCTGGGGAGGGCAGTGGCCTGGGGTCTGTGGGCACAGAGGCTGTGTCCAGCCCAGTGGGGTTACAGGGTGCTGGTGCATTAATGCTACAGGCACAAACCATCCTGTGAGTGAACCTTTGGGTACTCCACTTCTGCCAGGTGAGGAGCTCCATGCCACTCTGGAGGGTTCAGTGACCTGAACAGGGGGAGTGGGCTTGGGTCTACATGAGGAGCAGTTTTCTGTTGTGACCAAGTCATGCAATCTCACTGCATAAAATAACCATAACTTAAAGCCATAACTTCATTCAGAAATGGCCTCCCTTTGGAGTATGAATGGTGCCAACATCTCTGTCTGGCTGTACAGACTGTACTGGTTTTCTGGCTTGTCATTTAAAGACACCTACATTCTTGGTTGTCTCTGTTTAAAAAAAGCCTCTTGGAACAAAAATATTTTGTTCCAAATTACGTGATTGCAACAGCTTAATCCTTTCCCAGTTAAACTGTCATTTAACAGCAGGTTGTTGCACTTTTTCAGTAATGGGGAAGGACTTTGGAGGCTCCTCTCCATCGGGAAACCCATGGCAGTGGCTTTGTGCTGCTCTTGGTGAGAGGTGTGGCAGAGTGGATGCCTTCAGCTCCTCTTCAGTGCTCTCTGCTAACGCTTACCAAAGTGTCCCCCTCTGTGACACCACCAAGACACTCCTCCCTTGCCTCAGGAAGGGTCCTTCCTTCTGGTGGTTAGAAAGAAAGCAATGGCTGGCAAGGAGGGGAGTGGGAATGTAGCATCCAAAACCCACTGGTATTTGGTCTGTACCTGTTCTCCATTCCTTTGTCTCTTCTTTGTGGCTCTCCTATACAACATTTTGTCATTATTAAGAAGGCCCACATGCTTCACTGACGGCGTGTTCTCTGCAGAAGTGTCTCTGGAAAGCCAAGGCAGGGAGCTTTACCCAGTCAGAGTCAGTGTTTCAGGGCAGAATCTGTCCCAGTGCTGTGTTAGGGTACTATTTCTAATGCCAGGCCAAGGGCATAAATTCATACATTTTGGAGACGTGAATTGCAGTTGTGAATTTCAGCATTTCAGAGGATTTGCTTTTGCCGATATCCAGGCAAGATATTGTGTCCAGGCCTTGGTGGCCTGTAATGAGACTTGGCATTGAAGGACAGAGTGTCATCATCGTTAACAACTCTGCTGTTCGGGAGGAGCCGTGGGTGCCTTATGTTACCAAGTACAGCAGAATATGGAGAGACCGAGGAAGAGGAGCAGAGCTATGTCTTGGTGAACCTGTGCAAGTTATCTACCCAAGTCAGGGTGTTCAGGTTTAGAATGAAAAACTGGAAAATCAGCCATGCATCTGCAGTGAGAAGAAGGGCAGTTTCATAGCTCCCTAGGCTAATCCAGATCACATCCCTCGTCCGGCCTTGCCAGCCTGCTGATGCCGTAAACTGCTTTGTGGGATAAAACTTACAACTTCTTAGAGCAAAACTTTGTGCAAAGAGTTCATAGAAATAGAGGTTTTGATCCCTGTGCCTTTTCTGGGAGAAGAGTAGGACACTTTGCCAGATTTCTGTGCTGCTGTTATTTTTTTCAGTGGCAGAATTGGCTGCTTGATTGTAAAAGTCAAGAGAAAGCGTTCGGTTCTCATTACTGAAGCTGTGGTATGGCGGGATCTTTTGGGTTCCCAGAGAAGCACCTTTCAAAGCTCCTGACTGTGTTTCTTTCCCTCCCCGTCCTTCTCGCCCCAATTTAGGTCTGGATTGTTCTGTCTGCCATCCTCCTTCCCGAAGCACGAGGACCCCCCCGCCGGCACCTGCGCTACCGCAGCCGCCGAGGGCAGGGCAGCCGCCGAGGGCAGGGGTGCTGCCGAGGGCAGGGGTGCTGCTGAAGGCAGGGGTGCTGCCGAAGGCAGGGGTGCTGCTGAAGGCGATCCGGAGCCGCGGCCCGCCGGCCCCCCGCCCGCCGAGGGCAGCGCCGAGGAGCCGCTGCCGCCGCTGCTGCCCGCACCCGGCAGCCTGCCGCCCTTCCCGCCCTACTTCGAGGGAGCCCCGTTCCCCCGGCCCCTGTGGCTGCGGCACACCTACAACCAGTGGGTCCCGCAGCCGCCGCCGCGGACTATAAAGAGGACGAGGAGGCGCTTGTCGCGCAACAGGGACCCGGGCAGGCTCATCATGAGCACCATCAGGCTGCGGCCCAGGCAGGTGCTCTGCGAGAAGTGCAAGAACACTCTGAACCCCGAGGATGCCAACGCGCCGCGGCAGAACGCCAAGACCAGGAGGAAGCTGAGCATTCAGGACAAGGAGCAGAAAAAGCACGGCGACTCTGACTACATGGAGAAAAGAAACAAAAGAGAGAAGAGGGAGGATGACAAGTTCTCTGGGGAACTGGTGCATCGAACGCCAGTTATAAAAATATCCTACAGTACTCCGCAAGGGAAAGGTGAAGTGGTAAAAATCCCTTCCCGGGTTCATGGCTCAGTCAAACCGTTCTGTCCGGAGCCGGTGTTGCAGAACGGAGCCGGGGACCAAGAGGAGAGCGGGGACTCTGAACGGTGTCGACAAACCAAGTGTTTAATGGACAAGTCAGCAGGCAGCCAGCTTGCTTCCATTCCAAAACTGAAGCTCACACGGCCAGTGCATTCCAGCGTGGATGTCCCACCCCAAAGATACGGCTGAAGCCCCATCGCATCAACGATGGTGAGAGTGTTTCAATCTATAAGGCAGAACTGATTGACGAAATCAATGTCCTCCAGAGCAGCAGGGAGTCCAATCCCGGAGCGTTTTACAATGATGAATCCACTGACAGAAGTTTAGCTGAGATGTCTTCAGGCAGTTCAGGTGAAGATGATGATTTCAAAAGGTTTCCCCAGGGTAAAGATGGACATGATAACTTGGCTTTCCTCATGAATTACCGTAAAAGAAAAGCAGATTCTTCTAGTTTATCGGTGTGTAGCAATGACAGTCTAGATGAATCCAAGTCTTCTAGTTCAGAAGTGACATCACCAGAACTGTGTGACTTTTTGCCTGGTGATGATGCCTCTGTCTCTTCATCTTCAAAAGATGAGCGTAAAATTGTGCCACCACTGACAGTTAGACTGCACACCCAGAGTGTGTCTAAATGTGTTACAGAAGATGGAAGGACTGTTTCAGTGGGGGATATTGTCTGGGGTAAAATTCACGGGTTTCCGTGGTGGCCAGCACGTGTTCTTGACATAAACCTCAGCCAGAAGGAAAACGGGGAACCTTCGTGGCGAGAAGCTAAAGTGTCATGGTTTGGTTCTCCAACGACCTCGTTCTTGTCTGTCTCAAAACTCTCTCCTTTCTCGGAATTTTTCAAACTGAGGTTTAATCGCAAGAAGAAGGGCATGTACCGGAAAGCCATCACGGAAGCTGCAAAGGCAGTCAAGCACCTGACTCCAGAAATACGAGATCTCTTAACACAGTTTGAGACATAACTTTGCCTCCAGTATCAGGTGAGTGATTGCTACACTAACACTTGCCATGAAAAGCCTCCTGGTGCTTTTTAATCTGAATTCCACTATTTGTTTGCATTTATTTTTCCATTAAATCTGAGATTGGCAATTGTGACATTTACATGCTTGGCTGTTAGTTGATGGGGGTAATTTCAGAGGTGATGAGAAGCTTAATTCCAAACTCTTTTGGGGACCATGGGAATTGGAGCCCCTCTTCCCAGAGGGAAATGCAGGCCAGGCAGGACGCTGTGAGGAAGCAGCCTGTTCAAAGAACTGAAAAATCTGTAGCTGTGTGCGTGGAAGACTAACAGCTCCTAGGCTTTCAGTTTCCTTGGGTCAAAGAACTAAAACTTTCACTGGAATAAAGATGACATTTATTATATGTATGTGCTGCTGCCCAGCAGTTACCTGTAACAGTTCAGGACCCCTTTGCTCCCCTCCTTCTGATCCCTCTGGTTTGGATTTCTTATGAAGGCCCTTTACAGCTCCTCAGAATGATTGTACCAAAAACTGTCTTTGTGGAACAGTATTTCAATATCTCTCACAGTACTTGGGGTTTGGTTTGTACCTAAATTTCCAGTGTTTCTCTGGGGAATGGCCTGGATCAAATGAAATTCCTTTGGGCTTCACATCTGTGTGGAGGACATTAGGTGGGAGTGGAAACGTGAGAGCTGATTCTTTGTAATGCATGGGTTTCCCTTTCTCATCAAACAGTCTGCCTGGGATGAAAATTTGGTGCCTAAAAATACAGGATGTGGCATGACTGGGAATACAAGTTCATGGAAAATCCAGTGACTTGGATGAAACCTGGAATCATTTCACAACCTTTCTGTCATCACTGTACAGACAAGAGCTCAGCTGTGATGGTATTAGACTAGGGGGGGATTAACTTTTGTTGAAAACTAGAGGTATCACTGGGAAGAACCTTGTGTCAAAGACCATGCTTTATGCAGTGTGGATCGTTATGTTGTCCTCTGAATGCTCTGCTCTGTTTCATGCTTGAAGGACTCTGTGAGCAAGCCAGGGCTGCTCCTCTGGACTTTTCATTATCTGAACTGTCATAATGCAGTGGGACTGGGACGGTCAGTGCTCATGTAATCCTGATGGGAAAAGGGGATTTTTTTCATACCCTCTGTCATGGGACTTCACCCCTTGCTTGAGTGTGATGAAGGACTTGATTTGCTTGGGTTATGACTCCATCTCAGCAAGCCTGGCTGGAGTAAATACCCAGAGTGTGACATATTCATGCTGTGTACCTAGGGCGTCTGGACAACTGCAGCAGCAACATTTCAGCTTCCTTCTTGATCTTGCCCATAGAACTGCTGCTTAACTCTGGCTAAGGACTTTATTATATCAGGAGTGTTTGGATTGGACCCAAATTCCTGTTAGCTAGATCAGGAGTATAAATAAACCTGCTGCCCAGAATGTACTGTCCTTGCCAGTGGAAGAGTCCTGGCCAATCCATGGCTCCTGTCTGGACAGCGCTCTGGTTAAAGGAGCAGCAAACTTCATCCTCTGGGCTGTCTTCACTGTGTGTGTGAGCAGTTTGAGACAAAGGTGAGGAGGGTCACCATCGTTGCTGACGTCTGCCCTTGCCCTTGTGGGTCCTGGGCGGGCTGGCATGGCCCAGCTGCAGGAGAAGGGACAACCTCAGGAAGCGCCTAATGCTCAGATCAGACAGATTGGCTGTGCCTGTCAGTCCACGGGGAATGGGAGAGCTGTGGCCAAGAGGAGTCCCGAGCCCAGAGCTGGAGGTCAGAGTGGGAGGATGCTTGCCCCCCACATGTCACCCCGCAGAGAACACTGGCTGTGGCCCCAGCAGCACCTGGCAGGAGGGGGGCACAGGCTGCAGGGCAGGGCCTCCAGGAGGAGAACAACCCTTGCTCCAGAGACACAGGGGGATCTGAGCTACAGGTACACAGCAGGTCTGTAAATGGGGGGAAAGAAGAACATCTGGAGAACACATGGATAAGAAAATAATGGGATGGCCTGGATTAGACCAAAACTTTCCTTCCCTCTGTGCTGTTCAGCCAAACCTCTGCATGTGTGTATGGGTATATACATTTTAGCAGATACCACTGTTTTGTTGGCCTCCTTCAACTGGCTTTTCACAGGGGATTTCCTGCCTTACGTGTCTGAGCTGAGCTGCCAGCACAGTCTGCCAGCCTGAAGACAACATGACTGTTGGATAAAGAACTGCAAAACTAGAAGAGCAGAGCTACACAACTGCCTGTGTTCCACATGTCACATTTACCTAGCTTCCCAATTAGACCAGCCTGTCTGGAGTTTTGGTACATCACTTACAAAATTGCTCATTATTTCAGAGAATTGTCTGTACCTAATTCTCTCCTTGCAGGAGCATTGAATTTTGTTGCTTTCCTTGATTTTCCACAAGGTAGAACTGAAATGTTTCCTTCAGCTGCTCATTCACTGTCCTTTCCTGAAGGATAGCATGAAAGAGTTTGGGCTGGAAGGGACCTTGAAGTCCATCCCATTCCACCCCTGCCATGGGCTGGAACACCTTCCACTGTCCCAGGTGGCTCCAAGCCCCATCCAGCCTGGCCTTGGACACTTCCAGGGATGCAGGGGCAGCCACAGCTTCTCTGGGTAACCTGGTAATATTACATGGGAGCACTATAAAATCCATCATGGTGGGCCTTCACCAGCAGTGGCACAAAGGCTTTTGTCATCAGGAGTCCATGAAGTGGCTTCAACCCTGACACTGCTCCTGCTAATCCTGGCCACAGCAGAAGTTTGTCACTGGTGACACTTTCTATGGTGAAACTTTCTATCTTCTGGCATGTGATGTGTTCTGCAGAGGGTAGCTACTGGAAAAATGTACAAACACTGCAGGTCATTTGTGGATGCACAAAACTGGAAAATTTTGATTGATTTTTTTTTCTTTTAACTTGGTTTGAGTTGGAAAAGCTGGTAGGATCACTTCTGTTACTGCTTTGTCCTTGGGGTTTCTTTGCAAGGAAAGTGCTAGTCAGGTAATGACGGGGTTTTAATTAAGTAAAACAAGTTTCTGGAAAAACAACAGGCAGAATAGCAGCCTGTAGAGCTCAAACTTGTACGACTTGGTTTAGAGCAGTGCCAGGAGAGACTTGTCAGCTCAGCATCTTCTCAGCTGCTCTGTAGCTTCCCTGGTGTGTGGCACCAAGGAGCCAGCCCAAGGCACAAGGAAGGCAGTGCCCCTGGTTTGGAGTGACGGGTGCTTGCCTCTCCCTTTATTCTTCCTGTCTGTCCCCTGTCCCCAGGCTGTGACTGTGGAACCATTAAACTTGCAGATGCTGAAGGCTTTCATTTTAACTGCTATGAGCTTAATAGACCCTCAGTGTCAGTACATCAAGCCACCCATCACACTGCTCCTGTGTGCAGCAAACTCAGAGCTGGCTGCATGCTCACTGTCTGTAGAAACCACTAATGTAAACCCTGGAATATCACGTTGTGACTTCACCTTCAAAGGTGTTCAGGGCTCTGTGTGTCCATCCAGCCAGTGCTGCTGCCAGCAGCTTGTGAAACAGCATAAATCACTCCACAGCTGTATTTTCTAACACACCTTCCTGGTCACATGGAATATTTCAGCACAGAAGATGAATGCTTGAGATTTTTCTAGCCCTGCTTTCCAGATGCTTCAGTCCACTAAAACCAGGCATCCAACTTAATTACTGTTTCACAGTCTTCCTGCTTGGAAGTCAGCGTCTCTGCATGCTAATACAAGGTGGGAGAGCAAGTCCAGAATAGGCTGTGCTGCATTTTTGTGTGCCCAGTGCTGGTGGTTGGAGCTGCACATTGGGTGCCATCTTGCTGATCTGCCCATTCCAAAAGCACTTGCCTGTTGTGCCCAGGGGCTGCAGGTCGTGCTGCCCTGTCCTGGCAGCGTGGCCCCTCTCCATCCCCTCTGCTCCAGGCATATTCTTTGGAAATGCCAGCGGGCCATCCATTGTGCTATTTCTAACTGCACCTGCGCCAGTGCCCCGGAATGCGATCGGCTTTCAGAGCTGTAACTTCAGCTGCTGCAGGAGATTGTATCCCCCAAGGGCTTAGCAGCTCCTTGGGAGCACACTGGGCTGCTCCTGGGGCTGAGGGGCTCCCAGCTCCAGCTGCAGCTTCAGGCCCCTGCTGGCTGTGCTGGCCGAGCATGCCCGCAGTGGGCAGGGCAGGGCAGGGCAGGTGGGTGTCCCCAGCAGTGTCACCAGCCCCAGTGCGCCCAGTGCTTGTAGATCCACACAGGATCAAGGGCTGTGCCAGGGTCTCGGGGCAGGAAATGGGAGAGATGTGTGGACAAAGAACCTGGAAACTGGTTTGTCTGAAAACTTGCAAATAAAGTAAAAACAGAATTTCTGTGTGTTTTCCTGAATTATGTTTATTTACTTGTTTGGTGTTTGAACTCAAGTGGAGGTGTTCGAATTGCAGCTACAATTCCCCTTTTCCCAGCAAGCTTGGAGAGCAGCAGGGTGGGAGCCAAGGGGCACCCAAGGGAGTTCTCTGGTCTCCCAGGCAGGGCTCAGAGCTCGTCCTGCCCCTGTGGTGCTTAAGCAGGTATTTGTACAGTATTGAGCACCTCCAGGGTGCACTCACAGAAACACTGCTTTGGGCCAGAAAGGAATGGGGAATCTTGGGATACTGGGCAGTAGCTCTGTGTAGGGAAGGGCACCTGTGCTCTGGAGGTGAGGAACAAACAGGATCTCCACAGAGCAGCCATGCACTGCTAATGGCACATGCAGCTGCTTGGCTCGTGGGGCTGCCTGACACAATGGGTGACACAAACTGTACAATCACAGATGGGTTTGGGTTGGAAGATCATTTTGTAATGATCATTTAAAGATCATTTTGTTAAAGATCATTTTGTTCCACCCCTGCCATGGGGACACCTTCCACTATCCCAGGTTGCTGCAAGCCACATCCAGCCTGCTCTTGAACAATTGAATATTTCTCATTTTCATATTCAGGTGTGAAAAGCAGGACTTAGATCCCAAAAATTGATGTGAAGGCTCCTGTTTTTCAGCCTTGATGTGTTCTGTTTTATCCATGAGTTGCCATCAGTGGTGCTGGCACCAAGGTGAGCAGGAGTATGTGGGCTGAGTGACAAGCTCTGATCCTGCCTGTAAAAGGCTTACAGAGCTGCTCACTGTGAGACTAGGGGAGCACGAGCTGGGATGTGCTGGTTTTGGCCCGGGTACAATTAGCTTTTTTCACAGTGATGGATTTGGGGCTGCGTTTTGGATTTGTGCTGAACACAGGGTTGATAAAATAGAGATGTTTTTGTTGCTGCTGAACGGGACTTGCACAGAGCCAAGGCTGTTCCTGCCTCTCACACAGCCATGCTGGGGAGGGGGCTGAGGGTATGTGGGAGGTTGGGAGGGGACACAGCCAGGACAGGTGACCCCAACTGGCCCAGGGGCCATTCCAGTCCATATGATGTCATACTTAGTATATAAAGTGGGGGGAAGAAGGAGGAAGTGGGGACATTTGGGGTGATGACATTTGTTTTCCCAAGTCACAGTTAAATGTGATAGGGCCCTGTTCTCCTGGAGGTGGCTGCCCATGGAAGCAGGGATTTAATTTCTTCTTTTGCTTTGTTTGTGTGTGCAGCTTTTGCCTTCCCTATTAAGTTGTCTATCTCAACTCATGAGTTCTCCTGCATTTGTGCTTCCAGTTCTGTCCCCGATCCCCGATCCCGCTGGTGGGGGAGGGAGCAAGCGGCTGCAAGGTTCTTGGCTGCTGGATGGGGCTATTCCACCACATGGGGCCTGGTTTATTTTATTTAAATCTGCTTGCTGCAGCTGTTCTGTGTGCTGTCTCTACCTGTACAGAACACATGGGCTCTGCATTAGCCAGATCATGAACTCTGCACATCCTGAGATTACGTGCGGCTGAAATAGGCTTCTGGTGTCCGGTAGCAAGGGCACAGATGGGGCTTAATGCCTCAGCTCCTGGAGGGCTCGTGCTCTTCATTCTACAGCCTGTGCCCCAGGGCTGCAGCTCTTCAGTCAGCCATGAGTGCTCTCTTGCTTCTCCCGGGGCTTTCTGTGCCTGAGCAGGAGCAGGAGCAGCAGGGCCCTGCCACGGGCACGGATGACAGCGTCCCTCCGGTGTGTGAGGCTGTGGCTCCTGCCCAGCCCAAGGTGCCCGTGGGCAGCAGAAGGGTTCCCGTCCCTGGGCATGTCCCAGGTGAAGGTGCAGGTGAAGGTGCCCTCAGCTGAGTGGGAGGCTCCCTGGTGCCAGAGCTGTTCACAGGAGCCTGTTGTGCTCTGCATTAGTGGCCTCCTGGCCTGTCACTGCCTGCATGTCCTCCTGGCCTGTCCCTGGCTGGGTGGCTCTGGCAGGGGGGAGCCGGGCAGCTGGTAATGAAGCTCTTCCCATTAAGCTGATGAGTTTCTGAAGGAGTGAATGCCTTCACTGACGTACCAGTTCCTGTTTTATCTGCAATGGTCCGTGCCAGTGCAGGATCAGCCAGCCTGAGTTTCTTCATGAAGTACATTTCCTGTGTGCTCTCTGCGCCCGAAGAAATGAATTGTAGCAAATTACTAGTTTGGCTTCCCTTGTGAGTGATGACTTGCTCTGTTTTGATGCACGCCAATAACCTGAGCCATTTACTCATGTGGAAAACAGTCCTTTCCAAAGGCAGAAACCCTCAGTGCAGGATTTGTCATAGGGATGCTTGGATGATAGAATTTGAGAGCTCCAGTGTTGGAGAACATAGCTGCCAGCCTGCTCAAGTCAGCTGGATTCTGGTGCCTCGAGAGCTGGAGACAGTTCCAAAACCTCATGCAGTGGGCCAGAGATGGGGGTCCCAGCTGCCACCCTTTCCTTCCTCCTGCGAGAGGAAGGCATGGGAAGGAAGGACTTCACCAGCTGGCTGCTAGCAGCAGCCTCTCTGCATTTCCCCCAAGGAGAGATGGCTGGAGAAACACTGATTTGGTGATGCTCAATTACAGCCTGCTGTTAATTGCTTTATGTTTAGAAAATAATCCTCAGAATAAGCTGCTTGGGCACACTTGGGGTGCTGCGGCCTCCAAAGATAAATTGTCTTCTGCACTCTACTGCTGCTGCTCAATCTGGATTTATGAATGGCTTTATTTGATCCAAAACTTCATTTTTTTAATTATGAACAAGCACTTGGCTTCAGGGGAGCTGCCTTGTCTCTCCTTTGGACACTCAGCTTAGCACCCAGGCTGTCCTGAGTCAGCCCACAGGTGTTGTGTTAGTTACACATGGGCCAAGGCAGCAGCATCAGCTGCTGCTCCATGCTGGAAGTCCGTTTTTAAACATAAATTTCTGAAGCTTTCCAGGGATGAAGTGAGAGCATACAAGGGGCTGTCACTGTGGCTCCTCTTGGACACATGAGAGCTCCTGTGCATGCAAAGGCACCAGGGCTCTGTCATGGGGTGGCCATGCCCCTTGAGTCTGACTGCAGAGCTGTGCGGGCACAGGTGCCCAGCCGGGCTGCAGAGCTGTGCAGGCACAGGTGCCCAGCCAGGCTGCAGAGTTCAGCGGGCACAGGTGCCCAGCCAGGCTGCAGAGCTCTGTGGGCACAGGTGCCCAGCCAGGCTGCAGAGCTGTGCAGGCACAGGTGCCCAGCCAGGCTGCAGAGCTGTGCGGGCACAGGTGCCCAGCCAGGCTGCAGAGCTCTGCAGGCACAGGTGCCCAGTCAGGCTGCAGAGCACTGTGGGCACAGGTGCCCAGCCAGGCTGCAGAGCTGTGCAGGTACAGGTGCCCGGCCAGGCTGCAGAGCTGTGCAGGCACAGGTGCCCAGCCAGGCTGCAGAGCTGTGCAGGTACAGGTGCCCAGCCAGGCTGCAGAGCTCTACGGGCACAGGTGCCCAGCCAGGCTGCAGAGCTGTGCAGGCACAGGTGCCCAGCCAGGCTGCAGAGCTCAGCGGGCACAGGTGCCCAGCCAGGCTGCAGAGCTCTGTGGGCACAGGTGCCCAGCCAGGCTGCAGAGCTCCGTGGGCACAGGTGCCCAGCCAGGCTGCAGAGCTGTGCAGGCACAGGTGCCCAGCCAGGCTGCAGAGCTGTGCAGGCACAGGTGCCCAGCCAGGCTGCAGAGCTCTGTGGGCACAGGTGCCCAGCCGGGCTGCAGAGCTCCGTGGGCACAGGTGCCCAGCCAGGCACAGGGACCAGGCTGC
Organism: Diglossa brunneiventris; assembly: GCA_019023105.1. NCBI lineage: Eukaryota > Metazoa > Chordata > Aves > Passeriformes > Thraupidae > Diglossa > Diglossa brunneiventris. The sequence continues at coordinate 35,386,309 of CM032359.1, forward strand.
ATGCCGAGGTTCCAGCATTCCGAGCCAAGGAGCATCCAGCTGTTTTAAAGCTGCTTCTCTGTTGCTGGTAGCCCCAGCTTTCTGCTCCCACAGGACAGAATCCCTGATACTTGCCCTCAGGTAGTTCCTGGAGCAGCTGAGGTTTGGTCCCTGTCCCCATGGAGGAGCCCCATCTGCCCTGGCAGTGGCAGGACCCTTCCCTGGGACCTGTTTGGCATCGTGCTTCTGGTGTGATTCTTTCTTCCTCCCAGTGAGGAGTTCCAAAGAATCCAGCTACCCGAGGGCTCGCTGTTACCTCCTCAGCCAGGAAATGCATTTTTTCCTGTTCTCACTGTAATGTCTCTAAAGTGTCAGTGCTTTCAAAGCCACTTGAGGGATATTGTTCTGGGTCCCTGGGCAAGGTTTTCCTAGGTGTAAGGTGATAAACCTGCAAGTGAGATTGTTGTGTGTTCTTGAAAGTCTCTCTGTTCATCAGAAGACAAATAGATTCTCCTGCAAGATTAATTATGAATTTATACTCTGTTGGCTGCAGGTAATAGAACCCTGGGGTGAGACCTCCCAGTTTCTGCCAAACGAGAGTGTGAAACCTGATTGCAGCCCTTCTCTGGAATACAGCTTTTGGGACAGATGTTCCTGGGTATTGAATCAGCTCTTTGCATTCTGCATTGTGTGGCCAATGCTGAGGATCATTCTGGATGCTGAGTCTGAGTGAATCAGTGTCACTTTGGGTCCCCTGCCTGCAGAAGCAGTGCTGCTGCCATGTCAGCAGCTTTGGAGATGTGATCCTCTTCCTGTGTTTGGTGTTCTTGGTTCATTGTGCTCTGTAAGTCACAAACCTCAGCTGGGGGTGGTTTGAAGGTTTCTGATGTGCTCCTCTGTGGTGTTAATGTTGTATGTCAGCACAGATCCAAGCTGGTGTCTCCTGCACTTCCAGCTCAGCTGACATGGCACAGACTTAGAGCTGGTCATATTCTTGTGCTGCTGGAGCTGCATTGCACTGGGAACGAGGTGCAGTGATGCTTCTGCAGCTGGTCTGGGTGAGCGGACGTGTCCGTGCCGTTCTCTCCCTTGGTTCTGTATCACCAAGTTGTTCCAGGTGTCTTCTGGCTTCTTCACTTGAGGCAAGTGGATTTTCCCCTTGAACTCTTCCCGGGCTTCCACACTGTTGCCTGGCTGGGGCACTGCAGCTGGGCACTGCAGCTGGGTTACTTGAGCGGGCACTGCAGCTGGGCACCACAGCCTGGCACCGCAGCCGAGCACTGCAGCCGGGCACCACAGCCGGGCACTGCAGCTGGGCACCGCAGCCGAGCACTGCAGCCGGGCACCACAGCCTGGCACTGCAGCCGGGCACTGCAGCCTGGCACTGCAGCTGGGTTACTGCAGCTGGGTTACTGCAGCTGGGCACCACAGCCGGGCACTGCAGCCGGGCGCTGCGGCCAGGCACTGTGGCCAGGCACTGCAGCTGAGTTACTGCAGCTGGGCCCTGCAGCCAGGCACTGCAGCTGAGTTACTGCAGCCACAGTCAGCAGCCTGAGCACTTGCAGGTACTTAGAAAAGCTTCTGTACAGCTACTCTCAAGGGGAGAATAATCCTATTTTGTAGATTGTGTTCGGAAAGTGGAGGCAGATGTTCTTCACGTGGCGCGCTCCGTGGGGACTTGTGGTGGATTAACCTACAGTAACCCACCCGAACAGGGACTCCAGAGTCTTTAAGCCAGACCAGAGATTTATTATCATCACTGAAATTCATATCGTGTCGGTCTTGGGGAAAATCCCACTCTTTCTTTGGGTTTGTTAGCCTGACAGCTTTCTTCCCAAGCTGCAGCCGCTGCTGGCTGTGCCTGCTGGGCCAGCTGGGAGCAGGAGAATTCCTGGCTATATTTAGAGGGAAGCCGCAGCGTGTGCCTTGCCGCTCTGTCACAGTAACCTCTCCCTCTCTGGCTTTCTTCAAGGTAACAGAAGACGAGCACAGCTGTTCTCCTAGAGGGTCACCGAGTCTGTACCGCCCGGACGTGCTCCCAGGGGACGCGGGCGGCCGCCGCGCGCACGGCACGAGGATGAGGCTCCGGGCAGAGCGCTCCGCGTGCCACGGACAGGTGACAGGGACACGGAGCTGGGAGGCTCTTCTGGCGTGAGGCAGGGAAGGCTTTAGAATATCTTACCCTAGAATGAGAATTTGACCAGTCGGACAGCAATGAACTAGGAGAACAGCAAAAACCACAACTCGGAATGTATTTATTACTTAAAAGTTAGCTATTCTTGATAAAATTCCCCAGATTATTGCTGCTGCTTATTTTACTTACAGATTTCACACACTTGTTAATTTTAAAGCTACCGAACTTTTATTCAATACTGTACCCTGAGAAATGTAATTGGGTCAGGACATGCAATAGAATGAAATTATTGTAGTGTCTTAAGTAACAATGGACTCACTTTGTGTCTATTAAACCTTGGAAGACGTGCAACACACAACAGTGTGGCTCTCATTGCGTGTTAAAGCTTTCTCGTGTCGTTTACTGCAGAGCAGGAGAATCAGTGGTTCCAGGCACATGAACAAGCAGTGCTGGGGACTTGGATGTCCTTGGGTCCTCCCCCTGTGCTTTCCCAAGTCACCTGGAGGAGCAGCACAGCACAGCCTGGGCCTGCCCTTGCTGCATGCAGAGGGTTCATGCTCCGGCCAGGGAGGGAATCCATGTTCTGAACTGAACATGAACATGCATATGAGCATGAAGTTGTATGTTCACACTCTGAGTGGGGTTTAAGGCCCTCTGAACATGTTGGACAGAGGGGTCCTCTCCCTACCCACGACCAAGAGGTGATGCACAATTCTAAACCAGCAACCAAACAGCTTTTTTTGCCAAATTCAAATAGTTCACAAACTGAAGTGACATACAGGCAGGATTTTGGAACTGTAACAGTTCATTTTTTGGGTTTGTGTTAGTCTACTCTTTCCTTGGATTCCCTCAGTCCAGAGACATTAATTTGAGGTGGTCTGTTGCTTCTGGTGCTGGAGAAAGCAGTTGAGAGTGTTGCTGCTCAGTACAGTGCTGTCTGGCTGTGGGAGGTTGCCTTGGAGCTGCAGGATCCCTGCACTGATCCTGTTCCTGTCAGCTGGATCTGCTGCAGCAAACACGGGATGAGCTCTCGCTGAGTTAGGGCGAGCAGGTCGGAAATCACACAGGCTCGTGTTTTCCTGGTTTGTGCTGCTTCACACGGTGGTCTTTGAATGTCAGCAAGAGAGCTCAGAGCTTCCCGTTTCAGCAGCAAAGTGTCACAAGGAGAGCTCAGCACCAAACCCCTTCTGCTGAGCCTCAGAAATCTGCATCAGAGCAGCGGGAAGGCTGTGGTGTACAACAGGAGATGTTGAACTAGGACAGCTCTTTCCCAAGGCCCATTTCGGTCACCTCTGCAAACAAATCAATGAGCCTTCCTGTTTTCCAAAAATAAGTGCAAGAAGGACAGCAGTATCCAGCAGGAGATGTGTTCCTGCACCTTGTGTGAAGCCTTTGTGCAGTGGGTGTTTACCCAGGCTGGCAGAGGTGCTCCTGTGCTGGGAGTGCTCCTGCTCCAGGAGGAACAGCCTTGCCTTTCTTAGCTCCTGCCTGTCTGGCCTCAGGGGCTCTTTGTGAGGTTTTTTCTAGCATCTTCTTGAGCTGGGCCTGGGCTGTCCTGATGGCTGTGAGGTGGTTTTTGTGTTTTCTGCTCACACAGTTGTGCACTGTACAAAATTCCTGCCCAAAACTGCTGCCAAGCATTTGGCTGTAGCATTACAGCAGAGAGCTGCAGGGAGGCACAAGCAGCCTTCTGTTCACTTAAAAAATAGTTTTAAAAGGCAGACAAGAATAACCAGGAGCCTATTCCTCACTACTCTCAGGAAAAGCACTTGTCTGCTCCCATCTCCAGTGAAGGGCTGCTCCATCTCACCTGTGGAAAGGCTGCTCCAAGGTTGAAGGAGATGCCAAGGACAGTAGGTGAGTGCTGGCCACGTTCCTGAGCAGGCAGCCCATGGCACTTGGGCACAATGAGCAGGCAGGAGCATTCTTCAGACCAGCTGTTCAGTCTCTGCTGGGTGTGAGGGAGCTGTGTGATACCTCACACATGGGGCCACTGATTTTCTCTAGGCTTGGGTCATGGGATGGCTTGGGAGGGTTTGCTCAGGGCCAGTGTCCATCCTGTAATGCTGGGGTGGTCCCCAGGGTGGAGTTGTTATGGGGATGTCCAGCTTTTCCCCACTGTCTCTGCAGTAAAGCCCCTGGTGCAGATCAGCCCTGCCAGCTGTGTCACAGCACGGTGGGAGCTGCTGGCCTTGCCCTCTGCCCCGTGGTTGGGCACAGATGGGCACTGCCAGCTTGTGCCCTCCAGCAGTGCTCTGCTCCTGCGGGCTGAGGGGGACTGAGTGCCTGTGTCCCTGCCAGAAACCTCCCCTGTCCTCCCCTGCAGGCTGCTGTGGCCAGGCAGGGCTCCTGCTGTCCTTGCACCTGGGTGTGTGACATTCCTGACGTTGCTGTGCCCTGTGGAGAGCAAACAATGGGCTGTTCCTGCCCTGGGCTCTGCTGCTGAGAGCTGAGGGGAAATGCCAGTGCCAGCAGGCGGGAGGTTCCAGAGCTGGTTTGCTGCCCTTTGTGCCAGGGGCTGGGCAGGGACCCTCCTCCAGAGAGCACTGAAAATTGGTGTGCCAGGTCTCCTTGTTTTCCTGTGTCCCCTGCGATGCCCATTGGTCTGACAGCTGTCTGTCTGTCCTAACACCAGCTTAAAGAATAAAAAAGAGGTGTGACATTTCAGTGCAGCAGGTGAGTCACTGGATTTTTGACACTTTACTAAGATCTGCCACAGACAGTTCCAGTACAAACATGGTAACAGAAAATGGTGCTTGGGAGGCAGGGGAGTGCAGGGGACACAGATCCTGCTAGGACTCAGCAGCTCAGTGCCAGAGGTGGGTTAAACCCCAGCCTTACACAGCACCAAACCACAGCCCAGCTGTGGGGCTGGGTAGGGGCTGCCAGAGCTGCCCCACTGCTCCTCGGTGGAAAGATGACTCAGGTTTTGGCAAGGCTGAAAGGATGAATCTCGTAGCAAACTGCTTCTTTGCCTTGGCCATTATGCAGATAAATGAAAATAATTTCTCAGCAAGTGCAAATGCATAAGCCAAGAGTACAGTGATGGTTCATTTCTTAACTGGTTTAAAAAACCTAATGTGGAAGATTCGAAATATGACTTTTTTAATAATGTGAGGTTGGAATGGCTTAATTCAGTCTTTCACTCTGTCAGAGTAAAAGCTGCATTGGGTTAAAAACCTGAGTGTAACATTCAGGAATAGTGAGTGGTCTGTAGCATTCTCTGTGCTTCCCATCCAGTCCCACCCCCTGCCACGGGCAGGGACACTCGTCTAGACCAGGTTGCTGCAAGTCCCATCCAGCTTGGCCTGGAACACTTCCAGGGATGGGGCAGCCACAGTTTCCCTGGGCAACCTTTGCCAGGGCCTCTCCTCCCTCCCAGGGCAGAATTTCCAGTATCCCATCTGACCCTCTCCTCTGTCAGTGTGAAGCCATTCCCCCTCGTCCTGTCCCCCCAGGCCCTTGTCCAAAGTCCCTCGCCATTATTCAAACCTCAGGATTTTTTGTAATAAGGCTTTTTTTGCTAATATTCTAAATCTGTAGATTAAATTTTGGAGTCATGGTGGGCAAACTATTGTAGCACCTGCTTGTCTTAACCTGTGATGTTTCCCTAAAACTTCCCTTGCCTCTCTTCCAGCTTCAAGATTTTGGTTCTCTGTTCCCTCTTTGGGCACTTCCCAGGGATCCTGGGAAGCAGTTTTGCATGGATTTGTCCTGCTCCCCTCACTGCAGTAATCCTTCCTGAGGCTGAAGTGTTCCTTCATGAGGAAGTGGAGCTTTAAATGTGAAAATAGCTTTATCCTGGCAAAAGAGAAACCTGCTCTTCTGGAATGTGGGAATTTTCTTATTTTACTAGATCTTCAGATTATATACTGTCGGTTTTTTTATTCCTGCCTGTAGCAGAGGATTTCCAAGCAGCCTCGGTGTGTTTTTCTCTGTGTCTCAGGATTTATGGCTCTGCTGTTAGGCCAGGGATCGACCTCAAGCATCATTAGCCAGGTGGGAGCTGGGGTCCCCTGCCCCACACCTTTCTCATCCCTCGGCAGGGAGCCCGAGCCAGGGTGCTGGACCATAACTGTGACCATGACTGTGGCCATGACTGTGGCCATGACTGTGACCATGACTGTGGCCATGACTGTGACCATGACTGTGACCATGACTGTGGCTGCCTGACTCCCTCACCCCGGCCTGTCCATCCCTGCCTGGTCCCGCGGGCTCCAGCCAAGGGCTGCGGGGAGCCCTGCTCTGCCTGCAGCTGATCCGTGTGCCTGTGCCTGAACCTGAGCCCTGGCTGCACAGGAGGGACCAGCCTGGACACAGGGAATGTCCCCGAGCATCGCAGGGAATTGGGCATGGCTGCCCGTGTCTCCAGGGTGGCTCAGGCAAGCACCATTAAAGGGCAGCTTGCTTTAATCCACTCAAGCGTCTGTCTATGGAAAATATTTCCTTTCTACTAAACTCTTTTTTTCTTAAGTGTATCTCATAAAACACAAAGTTGGGCAAGTTGTTTTTAAAGCAGATTTCTGAGGGAAAGCACATAAACTGCAAGCTGGTTTGCATTAGACACCAAAACCTGGAGCATTTGGCTTTGATAAGCGAGGCCCGACGCGGCTTGAAGCAGAGCGTGGCTGCGGCAGGGATGCTGAGGGCAGCTGAGCTGGCTCCGGGCAGGGAGGGGCTGCTTTTCCTTGGGGAGCCCTTGGTGCCGCTGCAGTAACGCTGAAGGCCACCTGCAGTGGGTGGAGGTGGCACAGGGACAAAGCCTCGCTGCCGAGGGGCGAGGGGCCAGGCTGGGGGAGGAGGGGGCACGGCCGTGCCAGGGCTGGAGCAGCTGCCGGGGTCAGCCAGCCGAGCCCATCCCTCTGTGTGGGATTTCCCGGTGTCCAGCCCGCAGCAGGGAAACCTTCTGCGACCAAATCCCCCGAAATGCAGCATCTTCCTGTGTGCCTGTGCCCCCCGTTCGGGGAAGGAGTGTCCCTCGCTTGCCAGGCGAGGCAGGGGGGACGCTGCGCACCCCGGGCCCGAATGGGGCTCTGCTGCTGCTGCTGCTGCTGGCAGAGCTGGCATGGGCATGGGCATGGTGACACCTGGTCGCTCGGACCACGTGTGGTGGCTGCTGAAGGTGAAGGTGGCTCTCCTGCTGGACAGGCTTGGGCTGGGCACCAGGGCTGGTGGGGAGGAGAGCGGAGGGAATGAACAGGGCAGCCCTGGTCTGGTGGGACCTGGAGTGAGGGGTGCCAGCCCTGCAGCCCCACATGGCACAGGGCACAGTGAGGGGTGCCAGCCCTGCAGCCCCACATGGCACAGGGCACAGGGCCCAGTGAGGGGTGCCAGCCCTGCGGCCCCACATGGCACAGGGCACAGTGAGGGGTGCCAGCCCTGCAGCCCCACATGGCACAGGGCACAGTGAGGGGTGCCAGCCCTGCAGCCCCACATGGCACAGGGCCCAGTGAGGGGTGCCAGCCCTGCAGCCCCACATGGGCACAGGGCACAGTGAGGGGTGCCAGCCCTGCAGCCCCACATGGCACAGGGCCCAGTGAGGGGTGCCAGCCCTGCAGCCCCACATGGCACAGGGCCCAGTGAGGGGTGCCAGCCCTGCAGCCCCACATGGCACAGGGCACAGGGCCCAGTGAGGGGTGCCAGCCCTGCAGCCCCACATGGCACAGGGCACAGGGCACAGTGAGGGGTGCCAGCCCTGCAGCCCCACATGGCACAGGGCACAGTGAGGGGTGCCAGCCCTGCAGCCCCACATGGCACAGGGCACAGTGAGGGGTGCCAGCCCTGCGGCCCCACATGGCACAGGGCACAGTGAGGGGTGCCAGCCCTGCAGCCCCACATGGCACAGGGCCCAGTGAGGGGTGCCAGCCCGGCAGCCCCACATGGCACAGGGCACAGGGCACAGTGAGGGGTGCCAGCCCTGCAGCCCCACATGGCACAGGGCACAGGGCACAGTGAGGGGTGCCAGCCTGCAGCCCCACATGGCACAGGGCACAGTGAGGGGTGCCAGCCCTGCAGCCCCACATGGCACAGGGCACAGTGAGGGGTGCCAGCCCTGCGGCCCCACATGGCACAGGGCACAGTGAGGGGTGCCAGCCCGGCAGCCCCACATGGCACAGGGCACAGGGCACAGTGAGGGGTGCCAGCCCTGCAGCCCCACATGGGCACAGGGCACAGTGAGGGGTGCCAGCCCTGCAGCCCCACATGGCACAGGGCCCAGTGAGGGGTGCCAGCCCTGCAGCCCCACATGGCACAGGGCACAGTGAGGGGTGCCAGCCCTGCAGCCCCACATGGCACAGGGCACTGGGCACAGTGAGGGGTGCCAGCCCTGCAGCCCCACATGGCACAGGGCACAGGGCACAGTGAGGGGTGCCAGCCCTGCAGCCCCACATGGCACAGGGCACTGGGCACAGTGAGGGGTGCCAGCCCTGCAGCCCCACATGGCACAGGGCACTGGGCACAGTGAGGGGTGCCAGCCCTGCAGCCCCACATGGCACAGGGCACAGGGCCCAGTGAGGGGTGCCAGCCCGGCAGCCCCACATGGCACAGGGCCCAGTGAGGGGTGCCAGCCCTGCAGCCCCACATGGCACAGGGCACAGTGAGGGGTGCCAGCCCTGCAGCCCCACATGGCACAGGGCCCAGTGAGGGGTGCCAGCCCTGCAGCCCCACATGGCACAGGGCACAGTGAGGGGTGCCAGCCCTGCAGCCCCACATGGCACAGGGCCCAGTGAGGGGTGCCAGCCCTGCGGCCCCACATGGCACAGGGCACAGTGAGGGGTGCCAGCCCTGCAGCCCCACATGGCACAGGGCACAGGGCACAGTGAGGGGTGCCAGCCCTGCGGCCCCACATGGCACAGGGCACAGTGAGGGGTGCCAGCCCTGCGGCCCCACATGGCACAGGGCACAGGGCCCAGTGAGGGGTGCCAGCCCTGCAGCCCCACATGGCACCAGGGCACAGGGCCCAGTGAGGGGTGCCAGCCCTGCAGCCCCACATGGCACAGGGCACAGTGAGGGGTGCCAGCCCTGCGGCCCCATATGGGCACAGGGCACAGGGCACGCGTTCCCTGCAGAGGGGAGCTCGCTCTGGCTCTGCGGCTCCCGGCTGGCTGGGGTGGGGATCCTGCCTGCTTTGATTCTGCTGGTGACTCTTCCCCGCCCCATCATTCTGCTGCACAGCGTGGCTGCAGGAGCTGTAATGGCTCTGGTGGTGTGGGTTGCTGCTGGGTGTGAGCTAATGAGCACTTGGGGATCAGGCTCTGCTGGTCCCAGCGCTGGCACCGCGAGGCAGCGCCCGGCTGTGCCACCGAGCCCTGCCTGGGGCAGGTGACCCACGGTGCTGTCGGCACAAGGTCACCACAGGCACCAATATGTGTATCGGCGAGGTTTAAATAGGAATCCTCATGTTACTGCAGCCTCTCCAAACCCTAATTATTTATAATTTCCACAGTTGAACCTCTGTTGCTAAAGAAAAATTGAATTTTCCCAGCGGCGCGGAGGCTTGGCTGATGAGTCACAGCGCTTCGTTAGCTAATCTTAGAGCCACTGTGAATTACTCACTGGCTGCTGATACAGAGTAGGCTGAGAAAAAGCTCCTTTGGAGTGAATAATTTTGGAATTTGGGTCTCTTCCCTGGCAGGAGAGGGTGTGAGTGTGCGGGGGTTCAAAGCCATTATGTGGGTGCATGCTGGTCTCCCAGGGGGATCCTAACACATAAAAAACTCAGAGCCTGGGCTGCTTTCTCCAGTCAGATCCATGGGTGAATTTCAGTGTGTGAGGATGTTTTAAATCTGGAAATAACTCACTGTGAGTCCCTGCTGAATTAGATGGGTCAGGTAGCTGGGGTAATGGCCCTAGTGAGAGAGGTTTGGGGAGGACAGGGTTTATTTTGGGAACATTAAATGTTGAAGTTGGTAATGGGGGAGCACAAAAGTGAGTTTGGGGTGGCATTCTTGGGGGTGTCCCATGCAGGGCCTGGAGATGGACTCGATGATCCTTGTGGCTCCCATCCACTGCAGGAGATTCTGTAATTCTATGAATTCTGTAGTTTCTAGATTTTCCCTGGAGTTGATGTTTTCTTTCCAAGTCTCCCAAAAAGGTGTCTGTCTGAGGAAGCAAGATCACACACGTTCTCTGTGAAATGTCCATGTTCCCCCTGGAAAACATGATGGGATGATGAACCTGAAATCCCTGAGTGCTCCCTGGCCAGGCACATGTCCCTGTGGGCAGCAGCTGCCAGGCTCTGACAGCCACAGGGCAATGCCCTTGGGCAGCTGTCAAACTGCAGGACCTTTCAGGACCCTTTGGGGTGGTGGGAGGCATTTCCTAGGGGGGCACCAGGGAATTATTCCTGCTACTGTAATGATTTTTATCTTTCTTTTTATTATGGCTTATGTGTGTGTGCACCAAAAATTTCATCAACATTTTCCCAAGTGGTTGTTCCCAGCATGGCTTGAACTAACAAAGTTTATTACAGGTAATTTTTCTCCCTGGTGCCAGACGCTGTCAGCTGCTGATTTGTGCTGCCAGCTCAGCCTCAGGGGATGGTCCCTGACACATGAAACAGCTCTTGGTATGATAATTGCAGCAGTTTCAAGAAACAGGAGTAGGGGTCTGGGCAGGAATTGCCTTTGGGAACATCTGTTTCACCTTTCTGTCTATGACCTCTTCCTGAAAACATCTTTTCAATTAAAAAAAAAAAAACAAGCTTGGTCAGTATAACCCATTCTTGGAGTGACTCACAAATGGCTGTGAGAGCTACACAAGTGCAACTTCTCCTGTGCAAATGGTGGGAAGAGGATCAGGCTTTGGCAGGTGCTGAGGTTTGGAGGGAGGTTTGGAGCCCCCATCCCTGGAGGTGTCCAAGGAGTAACTGGGCATGGCACTCAGGGCTCTGGGCTGAGTGCCAACGAGGGCATTGGTCACAGGCTGGACTCATGGTGTTGGAGCTCTTTGCCAGCCTCAGGGATTCTGGGATTCTAGGAGAACTCTCCAGCCTGTGTCTGCCACCCTCTGCTCGCAGCCTGGTAACGCCAATTTCTGAGTTTGATGGAGCTGCAGCTGCCCCAGGTTTGTTGTGTTCAGAGACCTGAAATCCAAGGCATTCCCAAGGGAAGGCCGTGCTGCATGGACAGGGCCCAGCTCCATCTCTGCTCTGCAGGCCCCAGCTGGCTCTGGTCAGGCTCCCGTGCCAGGCAGAGCCAGCACAGAGGAGCAGAGGAGCCAAATTTGGCTGCGTGGTGCAGTGGGGAGGGCAGTGAGACACAGGGACCCCCGTGCCCCGGCCCCTGTGCGGTGCAGGGGCTGCTCCTGCCCAGCAGCCCGGTGTGGGGAGAAACCAGCAGCTCCTGGACACAAACTGGTGTCCCCTCCTTCGAGCAGGCTGCAGGAGGGCCTGGAGGAAGCTGGTGCTTGGCTGAATTAAACCTGTTCCATAAGGTTGTTCCCTGCTGTGCCTGGTCCCAGCCTCACTGCCTGTGCCCAGCCCTGCTGCTGCTCTCACCGGGGCAGCTTTGCACCCCAATTTAATGCATCCTTGTTCCAAGGTTAAACTATTCTTCCTGTGACAGATGTTAATTATCAGCTGTAATTAATGGGTTCCCAACCCCCTCCACTACAGATACTGGGGCTGAATTATGACCAGCAGTTCAGAGCAGCTCCTGCACGGTGGTGATGGATGCTCTTTCTTGGTGGTGCCACCAGTGTTTCCTTTATTAGGAACCACCAATGTCTCTCTGGGAAGTGTGGAGCAGCATTCTGTTGGAAAAGCATTTTTTGTGCAGGGCTTTGGGCTTTTCCCTTTGCTACAAGTCAGCAAACAAACTGCTGTATACCAGTGCTGCCCTTGCAAAACAGGACCTGCAGCCCTCTGCGTGGGGGTTCAAGTGGCCGTGGCCAGGTGTCAGGGCCTCCATCCCCTGGGAATTTACAGGTGCAGTAATCATTCCTTCTGGAAGCACTTTGCATCTGCTGCAGAAGAAAAACCCAGACACATTTCACGCCAAAATGGGTTACCCAGACTGCCATTCCTGCAGGTTTGGTGAAGCTGAATGTGGAACGTGCAGTGCTCTGGGCAGGGGACACACAGCCCCAGCCCTGTGCCCAGCTCAGCCGGCCCTCCCTGTCCCTGTCCCTGTCCGTGCCCCTGTCCCTGCCCCTGTCCCTGTCCCTGTCCCTGTGCCTGTCCCTGTCCCTGTCCCTGTCCCTGCCCCTGTCCCTGCCCCTGTCCCTGTCCCTGTCCCTGTCCCTGTCCCTGTCCCCTGTCCCTGCCCCTGTCCCCTGTCCCTGCCCCTGTCCCTGTCCCTGCCCCTGCCCCTGTCCCCTGTCCCTGTCCCTGTCCCTGCCCCTGTCCCCTGTCCCTGTCTGTGTCCCTGCCCCTGCCCCTGCCCCTGCCCAGGGAGTGTCAGGGCTGGTGGCTGCAGCCAGCCCAGGCAGGAGGGACAGGGACAGGGACAGGGACAGGGACAGGGGACAGGGACAGGGACATGGACATGGACAGGGACAGGGACAGGGACAGGGACAGGGACATGGACAGGGACATGGACAGGGACAGGGACAGGGACAGGACAGGGACAGGGACAGGGACAGGGACAGGGACAGGCCAGGAGCTGCAGCAGCCCCAGTGCCAGAGGGGGAAGGGCTGGGGCTGACGGAACCAAAGGTGCAGCCTGGGCTGCAGAAACCGGCCATAAAGAGAAGTGAGGTCATGCGTGACACATCCCTGACCAATTGTGCTGTTTTCCTGTCTAGAAAATGTGTTCTTACTGCTCCCACCCGCTGCTGGGGCTGGCAGGAGCGTTGTCCCTGCTGCCAGCACAGGTCCCAGCCATGCCCTCTGTGCTGGTGCTGGCACAGAATTCATGGAGAGCTCAGCTCAGCGCCTCAGCTCTTTCCAGAGAGCCCACAGCAGATTCGGGGCTGTGTCACATCACAAGGGGCCGTGTCACATCACATCTTCAGCAAAAACACGCTGCCAGAAGGGATCAGACAGGATCTCTTAGAAACTTCCTCGTCCTCAGACATTGAAAGCAACTCTGCAGTATTGCAAATATTAATGTCTACAGTGGCAATATACCTCCTCGCCCTGAATTGCTTCAAAATACAACAGCAAGCCATCACATTCCTGATGTATTGGAGAGGAAGTGCCACTTAGGTCAATAAACATTTGTTTGCAGCAGAACTGAAAAGCCATGCAAACACAGGGAGCCTGTTGTTCCAGTGACTCGGGTCTCTGACTGAAGGGCAATAAATGAACTAGAAATCTAGTTTATGCTGTAGAAATTGGGCATTTCAGACACTTTGTTTTGGCCTTTCAATTTCAGTTATGAGGCCTTGTTAACTGAATCCATGTACTGGCAGTGATTTGTTGCAATGTTTGCAGTTGTCTCTATCAGAGTGTTCTGGCCAGGTCCAGCTGCAGAGGCAGCACAGCCCCCTGTCCTGGGGAAGCCCAGCGCCATTGGGTTGGATCTCACCCAGGGGAGATCCTGGTGGGTGGAGGGAGAGAAAAAGGGAGCTGGAGTGGCTGGGGGCAGCAGGGGAAAGAGTCTGTGCTTCTCCAGGGAGGAGACCAAACGATGGGTTTTATATGCCCTTTGAGTTTCCCTTTGATGGACTCATCTCTCTCCCTTCTCTGACATGAAGATGGGAAGTGAATGTCTCTTTGAGACACAGGTTTTAGCTGGGTGGCTTCATTGTGGGTGCCAGGACTGAGAGGAAGAGGAATTCTGAGCACCAGCAGTGCTGGCTCCCTCATGACAATTCTGAGGGGACTCAGGGAGCATAGAAAGGAGCTGTGCAGCAGAAATCCTTGCCTGCATTTGCTGGAGCTCCTCCGAGCACAGGGAGGGCAAAGGGTCCCACGGGGTGCTGAGCTGGGCTCCCCTCGATGCTCGGGCCTTTCTGTGAGGTCTGAAGGATGTGGCCAGGAGCGCCTTCCTGGGGGAACATGGTCCTGGTGGGACGTGCCCGAGCACAGGGCGCTGCTGCAGGGCATCGGGGCACCGTGGTCAGGCTGCGAGCAAGCTGCAGCCGCCGGCAGCCTGTGCCCGGCCATGGAAACCTGATGCTTCCTCAGAGAGGGAATTCGGTGCAGAACTAAATTTAGATTCTGTTGCTTGGGGAGCATGGTAAATGACAGCAGCGAGCTGCTGCTCCACGTGCAGCCCGTGCCGGGCTCCTCCCGGGGCCGCTCTCGGCGGGCAGCCAGCGGGATATCCCGCTGGAACCGGCGGGGGGACGCGAGCAGCAGCCCAGATGGAGCTCCATAAATCACGGGCCTAGGGAGAGCAGGCCCCTTCGGTAAACGACAGGCAGGAGGGAGCTGCCGGCGGCCGCTGGCCACGCAAGGTGCCCGTGCCGGTGTCCGTGCCTGTGCCAGTGTCGGTGCCCGTGCCGGTGCCCGTGCCGGTGCCGGTGCCCGTGCCGGTGCCGGTGCCCGTGCCGGTGCCCGTACCCATGCCCGTGCCCGTGCCGGTGCCGGTGCCGGTGCCGGTGCCCGTGCCCGTACCCATGCCCATGCCCGTGCCCGTGCCCGTGCCGGTGCCCGTGCCTGTGCCAGTGTCGGTGCCGGTGCCCGTACCCATGCCCATGCCCGTGCCCGTACCCATGCCCATGCCCGTGTCCGTGCCCGTGCCGGTGCCAGGCTCGCTCTCGGTGGTCCGCGGGCTCCGCAGGCAGCGGCCGGGCAGGGCCAGCACAAGGACTGGGCTGGTGACTCTCCCTGGCCGGGAACACGGACAGTATGTGGCTGTGAATATCGGGAATTAACAAATGAGGCTGGCTGTGCTCCAGGCCAGCTGGGAGCTCGACCTTGGTCCCAAAACTTTCTGAGGTCCTAACCAGGAAACCTCCTAACCCTGAGCAAATTATTCCCTGCCTTTCTTGTGCTTCTGTTTCTTTTGCCCTGTTTGCCACTCACTGGACAGATTGCAGCTGGCCGGGGTTTGGGGGCAGTGAATCAAGCAGTATTTGGGCTGAAGCACACACAGGATCTGTTTTGTGACCTGGCCGTGTTTTCTAGGGAGTTTTCTGGCCACGAGCATTGTGCCACACCCGGCAGCGCAGGGGTGCAGTGCAGCTGTCCTGGACCAACTTGGGCAGCTCCAGCAGGAATGCCCCACATCCCCACAGGAACAGTCTGTGATGGAGTCAGTGATGGGAGGTGCTGCAGGCACAGGAGTCCTTTGAAAGGGAAAAGAAAATCTCCTCTCTCAGTCCTGCCCACCTGAGCACTGCTCCAGCAGTGATGAGGTGGGGCATGCTGACAGCCAGGCTGATGAGAGGTGCATAAGCTGCTAGCAGGACATCCTTCCTGATGTGCCATGATTGGAAGTCCAGTGTAATCTGGCTTTGCTAGCAGGGATGGGTTTCCTCATAGTGGCCTTGGTTTTCAGCCTGGAGAAGTGGAATGAGTGGGGTTTGAGCAGCTGTGGCTGTCCATCCATCACATGTCACACACCACCTCGGTAGCTGGCTCCCAGGGACTCTCCTTGTCCTCTGTCAGTCTGAGCCCCTCGGGAGCACTGCCTGGTGGCACCCCAGGACATCTCCGTGCTTTAAACCCCTCTGGTGGCATGTGGGGCTGCGCAGGAGGATGGAGTGGCTGCACTCTGCACAGCCATGGAGTCGCCGCTGAGTCACACCAGGTGCAGCTCTGGGATCTGGGCCCTGACCCCTCCCAGAGCAATCAAACCTCACCCAGAGGGAACAGAGTTCTTCTCCCACCAGTCTTAACCTCTTCAGGTGCTGCACAGACAAGTCCTGTTGCCTGACTGGCAATAAGAGGGGCAGAGGAGGGGCTGGGTGGCTGGAGGCAGCTGAGCGGTGCCCGTGGGAGCAGGGACTGGGGCTCGTGCCTCAGGCTGGGTGGGAAGCTGCACCCCGGGGTCTGCAGCAGAGCCCCCCAGCTGTGGGACAGGTGGCCTGGGGATGCCATGGGGCTGTGGGACGTGCACGGGGAGGAACCCTGGGAGTTTGTGTCCAAACAGGCAATGGCACCACAGGGCAAACGCAGCTCAGCAGAGACACAGCCCATCTGGAAAGGGAAAGTGTGTTTACAAACAGGGTATTCATGGCAAACTGAACAGCATCAGCTGTGTGTGACAGGAAGGTCAGGGATGAGCCACCTGAGCTAAATGCTCCACAGAGCTCTAGCCAAGAACACATTATCTACCAGGGTCCATGCTCCTGCTTGGGACTCAGCCCTGGGAATCTTGGCCGGGAAGTTTCCAAGGAGGAAAGTGTTACTCTCTTTAGTTCTTTGAGTCAGTAGAGGAGAAGTTTCATGAAGGTGAGGACCACATTTGAGAGTTGATCTCTGCTGGATCTGAATCTGATGGGCAATATGTTCCTGGCCACCATTGCTGGCTGTGTTATGTTCCCTGTCATCTATGGGAAGCACAGGTCTTAGGCTTAAGAAAAGGAATTGGAGAAGAAAAAAAAAAAAAGACATTTCTATGCATCCATAATGCAAAGTTTTCCTTTGGAAGAATCCAAGCAGTGGCCTGTCATCTGCTTGGAAAGGGAAGTTTTCCTTCCTCAAGCAGGCAGTGGATCCCATGCTCCCACTCCCTCCCTGGGGGCAGGGCACTGGCTGGGCTGGCTGGGGGTCTCGGGGCCATCACAGCAGCTCTCCCTCCGTGGCCACGCTGCTGCTCCCAGCTGGGGTCCCCAGCATTGACCCTCACACATGGAGCAGGCTCCTGTGGGCTGCTGGAATAGGGAGCCCATTGTTTGTTTGGTGGTGTTCTTATCTGGGGCTGTCTCACAGCACCCTGTGTGCTTTGGGTGACTCGTGGCTGCACTGCAACACACAAAGAGAATTAAAAGGACAAACAGGAGGTGGTAACCCATGTGTGAATGGGGAGAGGAAAGGAGAGTTTGCTGACCAGGCAGGGTGAGTGCCAGGGTGATAGGAATGATCCTGTGCTTGTTCTGCATCTGGATGAGGCAGCTCGAGAATTCAAGGATTTTTTAAAATATTCTGTGTCCTTTTATCTTGCCCCTGCTTTTCTTTTCTTTTTTTTTTTTTTTTTCATGAGATTTGAGGTTTCATCTGTCCAGGAACTCAGCAGTATGGAAACTATGAATAGCTGTGACAGGGTCTGAAAGCTGAGCGAGTGAAAGCAGAGGAGATTTATGGCCAGGCTGGTTAAACCCTTGGCTGCGTGTGAGCACTGCCTGTATTGCAGTGCTGTAAAGCCATCCAGGAGGAGCTGCATTCTGGGCAGCTCCAGGGCTGCAGCCCAGGGAGAAACCACGCACTGACACTCGAGCTCGCTCCTTCTCCACTTGTGAAAAGTGGGGGACAGGCCACCATTCCCAGTACTCGTATTCCAGCGTCCAGGGGTCAAGAGCAGGCTTTGACATCTCTTGTTTGGCCTGGTGGGGATAAGTTTTGTGCTTATCACATGTGTGCACAGCCCTCTGCACAGGCTGTGCTTTGTTTCCCATGGAGAGATGGCTGCTGGAGGGAGCCCTGAGTGCCCACAGGATCCTCCTGGTGCCTGGCACAGCTCTTGGGGTTCGGGCCAAGCCCCTGCCCCGTGCTCTGCTCTTTGTCCTTCTCTGTCCCTGCAGCGAGCCCAGCAGGACGGGGGGCATGGCCAGGGTGCTCAGCCATGGCTCACCCCTCCACTGCAGAATAGGGGCCCTGAAGTCTGAGTCATCCTCTCTGCAAATGCATCAGTTACACACAGAAATGTCTATTTCAAAATAGGCTGTGGGCACTGGGAAAGGGAAAGGGACTGTCTTTTATGTAGTTGTTTGTTTATTCATGCAGGAGGTTTATTTGTCTCCTGGGTTTATCCCAGGCCATAACCACCCTGTTTGTTGCCATTTGCCGTCAGGTGTTATATTTAGCCACTCGTATGTGATGGCAAATACACTGTGGCTGCTGCTTCCAGCCGTGGCAAGTACTGTTTCTAAATACCACAGGGCCTGGAGATGTGCGAGGGTATTTGAAATACTGTGGTTTGGGGGAAAGCTGCAGCTCTGCCTTTCACTGCTGCTCAAAGCTCAGTGATCTGCCATAGCAATTCCTGAGCAGCCTGGAACTGGACCTGACACCGCTTGGCTGCTGGGGTTCAAAGGACACACTTTCAAAGGACATCAAAAGATAGATTTTTCTAGCAATAAAAACCAGAGTAACCATCCCTCTCCACAGTACCAGGAATGTGAGACTGGAGTGTTTGCTTTCCTTAGGATTAGTTTTCCGTACTGGTGGGATGTGTAAACAGACGCACCAGGCACCTGGGCCACGCACTGCACGAGTGTGACCGTCCCACTGCTGAGCACACGTGTGCTCTGCACACTCGCCTTGGCACCTGCTTCATGCCAAGCCACCAGTGTGCATGAAGTTATAGAATAACTGAAAAGGCATGGGAAGCTGGTATTCATGAGCCCTGAGGCTGCTCACCCACGTGTGACGCTGGCTGTGCTGCAGAGTTGTGCACCAGACCCTCCTGCCTGGGCAGAGACTCTGCTGGAGACCCAGTGCTGGGGCAGAAGCAGCCTGTGCCAGCACAGCCTCCCCATACTGCACCTCTGCGCTGGTGCTAATGATGATGATGATGATAATAATAATAATAATAATAATAATAATAATAATAATAATAATAATAGCACCCAGCAATTTTATTGAAAGGCCACATACAAATGGAAGGGTCAGTATGTTTAGAACTCGTAGAAGAAATGCTCTTCTCATAGAGTATTGTATCCCTTTGGAATTCACGTACGGAGGAGATTTAAGCACATAGCTTGGCTAGAATGAAAATAAAATCTTTGGCAGGATCACTGTGTGTCCATTTATAGCATCTGTGGCTGTGCAGGTTCTGGCCAGTTGTATCTGCATAACCGGAGAGTGCACACCGGGATGAGCAGGATGGGCAGGGCATGGGAGCAGGGTGGGCAGGGAGCCAAATCTGACTCGGGCAGCTGGGGCCACAGGCTCACTTGGAAACACAGCACATCCTCAGGGAAGGTGTAGGTTAAAGACCAGGGAAATCGTTGGGTCATGGCTTTTTGGTAAGAGTGAAAAGAGAAAAAGGAAAAAACCCAACTGCGTTATTTCTGGTCATTCACCTCCATGGCATTTACAGCCTGAGAATGGCTGCATGGCCAAGAAGATCCCAGAGCAGCCTCAGCCCCACCCAAGGGAGCATCATCATCATCATCCTCATCCTCATCATCCTCCTCCCCTCCTCCTCTTCCTTCTTCTCCTCCTCCTCCTCCTCTTCCTCCTTCTCCTCCTCCTCCTCCTCCTCCCATCCCCATGAGCCGCTCCTGCCAGGCACACTGAGTGCTATGGAGAAGGTCCTTCCCCAAGGAGGGTTGTACTTTCAGTGAAGTCATTGGTTTTGTTACAAAAAAAAGGAGTAAATCTGCTGTTCTGCTTTTGTCCACAGTCCATCCCATAAAAATATCCAACGGATGTATAGGAGAATATGGCTTAACATGTCCAGAGCTGTGTGACACATCAAACCCCCTTTGGGAAAGGATGGGAGGGGTGTTCCAAGGGCTCCCCACAGCCCTGCCAGCTCCTTGGCCTCTCAGGTGCCTTTAGCCCCGTTGTGAGCAGGGACAGACACCCACGAGGCACACAGGAGGCTCCAGCTTACATCAAGTTTCAAGAAATTTTGATAAATAAAAAGAAAAGCTTGGGAAATCCGCAGGCTTCCCCGGGTGGCTGGTGACCAGGTGAGCCCTGCCCAAGTGCCTGGCTGAGCTCACCAGGACAGGGCACAGTGCTGTCCCTACCTCAGTGCACAGCCTGGCACTGTCACTGCTGCAGACTGGGGACACTGGCGCAACATTTCTGAAATTGAACACACTCTGTGCTTCAAAGAGTGAAATGCTCCTTGTGCCTCCAGCTGGCAGCGCTCCTGGCCCTGGGTGGTGGCACAGGGGACAGAGTGGGGCCCTGCAGTGTCCCTGGTGCTGCCTGTGCCCCACAGCACACACAGACCCACAGCACAGACAGACCCACAGCCAGTGCCCCACAGCACACACAGCCCCACGGCACACACAGACCCACGGCACACACAGACCCACGGCACACACAGACCCACAGCCCAGACAGACCCACGGCACACACAGACCCACAGCCTGTGCCCCACGGCACACACAGACCCACGGCACACACAGACCCACAGCCCAGACAGACCCACAGCACACACAGACCCACAGCACACACAGACCCACAGCCTGTGCCCCACAGCACACACAGACCCACGGCACACACAGACCCACGGCACACACAGACCCACAGCACACACAGACCCACAGCCTGTGCCCCACAGCACAGACAGACCCACGGCACACACAGACCCACAGCCAGTGCCCCACAGCACACACAGACCCACGGCCTGTGCCACCCAGCACACACAGACCCACAGCACACACAGACCCACAGCACACACAGACCCACAGCCTGTGCCCCACAGCACACACAGACCCACGGCACACACAGACCCACAGCCCAGACAGACCCATGGCACACACAGACCCACAGCACACACAGACCCACAGCCCAGACAGACCCATGGCACACACAGACCCACAGCCTGTGCCCCACGGCACACACAGACCCACAGCCAGTGCCCCACAGCACACACAGACCCACGGCACACACAGACCCACGGCACACACAGACCCACAGCCTGTGCCCCACAGCACAGACAGACCCACGGCACACACAGACCCACGGCACACACAGACCCACAGCCTGTGCCCCACAGCACACACAGACCCACAGCACACACAGACCCACGGCCTGTGCCCCACAGCCCAGACAGACCCACAGCACACACAGACCCACAGCCTGTGCCCCACAGCCCAGACAGACCCATGGCACACACAGACCCACAGCCTGTGCCCCACGGCACACACAGACCCACAGCCAGTGCCCCACAGCACACACAGACCCACGGCACACACAGACCCACGGCCTGTGCCCCACGGCACACACAGACCCACAGCACACACAGACCCACAGCCTGTGCCCCACAGCACACACAGACCCACAGCACACACAGACCCACAGCACACACAGACCCACGGCCTGTGCCCCACGGCACACACAGACCCACAGCACACACAGACCCACGGCACACACAGACCCACAGCACACACAGACCCACGGCACACAGAGACCCACAGCACAGACAGACCCACAGCACACACAGACCCACAGCACACACAGACCCACAGCCAGTGCCCCACGGCACACACAGACCCACAGCCTGTGCCCCACAGCACACACAGACCCACAGCCTGTGCCCCACAGCCCCGCAGGAGCCCTGGGGTGCTGAGGTTGTGTTGGGCCCTCAGCTCCCCACCGAGAGCCCTGGTGCTGCTTGCAGCCTGCTGGATTTATTGTCCCAGCCACCCCTGGCCGTTCAGCTTGTCTCATGAGTCATTAATAGTGTCTGATTGATACAGCTGTGCTTTGGGTTTGCAATAAGCACCCAGCTGAAGGCCTAAAACGGGATTTCTGTGCAATCAGGGAGTCCAAAAAGCTGCTCACAGGCCAAGTGGAAAGGGCAGGATGGACTCAGAGCCCAGATCAGATTGAGGGGTTGGCTTTGCACTCTTCAGGAGCACTTTATTTCCTCCTGGCCTCCTGCCTCCTCTTCTGATCCATAACATAAAATGTTTTGAAGAAGGAAAAGGTGATCCAGTTCACCTCATCTCAGTGAAGTTGTTGTTTGCAAGTGCAGAGACAAGACGGATGCATGGAAGGGTCCCAAAACTCCAGTTCCTTGCAATAAAAATAGAATTTAGGGGACTTGCTGCGTAAAGTTGTTTTTGATAGCTATAAAAAGAAAATGGAAATGTTTCCCTTTGGTACATCTACATCCTTCCCACTAAATAAGTGATTTCCTTCTCTCCTTGCTGATTAGGAAGCTCTCCTCTGGAGGTTGGCTTTGATGTCTCAGGAAAAGAAAAATCAAATTAGCAAATCTACAGGAAAGAATTAGCATGGCCCCATTCCCTGGGCCTGGAATGAGGGATTAACCCTCTGACTGATTCCTGCTGGCTTCAAGCAGGCCAAGGAAACAGGAGTGCAGTTGGCTGGGAGCTCCCCACGGCCAGAACACGGGGGTGATCAGGAATGCTGCCGGCAGCATTTGGGGACGCTGCATGCAGAGAGTGTCACACACTGCTGTCACTGCTGGGGGACGGGCACTGGGCATCCCTCCATCCCCACTGCCACCTCCTCAGCCCCCCAGGGCAGGGGCCGGACCCCAGCTGGGCCGCTTCATGTAAAACGGGGGTCCAATGACCAACCAAACTGCCGTGACAGGAGCCGAGGGAGCAGGAGCTGAGGAAAAGCCATGATTAGGATGTATTTGCTGTGTACCCTTCCTCCCTGGGACCCTCAGCCAGTGTAGCTCTGCCTCTGTGCTTAGGGCTGCTCAAAGTCACTGTCACATGGACAAGGCCAAGTGCTCCATGTCTGTCTCCCTTTCTGGATGAGCACCACTGCTCCAAGCCATGCCCCGAGCACACCCTGCCGAGGGCAGCCTGAGCCCCCTGCACACCCTGCACATCCCCCTGCACATCCTGCACATCCCCCTGCACATCCCCCTGCACATCCCCCTGCAGACCCTGCCGAGGGCAGCCTGAGCCCCCTGCACACCCTGCACACCCCCTGCACACCCTGCACACCCCCCTGCACACCCTGCACACCCCTGCACATCCCCCTGCAGACCCTGCCGAGGGCAGCCTGAGCCCGCTGCACACCCTGCACACCCTGCACACCCTGCACATCCTGCACATCCCCCTGGACACCCTGCAGACCCTGCACACCCTGCACATCCCCCTGCACACCCCCCTGCACACCCTGCAGACCCTGCACACCCTGCACATCCCCTGCACATCCCCTGCACACCCTGCACATCCCCCTGCACATCCCCCTGCACATCCCCCTGCACATCCCCCTGCACATCCCCCTGCACATCCCCCTGCAGACCCTGCACATCCTGCACATACTGCACATCCTGCACACCCTGCACATCCCCCTGCAGACCCTGCTGAGGGCATCCCGAGCCCCCTGCCCCAGGGCACAGCACACACCCTCTGTGGGCTGGCACAGGGCATCACTCTCCACTCCTGGCTGTGTTTTGGGGCAGAAACAGAGCTCCCACTCAGATTTGTGTGAAACCAGGATTGTCCTTGACAGCCAAGCCCTCCCTGAGTGCCCAGGGCGGCTGCACCACATCCCCGTTTCCAGACACACAGCTGGGACTGATCCCTGTGCCCCTCACCGTGGGCTGGCACGGACAGCAGGAGCCCATCAGCCCTCCCGAGCCAGGCAAGGGCAGCACATTCAAGGTCTGTGTGAGCACTGTTCTTCCATTCCCTCTCATTAAGCAAAGCCTCTGCCTTGTTTATCTGAGCTATAAATAGTTTTCCCGTGTCTGCATTTGCTCTCGCTGCGGTCACTGACAGGCGGAGTTGGGGTTTGGGGATGGGTTTTAAACCTGATGGGGTTTTTGCCTATTGCTGGTGTCAGAAGGGAGTGCGAAACCAGATTAAATACATGGAGATTAAACAGAGAGATGTAGAAATGCATCTAAAAATAACCCCAGGGCTGCGTAGGGCAGCAGTAATGCACGGGGCAGAGCAGGGTGACAAGTCCCGTGATTGCCACCCGTGGCAGATGGGACCTGCATGGTCCCTGCCCCCGGCAGCCCCTCCAGGACACTGCTGGCCCCTCTGGGCACACACACTGCTCAGGTCCCTGCCCCCGGCAGCCCCTCCAGGACACTGCTGGCCCCTCTGGGCACACACACTGCTCAGGTCCCTGCCCCTGGCAGCCCCTCCAGGACACTGCTGGCCCCTCTGGGCACACACACTGCTCGCTGGCAGCTCTGCAGTGCTGATTCAAACCTGCTCTGACCATGCAGGAGGCACTGGGCGCTGCAAACCCACCCTGAGCAGGGATGCAGCTCAGGTGAAAGCAGGTGCTGTGGCTTTGGTGGGTGCTGGTCTGCATCCTCTGCCTTCCTGCTGGCCTCTGCCCCACACCTGGGAGGGCTTGGACAGTGCAGAGCCTGGCACGCTGTGCGGTCACTGGGCAGGAGGTGCCACGAGGAAATGGAAAATCCCAGAGCCGAGGAGGCCGAGGCCGATTCCTGCGCCAGGGCCATGCCTGAGTAGGGCAGAGGAATTCTGGCTGATGGCGCTGCTGGGCGGGGGAGCCGCTCGGACAGGCCCGGATAGGGAATTAGCATGTGGGTAATTCCCTGTCAGGGATCAGGAACACGTAAGGGTGGAGTCATGGAAAATGTGGAGAGCAGGCACACTGGCTCCAAAACCTGCTTGACAAGAAATAACCTTGGGCTGCTGGAGGTGGATCCTTGGGAAGTGTCGTTTATGGACGGGGCGGGGGGCACAGGCGGATTAGGGCTCTGTGAACAGACTCCTTTGTCTGCAGAAATGACTGTTGATAATGGAGATATTCCCCTCCCTCTTGGGTGTGTGTGTAAGCACGGCTGATGTGTTTGCACTGCCTGCTCCCTCCTGGAAACAGACCCACGTTGGGCATGTGTGTCCTGGCACTGCCAGCCTTTGCTTCCCCACTGCACCTCACCTGCACCTGCACTTGGCTGCCACCTCCTGCCACATCCTGCCACCTCCTGCCACCTCCTGCCACCTCCCTGCCACCTCCTGCCACCTCCTGCCACCTCCTGCCACCTCCCTGCCACCTCCTGCCACCTCCTGCCACCTCCTGCCACCTCCCTGCCACCTCCTGCCACCTCCCTGCCACCTCCTGCCACCTCCCTGCCACCTCCCTGCCTCTGTGACTCATGAACCATTTTTGCAAATCCCAGCAGCACGAGGGAGGAGAAAACCCCAGGGCCCACCGAGGGGCCCAGCTATTCGTTCCTACAGCTGTCACTGAGCATGCAGTGTCAAACACACCTGCCATGAGTCACCCTGGAAAGCTTTCCATTCACATTTATTCACAGGAAGAAAGGTGATCAGTTTGGCTACAGCTTGGCACAAATGTTTCACAAATAAAGGCTTTGGCATTTACTAACATCCAGGAGTTCGTTGAGGGACACTATATGACACATGGGAAAATGGAAACTTTAAATGTGGTGAATCGTAGGAAAACTAAGGAAGTGTTTCCCGGGGGAATTTTTAAGTTGTTCTCCTGGTCTCCTGGAGCCCTTTTAAGCACTAGAAGGAGCTCTAAGGTCTCCCTGGAGCCTTGTCCTCTCCGGGCTGAATAGCCGCAGCTCTCTCAGGCTGTCTGGTGTCTGCATTGTCTGGTGACGTCTTGAGTTTTTCTTTAATAATTTAATTTATCCCTTCAGATTTGCCCAGTTTTTGTTCACCACCAACCCAGGTTTCTCAGGTACCCTGCCCTTGAGAGTGTCAGTTATCCCTGCCAGTGCTCCCTGTGCAGCCACAGGGCAGATGAGCTCACACTGAGCACCCTGACTTCCCGTGACAGCACTGACTCCTCACAGCTCTGTCACATTTCCACGCAGCACAGCGGCAAAACCACATTTCTATGCCACGGTTGTTTTCAGTGACTTGTGATGATGTGAAATTTACCCTCCGAGCACAGCAGGCACTGCTGGGCAGGGGGCAGCAGCCTGAGTTCCCGAGCCCTGGGGCCACCTGCTCGAAACCTGCTGGGGGCTGGTGAGCACCAGGCCACCCTGATCCCATCCCAATCCCATCCCATCCTGATCCCATTCCAATCCCATCCCGATCCCATCCCAATCCCATCCTGATCCCATCTTGATCCCATCCCGATCCCATCCTATCCCGATCCCATCCCGATCCCATCCCGATCCCATCCCAATCCCATCCCAATCCCACCCTGATCCTGTCCCAATCCCATCCTGATCCCATTCTGATCCCATCCCAATCCCATCCCGATCCCATCCCGATCCCATCCCGATCCCTTCCCGATCCCTTCCCGATCCCATCCCATCCCGATCCCATCCCGATCCCATCCCGATCCCATCCCGATCCCGATCCCGATCCCGATCCCGATCCCGATCCCATCCCGATCCCATCCTATCCCGATCCCATCCCAATCCCATCCCGATCCCATCCCGATCCCATCCCGATCCCGATCCCGATCCCATCCCGATCCCATCCTATCCCGATCCCATCCCAATCCCACCCTGATCCCATTCCTATCCCATCCTGATTTCATCTTGATCCCATCCCAATCCCATCCTATCCTGATCCCATCCTGATCCCATCCTATCCCAATCCCATCCTAATCCCATCCCGATCCCATCCCAATTCTATCCTGATCCAATCCCAATTCCACCCTGATCCCATCCCAATCCCATCCCAATCCCATCCCGATCCCATTCCAATCCCATTGCGATCCCATCCTGATCCCATCCTGATCCCATCTTGATCCCATCCCGATCCCATCCCAATCCCATCCCAATTCCCAGTGTCCCTGTGCTGACTGAGGGAGTTGTGACTCACATGTGCAAATATTTTTAGTCTTTAGTTTCACCCTCTTGGATGCATATTTCTTTAAATCTTTATATTCCATCAAGTTAACTCTGTGTGTTACCTTTCCTTGGGTTTAATTTAATTCCTGCTTTTAGGTTTGTGTTTTGTAGTTACCTCACTTGCAGGAGAAAGGCTGCAGGAGGACAACGTCTGGAGGAAACATCCAGCATCCAGCAGCAGGAGCCACCTCTCCGCCCTGACACTGCATCCCTGCTAGGGCCACCTCCTGGGACAGAGGACAAAGTCACAGCAAGTCTCAGATTTTTCTGCAAGCTAGAAACAGACAGATTAACAACATCTTCAGAGAGAGGGGAAAAAAGGAGCTGCATAACATATAATTCAGGGATGAAGTTTCAAAGTCTGGATGTGAAAATGAGAGCTGAAGGCTCTGAGAGGCTCATCTGTCACTGAAACCCGGCCGGTGACTAAGGAAAATGTCCAACCCAGAAATGCAAAAGTCATGAATCATTCCTGAAAGTCAAAAAATGTTTCCTAACTTGTATGACTTCAGACAGCCCTCAGCATCCTGTTTGCCACTGGCCTTTGTTCCAGGGCTGTGACTCAGGATCCATGGGGAGAGTCACCCCAAGAGTATGGAGGAACAAAGCTTAGCTTTGAAAAACTCTCTGAGGGGAGACAGGGTTTTTTCCAGAGTGTACATGTGTGTGCTGCTGCTTGCCTGTCACTCGTCTGGGAGAGGGAGGAATATCCATCCCCCTGTTTGCCAGGGCCCTGGCACGTGGCTGCTGGGCTTGGCACAGCACCAGTGTGGAGCAGCAGGTACTCACTGGGCACTGCCCCACCTCAGCATGGTCCCCACTGCCAGATGTGGGGTTAGCTTACTTGTACATGTATTTTTATGTGTGTAAATATATTTACACACATAGACACAGCAGTAGTTGCGTGCGTGTGCATGCATATGTACATGTATATATAGCTCACTGTGGTTTTACTGAAAACTGGGAGAGCTCCTGGCCACAGTGACTTTGCAATTTCAAATATCCCTGTTCAGAGACGGAGGAAATAACTTATGGCTAATTTGGTGGGAGCAGAATGAGACTTCAGTTTCCTGCAGGAGTTCTGGGAGTCAGGATTGGCTCAGTGAGTCTGTTCCTCTCCCTGCAATCCACACTGAGGTGGTTCAGACCTGGGAAGGAGAAATCACCAGTGGGAACCTGGGCACCAGCCCAGTGTTTCTCTCCTTCCCAAGGCCACAGGCTGCACCATCAAACAACCCCCAAAGCAAAGGCACCTCTTCTATTGGTGGTTGTCAGTATTCCTTTCCTCATGCAAGAGCCCTGGAAATTCTCCATTGGAGCCAAATGAATTCAGGCTGCTGAGAACACTCCTGCATTTTGTGGGCACCTTGTACCCAAATGAATTCAGGCTGCTGAGGACTCTCCTGCATTTTGTGGGAGCCTTGGACCCGCAGGATCTGGGAATCCCAGGGCAAAACCCAGTGACTGTCCATCCATTGGGGAAAATCTCATGTATCATGGTAACCTCAGCTGAGGGAACCTCAGGCTGTGCTGGGCTCCCCGTTCCCAGACACCCTGACTTTATAAATGCCAAGAACTGATATTAATTATGGAATTGTGCTTTATAAGAGATGCAAAAGGAGGTGATTCCTGCCTTGTCCTTCAGGTTGAGAAGTAATTGCTTCACATAACAGATCCTGCCCTGGGATTCACTTAGGCATTGGCATTTGCTGCAGCTGCAGGAAAACCCAGCAGCTCCACAGCCCGGGTGGTGCTGCCCAGCCCAGAATCAGCACGTGGGGAATTCTCACTCGTGGGGCTGGTGGCAGCCCCCCGGCACAGCCCACCTGCTGATCCACTTTCACTGCCCCCACAATGATCATTTTCCTCCTGCTCCCCACCCAGACCCCTGGTTTTAACTAAGAAAGCCTTGCCTGGGTTCTTAGCTAAAATACTCCAGGGACCAGGGTATTGTCAGGTGATGGACCTGCCAGGTCAGTGTGAGGGGACAATAAAGGTCCCTGTGTGCAAGGGGGAGCAGCACAGAGCCCCAGAGCAGAGCCACGTGTGGGGGTGAGAGGTGCCTGATCCCCTCATGGCCACCCTGGTCCCACAGGGACACCAGCCTCGGGCTGGGATAAATATCAGCAGAACTTATCACCAGGCAGCTGGCAGGGTGAAGTGCCCTCCTGGGGAATTAATTAGAGGGAATGTGGAGGCAGTGACCATGGTATGCAGATCAGGACGAATCAGAGGCGGGAGAGATGAGTTGTGTGCTGCTGCAGTGCAGGGAGCAGCGGCACAGGCTGCTGGGGTCGGGGCCGAGGCGCTGCAGGCTGGCCTGGGTGGGATGGAGCGAGCCAGGGTCACCACAAGTGCTCTTTCATCTGCTCCATCCTTTGTGTGAGGACTAGGGGGGCTCTTGCCTTCCCACCGGCTTCTACCTGATGGTTTATTGTCATGCAAGGAGCCATTGCTCATTGTGGGTTTCTACATCGAGAAATGCAAATTTCATTTCTTGTGGGAGACAGTTAAAAAATGCTCCTCAACAGTTACCCTTGTTAATAGCTCTTTAATTCTCTAATGAATATTTATGAGTGGTTGCCTGAAAGCAATGAACCTTGGACTGTATAGACTGATATTGATTGTGTTTGAAATTAAAAGAACAGTGATTTTTTTTCTCTTTTGATGGAAAAGCTGAACAAGAGGAAGACAGCCCCATATTCAGAGTGGGGTTTTTAAATTATGGCAGGTAATGAATTATTGAAACATCTCTTACCAGAGAAGTGCCTTAAGGACAGTGATTTGGTGGCAAACGAGAAGAATGTGCCCATTTCGGGGACCCAGTTGTGTCCCTGCGTCACCAGGCAGCCCCACTTTTCCCCACAGAGACCCCCTCCCTGTCAGAGCCCTGTCCTGCTGAACTCTCAGTGCTGCTGCCACCAGGCCCTGCAGGGCACCTTGTGACAGTAATAAAACCTGAATGTTCAGGCACTGGGTCCTGTCCTTGGCTCGTGGGTTGTGGCCTCTTACCCAGAGCCCAAGGTTCTCATGGCACTGTGCTCCCAGATGGATTGATTCTTGTCTGACTGCACATCTCCTTATTAGTGTGACAGTGGCACATCCCCATGGCTGTGATTCCTGCCTGCCATGTCCTGGGCTGAGACAGCACTGAACACAGCCCCTGAGCTCAGGAGAGTGACCCAGCTCCAGGAACACAGCCCCTGAGCTCAGGAGAGTGACCCAGCTCCAGGAACACAGCCCCTGAGCTCAGGAGAGTGACCCAGCTCCAGGAACACAGCCCCTGAGCTCAGGGCAGTGACCCAGCCCCAGCCCCTGAGCTCAGGGCAGTGACCCAGCTCCAGGAGCACAGCCCCTGAGCTCAGGGCAGTGACCCAGCCCCAGCCCCTGAGCTCAGGAGAGTGACCCAGCCCCAGCCCCTGAGCTCAGGAGAGTGACCCAGCCCCAGCCCCTGAGCTCAGGGCAGTGACCCAGCCCCAGCCCCTGAGCTCAGGGCAGTGACCCAGCCCCAGCCCCTGAGCTCAGGAGAGTGACCCAGCCCCTGAGCTCAGGGCAGTGACCCAGCCCCAGCCCCTGAGCTCAGGGCAGTGACCCAGCCCCAGCCCCTGAGCTCAGGGCAGTGACCCAGCCCCAGCCCCTGAGCTCAGGGCAGTGACCCAGCCCCAGCCCCTGAGCTCAGGAGAGTGACCCAGCCCCTGAGCTCAGGAGAGTGACCCAGCCCCAGCCCCTGAGCTCAGGGCAGTGACCCAGCCCCAGCCCCTGAGCTCAGGGCAGTGACCCAGCCACAGCCCCTGAGCTCAGGGCAGTGACCCAGCCACAGCCCCCAGGCACAGAGGCTCGGTGGGACAGGGTCTGTCCATCCCTGCGGAGAGCTCAGGGCTCTGGGCACTGCTGACACTGCGGTGCACATCGCAGGGATTAGTTTGCCTGGGCACCATTTTGCTTCAGTTCTCTTGTTTCTGCTGGGTTTGAGCATAAAGAAAGCAAATAGCCTTTTTTTTGTATGGACTTGAGGAGCGTGGATGTGAGGAGCAAACATCAAACACCGGCAGTGCTTTTTCCAGGGGATGCCAGCTGAGCTCCCTTGCAGGAGCGCTCCCAGCACTCGCCCTGCTGGTTGCAGATGGGTTGGGTGGGAAAGCCAGGCCCCAGCCTGCCCGAGGGGGACACAGCACCCTGGGGACAGCCTTCCCAAGGCGGGGGTCAGTGCCCATGGCCCGGGTTTGGGGTCAGCCCCAGAGCCCCTCAGCCCCTGCACTGCCCCAGCCTGCGGACACTGCCCTGCTCGCCCCAGCATGCTCCAGACATTTCCAACCCTCTCCAGGATTCTGTCACCCGCTGGGCTCCCTCTGGCTGACATGGAGAAGATCCCAAGGCACAGTTTTGTCACCAGAACTTTTACAAAATGGTAGAGAAGTTGATATGAGGAATTATTGGCTTCCAGGCTGGATCAGCTTTAAAAGAACAGCAATTTAAATCACCAGGAAATGTGGGTTTGGTGCTCACTAAGAAACCAAGCCAAGAGGGATGCAGGGAGCCTGTTTGCTCCAGTATTCTATTCCAGAGTATTCTGGAGCATCCATATATCAGAATTTATTCCCAGATTTTTTTTTTTTACCCTTGAGGACATGAAAATCCAGGAGTTTGTAAGTGCAAAGTGTCTGTTTGCAAACAGGAGAAGCACAGTGGGTCTGAAATCCATCTCCACATTCATGATCAATGCAAATTAGGTTGGAATGGGAGTTGATTAAAGGGACAAAGTCAGTGTCCATCTGAGTTTCAGACCGGGTTTCTCTGATAACATCCATCCATATATCCTTTAAATTTACTTTATTCTACGTAGGACTTCATGGAAAAGAGATCAGAAATAGCTGCTCTTCCAGTGCAGAACAGCACACACGAGCACAGTCACATTGGTTGTTACATATTAAGCTCCTTCATGTTCAGCATTAAAGTCAGTGGAACATTTCTCCCTGGAACAGTTTCAGTGGGAGGGTGAATCTTTCGCTAAATTGTTCTTCTAAAATGGTAATTTGAAATGAAAGATTTTAAATCACATTTTCATGCTGAGATTTCCGACTGCTGGGACAGCTCCTGTAGCTGTTTTTGAGCTGAAGTCTTGTGAAACTGCTCCGTGTCTCCACTTCCCACCCTCATTTTGGAGTGTCAGAATGGCAGCATTTCCCACGGGAGACTCCCCTCTGGCTGGGTTAATTCCTTGCCACGCTGCTGAAGGCCGGTCACCACATGCCAAAGGAGAAAATGGCAGGAATCCTTCCAGCAATGCAGCTGCAGAGGGAAACTGAGGCAGGAGCAGGGCCCTGAGCACCGTGCAGGCCAACAGCACCAGCCTCCATCCATCCTCCAGTGCTTCCAACCCCTCCAAGCCCTGCAGCCCTTCCAGCACCTCTCCCACCCCCAGCACAAGTCAGCAGACACTTGGGTGGCCCTGGGTGCCCGAGTAGGTGACACCTCTGCCAGCACAGCGTGTAGGACAGCCACCCTCCCTGCCCAGAGAGCACCAGGGCACAGCACGCACCGATGGCTGACTTTGCAGAAATAATCAGGAAGTGAAACAGCCTCTCCAGGCTGCCTGACCCCGGGGATGTGAGCGCTGCTGAGCCCAATGCCCCCGGCCAGCCCCACGTGGGCACTCTCCAGCACGCTCAGGAGCCCATTTCAGCCCAGGGAGGCTGGGGCACGGCTGGGGCACGGCTCGCTCCATGGGACTGGCCCTGTGTGCCGAGCAGCTCACGGCCCTTGGGCGACCTGGGACCATCCCGAGCCGGGGAAGGTGTGGGGGGAACGTCCCTCAGCCATGCCTGCTCCCTGTCGCTGTGGGTGGGATGGAGGGATGGGAACGGTGGGATGGGATGGGATGGGATGGGATGGGATGGGATGGGATGGGATGGGATGGGATGGGATGGGATGGGATGGGGTGGGATGGGGTGAGATGGGATGGGATGGAGGGATGGGATGGAGCAGTGGGATGCAGCAGTGGGATGCAGCAGTGGGATGCAGCAGTGGGATGGGATGGGATGGATGGGATGGGATGGGATGGGATGGCATGGCATGGCATGGCATGGCATGGCATGGCATGGCATGGGATGGCATGGGATGGCATGGGATGGCATGGGATGGCATGGGGTGGGATGGGATGGAGCAGTGGGATGCAGCAGTGGGATGGGATGGGATGGGATGGGATGGGATGGGATGGGATGGGATGGGATGGGATGGGATGGGATGGGATGGGATGGGATGGGATGGAGCAGTGGGATGGGATGGGATGGTGGGATGGGATGGGATGGGATGGGATGGGATGGGATGGGATGGATGGGATGGGATGGGATGGGATGGGATGGGATGGGATGGGATGGGATGGAGCAGTGGGATGCAGCAGTGGGATGGGATGGGATGGGATGGGATGGGATGGGATGGGATGGGATAATGGGATGGGATGGGGTGGGATGGGGTGGGATGGGGTGAGATGGGATGGGATGGAGGGATGGGATGGGATGGAGCAGTGGGATGCAGCAGTGGGATGCAGCAGTGGGATGCAGCAGTGGGATGAGCTGTGGGATGGGGCAGGGACAGCCCCTCCATGCCCCGGCACGCCGGCACTCCCTGCCCAGCACACAGCTCGTGCTGCAGCAGCGCTGTGCCTGAAGTGCTGCTGTCTGCACATCCTTCCTGCCGGAGAATATTCCGAATGTGCTGACGAACTGGAAAGTGCTGGATCAGGAGCCCTGGCTGGTGTCCCAGCAAGAGGCTGTGTGTGACCCCCCTCAGCTCCCACCTCTGAGCACCGAGCCCTCTCTGCCCTCAATGGGGGTGACTGCTGCACTGTGAAACGGTGACAGTGGCCACTGATGGATAAAATATTCCCTGAATTTCAGGGGCACCTTTCTGAAGTAGAGATTAGTGTTTCAAGCACCTGACAATGTTCTGACACTGAATGGGGCTGCTGTCTGGGGTGTTTTAGCTCTCAGGATGGGATGGAGAAACATTGGAGGGAGGAAAACAAAGAAACCAAAACACCCCAAAATTTCAGAGGAGATGTTGGTAGCTTAGTGCTGGTATTTTAACTGCTGGATTCTATAAAGGGTGCAAGGAAAGGACCTCGTTTTTATGGCATCATGAGGAACCTGCCTCTTCTTGAGTTTTCTGTGGGTATTCAACTTTTGCAGATGTCAGAAATCAAGGGACTGTGGCAAAAGCACACAGCTGGTTATTGCGGGTTTCTATCACTACTAAAAAGATCTGTAGAGGGAAACTTGTCTCACTAAATTCATGGTGCTCTTTGGCTGGGAAGGAAGGCCAGCCCTTGGGATTAAAGCCTGGATCAAATTGTGCTGTCTCTCCAATTTGGTGCAGTGAAATGTTAAATATACTAAAAGGCTCTTTCTCATGGAATACATGGCAAACCCCTTCAATCCTGTCATCCGCTCTGTCACTGTCACCATTTCCCAGAGCTCATTTGGGTCAGTCAGAGGTTTCTGGTGCACAAAAACATCCTGTTTTTCCTTCCAGCTGGATCACTGGAGGGTTTCCAGCCTCTCTGGGAGCTGGATGGATTGTGGTGGGTTTGTGCTGGACTCTTCCTTGATGCTGGACTGACAGGAGGTGGCTCAGCTTCAGGTTTGCTTTGGTGTGGCCTGAAGGCACAAATCAGAGTGCTCTGGGTGCCTGGCTGCCAGAACAGCCCTGCCAGGCTGTGCACAACCTGCCTGACCCTGCTTTCCCCAGGCCCAGCAAGGAGAGGTGCAAAGCTGCCACCAATGCATTGCAGATCTCACAGCGAGCCTTCAGTGGTCTCTGCAATCCCAGCTTTGATTCCTTGGCAAGTCCATCCTTCTGGATTTGGGTTGCACCCCGTACTGTCTGGAGAAGCACGGTTCTGCTCCAGTGGTTCATCAGAACCAACCTGTGAGAGGCTGGTGGGCTGAAACTCTCCCTGTGCTCGGGAATGTGCTGTCCTGAGAGCTGTGGTTCCTCACAAAAAGCACTCCAGGCCCACCCACCAGCCTGCTCTCAGCAGTGAGGGGAGTGCTAAGGCCTTTTTAAAGAGCTATTCCACTGGTGATGGTTTAGTCCCAGTGCAGAGGGAAGGGATGGGAGAGCAGCACAGATGGGACAGATCGTCCTGCACTGCAGGCAGACTGGGATCCATGGAGCGAGCTCTGGGATTAGAGCTGTGTCAGGCAGGGCTTTGCAGCGATGTTAATGTGACCCTGTGTGACACAGCATGGCCCGGGCAGGGGGGGCCAGAGGCACAGCACAGCCCA
Source organism: Diglossa brunneiventris (assembly GCA_019023105.1). Lineage (NCBI taxonomy): Eukaryota > Metazoa > Chordata > Aves > Passeriformes > Thraupidae > Diglossa > Diglossa brunneiventris. Next base: position 35,421,201 of record CM032359.1, read on the forward strand.
GCACAGCCCTGCCCCGGGGGTGCCCAGCCCAGGAACCTTGCAGGGATGCAGGAACGGGCACTGCTGATGCTCCTCAGGGCCAGGTTCCCTTGCCTGTCCTTACTGTGCCAGATGAGTCAGGCGCTTTGTGCTGCAGCACAGTTCAGCTGTTCAAAGAACTTCTGTTTAACGCTGCCATTGCTGAGGATGTTTTGCCTTGGTCCCAGTGATCCACACCTGTCCAGCCTGCACTGCTCCCCCCCAGCCCAGTCCTGCAGCACCCCGGGCACCCTGGGCTGGGAATGCAGCAGGATGGCCAAGGCTCCCCAGTGCCACCCCTGGCATCTCCCAGCACAAGGACATTCTGCTGGGACATCCCCCACAGCTCTGGGGCTTGGTTTGCTGCTGCTGAGTGCGCAGTGCTGAATCCAGCCCAGCAGACACAGCCTGCATTAATTTTGCTGCAGTCTGGTGCATTAATACAGTAATTATTAACTATTATAAATCATTTTTATGAGATTTTGATCAATAACATTTTGTATCTTAAAAATAGACCAGGAAGATAAGAAGGAACAAAAACATGAGTGCCAAAGAAGCTACTTTAATTTCCTAATATATTTCATGCTGTTAATTTACAAGAAAACTGTTGCTGTGGGGATTGAAGGATTAAATTGCAGCTGCAGGATGAAATTTCAAATGAGGTAATGTTTTTCTCCAAATTGTTTGGAGCAGAACCTGTGCTGGCTCTTCTGGTGGCTGCATTTCGCTTGTAAAATTCAAGCATGCATGCAAAGGGCAGCACTTCAGTCCTGGCTGTGTCGTTCAGGCACTGAGAATCTGGTTTGTTTTCATGGCTGAGCAGAGTGAGTGAGTGCAAGGGACAGCTCGAGCAGGGTCTGTGAGCCCTGCTGGGGGGTGAAGCAGGGATGGAGCAGTGACAGGGGCTCTGCAGCTCCTGGGGAGCCACAGGAGGAGTGCCTGCAGCACTGCCAAGCACTAACCTGTGTCCCCAGGGGCCACCTCCACGTGGCTTTTTAATCCTTTCAGGGATAAGGACTCCACCACTGCCCTGGGCAGCTGTGCCAGAGCCAGACAGCCCTTTCCAAGAAAAAATGTTCCTTAATATCTAACCTAGACCTTCCCTGGCACAACTTGGGCCATTTCCTCTTGGCCTGCTGCCTGTTCCTCGGTAGAAGAGACCCCAGATATTCCCATGAAATCCACAGTGACCCCAGCGAGCTCCCAAACCAGTGAGAAACCAGGCAGTGATGGGAGCTTAGAGGAGGCCTCTTAAAATCCCTGAACAGAAGGTTTCAGGGGTGCTGGACAGGGTTGGAGCTTGGTTAGAGCTGTTGGACAAAATCCTCGTTTTCTGCCCCATAATCAAACTTGACTGAACAGAAGGCCCTTGGGAGCCCCGGGACCGGTGAGGGTGTGGGGCTGCGTTCGGCTTGAAGCGGGTGAATCTCAGCGGCTGGAACACACGCGGCCAGCTCCAGACACGAGCAGGGAAGCGCTGCCCGTGGCCGGGCTGCAGGGGCGGCTCCGCAGCCCGGGGCTCCGCGGCGCAGCCCGTGCCGAGCATCCCATCTCCTGGCCGCAGCGGGAACAGCAGCGGGAGAGCGCCAGGGCAGGGCGCCCGGGCCGTGCCAAAGGAAAGCGCACTCTACTCTTTTGTTTTATTTGCCCAGAATGATATTCCTTTGGAAAACGACGATTTTTTTTTTTAATTTTTTTTTTTTGGTTGGTTGGTTAATTTTTTCGTTGGGGATTTTTTTTTTTTGAAGGTTTGGGGGGGGGGGTTTTGTGTGTTTTGGTTTTTGGTTTGGGTTTTGTTTGTTTGTTTGTTTTTTTCTTGTAGGGAAGGAAGAGTGGTTTGACTTCCTCCTCTGAGTCACAGATCCTGGAGAAGAGCTCGGGAGCTGTCAGGACGCGTCCCTCGGGCCATGGGAGCTGCAGAGCTCAGGCAGGGCCCTGCACAGGGCTCCCTGCCCTGGGGAATTGCTCACAGCGGCAGAACTGCAGCTGAAGCCCGGGGTCTGCTCGTCCCGGCAAGATGGGGAGGGAAGCCAGACCCAGAACCAAGCATTTCCCACAGAGGGTCTCCGGGAGCTCCTGAGCAGGACCTGGGCCCTGGACCTGCTGGGGCTGGGGTGGTGCCAAGTCCCCCCCGTGCTTTCCTTCCCTGTCAGGGTGCCAAGTCCCCCCGTGCTTTCCTTCCCTGTCAGGGTGCCAAGTCCCCCCGTGCTTTCCTTCCCTGTCAGGGTGCCAAGTCCCCCCCCGTGCTTTCCTTCCCTGTCAGGGTGCCAAGTCCCCCCGTGCTTTCCTTCCCTGTCAGCTCTGCTGTTGCTCCGAGCTCTCGCTGCGGTGATGCCGCCAGCTGTGGCCAGGTGGTGACACTGTCGGGTGGCCATGTGGGTACCCGATGTCACACCACGCCACCAGGCTGCTCCCACTGCCACCCACCCACCCACCCACCTTCAGAAGGTGCCTGGTGGCTGCAGTGCCACCCCTGTGAGTGGAGGCATGTCCTGCTCAAGAAAAATGTTATGTTCAGGCAAAATTTCAAAAGAACATTTTAACCTTTGGTGGGTTTCCAAGTAGGAAATACTAGGTGCATCTCATCTTGTCCTGAGAGGAAAGGTTCACAGAGCTCCTGCCCTCGTGGCTGTTGGATTTACTATCCTTGAGTGTCACAGGGCACACTGGCTGTATCCATGGGTGCACCCATGAAAACAGTCTGAGACAAATGCTGGAGAGCTTTGGGAAGGCCAGAAGAGCACGCACACAACAGGAAATGGTGCTGTTCAGCTGAGCACACCCTGCCCTGCTGGCAAGGCCGCTGTGGCTGTGTCTGTGTCAGGCAGCACTGAGCCCTCCAGCCTGGCAGCCCAGGAGCACTTGGCCTCACCGTGGGCACAGCAGGGCTTGTGCAGCTGCTCCACGCCCTCCAGAAGAGATGTGACTTCAGGGGGCAGATGGAGCTTCACCCACACACCAGCTGCTTCTGCTAGGACACGTGTGTGAAGGATGGGGCTGGTGCCCATGGCAGAGGTGCTGGGACAGAGCTGCTCTCATGGCTGAGCACATCCATCCAGCAGAGAAATTGAGAACACAAGGTATTCTTGGCTTTCAATATTTTAAGGTCTGTTTCCATAGCCCTAAAATAGCAGTTTTCCTTGCAAAAAAACCACCACAGTAGCTTGTGAGTGCCCAAAATAACCAGTTTTCTACTCCACATCTTAGAACTGAGTAAGCAGATGAGCCTCAGAGGGATAAAGCCTGCCGTGAATGGGATGGTGGGCTTGGGACATTTGGGGTCACCTGGACACTGGGGCATGTGTGCCCCCCTCTAATGAGGGAGGCCCTTGTGGCAAACAGCCTCCCCTGAGCGGCTGTTAAGTGCCTCCAGAGCTCTGCTTCCCAGATGACACCATGAAAAACACCTTTTTGTGAGCAGAAGCGGAGCTCTGGGTCACCCTCAGCAGGGATTGGGGTGGGATGAACCCACAGCATGTGGGGAGAGAAATGCTTAAGGGAGCAGGGCAAGGATAAGGCTGGCAGCAGCCCTGGTGGCAGCAGCCCTGGTGGTGATGGCTCTGCTGACAATGGCTCCAGGGAGGATGGCTCTGGTGGCAACGGCTCTGCTGGTGATGGCTCTGGTGGCAATGGCTCTGCTGGTGATGGCTCCCGTGCTCACCCACTCACCACCCCATGGGAAGGGGGAGAGCAAGGCATGGATTAGTTCAAGGCCAGGACTTGCCCAGAGCTGGTTTGCTCCATACTGCAGACTGGTCAGCAGCATTCAGGGAGTGCTGAGACTCAAGTGGTGCATCTGCCAAGGCACCACTTTGTCCCTGCAGTCCCTCCTCTGTGCCTCTGCAGGCTGCAGCTCATCTGGAGCACCCACCCTGGGCTGGGGGTAAAACTGGATTGTACGTGTGTGTCTGCGTAGCCACACTTTGCTCTGCCCTATGCAGTAGGAGCAGAAATAACTCCCTCAAGAGCCCCCTTTTCTATTTTTCAGGCACGAGTCTCCAGCCACAGGGCAGAATAGATAGTTAAAAATGAACTTCTGCAGGCAAATGAGGTACTGAAACCCACTAATTATGTGTCTCCACCCAAGCCACCCGGAGGTCCCGCGGCCAGGCCGCACTGGGTGGCTCAGGACTCCCTCTGTGTGGCACCGACCCCTCCCAGGCACACACCCACAGGCAGGCTTACAGCTGCCCAGTCGTTTTGGGAAACCCAAAGAAACAAAATTACACTTGGAAGCATTTGCGAGCGGAAATGGGGAGGTTTGAATCCACAGCAGCCTCTGCTGTGAGGGCACTGCTGGAGAGAGACCGGCTATGGCACAGGCACTACCCACACACAGCGCTGCACATATTCCCTTGCTCTCTGATCCCAGGGCCTTTGCTGGTAAAAACGTGTGTTGTTCTATGTTCCTCGGACATGCAGGACTGAAGAGCTTTAGTGAAATTCTATATGGCATTTCAAATCAGAACAAGGAGGGCTGCCTTCTTACGCACAGGGTTTGGCAGTCAGCAGAGGACTCGTGGAGCTCTAATAGCAGCTCTGGGTTCACAGAGAGCTTGCTGACCACAGCAGAAGCACAGACAGAGGCACCAGCAGCTCCCAGGGGGCTGGAGAGACCTACCCTGTGCAGCTGGCTGTGCGTCACCAGCCCATGCAAGCAAGATTCCTGTGATGCCATTAACGTGGCAAGGGAGGGACCTGGACAATCCTGGCAGCAGGCTGCACCGTGCCCATCAGGGCACAGCCTCCCAGGAAAGTTTCCTTGCACCAAAAGGTACTTTTTTAGAATAACTCTGCCCACAGAGACCAATGCAGCCAGGGGAGATGCAGAGGCTGGCTGGCTGTGGTGCACGTGCTGCCTGCCCACAGGGGGGAACAGCCAGCCTGCCCCTCAGCGCCTCTGCCTGACAAACCCTTGGCCAGGCCAAGGAATGAAGGCCCTGAGGACAATATGGGGGGCTTGTTCCAAGGGCTGCACACACTGGAAAGAGAAGCAACAGGAATAAGGGCTCGTTTGCATGCCGTGCTATTTGCCCAGGGTTCAGGAGCCAGAGTGACTCTGACCATGACAACTTCCTTCCCTGGAGCAGTGCAGATCTCTGCTCCCATTCCATGCTCACTTCTCCCCTCGTGGTGCTCTGAGCAGCCGCAGCACCGTGTCCTGGAGCTGGCAGGGCACTGAGGAACAGTCCCTGCTTCTCTTAATTGTGAATATAGGAAAGGGCTTCTCCTGTGGTGAGACCCACCCTCACAGACATATCTCATCACCTGGGACAAAACTCTGGTTAAACCTCAGGCCTGGCACTCCAACACCTGGGTTTTGCCAAAACCCTTCCCTGTCATTTCCTATGACACACTTCTGTAATTCCCTTGTTTCTCACATGAGTGGGAAGCAGACAGTTTTACCGAAGGTCTGTGGAATTCCACTCAGGAGCTTGGTGGGCCAGGCCGTGTTGGCTGCACCCTTGTGCAGCAGCCCCTGCCCTCTGGCAGCTCCTGCCCAGCCGGGAGAGCCCCAGGCTGCAGTGCCAGGGCACACGGCTCCGGAGAGCTCCGGACACACAGCTCCGGACAGCCCCGCAGTGCCGGGCACACAGCTCCGGACACACAGCTCCGGACAGCCCCGGGCACACAGTTCCGACAGCCCCGGGCACACAGCTCCGGACAGCCCCGGGCACACAGCTCCGGACAGCCCCGCAGGGCCAGGCACACAGCTCCGGACAGCCCCGGACACACAGCCCCGGACAGCCCCGGACACACAGCTCCGGACAGCCCCGGACACACAGCTCCGGACAGCCCTGACCCTGCCCAGCACAGCGGCCCCTTCCTTGTGTGGCTGGCCTGGCAACTGCTTGCACATCAGAAAACAATTTTGGGATAGTGCTCTGTGCTTTTAAGCTATGTTTGATGTAATCACTGTGCACTTCCCTCTATTTTAGAACATAATTTGTCATGCTGTTGGGTTGACTTTTCCTTTAATGCCTTCCACACCCAGTCCGGTGGAGGGATGGATCTGATTTGAGAAACTGATCTGTCTGAGAAAAACCACCTCCAACTCCTGTTAGACGTGATCTCTCCATCCATTATCATGTTTTTTCTCACTTACATTATCACATACAGACACTTATCAGTAGCACATGCTAAAGCAGATGTGAATCTAAATCTCTCTGTGAAATGTGATCCCATCCAGCCCCAGTTCCTGGGGGCAGAATGATGGCAGAAATGGGGAATGCTCACAGGCCTGTGGAGCACACACACCTCAGGGCGACTGCACTGCACTGCAACTCCAGTGCACCCTGTGCTGAAAGAGCTGGGAATGCAGCTGGGAAAATGGGCTCACCAAGCCAGGGAATAACCAGCTGGGTCAGGAGTGACAGAGCTGCTTCCCCAGCTGGGATGTGGTGTCTGTATATTATTTATGTGTGCACTCATACACACAGCACTCAGAGCCCACTGTGATTTATCAACATGGACGGATTAACCCCATTCCTTCAGCCCTTGAGCACACAGAGTGGCTGGGGCAGCTGTAAAGGGGGCTCCTGTAAAATGAGATCCCACAAAGAACATTCCCTGAGCCAGCACGGAGCCGCTTCCTGACTGAGCAGGGACAGAGAGCCCGTGTGGTCACTCAGGCTGCTGGCCACAACGGTCATTCAGGCTGCTGGCCACATGTGGTCACTCAGGCTGCTGGCCACAACTGGTCACTCAGGCTGCTGGCCACATGTGGTCACTCAGGCTGCTGGCCACGTCTGGTCACTCAGGCTGCTGGCCACAACTGGTCACTCAGGCTGCTGGCCACAACTGGTCACTCAGGCTGCTGGCCACGTCTGGTCACTCAGGCTGCTGGCCACACGTGGTCACTCAGGCTGCTGGCCACAACGGGTCACTCAGGCTGCTGGCCACATGTGGTCACTCAGGCTGCTGGCCACAACTGGTCACTCAGGCTGCTGGCCACATGTGGTCACTCAGGCTGCTGGCCACGTCTGGTCACTCAGGCTGCTGGCCACAACTGGTCACTCAGGCTGCTGGCCACAACTGGTCACTCAGGCTGCTGGCCACGTCTGGTCACTCAGGCTGCTGGCCACAACCGGTCACTCAGGCTGCTGGCCACAACAGTCACTCAGGCTGCTGGCCACAACGGTCACTCAGGCTGCTGGCCATGTCTGGTCACTCAGGCTGCTGGCCACAACCGGTCACTCAGGCTGCTGGCCACGTCTGGTCACTCAGGCTGCTGGCCACATCTGGTCACTCAGGCTGCTGGCCACAACGGGTCACTCAGGCTGCTGGCCACACGTGGTCACTCAGGCTGCTGGCCACACGTGGTCACTCAGGCTGCTGGCCACACGTGGTCACTCAGGCTGCTGGCCACCTCTGGTCACTCAGGCTGCTGGCCACAACGGGTCACTCAGGCTGCTGGCCACACGTGGTCACTCAGGCTGCTGGCCACAACTGGTCACTCAGGCTGCTGGCCACCTCTGGTCACTCAGGCTGCTGGCCACATGTGGTCACTCAGGCTGCTGGCCACAACTGGTCACTCAGGCTGCTGGCCACACGTGGTCACTCAGGCTGCTGGCCACTCCGGAGGGTGCAGGAGATGGGGTGGAGGAGGAGCCACAGGAGCATGTGCTGGGAAGGGGCAATGGGAGAAGCAGTAGCTCCCTCCTTAAGCAGAGAAATAGCACTTTAAAAAAGGCCTCTGCTTTGAGATGCAGCTCCAAATGGCGAACATTTAGAATTTTCTTTCCAAGTTTTCTCCTTAATGATGGTTTTCTAAAATCCATGGGAACATGGGGCTGGTACTCCAGCAGAAAAAGGCTCAACTGAATAAGCATTTTAATAAGAATGTTATCCTGTGCCATAAAAAGAATTACATGAAAACCCCACTGCTTTATGTGCAAGAACTGTATTTACTACGGGCAATTGAAGAAGAAATGAAATTCAACTTCAACCTCATTTCGATTTGCAAGTTATGAGAAATGTTTCTAGAAGGAGCTAATAAATGTGATGAATGCACCCAGCAGTAATTGATCATTTATATAAAAAATTCTGGCAAACATTTAATTCCACTATTCATTAAAACGTTGCCCTTGCATGACATAATCCATAAAAATGATCTATCTAATAACCAAGATGTCAGGGAGCTGAGATTGAGGGTGAAGGTAACCTGGGATTCCAGGAGGCAAATTCCAGATGCTGATTCTCGAGTGGGTTAATGTGAGTGGTGCTGTGCCTGCCCAGCCCCGTGTAACAGATGAGGAGCAGCCTCTCCCCAGGCTGGAGTACATGATTTTTGAGCACTTCTGTTCAAAATAAGGTTTGTGGTGTTGGGAAGAGCAAACACAAATGCTGCACACGTTTTTCCTGGACAGCTGCTGGGCTGCATTGTGAGCAGTGGCACATCCTGCTGCAGCCCTCAGTGTGTCCCCAAGCCCCCACTTCAGCCCAGTGTGACCTGAGGTCCCCAAAATCACTTGGGTGCTGTCTTGTCACATCCCCCAAAGGCACATTTGGCTTCCTAAGTGGTGCTTCAGGGGCCTGCCCAAGCTGTGGCTGAGGAGATCCTCCACAAAACCACTCCTGGGGCTTCAGGGTAGTCACAGGGGCATCAGTGTGCCGAATGGAGGGGTCCTGCATGTGGGGAAGGAGGGAGGATAAGGTGTGGATGTGTGGATGCTGCGGGTGGGATGGGCAGTACGGACGGGCTGGGCAGGAGGAGCAGGGTGGCTCTGGGGCATTGCTGGGCAAGGCTCAGTGCACAGTGTTGGGGCAGCACCAGCTGATATGGGGCAGAGATTCTCATCTTGGGGTGTTCCCAGGGGCTCCAGCTGCCCCCCGTGCTCCCAGGCCTGGGGGAGCCCCAGGTGCGTCAGACGCGCCCGCTGCCCTTCCTAAACCAAAATCCTCTGTAAGGTGAGCCAGCACTGCCTGGTAATTCTAATTGGAATGGCAGGAAAAAAATAAAACCAATTAAGGACTAATTGCAGAATTGCCCTAATTTAGGGAGTGATGATCTGTTTCTGAGCAGATAAACAAAGGCAAAGGGTTTGTCTTTGCTGGGAGCTGCAGTGCCTTGGGGAGGGGCAGATCCCATGGCCAAATCGGAGAGGAAATTCAGCATTTCAATGTGAGGTTTTCGGCCTCCTGTTTGTCCTTTTTTTCCAGTTTCTCTTCCGAGTAATCATAAAAGCCATGTGGGTGTGGCCTCTGGAGACATGGGTTACCAGGTCCTTAGAAGTGGTGCTGGGAGCATGGTTGGTCTGGATGGTCTGAGAGGGCTTTTTTGACATAAACAATTCCATGATTTACTACAGCATGCCAGTGCCAAATGGTGGGCTTCCCCCTGATGAGACCTTCCCAGGAATGTGTCTGCTCCCCGGGCACAGGGTCTGTCTCGCCAGGCTCCAGCACTGGCACTGCTGCTCTCTGCTCCGAGGCTCTGTCCCTGCAGGGCTGCCTGTGAGAGCAGGAAGGGTCAGGCAGCCCAGGGACCTGCCCTGGGCGCCAGCATGATGCTGGTGCTTTAAATTCCTAATTAAAATGCTAATTGCCACTTAGAAACCACATTGAGAGGGGAGGGGAGCAGGAGTCCAGACACAAGGAGAGGGTGGTGATGGTGCCAGAATTCCAGGCTGCACAAGAGAGGTAATACTGCCATGCAGAGATGTCGTCCAGAGAATGGATTTCAGCAGGGACCACCCACCCAAAGCCAGAGATGCATCTGGGGCAATGAGCTGAGGAGGCTTGGGGGGCAGGATTGGGCAGATGGGTGGCAGGAGGGAGAGGAGCTCTGAGGTGCTCAGAGGTTCTCAGAGGAACTCAGAGGTGCTCAGATGTTCTCAGAGGTTCTCAGTGGTGCTCAGATGTTCTCAGAGGTGTTCAGAGCTTCTCAGAGGTGCTCAAAGGGTCTCAGCAACAGCAGGCAGAGGAGAGGACATTGCAGGTGTGATGAGACGGAGTCAGCAGGAGTTGCTGCAGGGGGTCAGTGGGCAGTGGGAATCAAGGAATCAGAGAACATCCTGAGCTGGAAGGGGCCCCCAGGGATCACTGAGTCCAGCTCCTGGCCCTGCACAGAACACTGCGCCTGAGAGCCTTGTCCCAGCACTCCGTGAGCTCTGGCCACATGGGCCTGTGACCATGTCAGTCCTCATTTCTCATTAACAAGAGGGCAGGTTTATTTTAACAAAACTGCTTTTTTCTTAGTTAATTCTGTCATTTCAGAGCTTTATGAAAAGCAAACATGACTGGCTTTTTGAAGCCACCATTTATATCACTATGCAACCGTACTGCAGAGCTCTGTTACAAAGATTTTATGGTTTTCAGGACAAATCCTTCCATATGCAGAGACATGCATTCCCAAGAAATGTATTTGTTTGAAGTCAGTGTTTTCTGGAAAACATCGAGTCAGTTATGAGGATTAAGTGGATCATTATCATTTTGAAGTACTATGTGGGATCCAGGGGTGTAAAATTCTCTGAAGAAAGCTTATTGCTGGGGCATTTCAGGCCGAGGTTGCAATGAAAGTTGACCTAATTAGACAATTTATAGATATTCAGTTACCTAATTTAAATTGGCTGCAGTGTAAGTGCCAAAAAAATATTCCTTTTTTACCTCCCCTCTGCCAAGTCTTCTCCTTAGAAGTTTATGTTTTAAAACACCACTAGAGCAGCATTCCAGGGTTTTTTTTAAGGCTCCTTCATTTTAAAGCCATCACAGTGCACTTCAAACAAGGTGGAATTGCAGTCTCAGATGCATTTCCAGGTGGCAGAGCAGATCAGGAGATCAGCTGCCACAGCTCACCCTGTGTGGAGTGAAGCACCTGAAGGCACAGCAAGGGGTCCCAGGGATTCATTGTCTTCAACCCATTTCATTCAAGGATTCTGTGGAATTCCAGAATGGTTTGGGTTAGAAAGGACCTTAAAGACCACCTCATTCCAAACCCCTGTTCCCTCACCTGCTCCTCATCAGACTCATGCTCCAGACCCTTGTCAGCTCTGCTGCCCTCCTTTGGACACTGGCTTGGGATCTGTTCCTCCTCCAGCTCTGCAGAGGGTCCATTAAGTCCTTCAGTTCCCCTTTCCAGTGCCTCTTTCTTCATTTGTGTTTAGGGAAGTAGGCTTGGAAGTCAGGCTGGAAACGGGCATTAGATGTGGAGTAGTGCAATTTGGAGGTGCTGACAGATACACTGGATCCTGTGAGCTTGGTGTGGTTTTACCAGCACTGGCACTGTGACTGCTGTAACCTTCTCAGGTAACGTGTGTGCAAAAGGAGCCATGTGAGGGGGTGAAGCAGGTTGTGTCACTGGGGAGCAGTGTGCCTCGTTAGTCTATTCAGTGACCCTGTTTAAAATTAGCCTTTTCTCAGCAGAAGGAGCTGGTGGGGCCATGCAGTCTCTGGCTGCAGGTGCTGTGGGAGCAGCTTCAGCCACAAACGCTGCCAGAGACCTTTCTGATAAGCAGCTATTCTGTAACATGATCTCTAGCATTTAAATACTGCAAAAGCAGCAGCTGACAGTGTGTATTAACTCAGCCCTGAGGAATGAGCATTATTTCATCTGCACTGCACTCTGGAGGGAGCCAAGGCCAAGCTCTCCTGTGGATGTAAGCCCGGGGTGCTTGGATCCATGGCCAATTTGACTGGCCAAGGGGGAAGGCAAAAGAAACCCTGGCTGATGTTTTACTACAGCTCTCCCAGAGTTAGGTGGCTGATGGGATCACAGTGAAAGAGCAAAGGGCAGCTGGGCTGAAATGGGATGGAAGGGCTGCAGCCCTGGAGCAGCAGGAGCCCCTGGCAGAGGCTCCGCTGTAGAACAGCAGGAACAGGAGGAACAGCAGAACAGGAGACTCCTGCAGTGTCTGGCTGGAGGCTCCAGGGGCTCCCAGCCCAGCACTGCTCTGTGTGCCCAAGGCGCCAAGGCTGGCGGTCAGCAGCACCTTGTGAAGTTGGGACTGGTGCTCTGCCCACTCTCACACCTGGACATCTCAGGGCAGCATTGGGATAGGGATGCATTGGAGACAGGAGGATGCTAGTAGCAAGCAGCCAGGCCAGGAGCATTGATTTCCTGAAGCTGCCCAGCAGCCTGCATGGAATCTGCATTGCTGGGAGGCATTCTATAAACAGACAGCTGTAAATTTTCTGATTCTAGTAAGACACTTTAAAATGAGATTTTGTATTCTACAACTGTATGGGTAGTGAAATTTACAGTGGAAATATCCCTTTTGTTCTGAAAAGTGCCTTCCTAGCTTTCATTTGAGGGCTTGGTACATGGCAGCCGCTGTGGAAGACCTAGATTTAGAAAAGACCTGGAAGTTTTGCTCTGTCCCTCAGCCCCAAAGGAGGTGCCTGTCTGAGGGAGCTGAGGCCATCGGGACTGGTACCTGCCTGGCCAGAACCCCAGGACACAGAGAGAGGGAACTAAAAGCAGGCTTAATGCTGAAATATCCCACTGGTGTTTCTAATCTGCAGGGTATTACACTGATCCCCTGAGCAGCGTGTGTGGGGCTGTAATCCCTTTATGTAACCCTCGAGGAGGCAGCTCTCACCCCTGCGTGGGGCTCGGCCGCCAGCCAGAGGAAGGGCGGCACTATCAGACCCTGGCTGGGTGATGTGGTGGGGAGGAGGCAGAGGTGGCTGTGGAACAATTCCCTGTGAGTTTATTGAGGTCCTGAAAGGGTCAGTGGGAGAGAGGGGGTGCTGTGTTCAACAGCATGCATCCTGATTTCAAACAGCTTTCAGGGGTTCTGCATCCAAAGCCTTCAGTTGATGTCAGCTGCAGTTCCCAGCGGGAAGAGACAGTTGGTGTTAAAGAAAAAAAAGGCGAAACAAACAAATGAAACTAATCAAACCAAAACAAACAAAAAACATCAACCCCCCAAAACGAAACAAAAAGAACCCCACAAAAAAGCTGTAGAAGAGTGGGAGTGAGGTGCCATTGCCTGCTGGCCATAACACATTCGTTTTTGGGCCATTGTTAACAAGTTTGCTCCTCATGTAATATGCCCCAAGTGTTTCTCTTCCCCAAAGCCTGGAGGACGCTGACAATAATGTTGGTGTGATCCCAGCCGAGGCTCGGGCAGCCCGAGGTGCTTTGATTTCGGGAGGTCGCTCCTGGAACACTCTCAAGGGACACTCAGTGCGGGTTCTGCAGGGATCCAGTCCCACAGCAGCGGGCAGAGCGGAGGGCAGGGCTGCGGGGCCAGGATGAGCCTTCCACGGGATCGGGATGAGCCTTCCACAGGATCGGGATGAGCCTTCCACAGGATCGGGATGAGCCTTCTACCAGGCTCCGTTCTGTTTCCGCAGGCAGGGGGAGCCTGAGCCCCGATGGTCGCAGCCTGCTCTGCGCTCGCTCGCTTCATTGTTCCGCCCCGATTTCCGAAGAACTCTGTAGGAGGAAGCGGAGGTTTAGGAACACAAACGCAGCCGGGGAAAGCCGTGCTGTGCCCGCTGCGGGCAGGGCCCGTGCTGGTCCCGGCTTCGTGCCCTGAGCCAGCCGGGGCTGCCCACCGGGGCTGGGGCTGCCCACCTCCCCTGCCCTCCCGTTTGACCACTGCCCTGCCCCTCCCTGCCCCTGTCCCCAAAACCCCAGAGGTCGCCGGATCTTTCAGCCTCTTTTTGTGCTGCCTCCTCCCGATGGGAAGAGGGACTTGGTAAATCTCCCTGAACCGACGGAAAGTGTGGTTCCACAGTAAATCTCCCTGAACCGATGGCAGGTCTGACTCCGCCGTTCAGCAGAGGAGTTGGGAGTCCTGTCATGTTAGTGGCCAGAGCTGCTGAGAGGATGCTGAGCGATGTCTTTGCAAACAGAGCACAACCCCTTGCCCCCCCAGCACACACTCCCATGGACAGAGGGAAATCTGGATGCAGGTTTTGTCTCCGAGGACGCTCTCAGATGAAGAGCGGACACGGCTGAGCTGCCAGGAGCAAGTTTGGGCAGCAGTAACTGTTGGAGCCTACCAGGGTGACCTGCACTGGGATGCTGTTTCCAGCGCTGCTCCGGGCACACACAGCCACGACAGCTGGGACAAACCATGAGGGGTTCATGTGCTACAAACAAGGAATGGGCAAGACATTGCCAGTCACAGCAGGTCAGCTGTCACAGCAAAACCTTCTGTGATTAGGCTTTTCTTTTTATTTTGAAAGTAACAGCAAATTTTATCTCCAACGATTTACCTTCCATGCATTAGGTATGTGCAAATCGTAAAGGGGAGAAGAGAGGGGGATCACTCAGTCCCACCCTGAGCTCAGTCCTGACCCCTCACACTGCCTGTGAGCAGGGAGCAAGTGCAGAGGGCGAAGAACAACTCCCAGATTTCTTCCCAAATCTGTGGCTGGGCCCAGGCCTTGTGCTCATATCCTGCAATGTCCCAGCCAGTCCAAGAAAGGTGTGACTGAGTTTTCCTTTCAAACACTTGATGATTTTTTTTTTTGTAACTGTAAAATGTAACAAAAAGCATAAATTACAACATAAACTCTAAGTGTGGGCCATTAGTCATCTGAAAAGCATTCTCCCCCTTGAAACACAGTGGAGATTGTCTTAGCAGAACATTTTGAAGCAATACAAATAGTAATGCCAATTCTTAGGATACTAACATCTATAAAATACCATTTTTCTCTACATCAATATTGATAAACATGTCTTGAAAAGCTATAGCACTAAAGGTTAAAAAGTAAAATTAACTTGTGCTTATGACATTCACTTGTTTTAATTTATGTTTATTCTTTAAAAACAGCCCTAAAAAGCTTCTTGTCATAATTTATTCTTGAAATGAGTATTGCTCTGAAGTTTCCATAGTTACAGATGTTTCTGGGTTTGTAATGTTTGCACAATTGACATTTACTGCACAGTGAAAACCTCTGATTGATTTTTCTACCTGGAGAGGAGAACACAAGTGCCGGAGATACATGAGGTGTCCAATTGCCACGTTCTGTGGGACCTGGTGCTGGAACAGCAAAGGGCATCACACATAAATAATGCACCAGTCACAAGGTCAGACTGTCAGCAGAGATCAGCAGTGGAGGGGGCAGCTCCACTCCCCCTGGGAGCCCCAGGTGTGCTGGGATGTGACGGTTTGTCACCAGGGTTCTTGGGTGAAGGAAGAGACGAGATCTTTGACTCTATTATCAGAAGGCTTGATTTATTATTTTATGATATATACATCTATTATAACTATACTAAAAGAAAAAGAAAGGAAAGGTTTCCAGAAGCTGCTAGCTACTTAAGAATAGAAAGTAAAGAATGATAACAAAGGCAGCTGGTCCCACAGAGAGCGAGAGCCAGCTCTGCCGTGAGTGGTCACTGAACCAAAACATCCACCCGAGACCAATCACGGATCACCCTGTTGCATTCCACAGCAGCAGATAACCATTGTTTATGTCTGCTGCTGAGGCCACAGCTTCTCAGAAGGAAAAATCCTAAAGAATGATTTTTCACAAAGAGATGTCCGCGACACTGGGACTGTCCCATGGCTGTGGCATTCCCGCAGCTCTCCTGGCACTGCCAGGGGCGTGGTCCTGCACCTGGCACCCGGCACTGGCACCCTGCACCTGGCACCCCAAACCTGGCACTGGCACCCTGCACTGGCACCTTGCACCCAGCACTGGCACCCCACACCCAGCATTGGCACCCTTCACTGGCACCATGAACCCTGCACTGGCACCCCACACCCTGCACCAGCTGCCGTGCTCCAGACACCAGGGTGCCAAGTTTGACTCACATCAAGCATTCCCAAACTAAGAATCCCCCACCTGAACTAAAGGAAATTGTGCAGGGAGAGAGGAAAGCACAGAGGAGGCACAAAGAAACCCTGGCAGGTGCCCACAGTGATGGCACAATGCAATTAACTCAGACACAGCTTGAGGGTCCTGGTTCCCCTCCTGCTCGTGCTGCAGGCTGGCTGGGAGGGTGGAGAAGTCCTTTCCAGAGTTTATTCAGTGTGGCTGGGTGTTTGTGAGGCTGGTGGATGAATGGAAGCTCTAAACTAGGGATCCAAAAGCAGCTGATGCAACCCGACAGCCAGCGCTGTCCCCCACCTGGGTCTGCCCCGTCCCTGGCTGTCACTGTGCTCTCTGCTCCCCACCGCCAAGCAGCCATTGCTGCTCACCCTCAGGTGTACCTTGGAGGGAGTTCAACTGACCAACAACACCAGCAAAGGAAAATGTGTTTTCACTATTAATTTTTTAAATGCCTTTTTTAAGTGCTGGCCCTAAGTTAGCTATATTGACAGCAGTCTCTAAGTCCTAAAAGTAAAGATATGGATATATAGTGCATTAATTTTCTCAGTTGCCTTGTTCCATCTTCAAAATAACAGGAAATGATGACGCATGCTGGGGAGAAACAGCATCAATTTATACTGAGAAAAGTAAATCCATTCTCAGCTGCTGTAACTCATGGGACTGTTACTTCCGTAAAACATGTGAACTCTTTTTTCAAACGTAATCCCATCTTCTTAAAATGCCTCCACTAGGATGTCCTTTTTCCTTCTTCCCTGGGTGTTTGATTATTTTCAATTACTTCTAATCATGCAACAATGAGATTGGGAGAGAACTATCTGGAAGAGAAAACAATGTGGATTAAAGCATTAGGGCTGTAGCAAATCAGAAAATATTAGGAATTCCAATTTATAGTCCCAGAGGCTAATGCTGCTGAGAACTGCAAGAGCAGTTTAATGGGCTGATCTGAACACCATCAGGTTAATCTTCTTGTCTCCCTAAACCCATTTTCCTCATCTCCTGTTGTTATGCAGATATTACTTGTTTTTTGCTGTTTTGAGGAGATTCAGACCATGAGATAAAAGCATATTATGTAAGGAGACATATGGTGTGGTCTGGGGGTAACTGCTGGTGAGAGGCTGCTCAAGGCTGTCCTGGGCTCCAGTGACCAGGGCTGTCACGGTTTCCTGTCTGCCAGGGGTGCAGCCCTAAAGATATCTCAGCCAGCCTTTTCCACAGACCTTATTCCTTGTAAAGCTTTCATGATAACAGAAATTCCTTAAGAAAACTGAAATTACTTCTAAAAAGTATGAAATATGTCTGAAAATGTGCCCAAACCTGAGCTGGATTTGAGGGTACTTTAAGAATTAAAAAACATTTTTCACGGAATGGTGACAGGATCTTGTTTCCTGCATGGAGAGTTTCCTGGGAGCCCACAGGGCTCATAAACTCACTTGGGGTTGGATATTAACCATGACCACACAGCCTAACAGAAGGAATGGGGAACAGGAGCTGCAGTAAAGGTGTTCCCATAGATGGCCCTGGTGAAAAATGAAAAAAAAAAACAGCACAAAACACAAAAGGTGCTGGGAAGTGACTTTGCGTGCCAGACAGTGTGAGAGCTCTGGACAGTGTCAGCAGAGTGAGCAGTACTGGAGTTTGATGTGGGAAAAGAGGGAAAGACACAAAGGGAGGGGCAGGAAACTGCTGTCGTGTGGGTGTCCTGGGAGGCTGCAGCAGGGCTTTGGCCAGGGCCTGGTGCTGGCATGGTGCCATGTTTTAGACCCCTCCTCAATCTCCTCATTGTGTATCTCAGAATTCAAGCTCCAGAGTAATCAGCAACAATATTCCCAATAACAGCAAAGGTTAATTAGGATTTTCCTTTTCTAATAATTTCTATTTTTCAGCCTCTACACTTTAATTATAGCTGGCAATTCCACAGACCAGGGGTCATTATGTGGGCTGGGAACAAGCCCAGGTGAGCTGAGAGAAGCCACCTGGGTGGAAATGGCAGCAGTGACTGCTGGGGCCAGTGCTGGCCCCGTGGCACTCCCTGATCCAGCTGCTGTCCTCATCCCTCCTCACACAGGGCACATGGCAAGGGCTGTGCTCCAGGCAGGGCTCGGGGCCCCACCACCCAGCTAACAACTCTGGAGCATCTCCAGGCCCACTTTCCCCACTGTTTCAAGCCTCAGATTTCAACCAGTGTTTATTTAAATTGGTTGGTCATGGCAGAGTTAATTTGTTTGAAGGCTGAGCCAGAAACTCTTGGCAGCTGGACAGGAAAATCTCAAACAAACAAACAAAATCTCCTTAAACTGTAGGCATTGCTTAATTCTTCAGTCTTAAGTACAAAACACCTTAGAGAAAGCATCAGTTCTGTAAGAGTAACGAGGCCAGAGCTGTTTCTTTCCAAGGTACAGCCTTTGGTGTTTGGGTGGTTGTTGCTGTGGGCACAGTACTGGGCTAGCCCCGAGTGCTACAGAGCCTCGGGCACCTTCCCCTGGCACAGGCCACCAGTTGGACAGCCAAGCAGAAGCACAGAACACCTTTTCCTCTGCATTAATAAGAAGAAAAGAAAATAAAAAGCATGACCAGCACTTTGCTGTCCGTTCTCCAGGGGCACAGCCTTATTTTGGCGATGGATGTGAGCGCATGCACACACAAAATCCAAATGGGAAACAAGCAAGTGAAATTGGCTAGGAGAAAACATTCAGTATTTCTCTTTGGAATGCTTTCTACTCAAATACCCAGCTTGTGGATTTCATGCTGGTTTGGTTGCTGGTGCAGACAGCTTGGTACACTCTGATTTCACACCGAAGTACTGAGGAAGTGCTACCATAGCCAGTGAGGTGGGGGACCTTTTCCAGGAATCCCTGCCTATCTCTGCCAGTGCTGGGATAACTCTGCCTGGCACTGGGCACTCTGGGGGCCTCCAGCTGCTGCTGCAGGGTTGAGCAGTGCCTTGGTCTCCCAGACTGTGCTTCCCTCCCAGGCCAGGACCAGCTCTGAGGGCTTTACCTGGCATGTACTAGTTGAATGTGCACCTGGGAATACCCAACAATACAGACACAGCAGAGTTCCTAGAAAGCTGGTTCTGCCATCAGCTGAACTTGCCCCTGAGCTCCTTGTGCCTAAACCCAACCTTTCCTGTCCCAGGTGAAGCACACAGGGTTTGTTCCCTTTGTTACAGGGGGCAGCTTGTCCCCTGTTCCTTTCTGACATCTGTGGGAGTGCTCCAGGCTGGCTCTGTCTCCTGGGGTTGGCCCTACCGCCTCAGCAACCCACTTCACCA
Source organism: Diglossa brunneiventris (assembly GCA_019023105.1). NCBI lineage: Eukaryota > Metazoa > Chordata > Aves > Passeriformes > Thraupidae > Diglossa > Diglossa brunneiventris. The sequence goes on from CM032359.1 coordinate 35,440,222, forward strand.
CCTGTGGATTGTGGTTATCACCCACCCTTGGGCTGGGCCTTGGAGCCCTGCTGCCCTGCCCTTACCTGCCAGGCCAGTGGCCACCCTGGGCAAGGCCAGCCCTGCTGGACACTGGGCAGTTCCCCTCCTGCCCCAGGGCCGGGGGAGTGTGCTCCTCTGCTATAGGGGACTGGGGGTTTGCTCTGGGGTGCCACAGCAGAGGGGAGATGGGCTGGGAGGGAGAGTCCAGGAAGCACTGAGCAGTGGCACCCCAGTGACACCTGGGTGACACCCCGATGACATCCCAGTGACACCCCCGTGACACCCTGGTGACAGTCCAACCCTGGACTGCCCGGCCAAGGCTGGGCAATGCCATCTGCAGGGTGGCAGCAGCCATGGCCAGCCCCCACACGCTCCCCAGGCAGCCCAGGGCAGTGCTGCTCCGCAGACGCCTCAGGGGAAATCTGCTGATGCTGAACAAACCCGGCAGAACCTGGTGATGCAGAAAAACTTCTGTCGGGATCCAGACTGAGAATCCCAGTCTGGTTTTACCTCTGCCCCGAGACACTTGCACAAAGTTTTCAGAAGGAGAAGAGCAATAAATCAAGTCCGTACTTCTGTAGGCCCTTCCCGAGGGAGCGGGTTAAAATTAGCACGGAATGCGGCCCGCAGGAGCCGGCCCTCAGCCGCCGAGGCCGCGGCGCCGTGCCCGGCCCGGCCCGGCCCGGCTCTTCCAAAAAAGGCCAGAACCGCCCTGGGCCCCGGGTCCCCGTGTCCCCTGGGCCAGGTGCTGCCTTCCCACTGAGAAATGAGCTCCTTGCCAGTGTGGGGAGAGCCTGACTCCCACTTAAATACTGGGAAAGGAGTGGGATGAGGCATCCCTGGGTCCTTGTGAGCTTCAGGGCTTTTTCTACACATCACAGAATATTATTGGATCATTCAGTCCAAACAGTTGAAGGGAGACTGCTGAGATTCCCAGGAGCTCCCTGTATCCCAGACAGGAGGGTGATGGAAGACGCACCTTGGCCGTGACAGCAGCCACAGCATGCAACGAGGTCAAGGAAGTGTCCTCTGGGTGTTCCAGAGCAAGGCCCTACAATCCCAAGCATGCAGCAAAAATCAGGGAAAAACATGTTATTGCAATCCTGATGGAGCCAACAGTAGGTTTTGGGGAGGCAAGGACAGGCTGGGTGGCATGGTGCTCAGACAGCCCCAAACACCAGCTCCCAGCACAGGGAGGGCAGGAGGGGCTCCAAGGGCTTCCCAGAATTTGCTACTTCTGCCTGTAGGGAATGGAGCATTGGAAAGGATGTCTGGCTGCTGCCACACTGCTCTGAGGGCAGCAGCAAGGCCCCAGCTGGCACATCCTCCTCAGCGCACAACAAAGCCACCCCAAGTGCCCCCACCTTATGTCCCACAGAAGATCATGTCTGCTGAGCAGATGCCCATTTCAAAAACTGCATGTCAGACCTTCCTGCTTGTTTCCAAGTAACAAATAATCTGTACTTTTTAAATGAAGCTTTCATTTTTCTTAAGAAAAGACACTGATGGTGGCACATTCACCAGGAGCAGCATCCAAAGCCAGGTTGGACCGGGCTTGAAGCAGCCTGGTCTAGTGGAAGCTGTCCATGCCCATGACAGCAGGTTGGAATGAGATGAGGTTCAAAGTCCCTTCCAACCCAAACCCATCTGTGATTCTCTGATTAATTCCATGCCAGCCGTCAGTGGCCAGGTGGCAGTGCCAGCTGCTCCCTGTCTGCTCACCACGTCACACAGCTCATGGGACAGGGAAGGAAATCTGGGGCTGACTGAGATCAGGGTCTGCTACAGCCCTCCACTGTCCTCTCCCGCTGCTCGTGCTGTCAGGTTGGTGTGAGCCGTGAAGGAGGTGGCACTGTCCTTCCCTGTCACAGCAGTGCAGGAGGTGGCACCACTGTCCTTCCCTGTCACAGCAGTGCAGGAAGTGGCACCACTGTCCTTCCCTGTCACAGCAGTGCAGGAGGTAGCACCACTGTCCTTCCCTGTCACAGCAGTGCAGGAGGTAGCACCACTGTCCTTCCCTGTCACACCAGTGCAGGAAGTGGCACCACTGTCCTTCCCTGTCACAGCAGTGCAGGAGGTGGCACTGCCCTCCCCTGTCACAGCAGTGCAGAAGGTGGCACTGTCCTCCCCTGTCACCACAGCACAGCAGGGTGACGTGGCTGTCAGGACACCTCCAGGAGCCCACAGGACGCTCTGCAGCCCTTGGTGTTTGGCACAGCCCACATTTGGGCAGGCAGTGCCCGGCTGTGAGTGGAACTCAAGGGCTCCCTTCACTATTGCTGGTCTATTTTAAGAACAGCAGATTATTGTTAATGCATTTCTTGTGTTTGGTTTCTATCAGAGTCAGTTTGTTTAACTAGTAGGCAGATTTATTTACTGAAAGGAGGAGGGAAGCAGCAGTTAAAAAGATATGGCAAATCCAGCAAATATTAATCTTGTCCCCAGAAACACCACTGGCGGCACCTTGGAATTTTTTCAACTTTTCCACAAGGTCTTTAGATTGTAGTCAAAATAATGCCTTAATCTGCACATTCCCAACTCCAAGGTCTGGAACAGGAAGGGCTTGTGCTGAAGAACAGTCTTTGCTGTAAAATGCAATGGAATTCATTGAGCAACTCTGGAACAGATGCCAAAAACGTAATTCCCATTTATCTCAACAGGAGATTCCTTACTGCTGCTCAGGGCCTACAGTATAGGCACTTTTCCAATTTAAAAGAAAAATCTCCAGCAAGAGAGGACAATAATTCCAAATTAATTTTGTCTCCTCCTTTACCAAACAGAGTTCCATTCTGTTTCTTGGACACCATTATTATAAATGTTACTCTGAAGCTAAAATTGACGCTGACAAACTTTGACCATTTTGACAGTCCCACAAAAGTCAGACTGTTGATGTGATAACACAGAGTTACTGTAGTTTATTTGGGATTAATGATTTGTATAAATCACACATTCTCAGAATTTGGGTTTGAAGGGCCTTTGACTCATTCCACCCCCTGCCATGGGCAGGGACACCTTCTACAGCCCAGGTTACTCAGAAGTAGCTGCACAGAGAGGCACAGGATGTTTTTCTGCCTTCTGTGGAGCTGTGTGAAGGCACAAGGTTTGAGCATGACTAAAACATCCCTTCCCTCTGGGCTCACACACGGGTGGGACGCTTTATTAACCATTTCCCTTCTGAGTGCCCCAGGACACAGCTTTGCGTCTGGGTCAGCATCCAAGAAAAGTGAAATTCATTTGTTCAGAACATAAAACAACCATTTCTTTGCTCACAGAATTTGTCAGAGAGCTGCCTTTTTCCTTCATTTGCTTTACAAAATGTTAATTTTGCTTAACCACCAACACACAGCATTTTATGAAAGAGAACTATTTTATTCCCATTACGATGTTTATGTTAAGAGGAAGAATGAGCAGCTTTGTGACAAGAAAACATCTGAGTTTTCCAAAGAAGAGAAGCAAGCTGACTGTCACGTATTGTTTTGCCATTCTCCTATTTGCATGTCAGCATGATCTTTGTTAAAGGTTTGCAAATGAAACACTTGAGATCCATTTTTAGGCCCCAGCTGAGGGCAAGAAGGCCTGGCCAGGGACACCACAGGGGCAGGGGGGCATGGTGCCACCCCTGCTCAGGTGCCATGGGCAATGCCAGGGCTCACCCTGCAGCTGCCAGTGTGCTGGGCTCTGAAGGAGCACAGATTTGCCCTCAGCCCTGTTTTAGATGTAGAGCTCAGCAGCTGTCTGCTATCACCTGTCACAACCTGTCTCCAGAATCCCTACTCTGTCTAACCAGAGGCTGTGTGAGCTGTTCTGCTCCCTCCACAGAGGGACAATGTTTTCCCAAGGGTGAAGAGCTGTTCACGCTGCTGGCCCCAGGTGTGGGACCATAGCTCAGGATGCAGACAGCAGACCCTTCCTGTGCTGGCCCAAGGCTTCACCATTGGGAAAGCAGATGGGAAATATTCCTGCCATCTGCCACCACCGTGGAGCTCAGGGGCTGACCCTGCCCTGCCAGTGGCACCCACCCAACAGGGCTCCAGCACGACACACCAGTGGGGATACTCCCCCTCCGCAGGCCACAGGGGATTTTGAATATCCAACTCTCCCAGGAAGTCCAAGAACCAGCTTAGAGCCGAGCTGAGTTTCAGGCTTTTATTTTTTCAGGGCAATAGTTCATATTTCTTTGATGCTGCTCTGTGTTCATCTTTTGTATATTCATTTTACCTTCTTCCTGCTTTATATGCTCACTAAAGCCACCAAATCAGAGACATGATGGATTTGCCTTGCTGAACCCTAGTCTTTCTGTCCATTAAACACTTGCTATCTTCAGAACCCAACTGTTTCTCACAAAAAGCTGGAAAGATGCTTACACTCAGCCCTTACAGGTCACCCTGTGCTCCCCATCTTCACAGGATCTCTGCTCCAAAGGGACAAGATTGATGCTTCCTCCTGTCACCTACATCAGGCCTCTCTTCCTATAGCTTCAGGCACACCAGGAAATGTAAAACCCTGTCTGATGAGTCAGGATTAGGCCTTGCTCTTTCTTGAACCAGCTGATCATGAAAGGGGACTTCATAATCAAGACACATTAGTGATTTGAGAGGTGAATCATTTCCTCTTGTAAGTTCAGAGCAGCACCTGGGATGACATCCACCTGAAAGATGCACAGATCTTCAGAAACCCAGTAAACTCTCCAGTAAAATCAGGTAATCCTGATTATGTTCTAATATGAGCTGCATTTTTTCTGCTCTCTTTCACCCTCATTATCTCCTTGCACCCTTTAGTTTCCCTCCCTTCACTATGTTCCTCTCCCAGGAAGGCTGTGTTGGGAGAGCAGATTAAACCTTTACACAGGTACTTGAGAATAAACATCTTTGAGAATTTGCTACCTTCCAGCAGTTTTAGCACATCTCTTGGAAAGTGCTGTCTGTGTGTGAAATTCAGCAGGCACCATCCCAGCTGATCCAGCAAACTCCATCTATGGAGAAGCCACCTTCTTTCTGTAAGCATATTCAGTCCTCTTGATACTGGTTTTTGTTTGTTTCTTTTGTTATTTCCTGTTTGCACAGGCTGGTTACTCTGAAAATTAGTCCCTGCACTGTGTGGTTACTCTGAAATGAGTCCCTTCCATGGTGGGAAGGCTGGTTGTCTCTGACAGAGCCACAGCACCCAGACACCAACCATGGCTCCACCAATCACCAGCACTTCTCTGGGGGAAGGCATCTGTCACTCCACTCTGTTTAGTGTCTCTTCCAGCAGAACTAATGCAGGCATGTCTGCAAGGTTTTTTTAGGCCTCTTTCCCAGTAGCTCTTTGAAGGAAAATACTCCAGCAGCTGAGCAGTGGCTGGATGCAGAGGCATGTAAACCAGCCCTGAGAGTGCCAAAACAAATGAGCTCGTACAGTGGGAAAGCTCAGGCTGCATCCCAGGGGTGAGTCCTTCCCTCACAAATCCCTGCCAACAGGCACACATTCCCTGCAGCACAGTTTGGTTTGCACTCACTTCACTGGATGCCCTGAAAAGCCAGATTCCCTGACGCTCAGGTGCAGGTCACTCCCCTCTTGCTTGTCCCCACCTCCTGAGAGAACACAAAGCTGAACAGAAAGGAATGTGGTAAGGGTAGATATATGTTCATGCATTTAAAAAACACACAGGAAAAAGAAACAACATGAGTAAATGGTAAATAGTTGCAGAAAAGAGCACAAAACTTATCTCCATGACAGTACCAACATCAAAGGCTGTGTGTGACGGAGGGGCACAGAGGGCACCATCAGACACAGGTGAAAGCCTGCCTGGGAAGGGCAAACCAGGGAAAGCAGCAGAGCTTGGTCACAGCAGGTATGGAAGGGTCTCCTCAGGCACTGAAAAGCCTCATTGCTTGGAGAACAGTCACAGAGGAGAACGAGCAAGGCTGAACTGCTGCCTCCCTCTGGGAAAGGGGGCTGACCACTTGGCTGGGGAGCAAGGCACTCTCTGTAAGGTTCTCTTCCCTGCACCTGGCTCTGGTGGTACATTTTGTGACCTGTCTCCTGTGGAAAACCCAAAGAAACAAAGGCAGGAGCCCAGTGGGTGTCTCAGCAAGCCCATGCTCTGCGGGCACCTCTCTGGGGCTTCCTTTGTCTGAAGCCAGGATTTCAAACCCCACACCTTGTGTACTACATGAGGTAGTGTTGGTGGTCACAGCAACATGGGTTTGGACAGAAGAGAATTGTTCAAAGAATATCTGGTTTATATAATTCAGAGTTTAAAAAAAGAATTAAAAGTGCAGAAGACTGGTTATATTTGTTAACATCAGCGGAGAGGTAATGGTGTATCGAAGGACTCAGTGGAAGGTGGGAGAGCACAACCTAGGAATACATGGATCTTTTTGCCAGAACCGTGGGTTGAATGTTCTTATTTAAATATGTTGTTAACATCTTTATATAATTAATTTCTAAGTTGGTCACCATGGCAGCAATGGCAGACTCACATGAATGAAAATAGACTTCAGCACAGATGAGACCACAAAATAGCTGGATGTCATTTTTGCCATCTCTATTGGTCTTGGATCCACTAGTTCCCAAGGGAGTGAGTTTCCCCAGCAAGGGCTGATTCCTTTGCCAAGCTGCTGGGAGCTGGGCACCCTCTGCCTGGGATCACCTCCCAGGCATGGCACAGAGCTCTTTTTCATCACATTGAACTTAGGACCCAGACTCAGCTTTATTGCCATCTTCCCAGGTTTCTTTCTGCTGCTAATCAGCAAAGACAAATTTGCTCCCATAGCACCACAAAATCCCTGCCTTGTTTGGTTGGCACCTGTGTAAGGAGAAAGTGAGCCCTCATCCTGCATCCTCCTAAATCCAGCAAATAGAATCCCACCAGGATCTGGAAGCAGAGGGCTGATAGTCCCCAGGGACATCACCCAGAGCTCAAAACATCATTCCCAAACCTTCCTGCTAGAGGAGAACAAGATAGGAAGAAGCTGATGGCAGCATGGGGCTGTGGTGTCAGCTTTGGCACTGGCCTCTGACCCCCTCACCATCCCTCCCCATCAGCTGTGTCAGTCCTGTTTTCAAGAATGGAATATTCACAGCTGGAGAGGGGAGAGCACAGACACCCTTTGGAACAGCTGAGTAGCTGGACATTAATTAAAACAAATCTAGGGATATTAAATTGTCTGTGACTGGTTAATTACGCTGCAGAAAGCTTTCCAGTGAGAGAACTTTAATGTTGCCATGGACTTGTGGCACTGTCAGGACCGTAAGGATAGATATGGATACCAGGATGTTTCTCACACAGAAAGAAAACCCCGAGCTGCTCCTGGAGTCCTGTAGGAAAGTGTCTGCCTGTGATGCTGGGCCACCTCACAGGCCCATGGAGGGGACAGCAGCAGCCTCTCTGCTGACACCATCCGAGTGCCTGGGGGGGAATGGGGCTTTCTCTCACTCTCTGCCTTGACTTCCTCCTTGAAGGAAATCTTGTGGAAGATTTACATATGTCCATGTTAATGTAAACAGAGAGTGGAAAAGGAAGTTTACACCAAATGCAAAGAGAAGCAGTTTTCCAAACAGCCTTTTGGCTGAGCCTCATCTAAATGACCCAGCCATGCTTGGCTATCCAGGGAAGGTCCAGGAGGGAGCTCTTTGCTGGGAGCACAGGATGCTGGGGATTTCAGTGCTGCATTCAGAAAAAGTGGATTGAGATCAGACTCATCGGGGATTAGGTAAATAAACAGCTTTCATTTTCTGCAGAGAGAGAGGCTGGACATTCCAGACATTAGGCAGAAAATAAAAAACAGCTAAAAAGGAAGGTGGTGTCAGCCCTTCATCCATTCCTAAGCCACAGGTATTGAGTAGCAGCAGCAGCAGCAGTAGCAGCATTTCTGGACTGTCAAGGATGGGTTTTGGGAGAGACATTGTCTCAGGACAGCTTCCTGCCAGTCTCAGGGCCTCTCTCCTTGGCCGGGTGGGCACCTGGGAGTGGAGGAGCAGCTGGTCCATGGAGCACACTGCTGGTCTCAGCTCACACTGCTGCTCACGGCAGGACCTGGGTGCCGCTGGGGAGGGCAGGGTCAGGGCTCTCTGGGGGCACTCAGCCAGGCGAGGCCAGGCTGTGTCCCCATCCCACCAGCCCACAGAGCCCCTCCAGTGCAGGCTCTGCTCCAGCTCTGGCCTTGTGGCTAGTGCTTTCCTCCCTGGCAGTGGTGCACACACCAAGCCCCCAGACAGCCAGTTATACAGCCAGGCAGGAGGGGAAAACCAATATTTGTTTATTTCACATTTTATAACTTGTTCCTAGGAAATTGAAACACAGCTTTTGTCAGAGGTAAATTTGCTTCCATGACCACGAAGGTTTCTGCCAGAGGCAAGTGCTGTCTCTCTAGGAAGGGAAGTTCAGCCAAAGGCTCTTCCTGGCTTGGTTTGTTTTCCAGACCCACTACGCTAGTTTTCTAGTCTTTTGACCAATTTCCGTGTAATTTGATAGGGTAGGGACTGAAGAATATTAACCAGCCAGCCACAGGTTTCACTGAGGAGAGGAGGCAGGAGGTCCCGCAGAGATGAGCTCAGCCAGGAGGGACCCCAGGCACCCCCAGGTGGACACTGCTCTGAATGGACAGATGGACACTGCTCCAGACAGATGGACAGCACTCCAGCAGACGGATGGACAGACAGTGCTCTCCAGCCCAGGCTCAGTCCCCGGGCAAGGCGGCTGCCGGGTTTAGAGCTGGCTCTCGTTTGGCTGAAGGGCTCGGGATTAACGAGGTGATAACTCGGGCTCCCCAGTACAGGGCTGGGCTGCAGCCCAACCCACAGAAAGTGAAGCACCAAACTATTTATGTTCCAGTTCCTACAGCTATTTTTAATAGAGCTTCAGAGACTTGCTGTATTATCCTGCCTTTTTAGCGTCTGCTTCTTTTCTTAATCTCATTTCCCCTGCCCTTTCTTTATCTTTGGATCAATTTATACCATCCTTTTTATCATGCTCTAATCAGAGCACACTTTATGATTTCAGATAAATGTAGTCATGGTAATTTTCCACTCCATTTAGGTCAAGTCAGGATGAAACAATTTTTTAAAATCTTATCTAGTAACCACCAGAAATGGCTCCTTGTTAAACTGTCTGTCCCCTTGCTTTTCTAACTTCATTAGATTTTAATGTCAACTGTCAGTCTCCTTTTTAGGGTTCCTCAGGAGATTGATCCTGCACTGAAAGCCAACCTGTCAACCCTGGAAGAAAGGCAGGGTGGCCCCTTTCCCAGCAGGGGTGCCTGGTGAAGCTCTTCCATCCCTTGGTGATGGGACTGTTGGCATGTCCCGAGACCTTGGCTGGGGCTCCACTTGCTCTCTGCAATCAGCTGAAATCTGCCTCGCTCTCCTGAAGTATTTGGAGCAGGACTTTGTTAGCTTTGGGTGACACACACTGTCTGAGCTTTAATAACATCACTGAGAATAATATCAGCTTTGCGCAAGCTCACAGAATGTTAACAATCATTTCATTTCATATTGCATGATTTCAAAAGTATTTATGTGCCAAAGTGTCACACTGCTCCTCTATTCTGTCTGCTGAGGATGGCATTGGCTCCAGCTTTGAAGTGCAAATACCAGCCCCAGAGCTCCCACTTCCTTGCAAAGGTTAAGAACACATTTATCTGCTGCTCCTGGCTGGCTGGAGAAGGGCAGGAGCTGGGGACTGGGGTGGGGGCTCTGGCACAGCTCAGGCTCAGTTTGGTTACAGGGGGCTTTGAGCTCTGCTGATTATATTGTCCCCTCACATTCTGTTCATATTCTGTTTACAATCAAGAGGCTGTTTAACTAAATATTGCAGCTATTGGGAAAGATAAATTCGAGACTTCTGAAGATGTGTGAAGTGAGGACAGAAGTATTTGGGATAAACATTATTTTAAAACCTCAGTGTAATTAGGGTAATTAAACATTTTAACTTTAAAATCACAATTGGACTGTTGGCCAGGGTGCTCTGAGGATGCACAGCGGAGCACGAGATCCTCTGCCGAGGAGGGCTTGGACAGAGTTTGGGCCACCAAGGGAACTTTGGGCAAGGGACAGCTCCTGTTCCGGGGCACGGGGCAAACCTGGCCCAGCCCGCCCGGTGGGCACAGGGCCAGGGGAAGGAGGCTCCGCTGTGCGGGCGGCGCCGAGTGCCCAGGGCGAGCCGGGAGGGTGCGCTGTCCCGGGCGGGATGCAGTGCCCTGGGCAGGATGCAGTGCCCCGGGCGGGATGCAGTGTCCCGGGCGGGATGCCCTGTCCCGGGCGGGATGCAGTGTCCCGGGCGGGATGCGCTGTCCCGGGCGGGATGCGCTGTCCCGGGCGGGATGCAGTGCCCCGGGCGGGATGCAGTGCCCCGGGCGGGATGCAGTGCCCCGGGCGGGATGCAGTGCCCCGGGCGGGATGCAGTGCCCCGGGCGGGATGCGCTGTCCCGGGCGGGATGCAGTGCCCCGGGCGGGATGCGCTGTCCCGGGCGGGATGCAGCTGTCCCGGGCGGGATGCAGTGCCCCGGGCGGGATGCGCTGCGGGATGCAGTGCCCCGGGCGGGATGCGCTGTCCCGGGCCAGCCTCTCGCCCGGCTGCAAGCACGCATTCCCCTTCGCCAGCCGCCCTTCCTGCTCTCGCGGCACGCACAGCTCCTTCCCGGCCTGGCTCATGCACCCTGCCCGCAGCCCGGTGTCGCCCTGGCAGCACTGATTTTCACCGGGCAGGGCGGACACGGCGGCTCACGGCAGTCCGGGCAGCTCCGGGGGGACAGCGGGACACAGCCCGGGGACAGCGGAACACAGTCTGGAGACAGCGGAACACAGTCTGGGGACAGCGGGACACAGTCTGGGGACAGCGGTGTGCAGTGCGGGCCGGACGGGCAGAGCAGGGACAGAAGGGGCAGAGCGGGGACAGTAGGAGCAGAGCAGTGGGACAGAAGGAGCAGAGCAGGGACAGGAGGGGCAGAGGAGGGGCAGAGCAGGGGCAGGAGGGGCAGAGGAGGGACAGGAGGGGCAGAGCAGGGACAGGAGGGGCAGAGCAGGGACAGAAGGAGCAGAGCAGGGACAGGAGGGGCAGAGCAGGGGCAGGAGGGGCAGAGGAGGGACAGAGGGGCAGAGCAGGGACAGGGGGCAGAGCAGGGACAGAAGGAGCAGAGCAGGGACAGGAGGGGCAGAGCAGGGGCAGGAGGAGCAGAGCAGGGGCAGGAGGAGCAGAGCAGGGGCAGGAGGGGCAGAGCAGGGGCAGGAGGGGCAGAGGAGGGGCAGAGCAGGGACAGAAGGAGCAGAGCAGGGACAGAAGGGCAGAGCGGGGACAGAAGGGGCAGAGCAGGGACAGGAGGGGCAGAGCAGGGACAGGAGGGGCAGAGCAGGGACAGGAGGAGCAGAGCAGGGACAGGAGGGGCAGAGCAGGGACAGGAGGGGCAGAGCAGGGACAGAAGGAGCAGAGCAGGGACAGGAGGGGCAGAGCAGGGGCAGGAGGGCAGAGCAGGGACAGAAGGAGCAGAGCGGGGACAGAAGGAGCAGAGCAGGGACAGGAGGAGCAGAGCAGGGGCAGGAGGGGCAGAGCAGGGACAGGAGGAGCAGAGCAGGGGCAGAGGGGCAGAGCAGGGACAGAAGGAGCAGAGCGGGGACAGAAGGAGCAGAGCAGGGGCAGGAGGAGCAGAGCAGGGGCAGGAGGGGCACAGCAGAGCCGCATGGGCAGAGCAGAGCCGCAGCGAGCCCGCCGGCACGCCGTGCCAGAGGCCGGCACTGCCGCCCTCTCCCTGCCCCCGAAGGGACGGCAGCTGCCCCAGAGCTGCCCCGAATGCATCAGACACCAAAATGCTGAGATGGAGTCCAAAGGGCTCATCATATGCAGTGCCATCATCTCTGCTGTTCACACACATGACCTCCTCTAGAATAAAATAAAATCCGTGCTCCCCAGAAGTCTGCAGAACTTAAATTCTGTGGGTTACACCACAGATATTGCTGCCTCATAATGTAAAGTAGCAGCACTAGGCCCAAGAGTGCTGAAATCAAAGGGAAGCAAAAGGGAAATTACTTGGTAATGCTTTTATTGGGCTCTAAAGCCGTCAAACCACAGCATAAAAAGGCCTAACTGTGTAATTTCTACTTTCAAAATGAAACTGGACTGGAAGAGAACAGTCTGCCTCAGCGTTAATCTCTTGTCTTTCACTGAGCTACCTGAGACATCAGGACTCAGTGCCACAAACCTCTCTTTCAAGGAGCCACCAGCCCCTACATGACAAGGTCATGTGCCCCAGAAGGGTCAATGAGGTACAGCAAGGTCATTCAATCTGAAAAAACTCTCTAAGATCATTGAGTCCAACTGTTCCAACCAGCACTGCCAGTGCCACCACTAAACCATGTCCCCAGGTGCCACATCCACAGGGCTTTTAAATCCCCCCAGGAAGGGTGACTCCACCGCTTCCCTGGGCAGCCTGTGCTTGGCCTTTCCAGACAGGAATTTTCACTAATATCCAACCTAAACATTCCTGGTGCAACTTCAGGGGTTCCCTCTTGTTCTGCTGCTTGTTCCTTGGGCGAAGAGACCAAGCAACACCCAGGTCTTTGCCAGCCTGGGGATGGGGGGTAGGTTTTTAATTTACAAAACATCTGTGACTTACCCAGGGAAGGCAGCTGGCATATAAGGGGACTTGATGCATCCAGCCCTTACCAAATTTCACGTGTCCTGCTTTTACAGAAAAAAAAAGATAATGTCACATGTCCTTATGGCTCTCAGCTGCTCTTGCCTTGAGGGTGCTGCTGATACTTTAAGGTGGAAAAGCCCCGTGCTGAGCCCTCCTGCCCAGCTGTGGTTACAGCAGCAGCAGCTCTATGGAAACAGCTCATGAAAACTGGTTTAATAAGTTCAGAGCAATTGGCTGTTTGTTTTGGTCTGTGCTGTGACTGGGGAGAGGGCAACTCTTCATGTTGGGGTTTTAAGACTTCTTCTATGTACAAGTTAGGAAGTAAACAGCCTAAAAGACTTGAAGTGAATGTTATCAGGAGTATGGTGCTCTAATTATAATTGCATAACTCATATTTCAATTTTATGGGAATATTAAAAGGATTCCTGGGAGAATTTTGAACAGTCTAAAAGTGCAACAGCACAAAACCCAATAAGCCTTGCCTTCTTTTGGAGGACATTTCCTTAAAGAGCCCAGCTCAGCTGCCAGAGCTGCAGTCTGTGCACAACTGAAATTTCCTCAAACTCCCTAAAAGACAAACTGCTTCCACACTAGAATTTTCTCCCCTCCACACTATGGAGTAATGATAGCTTTTGGTGTTGTCAGGGCTGGAATCCAGAGGACTGTGTGAGTGGATGCAATGCATAAATATTTTCAGTGCATGCCTGATTTGTATAGAATGCAAGATGTATTTATAGCCCTCATGAACACAAGATGGATGTGAGTTGAGAGGGAGCCCTGTCTGTGTGGGCAGGAACACTTGCTGACCTACACAGCTAGTTCGGGGGGTTGAAGGGCAGGAACATCTTTAAACTTCTCCCCCCTTGCAGTCCCAGAGCTGCTGGCAGGTCCAGTACCACGGGCAAAGCCAGGCAGAGCCAGGACCATGAGAAACCACCCTGTGACATTGCCTCTCATTTGGGGTGAATGTGGCCCCAGAGGCTCCCACCCCAGCACACACCCCAAGCACTCTGCAGCAGCACTGGCTGCTGAGGGCAGGAGGAGAGGGCTCTGCGCTCCTCCGAGGGCACACAGCCAGAGCGTGTCCTTGTCCCGGGGCAGAGGAGCAGGGAAGGTCCTCCTGCGCCCCTCTGCCCCATGGCAGCTGCCACGGGAGCTGGGAGCAGAGCCTGGACACAGGTGGTCACAGGGGCACGGCCCATGGTGGTGTGGGGGCAAGGGGAATGCCCCGGGCTGGGGTGCTGGGAGCACTGCTGCTGCCCACGAGGAGCAGAGGGTACAATGACATTCAGAAGCCTTAAGCAGAGTTTCCCAGCCCTTGTCCCCTCCGATACCCAAACACAGCCTGTAGGAAATACTGCCTGTGCTCCCCGGAGTGCAGAGAGGAATGGAGGGAAGGAGGGAGGGAAGGAGGGACGGGGGGATGAGTCCCAGCCCCTACACCCATGGCCTGGCAGTAAAGGAGCTGCAGCCCCTTGATCCCATCTGGTCTGCCAGGTCTCCTCAGCCCTAAGATTCCACAGGTGCCCCACCCACACCTCTGGCTGCTTCAGGCTTAGCAAAGTGACAAAGACAAAATGTTGAAGCTCTCATTCCCTCTAGGAAATAAAAAAATATCCTTAATATGTGGGCTATCATCATCTTTTAGGTCTTCAGACACTGCCATTTCATGACTTGGGTATTTATGCTTTAGCTGCTTCACACCCTGAAGCACTTTCTGGAAGGAATTCATTTGGGAATCCTCCTTCTCAGAAGTAGGGTCTGCTGGCATGAGCGTGGGAGGAGACCAAGAAACCCGAGCAAATGCCCTGGCTTTTTTCACAGCTTTCCTTCTTTCAGTTTTCAGGGTTAAATGAACTTTCTGAATCTCCAGTTATTGGTCTAACGAAACTGCAACATACTTGCTGTGTTATTCATCTCATTCTCCACGTACCCTCAATCCTGACTCACACTGAAGTTCCTGCATGGGAATATGAACTCAATCAAAAGTCATGCTCTGAGATTGTAAACCTTTCCAGGAAAGGATTGAGCCTTGCCTACAAGCAAAATTACATGTAATATTAACAGGTGTTCCTTTCATGATAAATATTAGACAAAATAAAGCTCAGTGAATCAATTTCTGTACTACAGTGCAATGCTCAGTTTTATATAGTGAGAGCCAGGGGATTGACTGGGACCTGGAAACCAATCTGCAATGTGCACTTGTGTGTAAATGCATGCACTAAACATAGGCACAGATTTGGGCATATGAAAAGTTCCTGTGACCTTTCCTGTTTGGCCAGACACATCCTCCCTGTGTGTGCAGGTCAAAGCACAGCTCAGGGCTGGGGATCCTGCAGGCAGGAGATGAATTTTGGATGAAGTGACACAAAGAGAGCTCTCCCTACCAAAATGCTGCTCTCTGGAAAACACACTGGCCTCATAACAAAGGCCTGCTGGCTACAGAGCAAACGCTCCCACAACTTTCTGCAGCTGTGCCAAGACATCTATGCAAAGCCTTTTGTACAAATTTCCTCTGTTTTCTTTCCAGGAATTTTCTAGGCTTGTTCAGCCTATGCTAAGCTCAAAAATGAGGATAAAAACTAACCCTAGAAGATGTTGTTGCCCTCGTGAGGAACACAACTGCACTCACACTGGGCCAGAGGAGCTGCCCAGCCCACGGCAGAGGAGCAGAGCCCTGTGCTGACGCTCACGGGGTGAGGGTGGTTCCTTCTCACAGCAGGAATGGCCCGGCTGGCCCGTGGGACTCGGGAGGTGAAGCAGTCTCAGGCTGAGCCCGTCCCTGCCCTGGCTGCAGCCACTGCAGTGTGTGCCACGGGGGTCCCCGGGGGTCACTCCCCACCCTGTGCCAGGGCCATGTGCCTTCCCCTGGTGTCACAGCTTTGAGAACCAACTGCCACATCCCCCAGGTGACACACTGGGACAAAATGGGGCTTCTCCCCTGCACCCTCCAGGGCCTGGGTGCCTTCCCCTACTCCTGCCAGGACAGAGGGGCAAATCCTGAGAGCTGAAGAGCACTTCTGCCCGAGAGAATGTGATTTAGATTAACTATTTTTAGCTGGTTCTAGTGGGAGTTGAAGAAGGAGAGTGTCTTCCAGGAGATGCAGAATACCACGCTATATCGGGTGCCAAAATCGGAGCAGATGCTTCCAATTACACTTAATTCACCTCAATTATAGAAAAAGTAAAAGAAAAAAAAATTACAGTTACACTAAGAATATCTTTCCTCTGAAGTTACAAGCGTTTGGCACTGCAGACTGTCCGCATTGGAGAGCAGGGACACTGTGACACAGCCAGCCTGGGAGCAGCTTGGGACCCTCTGCAGACCCCTGCTGCTGCTGCTGCTGCTGCTGCTGCCCCAGGGACATGGCGCTGGCTGCAGTGGGGTTCACTTCACATTCCTCTTTGGGACAGTTATCCAGTGGCTGTTCCCTGGCATCAACCACCTTTGTGGTGTATTAGTATATCTGGAAAAGGTATTTTGTTAGAGTTCACATAGTAACATGGTGTGGTCTCAGCCAGAGCAGATTATGTGTCCAGTGACAACACTGTGCCAGCCTGTCCAGGTGACAGAGGCTGGGACTAATGGATCTGGAATCATAGCCCAGCTGGACTCTCCACTGTCACAGCAAACAGGAAGAGTCTGCAATGTGCTTGAGACTGGGAGATGCTCCAGAGTGCCCATGTTTCACACATTCATATCCTGCTTGGAGGAGAGGAGCTCTCCCAGCTTCCTGGTGGTGCACGCCAGGTGGGCAGAGGAGCTCATGCTGGCACACTGTGCCTGGTCTTGGATGGCACTTCCTCAGGGCCAAGCCATGAATCAGTTTTTCCTCTGGCTTTTCTCTCTGACAAGCTGTTTGCTACAGCCATGCTGCCCTATTTATCACCTGGAGGCAGACACCAAATCCTGGGGTTTGCACCCGCTCCTCGCTGCTCAGGGAGGGCAGGCAGCTCCAGCCCAGGCACCAGGGTGCCCCTGGTCAGCTCTGGGCTCTGCTGCAGCCAGAGGCTGCCAGGCACAAAGGGTCCTGTGTCCCAGCAGACCCCTGCCAGCTCTCCCCTGGGCCCAGACTGCCCTGGGCCCCCATCCCTGTGCTGCAGCTGGACAGCTTCTTGACATTTTGTCAGACTTAAGGGGGAGAAAAAGTCATTCAGTCAGTGCTGATTTCCTAATTCAGTGTAACCTTTTCATATCCAGGCTAAGGACAGCTTGACATTTCCTCTGCGTCCCAGGGAGAGGCTACAAAGCCTCTCAGCTCTGCTCCTGATTCTGCTGCCCATCTCTGCGACACATTGTGCATTGTCAAACATTTGGGAAATATTAAACTAATTTTTACAGCCTTTGTTCACCCACCTGAGTTACTGTCATGGAAAACCTGCAGGGCATCCCACTCTGCTCTGCCCACTCCTCCCCCAAATCCTCCAATTTACAGCTTCCCTGGCAGGGTGGGCAGGCCCTGGCACAGGTGCCCAGAGCAGCTGGGGCTGCCCCTGCATCCCTGGCAGTGCCCAAGGCCAGGCTGGACACTGGGGCTGGGAGCACCTGGGACAGTGGGAGGTGTCCCTGCCATGGCAGGGGTGGCACTGGGGGGATTTGGGGTCCCTTCCAAGCTAAATAGTTCTGGATTTCTGTGATTTTCTCTAAAACACCAACATAACCGTTTCAAGAGAGAAAGCAGGAAAGATATGTGTTACCCTTAGAGTGAGCACAAAAAATGAGCTCAGGTCCACTTATATATCATTGTGCAAGCTCTACAGAAGGGGAAGGGAAAGCTGTCTTTCAGTCATGGAAAAACACCAACCTTGGCTCCCTTTTCCCAGCTTCTCCTGCTGCCTGAGCACCCTCCAGGAGCTTAACACATGGCCAGTGACTGCTCTGCCCTCGCTCTGCTCAAAGGCAACTGTTATTTAACATGGCAGAGGAGCCTTTGAAAATAACATCTTGGATGAATTAACATTTCATTCTATGCTTGATTTGTTGTCCCTAGATAATGTAACAGGAACAAGCTTCTGCCAGGCTCCCCCACGTACCCTTTCATGGGATTGTGGGAACTTTTAAAGCCTCCCTTCATCTGAAAGTTCTGCAGGTGGTGTTGCTCCAAAAAGCAAAGGTATCTGTCACCTTGAATTAAATCACCATGTGGGAGATTAAAGAACAACTTTCTTTCCATGTTTCTCACATCCCTTTTTGTTCCAGAATCAGCCTGTGTCCTGTTCCCAATTGAATAAGTAGATCTTTTTCCAAACCTTACAATTTGCAGAAACTTTGCAGGCTGATTGTCCCTCAAACTGGCTGGAGTTGTTTCTCTTTTAATAAGCATTTTTCAAGCTGCCAGCAGCTCTTAAAAGTAGTTTTGGATTAAAAAGGAAGGAAGACATCCCAGGACTTCATGTTTCTAATTATGCTCCCAGAGAGCCTTGAAATGACTTTCATGAATCTATACCCAAAGCAGCCAAGTCTCTTGCTGCTCACCATGCTTCTGTCCTGATACAAATCTATTCCCTTTAATGGGACTATTACTGTTTTTAAAAGGCTTACATAAGTGTAAGCCAGTGGGTGGTCTCCAGCTCACACCTCTTCCCTGGTTTCAAACAGCCCCTGAAGAACAATACCAAGTTAGTTAAAATAAGGCCAAAAAGGTTTCTCCACAAGTAGAAAGAAGGGCAGCAGATTGTCCACCCTCGGTCCCCAAGATGAGATGAGCTCCACAAGTGTTGAGAGCCCTGAGCTTTCCAAAGCCAAACACTCCTGGTGGGCCCAAGATTCCCATTCTCTGCAGGTCCTGGGTCCATCCACTGCATTGAAAGGGAAGTGAAATCACATTGGCCATGCCAGGCTGGAGCCCAGTGCTCCTGGGCAAACCCACAGGAGCCAGCTGGGACAGTTTGGAGAAAAAGTTATTCCTAAATAATTGTCTCTTTACAATTAAGGGACTTATGTCCTTACAACAACTTTTCTATTAAAGGCTGGATTTAAAAAAAGGCACTTTGCACTTAACCACATCCAGGTCTTGTCCATTCTTGTACTTCTCCATGGCCCTCACCAGTAACAGGGGAAGTACAGTTAGTCCAGGTTGAAGACTGATGCCAACCCACCAGGCAGCCTACAAATATGATGTCTCGCAGAATTTTCACGTGAAGGGAAGCATTGGATATTATTCTCAGATTCACTTTCCTCTACTAGGCTTCTTGGCAAAAGGAGAAACAGGATCATGAGAATATTTTTGATCTGGTTATCTGTTTCTTGACAGCTACTGAAAAAGAAAAATAAAGCTGTTTCTTTAAAATTGCAAACAATTTTGGCCATGAAAGGGGCATTAAACAATACAGGTTCATAAAGAAATTGAAATACAGCTCTGCAAATAAACTCATGGCAAGGTGTCTCTGTGGATGGCTTCTGGAGAGCGAGGAGGAGAAAGGAAATGCTCGCTGAAAATAACTTGAATCTTGCCTTGGAGTTACTGCAGTTGCTGTTCCTGGCTTCCTGCTCTCATGTTCTAGGGCAGAAGAAATGCAAGAATGGTGCCTGCATCCCTGCCTCTGCCCGTTCCTCTTTGGGCAGTCCCTGCAGCTGAGCCCTGGGAGCTGCCAGAGCTGGAGGAGCCGTGGGCATCTTGTGAGCAGGTAATGTGCTCTGTTCCTGCTTCAGGAGATGAACAATCTTCTGAAAGCCATTTTCAAGGGTTTGTGTGTGGTGGAAGCCGTGCAGGCACGGAGCTGCTGCTGCAGCCCCCTCACCACCGAGCCGTGCTCGGCACTCACTGCAGGCTGAGTGGGGCTGGCTCTGGGAGCTGGGCTTTGCCTGACAGCTGGACTTGTCTGACAGCTGATCCCCAGTGACCATGCCTGCTTCTGGGGAAAAGCTCTCCTGAAACCTGCTCAGAGCAGGAGACACAGAGAAGAAAAGGTGACTCTTTAGAGGAGTTGGCGCTCAGTGTGAGATACTTTTGTTTTGGCACGTTCCCTTGTTTCCTATCAATACAATCATATGGAAAGTCCCAGCTGGAAGTGCTGTACCTGACCTGGACAGTGCAGCTGGCCAGGAGCTGCCACAGGATGGCAATTCTCAGCTCTCATCCTTGCTTGCTGAAACACAAACATGTTGCTGTGATGGTGGGGTTGGGTTCAGCTCGGCTTTGAAGGAGCCCAAAATCACATTGCGAAGGGAGATGCTGCTCCCAGCACCAGTGCTCCGGGTGCTGCCATCCCACCAGGGCCAGAGGCTTCCCACATGGCAGGGACATGGCAGGACACCTGGGACAGAGGCATGGAGGAGTCAGTGCAGGTGGTCCAAAGGAGCAGCCCTGGGGCACCAGTGCAGAGGGAGAGACAGCAGAGACTGCCTGAGCAGGGCTGGGAGCCAGGGCGGCTCTGGGCAGGGCTGTGAGGGACCCGAGCAGTCACCAAATCCCACGTCTGGATCAGCTCCAGAGCTCTCCCCAGTGAAGGCAAAGAGTGGCAGCCACTGAGATCCACTAGTGAGGTTCCTGCCCTCTGACGAGTTTCCCTTTGGCTGCAAAAATCTAAGCCATTAAATAGAAAATTGAATTGACACAGGGCTCCAGGCTGTGCACAAATTATAACCTGTGTACGTGTGCAGGTGTAGGGTGAATAAAACCCTCACCTGGTGCTCATGTTTGCACATAGGGAACTGTAAGGAAAACCCCACACTGCCTAATGACACAGGGATTCAGGACTAGAGCAAATAGCTGTGCATGCTGATTGAAGCAATCCACTGTCTCCAGCATAGGCTGAATAGAAGCTCATCTTTGGCTCACTGTGAACTTTGTACTTTAAATAAAGTGGCACAGTTGAACCCAAACAATTCATTGGCACTTGTTGTCAGGATCACTGCAATTATCTCATTTTTAGTGTTTTTAGGGGATCCTTGCTGTCCAGCTATGGTTCCCAGCACAAGCAAGGTCTGCAATCTGAGGTTTTGGATCTAAGACAGCAGCTGCCATCTGGGGGTCTCCTCCAGGGCACGTTGCTCACTCAGAGCAACTCAGTGAGTTGCCCTGGCTATGGTGGATCCTCTTGTGGCCATTCACAGTTGCTTCCATGTGGTTCAACAGGTGTGTGTGGCCTCAGCATCATCCTCAGCTTCATCCTTGCCTTCATCCTTGGCTGTGCCTTCAGTTCAGTCATCTCTGGAAGACCTGCTTCCTCGCGGCTGCCCAGCTCCCCACTATCAACAGGATTTAGCTAATTAGCTGTGAGCAGTGCTGTTCTCCCTCACCAATGTAAAGGGTTTTCTATTTTTATCTGACTCTGGATGTTTTTGGTTTCTAGGGGATTAAGGTCACAGGGCACATATTTATTCAGATGCTGGAATTCTTACATCGTTTTTCCATTACTCAAGGAAGGAGGAGCCTCAGCCTTCAACTCCCTCTTCCTCCCCTCTGGCTGCTCGCCCTCCCTGCCTCCCTCCCTGCTCTGCATGGGAAGCCATTTCCTCTGAAGCAAGAACGTTCTCTACTTTCACTAGTGGTGCAGAAACCAAACAGCTTATTTTTAAACACAAGTGGTGTCCAAGGTCAGAGCCATGCAGCCACTCCATAAAGTGCCCTGTTGTTTATCTGCAGCAGGAGAGTTTGTTCTAATGCATTTTTGAAGCTATTGCTTCCATATGTTGCTGAAAACCAGGATTCTGCCTTGCAGGACAGTGCTGTTTTCCTTCGGGAAAGCTCTCCCTGGGTACAGCCCCAAAAACCCTCCACACCCTGAACTCGCTCTGCTCGTGGTATTTCAGCGATCCCAGGGCTGCAAAGTACAGCCTGAAAACCTTCCTGATCCACACACACCTCTGGTTAGCTGGGTCCCACAGCACCTTCAGCTCCACTGCTGGAAAGGGAGTTTCCATCAGCAGTTCTAACACCAGTGCAATCAGAGCATCACTTCAGGAGCTGCCCCTGCATGGCTACAGCCATTCCAGGACTGGCTCCCTGCTGGTGCATCGTGCAGCTCAGGAGGGGCTGACTGCTCTGGTGCAGAGATCACACGTGCTACGAGGCATTTTCCTCCAGTGTGCAGTATTTAACCAGCTGGGGGACATCACAGTACCCAGGTGAGGAAGGCTCAGCTTTAGAACTGCACCTACTGCAAAAACACTGGGATTCCTGGTGAGCCTCAGATCCTGTAGGAATTTCTGCAGGAATCTCAAGCTGGTCCTCACAGTTTTGCTTTCTGCTCTTAAGTTAAAGCTTTACAGGTTGCCACCTATTTTTCAGACGAGCAAAGCTACTGATCATGACCTTCCCTGTCCATCACTGATCTGCTGCTGTGCAGCGGAGGACCCTGCAAGGAACATGGGGATCCTGCCTTGATAGAGGCTTCCCAAAGGCTCTGGTGGAGTGGGGGGACCATGCTCCTGCACCCTGGTCAGACATGCCCTGGAACTCACCTTTAGGTAAAATTCCCCACAGGCTGATGGCTGTGGGCTCAGGAAAGTTGTGTTGCTGTAGCTGAGGTGAGGTGCATGTCTTTTGTAACACATCTGTGGCTGAGGATCCAAACCTCACCAGATTACAGTTTAGTCCTGATTTTCTGTTCATGCTGAGCTTATCTTTTATGATAAAATATTTTACAAATTATGGCCCATTTCCTCCCATCTTCCCACATAGTAAAGGCCAGGTTGGACAGGGCTTGGAGCAACCTGGCCTAGAGGAAGGCATCCCTGCCCATGGCAGGAGGACAGAATGAGATGGGCTTCAAGGTCCCTTCCAACTCAAACCATCCTGTGATTCTATGAAATAGAAATGGTTTTATGAGCACATAGGTTGTTGGTCTTTAAAGCCAGCATCAGATCTGAGTCTTCTTTCTATCTCCTTCACACTGTAAAATATGCTACAAGATGAAAATGACTGGAAAAAGAAGGCAGAGAAATATGGTACACATTTAACAATAATATTTCTATATAGAATTCCATAGTGTATTGAATCTATTTAATGAGTTTTCTAGATTAAGTAGAAGTCTGGGGAATTTTTATTATAATGCCATATCCCACAAAAATATCTATGGTCCTGGGAGAACAGACACCATGTTAATCTATTTCTTTAATGTTGGGTGATTAGGTAATAGCCTTTCTGCAGCAATGATATTGACACTGTTACTCCTTGTGTAATTTAGTTTGAAGTTTCTGTTCCTCTAGGCCCTCTCCATCCCAGCCTCAGGCCAGGGTAAAAAGGGTGAAAGTGCCAGTGGCTCTGCAACCTACAGGCTATAGACCAAATTCAGGGTATTCCCCATTCTAAACTACACCTGGATATTTATGTTTTTATGTATTTTGTATGGGGGCAGCTCACAGAGGGAAGAAGAACGTTGATGGGGAGCAGCTCCTGCCCTGCCAGCGTGCTGCTGTGAGAGGCCGGGGCTGCCTGGCTCTGCGGGGCCGTGGGCAGGACACCCCGAGCCAGCCTCCCTCCAGGGGCTCCCAGGGCCCAGCAGGGCTCACTCCTGCTGCCCTGCCTCTTCCTCAGGGTCCCACCCTGTGCTTCACCACAGAGCCTGAGGCTTCTTAACAGGTTTGAGGGAAATCAGATTTCTAGGAAAAGCTGGGTGCAGAAAAAGAACTGGAGTCATTATGCTGGGTTGTCTCCTGTGGAGACAGCAAGTTTGGTCTAATCACACAGACAGACACCCAAGTTATATCATAGCTCTTGTTCAAAAGAAACCAAATTCTGAGAAACAGTAAGTGGCTTAAATGATAAATTAATTGCATCTATGTGTGAAGGATTTGCTTATGAGATTGGGAATTTCCTTGTCATGACCTTGTGAAAATCTTGGGAAGGAGCCAGGGCAGCTGCACAGATCCCTCAGCAATCACTGCTGCCACCAGCAGCCCCAAACTATGTCCTGATGACCCTGTGCCACACCTGCAGGGTGCAATCCCCTGTCCCTGCTCAGTGCAATCCCCTGTCCCTGCTCAGTGTAATCCCCTGTCCCTGCAGGGTACAATCCCCTGTCCCTGCTCATGACCCTGGCCAGACCCTCATGGCACCAGGATGCCTTGGTGGCATTGGGACCCCTCAGTGGCACCAGGACCCCTCAGTGGCACCAGGACCCCTCAGTGGCACCGGGACCCCTCGGTGGCACCGGGACCCCTCGGTGGCACTGGGACCCCTCGGTGGCACCGGGACCCCTTGGTGGCACTGGACCCCTCGGTGGCACCGGGACCCCTTGGTGGCACTGGGACCCCTCAGTGGCACTGGGACCCCTCGGTGGCACTGGGACCCCTCGGTGGCACCGGGACCCCTTGGTGGCACTGGGACCCCTCAGTGGCACTGGGACCCCTCAGTGGCACTGGGACCCCTCGGTGGCACTGGGACCCCTCGGTGGCACTGTCCCCAGCAGCTCCTGCTCTGGTGCCTCCCTTTGGCACACAGCAGGGTCACAAAGTGGCCAGCCCTGCTGACAGCTGGGCACCAAGATGCCTGAGAGTCCTCCACAGACATCCAAAAACAATTCAGTAATTTAAGATGGCCAAAGGAGGGTTAATTCTTCTTATCACAAAAATCAACGGCCTTCTGGGAAAAGGGTTTTAAATTTTTTCATAAGGAAATTGGTCGGCATAAATCCTTAATTCCCTTAGTGTGCCACCATGCATCTCACAGGCTCCCATGGTTTTCTGGGTTTTTTCTTTATTTTTAGGGACTTGTTTGTTCTACCAGATATAAACAGGCAATATAACAAATCCAGATTTTCAAAAAATAATTTATAAACATTGTGATACCTGCTGTGTGAATATATTCATGCTTAATAAGCTCTGCTTTCTCCTGTGACTTTTTTCCACACTAATCCCATGACACTGTGGTCTTGGTGGTTTTTCCTTACTGTTTTATTTGAAAGTGAGGAATTGATACCACGGAGCAGAACTGAGCATTTCTTAACATTCCCTGAAGTCCTTCTTTGTTCACTTTCTGGTAGAACCAGCTGAAAGTCCTCAACTTTTCTTTTTACACTGTTTTCAGTCTTTACAAGAGATGGAGGCAATGGTGCAGCTCACACCTTGTCTCACAGGCTGTTACTGGGCTCTGGGAGATGGTTGTGCAGGAGAATGACCAATGGTTTGCCATTTAGATATGCTGCTTTCTCTAATCTTTTCTATATTTTTATAAAATTTTCCATTTCGCACTTTTCTATACATACAGCTTTTTTGCAACAGAGACTAAACTTTAGCCAAGAGCAAACAGAGACAGCTCATCCCCAGCTGGCAGAGGCCCAAATCCAACTGTAATAAGTTTTGAATGCTCTCAGCAGAAAATCAGGGTCAACACCTAGTGGCACTCCCCAGCTCACTGCTGTCCCTGCTGTCACTAGGAAAGCTGAGCTTGAAAACTCAGGGGAGCTGAAACCCACCATGGCAGCACCACATTTATTGTTTTGGAATAAACCACTGCTCAATCCATATTTCTATTGAACAAATAAATGGTGTTGCAGCTTTCCAGCAGCCCAGGCCCAGCCCTTCCCAATTGCTGCTGCTTGGAACGTGGCTTCCTGCTCACGAGGGTGACCGGTGCTGGGAATGGCACCTGTGATTTTCCAGGCACTGTCCTCCTACCTGACACTGCTTCTGAAGGGTGGCGGCCTTGTGATGAGCTCCTCCAGGAGCAGCTGCACCTCATTCATTGAAGAAACACCCCAAAACAAAATCTATACAATGCTTTAGGATTTCTCAAGAGGTGCTTGCAAGGTGTGACTCTTTATGAGCTGTAAAAAGTAAATATTTGGATAGCATTTAGCAGACCAGACGGATCTATCTGGGGCTAAATCCTCATAAGGAAAAGAGTCATGAGAAGAGAATAAATACGAGAAACACAAAGAGTTGGAAGAATGTACAAAAAAAATCTTTTATTCAGCAAAATGTTCAAAAACAGGAGCAGCAAACTATTTGGGGGTAGGGCTGTTGCTTGGCTTCTACAATAATACTTCTTCTGGCTGAAGTTTAAAAGCTCAAAACTCTCTGTTAACCTTTATTTGGCAAGTGACAAACACAGAAAGAACCATGTTAAACATGTAGGTTTTGTTTTGCTGTTAGAGGATTTCCAGTAAGTTTCATTTGGATGTGTGTGCTACAACACTAACCCATCTCAAACATGTGTATGTTTTGTTTTGCTGTCAGAGGAATCCTGGTAAGTTTCATTTGTAAATGTGTGTGAGAGCACTACAAAGGCAGCCAGAGATTAGGGACCCACCAGAAACTGATGAGAGCCCTGGGGTGCTGTGGGAACAGCTGGGGGATGCCCGAGAGGAAACACAGCAGCACAAAGGCAGAGCTAAGCTCTCAGCAGACCTAAGCTCTCCTGGATGCCACAGTCAGTCCAGGCCCAGAGGCCTTACCTGAGGCTCCAGGAAATGCAGGAACAGCCACACCACTGCCTGTGCCCCACAGTTTGGCTCCACATCCCACTGTGGCCAACCCACTGCGCCAGTAACCTCCCAGTGCTCATTGAGTGACTGCTTGGCTGGAAATCCGTTTTAAAGGGTGAAAACCACTCACTTATTCACCTCCTTGCCCTCCCTGCCATTGGCTGCTTGCAAAGTCTGCAGAGCACCCACGTGCCTCGGGGTGCCCGTGCCCAGGGACAGCAGCCAGAGCTGGGCAGTGAGCAATGCCTCGCCGTGACAGGGACCTGCTCCACTGCTGGGAGAGGAACTGGGGACACAGCAAAACCATCCCTGACTGGCAATGGGCTCGTGGCAACTTCTGTGCATCTGCCTGCACTGAGAGTGAGGAATGTGTGTCATGGCTGCTGTGCAAACCCCACACACCCCCAGGTAGGAGGGGACGCGGCAGCGCTGGCTGCACCTGCGTTATCCCAAAACGCTTGGAAGGGAAGAGTGGGGAAGGGTTATTGTCCCTGTTGTGCACCAAGTCTTTACTGAAAGGGTGGTCGGGCATCAGCAGGGGCTGCCCAGGGAGGGTTGGAGTGCCCATCCCTGGAGGTGTCCAGGGAATTCCTGGAGGTGGCACTCAGAGCTCTGGGCTGGGGACAAGCTGGGCACCGGGCACAGCTGGGACTCGGTGATCCTGGAGGGCTTCTCCAGCCTCAGTGATTCTGTTACTCTACGAATACAGCTGACATAGTTGAAGATGATTATTATCAGTGTGAACTTCTCTTATTGCTCAAGAAACTTTGGGTACAGGTCCTTCAGCAAGCTCTGTGTTGCTCAGAGAAGCCACCCCATTGAGTTGATGCCAGCAATGCCTCCCTGAGAGCCCCTGGGTTATTGCTGGGTGTCTCCCTCTGTCTATTACATTACTATAGAGATGCCCACAAGCTGTCCAGGCACCACCTTCCTGGGGATTACATTCTGGTTCTCACAGAGTGCTCAGTGGTACAGGAAAGTGGACTGCTGAGATAGTGTGGAGGTGCTGCAGAGGCAGCGCAGATTCCTGCTGTTACAGGAGGGAATTTGCGAGTCCTCAGTTTTATTCCCGTGTGTACCACTCCTTTTCCTTAGGATCCCTTTTCCTGTGTACTTTGTCACTGAGGGTGACAAACACTGACACAGCTGCCCAGGGCAGTGAAGGTGCAAACTTCACTGTTTGCCCTTTCCCCGCCTGCCCCAATGTTGTTTGCAGTGGCATGAGAGCTGCTCCCCTGGCCTCACGTCACTGCAGGAGCTGCACAAGGCACCCACTGGGCTGCCCCTGCCAAAGAACAGCAGCAGCAGCAGCATCTCACTTCTTGAGCAGCTGGAAGAAATAGAGCCTCACTGAAGACACCAGCCTGTGATGTCCTTTCTGCCCTGATTTACTCCTGTATGCTCAGCATAAAGTAAATCACATCCTACCCACTGCAAAAGTCACAGAATGGTCAGAAGGGACCAGCCCTTGCCATGGGCACCTTCACCAGACCAGGTTGTTCAGTGCTCCACCCAACCTGGCCTTGAACATTTCCAGGGATGGGGCAGCCACAACCTCTTGGGACAACCTGTTCCAGTGCCTCACCGCCCTCAAAGTGTGCATCATCCCTCCTGTAAATCACCCTGGCTGTAAACACAGAACTGAAACATCCAAATAGTTTCAAGCACACTGGGAAACACTGTGGTGCACCTGGAAACTGTTTTTGAATAACAAATTCAGTATTTTATTGATTTGTTTTAAAGCAGTGTTTTCAAGGCATAGCATGGAGTGGTGCTTGTTGGGGTAAGGGACACTCACTCCAGGAAATACAAAGAATCTTCTCATCTGTGACACAGACCTGATCAAATGCAGCATTTTAAAAAAGTTTTAAACAAAAGAAACGGTATTTGTAATGCTTACGGAAAACAGCCCATGTCTGTCAGAAGTTACATTCCCTTGTTGCCTCCCCATGGCTTGGAGCGTGAGCAGACACCGCTGGTCTCTGCCATCCTCCAGAGACAAAACAGGCAGAACGTGTGTGCCGGGCTGTGAACAGCTCCACTGTGCATCACCTGGAATTTCCATGTTAAACTCATCAGTTGCAGCTGCCCAGAATCACAACAAAAGGCTTTAAATACAAATGGCACTGCAGCTGTGGGACACTGAGATGGGAGTTTCACCCTGAGGGAAAATCGCGACAGTTCATAGAACCAACCATTAGTGATGGTTAAAGATATTTAGGCTCCATATCTAAGCCAAACCTGCAGAGCATTTCCCCCTCATTCTTGCAAAGCTCCTTAGTAAAAACTAACCTGATTCTAGAGCTCTCTTGATCAATCTTAGCATTCAAGGCAGGCACCAAGGCTGGAAACACTCAGACTACACTGTCTGGGTTTTAAGTACTGGAAAAGAGTGACGGGGAACTTGAGGCAGCCTTAGCTAGCAGTGGTGTTTTCCCTACAGCAACACACCGATCAGCTCCCACCAGCCTTCCAGCTCTGGGTGGGGAGGAAGGGAAATATCTGACCTGCATCTGACCCTTGAGCCCATGGGACTCAGTTCAGGGTCAGAGCTGGGAATGCAGGAGCTGCTGCAGCCACAGCCCCTGCTCACTGAACAGATGCAAAGTGGCATTTTCATCCTACTCCCATTTCTCCACCATTATACTGTGCCATCCCCTCTGAGAGTTATCCTGTGCAGCAGACGAAAGAAAGCATCAGCTCTGCAGCACCCACTGAGGTTTAACATTCACGTCAGGACACAGAACTCAGCCCTCACCTTTTATGAGTGCTTTACTCACTGCTCGTTTCCCCATTGCCACGGGCAAACTTTCATATTCAAGCAGATTTTCTCAGTTATTTTGCTCCCACATAGCGCAGGTATGGATCTTGTTCATCCAAATTTAACAAGCACCAAAGTATCAGCCCTGCACAATTTGCCTTGCAAACCAGCTCATGTCCCCTCTAGCCCTCCCCTGCATCTTCCATCATGTTTGTACTGGCTCCTGTAGCAGCCCAGGCCGCACATCTGGGCTGGTCCTGTCCCCTTGGCTCCTCCATGGGCATGTGGGATGTTCTGTCTGCGCTGTGCTTCCCCACAGCTGCTGCTCTCAGATACCACTGCACCTCACTTGCTGTTCAGCATTCCTTGCTTTTGGAAACAGCTTCCATGATAATCCCTGACTGGCCAAAGCAGGCTCTTGGGAACTCATTTGAATATGCTTTGCGTGTGCTGTGATTCTTTATGTCCCTGTTTCTAAGCTTTTACCCACTCCTCTCTGTGCAGAAGGTGAGGGGCTCACAGCCCTCAGCCCGGGCTGGTCGGACACTGCTCTGCTTGTGTGCAGCTGAGATGCTCTCACACTGCAGAGCTTCCTCTGCCACAGCACTTGGCAAAGCCCCTGCACACTGCAGCGGCAGTTCCTCGCTGGGTTCTTCTCATTCTAGTTTCCTGTTCTTGAGCACTGCCAAACTTTTCACCTGGATGCCATAGGGCTTGGGATCCCTCTCCAGCTGGTGTAACCTGTCACAGCTCCCTCCAGCATACCCTGCCTTTGATGTAATCGCTCTTGGCCGAACGCTGTAAGACTGTGCCAAAAACACAACAGCAGCAAAAGTTCCTTCCCCTATTTATTTTCTTTTCCCTGTCTGTGGATACATCAAGGTACACCAGGGTGGTGTATTGGATCAGCTCACTTTCGACAGCTCTGATAGCTGCATCCACGTAAGATCACTGTATCTACAGCGCAACTTTATGCAGTTGTCTCAGGAGCTGCGCAAAACCCTAGAGAAGACTTTCCAGAGAAGTCCAGCACCGTTCTCTGTTTCTGCATTGCATCTATGTATGTGCCACAGATCACTGGAGGTCAGCAAGTGTCCCATGGATGAAGCAGAATTCCAGAATTTCAATATCCTTTCCATTTAATTATATATTTAATTTGCATCTTCTGACAAGGAAGGCCGGTGCTCGGGTCTGGCAGGGCGTTTGCCATTCCAGCCGCATCCCTGCCTGATAGGTGGCCACAGAGGAGACTGGAGAGCACTGTCCCCTCAGCCCAGCGTAACTCGCGCCCTGCCCAGGCTCCCCAGCTCGGGCACGGGGCTTCCGCGCCTGGTGTCCCTGTCCCCGAACAGCCGAGACACGGACCGCTACGGGGGATGTTTCACGCACAGCAGCAGTGACTGATCTGTCATTTCTCGGGTTTCTTTGGCAACGTTACCGGGCAGGTTTCTTCCGCAGCGGGGGTTGCCGTGAGCTGCGGAAGACTTTGGGGCACCCGCGGGCTCTCCGCAGCCCTCGGCGGGGTGCTTCGTCCCGGGGCGAGGGGCGGGATGCTCCTCCAGCATCACCAACCAGCTCGCCGTCCTCTCGCGACAGAGCCCTATCGCGACACGCGCCGGGCCCCTCCGGTAGCGGTACCGCTTCCCGCGAGCCGCGCTCGGGCGGTGGCACCGCCGGGGCCAGCAGCGGCTCATCTCATTCCATCCCCGGGACAGACCCCGGTTACCGAAGGGGCCGCCGGGCCTGGGGAGCCGCTCCCCGCGGGAGGCAGCGCCCGCCCCGCCGCGTTCCGAGCCCCGGTACCGGGCGGGCAGCCCCGCTGCGCGCAGGTGGGGCAGCACGGGCCCCGCCCGGTC
Organism: Diglossa brunneiventris; assembly: GCA_019023105.1. Classification (NCBI taxonomy): domain Eukaryota; kingdom Metazoa; phylum Chordata; class Aves; order Passeriformes; family Thraupidae; genus Diglossa; species Diglossa brunneiventris. The sequence continues at coordinate 35,470,845 of CM032359.1, forward strand.
CCCGGGGAGCGGCCCCCACCGAGCGGCCCCCACCGAGCGGCGCCCGCCGCGTCCCCCGGGCCGCGCTCCGCGCCTCGGGGCCCGCCGGGCCGCGGGACGGCGCCGCCGGGCGTGCGCGCGCCCGCCGCGGGTGGCGTTGCCCTTTTAAGAGCGGCGCGAGGCGGCGGTGACGTCGCGCGCGCAGAGCGCTAGCCCGGCGCGCCCGCCCGCACAGCCGGGAGCGGCGGCGGCACCGCGGAGCGCCCGGACCCGCCCCGGCACCGGCCCCGCCGAGCCCCGCACGGCCCGCAGCGCACCGCCCCGCCGGCACCGCCGCCCTGCCATGCGCCGCGGCCCGGCGCCAGCCTCCGCCGGCGGGAGCCATCCCGGCAGCAACAGCAGCAGCAGCAGCGCGGCGGCGGGCGAGCGCTGAGCCGCGGCCCCGCAGGGCGCGGATGTTCGCGGGCTGCCCGCGCCGGGAGCTCTAGCTGCGCTGACGGGGCGGGCCCGGCGCCCCGCTCGCCGCAGCGCCCCGCGCCCGCCCCCGGGCTCCCCGCAGCGCCGCCGCTCACGGCCGCGCTTCCGCCCGCGCCATGGCGGGGAAGGCGGCCGCGGCCGGCGCCGGGGTGCTCCTGGTCACCGCCAACGTCGGGTCCCTCTTCGACGACGTAAGTACCGCGGGCACCGGGGCGAGCGGGGGTTCGCGGGCCGCCGGTCGCAGCGCCGCCCGCGCTGCCGCCCCGACCGCGGGTGCCGGCGGCGCTGGGGGCCTGGCGGCCGTCCGGCCGAGCCCCGGCGCCTCCCGGGGTGGGACGGCTCCGCCGGAGCGCGGGGCGGCGGCACGGCCGGGGAGCGCCGGGGGAAGGGGGCGTCGCTGCCGCGTCCCCGTCCCCGGGGTGGTCGCCGTGTGGCACCGTCCGCAGCGCCCGGGGCCGCTCCGGGGCGCGGCAGAGCCCCCGAAGCGCCGTGCCCGCCTCCGGGCGCTCTTCCCTGGCCGCCGGGCACAGTGGGGCACCAAAATGCAGCGTAATTTCTGCTCGGCGTGGTGACAGGGCAGAGCTCCGGAACGCTTCTCATCCCTGCAGATAAGGCGAGAGCCGCAGCTGGCACGGGCGAGCAGGGCGAGGAACGCTCGGTTCCGCGCGGTTCGGTGCGTGAGTGAAGGCAGATGCTGATGACCATCGCTGGGCTTCCGCAGCCCGGACGCTGCCCCGAGAGCCGCTGGAGCCGGTAGCAAAGCCCCTGTGTGCCCGAGCAGTGCGGACACGTCCCGCAGAGCGAGGGGAGCATTTCCAGGGCTTTGCTCGTTATAAAGTAATGCACCTCTGGCAGAGAATTGGGTCCAGGCTTGCGCTGTGTGTTAAGAGGGGCTTTGTTCTAAGCCTGATGCACAGAGCCCCGAGGTGCACTAACCCAGGGAGTTTTTTGGTCTGGTCTTCAAAGTCCACTTAGCTTTTTCGTCACTTTAAAGGCTTTTCTGGCGTTCAGACTTTGATTGTAACTGCTGTAGTCAAAGGATGCAGTTCACCTTTTCTTCAACTTAAATGGACTTTTACTGTTGTCACCACAGTTAATTTTACACTTTGGCGTGCCGCTTCGTATTGAAATAACGTTGTGAAATGTTCGTTTCATAGTGATTGCCGTGGTTGTGGCCTTGGGCATAGCCAGCCTCTGTGTGTGAGTGATGCCGGTGTGTTCAGCAGGTGGTTCCTGCCTTTTTCCTGCTCCGTGGCTGGAGCAGAGGGGTGACACCTCTGTGCACTATCCATGAGCCCTGTGACTCGCTGTGCTCCTGTGCCTTGGCAGGAGCAGTGTCACACTGGGAGCAGTGTCCCTGCAGACTCCCAGTGTGCCCCCAGTGTCCCCCAGACTCAGCCCTTTCCTGCCTGTTCCTGGTGGGTGTTGTGGCTCCGGGCGCTCCTGGAGCAGCCAGGGGAACACACTTCAGCTCTAGCCAGCTACTGCCTTGCCATCAGAAACTGAGTTTTCTGCAGCAGCGAAACCGGGCTTGTTTGGATCAGTTCCACTGCAGGGTGGGACATGGAAAGGCTGCTCTGAACGTCTGTGGTTGTGGTCGTGGTGTGTGGCTGTTGGAGCTGGGACTGGTGGCCGCCTGGCTGGGCCTCTGCAGTTACATTAGTGCAGTTTGGGTGCAGGAAAGGTGACGTGAGCTGGGTTTGGGGACTTGGCTCTCGAGTTGTGTATGGGAGCTGTCAGTGGCTGCTTCTGCTTGCTGGGCCCTTCCCGTGCAGTCGAGGAATATGTTTCTCTGCTGTGACCTGGAATGGTTTCAGTCCTGAACAAGGACTTGCTTTGATGGACTGTGCCAGAGCTGGGCTGGAAAACCACTTCCCATTCCTTTAACTCATGTTTTCTATTTCTGATTTCAGTGGGTGATACGTATTTTAATTTAACGCTGCACTCTTAGTGAGATGTAGCCTGAGCCCCAGGCTGTGTAACAGCGTGTGCTGTCACAGGGCAGTGCAGGGGTGCTGACAGAGGGGGTGCCAGGCCAGGCACCCCCACTCACCCACTCCTGCTGGCCCTGTGCTGGGCTCCTGTCTGCAGTGGCCAGAGCCCTCTGGGAAGCATTCCCTTGGAGCTCGGGGGCAGGTGCCCGTGTGCGGGGCTGCGGGGGCAGGCTGGGTCTGGGCAGGGGGCTCTGGTGCTGGGGGCCTCCTGTCCCCTCCCAGCCAGCAAACCCCGATGGCTCTGGGCTGCCCTGTCTCCCTCTGTTCCCTGAGTGGGGCTGTGTGGCAGCAGCATGGTTTGCACTTCAGGTGTGTTTTGTGTGAGCGCTGTTTGCTTGTGTGTGCAAATGCTCTTGAGATCAGCATTTCATAGCTCAAAATACCTTTGGGTAGGCAGGTTGGCCTGGGTGGACAGTCTTTCCTAGATCAGGAAAAGCTGAACTGCCTGTACTTTTGCAAAGAGGGGAAATTGCTCTTTTTGCTCTCTGGTTGCCAGAAGCAGGTCAGGATAACATATGAGTTTGCTCCTGCCAGCCATCTCCATCCACTAATTACCTGTTGCAGTGGTGACCTGGGAGCTCATGAATAAATATGTGAAAGTGAAGAGGGACTGAGCTGGGTTCATTTCATTCCTCTAGTAGTTTTGCTGCTTCATTAAAAATATTAATGGAATATTAGATTTTCAAATATTCTTCCAAGTTACATGAACATGTGCATTTCATGAATATGAATGTGTATGATTTTTGGTACCTTTGTGTTTAGTTAAGCGTTTAATGCTTTTCTTGCTGTAGAATAATTTCCTGGTTTTATCACAGTATACATAGTAACAAAAGATGGAATTCAGGCTACCCACGAGTCACTCTTTCGCTTTTCCCCCTCCTCAGATGCCCCTGCCCATGGCAGGGGATGCAGTTAGATGATCTTTAAAAGTCCCTTCCAACTCAAACCTGTTATCTATCCTCTCTCTCCCTGATTTCTTGCTTCCTTTGCTTCCTCTGTCTGCATTGACAAAATTTCACATGTACCTTGCAGTGAGCTGAGTGCTGTGGTGGGCACAGAATCCATTTGCCTGGCACTGCACTGCTTTTGCTGTACAGGGGTTTAATTTATGCCCTGTGTTTTTTTCCAGTCTGGTACATCCCGTGCTGCTTTTGCTGCAGCAGACCCTGGAGAGGGCTGTGGGCACAGGTGAGTGGAGAGAGCTGCCCTCACCACAGGAGCTGTGGCTGCTTCTGCTGCAGGGGCAGCTGCACACCTCTGCAGCTGTGGTGTTGTGGCTGCCCCGGAGTTTTGTTACTGTGTGCTGTGTGTTTGCCTGGTGCAGGCACAAACACTGGAAAACCACCTTGGTGCTCACACCTGAGAATCACCTCTTGCTCCGGGTCAGTCTCAGGTGACTTTGACCATCTGTGTTGGTTAAGTGTCTCCATGCAGGTCTTTAGGGAAAGGATTTCCAAGATGCCCAGCAGACTTAGCTGTACAGGTTCTGACATTTCTCCCCAGGTTGGAAAATAGTTCATTTGTTCCAGTTGTCTTTGAAATTGCAGTGTATGAGCCTAAATCAGGTCAGAGCTTGCAAAACCCTCCCATCTTCATGCACTGGATGTATGTAATCCTTAAATTCTCAGGGCAGGTTTAGTCAGAATAGATGTGCAATGATGACAAGGTAGGTAAAAATTAACCAGAACATGTTATTTTATTAGCTTAAAAGAGAAGGAGGGGAGAAGTGTGCCAGGGAATTGCTGTATGGTGCTGATACCCAGAATTCTGAATGACTGACAGCATCGCTGCCCTACCTGAGCCCCTGTTTTCTTTGTCTCTGTAGAACACTGGCCTTCATGTGACAGTGCCATGGTAGGGCAATGAGCTTTGACATTCCAAGGTGGCCTTCACCTATCCACATTTGGGTGAATGTGTCCCTTTCTCTTAAAGTACACAAAGAGGGCAGGGATGGAACTTCCTCCTTCAAGCCCTGTTTGTAGTATTATTATAAATAAACTTATTCTTTAATTCTGAGTATGAACTTGAAGTATTCTTTACTTCTGTTAGAAGCTGAAGTTTATCAATTGAATTTGAAATAGAAATAGTTCCCATAATAAATTTTTAAAACAGCCTGGCCTTCTGATGGGTGGTGATCACAGTGTAGCCTCTCTTTATCATGTCTGATCCTAATTTTCTGATTCTGAAGCAGTGGGTGTAGGTTTGTTTTGGTTTTGGACATCTGTGTATTTAGCTGGTATTAGCTGATAACTATAAAAGGTTTTTTGTCTTTAATTTTGTTTTTTTTTTTTATTTCTTTCCCCCATGAATAATTATTTTAATTTTGTGGAATGTTTGGAATGTGGTAGGATGGGAAATGTATTCGTTTGGTTTTGATTTCTAAATAAGCATTAAGAGCAGCATGTTGCAATTCAAGGCACCCTCTCTTCAAAGCACAGCTGTGAGATTGAGTGAAAGGTAGAGTTTGATTCATTGTGACTTTCCAGAAGAAAGTTGTTATTGCACTGCTGACCCCTCAGGGTCAGGTCGGGCAGCGTTGGTGTTATGTGGAGTGAAGGTCAGAGTACCCGGCAGGTGAGGGTGATGTTTGGCAGGTGAGGGTGATGTTTGGCAGGTGAGGGTGATGTTTGGCAGGTGAGGGTGATGTTTGGCAGGTGAGGGTGATGTTTCTCGGGGACGCTCCAGCGTGGGAGCGCTCCCGCAGCTGCGCTGGGCTGCGCTGGGCTGGCAGGGAGGGACTGGGGAGCCCGGGCTGCTGCTCTGGCCGGGTGAGGGCAAGAGCCGCAGAGCTGAGGAGAGGAGAGGCTGATGGGGAGGGGTCCTGGCCTGGCCCTGCGCTGGGCCCGTGCTCCTCGCTGTGCTGCCCAGTCTGGGGGAGCTGCGGCTGTGCCCCGCTGGCTCTGGCAGGCTGGAGCCTGGCTCTGAGTGCTCTGGCTGCCTCACAAGGGCCCCAGACTTGGGGGTTCTTGTCTTGCTCTCTTTGCTGCAAAACTGGGTGCTCACAGCTCAGACTTGCATTTGAGGGCTATGTACTTTTTGAGAAGGCCAACAGAAAAGTATTTTTCAGTGTTCTCTGTGATGGGAGCTGTAGAAATAAGAAATCTCCAGTTTCCCTTTCTCTGACTCTACACTTTGCTTTCTAGATTCTGATTGTTTTTGTGTCTGCTTTCTGGTTTTTGTTTTTTTTTTTGTTTTGTTTTGTTGTGGGAGTGGCCCTGTTAATTTCTTAAATATTGATGCTGCCTTCTGTTTGTTTGGTTTTCTGTGGCAGACTCTCAAGTGTTTTTCTTTCAGTTTCTGCCATACTCGTGTTTATGTTGTATTTTAGGAGGCTATCTTGTTTCACTCTATTCTACACTCCCTGTGCAGGAGGTGGAGCTTTGAGGTGGACCTGGCTGCGGAACAGCCCTGGCTTTGGGCGCCCTTTAGATGCTGTGGAAGGGGATTATGGTTTGGAAATCCTCCTCTGCTGCTTGTGTTCTGTGCTGGGGATGAGCTGAGGGGTGTGTGTGGGCTGCAGGTGCAGCAGCAGCAGTGCCCAGCTGCTGGGCTGTGCTACACAGGTGCTTTTTCCAGGTGTCTGGGCACAAGGAGCAGTGCTGGTACCTGAACAGCGGTGGGCTGGCTGGGGGGGGTGGTGTTAGAAACCCCTCCTTTGTGGGTCTTTGGAGGCTGATGCCCTCGCAGCTGTGCAAGGCCACCGTCAGTCCCTCAGTGCCTGCTCGGAGAGGAGCTGAATGCTTGTCCTGAGTGCCAGCTCCCAGGGAAGCCAGCTCTTGGCATCCTGAGGGCAGGCTGAGGACTCCTGTCAGTGTGCTGGGGGTCACTGGGAACCTCTCAGAGCATCCCCAGCTCATGCCGTGGTCCAGGGTGCATGTCCTGCTCACCAGCAGCCCCTGCGTGTACTCGGAGTGACAGCTGACTATGAGCTGCAGAGAAAAGTCCTTGGTTAAGTAGAAATGAGGAGCAAGACCCGAAGCAGACGTGCAAGAAAGCAGTGACACGTTATTGTGCATCCACATACTTGTAAAATTTAAAGCTCTAATTTGCTGAAGATAACTGGAGCAGTAACAGTACGGGCAGCACAGAGGGTGGAGGTTTCTTCCAAGGTGGAGTTTTTCTTTAGCAAAAATCCAGCACTTTTTTCTTTTTAGCAGATAGTTTTACAATTTTCTGAGCAAAAGAGTTTCCATTAAGAGCTGGTACAGGGCCTAGCCTTCCTTAAGAAAGATGCTCAGAGGTTTATCTGCTAGACTATCTTTTTTCTCCCTTTTGATTAAGTGTTATCACTGACAACAAGAGCACATGGAACACCAGGAGGTAATAGTGGCAAAGCACATTATGATTACACCTTTCTTTCAGTGTGGTTTTATAGCAGTAGAGTTGGCGTTTTGCAGCTTGTCAGGCTTCCACACATCATCAGTGTATCAATGTGAGGTTTTAAAAGGACTTAGTTCCTATTTTATTTCATATTTGAAAATGAAATTATGCAGTGTGGGTAGGATACCATAGGAAGAAAGCTTTACACACAGGTCTCATAGTTTTTTCGCTTGGACAAACACTAGGGCATAGTTTAAGGGTTTTGTTCTTGTTTCAAAGTTCTCATCATCAATTTTTCTACCACAAAATTTGACTTCAAAGACACAGAATATGAGTCAAGCCCTCAGATTTTATGATTTACATAAAAAGCTGATCCGGTTTTTACTTACTATTTCTCTCTTTCCCCTTTTCTATATTATTTATTTAGTCATACTGTTTATATACTCTACCCCCCGAATGTGTTTCCTCTTTTTACCTCAGATGCTTTCTTTGCCTTTCTGGTACCATGTGTTTTCACCTCCTTCTGGAAGCTCTTCCCTTAGTCCTGGTTTATGATTTAAAGTGAGTCGCTTGAAGGAGTGTTTTGATCTGTAGTTTTGTGGGAAGGTGAGCGTGGCTGCCCTGAGCACACTCTTCTTTTCTGTGCTGGAGAGGGGATCCCAGCAGGTTAAACCCAGTTTGCTCTCCACCATGGGCATGCCATGCCCTGCCATCCCAGTGGGAAGAGGAAATCCAGGGACTGACCTACCTTGGAAGGCAAGCTGGATTTAAGTGTGGCTCTGGAAGGTGTCTCTTCCGCCACCCTGCAGATGATCAGCCACTTTGGCTGCCACTTTGCCTTGTCCTCTGCTCCTAAACTCTTACCTTAAAATGGGGGAAAAAAAAGGAAAAAGGCAGCCAGGTATGACTGCAAGCCAGTTGTGTGCTTTTAGTATGTGGAAGCTCCCAAAATACATCTGTGTTAGTGCAGGTTAATACTTTATTTGATATTCTCTAACCATCTTTCACTTTCTTTATGGAGAACAGGAGGTGGTCATGGGAAAACAGGACCTTCTGACTTCAGTGGGTGCTTGAATGGCCTGTCAGAGTTCTTTAGCATCCTTTTGGCATCTTTATTACTGAAGTTGCATCTTCCCTTGCTGAAATTTCCATGAAAATATGTTATTTTTCATACCGTGGAGTAGGTCACATTAAGCACAATAATCATCATTCTGGGGAAGAGTGAGTATTAAAAGTAAAGTGTTACTTTGGCTTCTTTTCTTCCAATGGTGTGTAGTAGTTACTCAACACTCTTAGCACTACTATCAGTATTAGTACATACATTTAAAATGTAAATATTTTATTTAATCACTTTAATTTCTAACACTTTTCCTGTTATTGGCAAAACTTGAATTTAAAGCACGTATTGAAGCAAACAAAAGCGTTCATTGTTCTTATATGATATTTGAAGTCAGATATAATTGATGGTTTTCATTAATGTCTTCAAGTTGTTAAGCACTCATCTTCATGAGTCAGTCAGCTGTAACAAATGATATCCTTGAAAGCAGCACATTAAAGCTAAGGAAAGCAATTAACCTGTGGTGTTGTCACAGGTTTTGTTCCCTGGTGGTACCTTAGGGTGTGTTGCAGCAGCCCTTGGGGGTGTGAGTGTCACTGACACCTGGGTGTTTATTACCTGCAGTGCAGCTGAGCCCTCCGGGCTGTGCTTCATGGCACCATGGCTCAGGGCTGTGGTTACAAGTGCCAGGGTGCAGCATGGAGAGCTTTCCTTTCGCTTGTGGTTGTGACTGGAAGGATTTTCCCTTCAGGTTTTGGTTTGTCTGCAGTAAAACAGCTTCTGATCTTTTCTTGTACTGTTTCCCAAGCTGGTGAAAAGCTCTCCCACCTGTATTCCTTGCCTGCTGTCCCTGCCTCTTTTGTCTCTTCTTTTTCCTGGTTTCACCTTGGTTTCCTTTCTAATACAGTTCACATCCAGAAGTTCTAGTCCGGAGAGGCTTTAATGTCACACAGAATTGCAACAGAGCCAGAAAGAAGGCAATGGGTGATGCGGGGTGCCTGCCCTGGGCAGAGGCCGGCCAGGGGCTCTGCTCAGCCGGAGCTTTTGGATAACGTGTGGGTAAAGGAGAAGAAATCCTGATCTCTCACACACAAGCTTTTTTCTAAGACAGACATGTGTTTTTGCCTCTGCCCGCTTCCTGCATCCATGCTGGAGGCTGCAGCCAGCTGGCCAGCTCTGGGCCGTGTGTGCCCTGGGCTTGCCTGCTCCTTGCAGGTCACTGACAGCTCCAGAACTACTGGACATGTGGCATTTGCTCATATCCTGCTTGTGCTCAGTCTTTGAAAGCCAGAAGGAAAAAGTGTTGATTTGGGCTGATTTGCATCTGGAAGCCATGCACTGTTCCTCTTAGACATGCCCAGGGACAGTCTGGAATGGTGTTGGAATGAGGTGGTTTGGAGGTTTTCCCTTGCAACACAAAATGTCTCGTTAAATTAGGCTCAAATTTGGAACCCATAGTGTTGGACTGCAGCACCCAAGGCTGCAGATCACAGCATGGGAGACCAGTAGCCACCACAGTTCAGACAGTGACTGTGTGCCTGTGTTGTGCAGCAACTGCCCTGGACTGTCCAACCTTCAAAACAGCCTGGAGAAAAAAATAGCTGCCCTCGGGGCAAAAGGGGTGTTCCAGGAGGAGTGTGGTTAAGGGTGGGAATGCTGGGCTAGGCTCTGGAAACCCGGGCTCAGTTTGCATTCAGCCACGAGCATCCTGTGTGACCCAGAGCAGGTGGCAGCAGATCCCCCGATGGAGGCGTTCCCATGCTTGGGACAGGCTGTGGACACGGCCTCTTGGTTCTCCTGCCCAGGAGGGGAGGATTTTGGAAGGATGCTCTGGAGGTTCTGATGTTGAGCTAGAGCAGTGGAGGGCTGTGATGGCAGTGAGCATGGCTCTGCAGCTGGAGCAGGTGTGCAAACGGGGAGCTGGAGCGTGTGGGCCATGGAAGAGAGCCACAGCAATGGCTTGTTCCTTCAGCTTTAGTTCAGGAAAGCCAGAGGAACACCTCATGTGGACTGCAGCACAGCCTGTGTGGGCATGCACCACCCTGGGTTGCTGGAGAAGCTCCTGGCCAAACAAAGGCTCAGATTATCTGAGCTGTGTGAGCCTTCTGCTTAACCAGAGGTTCTTGGCTTGCACAAGCTCAAAGCAAAACCAGCTCTCTTTAGTTATGGGAGTAAGTGCAAGCAGGGAGAGCTGCTCCGTGTGAGTCTGTGCTTCGGTGAGGCTGGCAGACACTGTTTACAGGATGTGGACAACGTCACCTTCTCTAGAACGTTCACCCTTGGTGGAGGCCTCGCTCCAGCACAGGAGCGGCCGATCACAGGCTCTGGGTACCATGGGAACACGCAGGATCCAAAACCTGTTTGTCGTACTTTGCCTGAGGTGGAGCTGCCTCTACATGTTCACTCCTCACTTCCCATTTTCCACTGCATTCTTGAAAAGAAATTTTTTTTAGTTGTCTTGGAATGCTTGAGTGTGTTGGCAAGGCTCTGCATATTAATGGCTGGGCTCTTTGGAGCACCTCTGTGCCAGGCTGGTGGCACTGTGGGCACTGCAGTGGGTGAACAGTAGAGCCACACAGGCATTGGGAACATGACCTAATTCTGAATTCTTTCATTAAAGCTTTTAAAGTGATGTGCTGGGAGCTTGTTTTGAAGCTTTTTGTTTTCCTGGTGTGGCAAACTCTAAATTTAGAGGCTTTACTGATCCTTTTGGAAAAGCAAAACTAGTTTTTACTGTAGGAACAGCTCAAAACTGTGTGCTGAACTCTGTGTGTCAAGTGAATATGAAATGGTACAAAAATCACTTGAAAATCTGTATTCATCAAGTACCATCAGCCAGCATTGGCTCTGTTTTAATTACTTCAGAATTTTTATTTAAGGACAGAACTTGTACTTTTCTCAGACTCTCCGGGCTGAGAAGACCTTTCCGTGCACTCTTGGGCTGACAGCTGTCATTGGGTCTAGCACTGCATCAGATTTGCACAAAGAAGGTTCCCTTTGACAAAAGCATTGGCTCTTTGTGTCCCTAACCTGACCATTCAAAATGTTTTTAAAAACCGTCTGTTCAAAGTGAAAGTTTTGATGTACAATTCCTATTGTGCTTTTTATTGGAGGAAGAAATTTAAAAACTGTTTGGGTATTTATTATATTTATTTTTAACTTCAAATGCTGCCAGGCACATGAAGAAGTCAAGAACTGGGTGGGGCTGTATGATAGCACCACCCCACGCACTTCAGAGAACTGGATGTGACCCAAAAATCTTCTGCTGAAACAAGTTTATTTTCATGCACTGGCAGTGTTGTTTTTCTGGGCTGGGAGGACAGGCTTGATCCTGGCTCCACTGCTCACCAGACTCTGAAGCCAGTTCTCATTTGTCTTGTGGGACAGCCTTTTAGCAAAAAGGAAAAAAACCCTTTTCAGCTGTCCTTACTAAATATTAAAGTGTTTATTTATGACCATTGTGCACCTTTTACTTATCTCGGAAAAGAAAGATCTGTAGTTCCTTTCCCACTTTTTTGTAAATTATATGAATGTTGTGTGTATCTGCTTGTCCTTGTAGGCTGTTACTATCACTGTAGGGTCACTGAGGTATGTGAACAGAAAGTTGTCTCCCAGGATGGAGGAAAACACAACTGTATCAGCCAGGTGAAGTGAGACATCCTTGATTAGTAGGTGAATTTCAGTGCAAGACTTGCTTGTGGCTCTTAAAAGTAATGAACTTCTGTGAACATTCAGTGTTGAATAATGAAAGTGCATATTAAACAGGTAAGGGTAGAAACTGCTGCATTCGGAGCAGTGCAGGAAGGGTCCATAAGGAAATGGCAGAGAGCTGTGGCACCTCCATCGCTGGAGGTACTTGGGAGCCATCTGGACAGGGCCCTAAGCCCCTGACTCTTGGGACACTGCTGGAGCAGGGAGTGGACCTCCAAAACTCCAGCACATTCTGTGACTCTGTAGCCAGACATTTTACATTTCTTCCTTGGTTTTATCTTTGCTGATGCCATTGCCCATTGCCTTCCAGCACTTACTAGGGGTGACAGTGTACTTCTCTGTCCAACATCTTGTGGCAAATCCTCATTCCCTTTTTATCTGCATTTCTGTTATGGATGTAGACCATTTCCAGATGCTTTGCTGAGTGACTGGTCCAGGAACTGGGACGTGTGCATGCTTTCCTAAAAATTGGAGGAAAACCAAGCATGTCTGTCAGCTTATAAAGCCTCTAAATATTGGGAAAGCTTCCTCATGCTCTCTGGTGTGTGGGAACTGGAATCTCCAAGTCAGGCTTGCAGCTCTGACGGGTTTTGTTTGTTTGCTTTTCTGTTGACATTTCAGTAGCAAATAAATACGCCGTTCCCAGTTACTTCAGAAGTGGGAAAGAGCCGGAAGAGGGTTCCAAGTGCCTGGGACCGTAAGGGCAGTGGATCCACAGGGTTTACTGGCAGCTAATGTAGTATTTACCCCAAAATGAAGCTGCAGCAGAGGCATGTGCTGGGAAGTGATTCAAAAGCAGAGAAACTGCTATGGTTGTATGTTTCTTTTTTACCTACTCCTGTGCTTGCAGCATTGCTGGTTTTTACCTGAAGTATGATTGGTCCAAACAACTGTGCTGAGAGCCAGGAAAAGACGTAATAGGACAGAAAGTAAAAAGAAGGCATTCCTCTGGATTTACGATTTTGTTCAATCCCCTTGTCACGTACAGCACAGAGACCTGCCGTTTACTTTGGAGTGACTCACCTGGCACAGCCCGAGCTTCTGCCGGCCCTGTGAAGCTGTCCGTGGCCTGGCGGCCCGGGGGCTCGGCAGGACCGGGCTCGCCCGCTGCGCTGCGGCGGCAGTGCCGCCTCCCCGGCTGCCGGGCAGGGCCGGAGCCTGCCCCGTGCCGGGAGCTCCGGGCCTGATCCCACAGATGTACTGCCTCCCGCTGGCTCGGCGCTCCTGCCCCGTGCCGGGAGCTCCGGGCCTGATCCCACAGATGTACTGCCTCCCGCTGGCTCGGCGCTCCTGCCCCGTGCCGGGAGCTGCAGGCCTGATCCCGCAGATGTACTGCCTCCCGCTGGCTCGGCGCTCCTGCCCCGTGCCGGGAGCTCCGGGCCTGATCCCACAGATGTACTGCCTCCCGCTGGCTCGGCGCTCCTGCCCGAGCCGCACCTGTGGCCCGGGGCCGGGCTCTCCTGCGGGCTGGCTCTCCCTGCGGGCTGGCTCTCCCTGCGGGGCTCTCCCCGGGGCCAGGCTCTCCCTCGGGGCTCTCGCTGGGGCTGTGCTCTCCCTGCGGGCTGGCTCTCCCTGCGGGGCTCTCCCCTCGGGGCTCTCGCTGGGGCTGTGCTCTCCCTGCGGGCTGGCTCTCCCTGCGGGCTGGCTCTCCCCTCGGAGCTCTCCCCTCGGAGCTCTCCCCTCGGGCTCTCCCTGCCGGGCTGGCTCTCCCCTCGGGGCTCTCCCCTCGGGGCTCTCCCTGCGGGCTGGCTCTCCCCTCGGGGGCTCCCCTCGGGGCTCTCCCCTCGGGGCTCTCCCTGCGGGCTGGCTCTCCCCTCGGGGCTCTCCCCGGGGCTGTGCTCTCCCTGCGGGCTGGCTCTCCCCTCGGGGCTCTCCCTGCCGGGCTGGCTCTCCCCTCGGGGCTCTCCCCTCGGGGCTCTCCCTGCCGGGCTGGCTCTCCCCTCGGGGCTCTGCCCGGGGCTGTGCTCTCCCTGCCGGGCTGGCTCTCCCCTCGGGGCTCTGCCCGGGGCCAGGCTCTCCCTGCCGGGCTGGCTCTCCCCGAGGCCGGGGAGCTCCGCCGGGCACCGGGCGGCGCAGCCGGGGCTCGCGGGTGGTTCGTGGGCAGCGAGCGGGGACAGCCCGAGGGGACAGTCCCGGCCGAGCAGGGACAGCACACGGAGATGGGGCCGGGGTCACGGGAGCAGGCGGGGCTGGTGGCGGCTCTTGAGGCCGTGACTATGGCTTATGGGCAGTGTTGTCTCTCCATCTCCCCATCCCCGCTCCGCCAACAGAAAGCAGCTTTGCAGCTGTGTGAGCTCTTTATTGGAGGAGTCTCTGTCTCACCTGCTGCTCGAGGTGGTGGGCATGGGTTTATCCAGAAAGCCTGTGCAGGGTCGTGTCCTGGAAATGGAGAGAGCCATCTGTGCCATGCAACATAAACACTGCTCGGTTTTGAATGGTTTGTGACTTAGGTTCACCTCTGCAGTGGGATCCAGAAACGGGAACAAGGACTGGAGCAGGAGAGGATGTACAGGGCTCTTACCCAGAATCAGAGCCATCTCCCTGGCATGTCACACAAATACTGAAATATTAATGTATATCCTGCATAAGAGACAGGTGTTTTAAAAAAGTTTTTAAAAATGGCAAACAAATAAAACCCAGCCAAGAAAAAACCCCAAGCACATCCCCAAACTCCCAAACCCTCAGACAGTTAAAAGTGAACGTTATGTAGCCTCATACTCGGCAGGAAGGTTTTACTGTTTTTTCTTCCAAGTACAAGAATAAGCCCATGGTGAATCTCAGCTTCAGTGAAAAGCTGGCTTTGCTGAGGAATCTGGAATTGCTTGGGTCATGTTACCGTGTCCCTTAGAGCTCCTCAGAGCTTTCGTCAAGGACTGGAGAGTGTGTTAAGACAACACTTTAACTATGTTTGCATGAAATGTGCACATGCTGTTACCTCCATGTATCACACTGTCCTAGAGGGACGTACTTCAGCTTTTCCAGAAGGTTCACTAGTATTTTAATTAATTGAAAAATATGAGGTGTTTTCCTGAGATCTTGGCAGAACTGAAATTCTTACTTTGATTTCACAGCACTTCTTCCAAAACCTCTTAATTAAATCCGTGAACCTAAAAGCTTTAAGAAAATGGAAGTTCTGATTAAATGGCCGCATAAAAAAATTGGGAAACTTACAAAGTTGTTTGTTAAAGTAGAAATTTCCAGTGTTTCTGAAATGTGACATTGACAAAGACCGCTTATTAAACTATTTCATGTGTTCTGTTCTGTTTTTCATGCTTTTTCTTGCTTAAAATGGGTATTTTTTCTTTAAGTACAGGTTTTAAGGTAAAGAATAGGAGGTGTATGGTGTCAGTGCTTGTAGAGGAAAGGTGCCCACAGCTTTCCAAGGCTGTTTGCCTGATGTTTCAGGGCAGTGTATCCCTTTCTGTTGTGTGCCCAACCTGAGGTACATCACTGTAAGTATAATCCTATGTTCTATAAAATACTTGTGGAATTGTGCAAGTGTTTCTTCTGTAGAGCATAAGCAAATCATAATGTGAAAATACCGTAGGTGGATTTGCCAAAACCCCATCTGGAATTGGGGGATTTCCTTAATTTGACTTTTCTGTGTGTCTCTAAGCACTAGCTGTGACTTGCCATGGGAGACAAATGGGTGCTTTTTCCAAATAATTTAAGTAACCATGAATTCAAATGGAATTCTTCAATGCATTTTGGAAATAGATGTTAGATCTTTGAGAAGAGAGAGTACAAGCTGCATTCTTCCCAAGGCACTCAGTTCTGGTGTCAGGGCAGATGCAGGTTTGAGTGTTGTGTGTGCAGTTCTGTGTCTCGGGGCAGATGCAGGTTTGAGTGTTGTGTGTGCAGTTCTGTGTGTCAGGGCAGATGCAGGTTTGAGTGTTGTGTGTGCAGTTCTGTGTGTCAGGGCAGATGCAGGTTTGAGTTCTGTGTGTGCAGTTCTGTGTCTCGGGGCAGATGCAGGTTTGAGTTCTGTGTGTGCAGTTCTGTGTCTCGGGGCAGATTCAGGTTTGAGTTCTGTGTGTGCAGTTCTGGTGTCAGGGCAGATGCAGGTTTGAGTGTTGTGTGTGCAGTTCTGGTGTCAGGGCAGATGCACGTTTGAATGTTGTGTGTGCAGTTCTGGTGTCAGGGCAGATGCAGGTTTGAGTTCTGTGTGTGCAGTTCTGTGTCTCGGGGCAGATGCAGGTTTGAGTGTTCTGTGTGTGCAGTTCTGTGTCTCGGGGCAGATGCAGGTTTGAGTGTTCTGTGTGTGCAGTTCTGTGTCTCGGGGCAGATGCAGGTTTGAGTGTTCTGTGTGTGCAGTTCTGTGTCTCGGGGCAGATGCACGTTTGAGTTCTGTGTGTGCAGTTCTGTGTCTCGGGGCAGATGCAGGTTTGAGTTCTGTGTGTGCAGTTCTGTGTCTCGGGGCAGATGCAGGTTTGAGTGTTGTGTGTGCAGTTCTGTGTCTCGGGGCAGATGCAGGTTTGAGTGTTGTGTGTGCAGTTCTGTGTGTTGGGGCAGATGCAGGTTTGAGTTCTGTGTGTGCAGTTCTGTGTCTCGGGGCAGATGCAGGTTTGAGTTCCGTGTGTGCAGTTCTGTGTCTCGGGGCAGATGCAGGTTTGAGTGTTCTGTGTGTGCAGTTCTGTGTCTCAGGGCAGATGCAGGTTTGAGTTCTGTGTGTGCAGTTCTGTGTCTCGGGGCAGATGCACGTTTGAATGTTGTGTGTGTAGTTCTGGTGTCAGGGCAGATGCAGTTCTGAGTGTTGTGTTTGCAGTACTGAGCCCTTTGGTTCAAAGCTCAGCCTGCTCTGGGATTCCTGGCCTGTTTGTGGAGCAGTGGCCCTTGATGTTCCTGGTAGGTACTGCCCTGCTGGGCTCACCGCAAAGGCCCGGGGGGAGCTGGGTGGATCTTTGCCCCACTTTTTCTCACATTTTCCCTCTGATCCCTGAAGCAAGGACAGGCAAATTGGCCTTTATAATAAAATAAGGTTATTGTATGTCATAAAAAATAGATGGAAGGGCTGCTCGCCTTGTAGCTTAAGGTGATTGATAGAGCTGTGGAAACAGTCTGGCTGTTTACTACAGAGGTCTCCGTTCAGCAGTCCCTGAGTTGCAGGCTGTCTGGGGCTGGGACTGGCGTGGGGTGTGCTGCAGTGGCCTGAGATGTGCAGGAGGAGCCCTGACCCAGCACTGCTCTCTCCCTCACACCGGTGTCTGTCCATGGGTGCTGTTTGCTAACCCTGGTGTGCTCCAGCTGCACTTATCTCCAGGGTTTAGAAATGCAGTTAGTTGGTTGTGTGATGGGCTTTTTTGTTTCTTTCTTTGTTCACTGTTTTGTTGTTTGTTTTTTTGTTTGTTTGGTTTTGGGGTTTTTTTTGTGGTGGTGGTGTTTTAATTGTTTGGGGGTTTGGTTGTGTGATTTTTTTTAATATATTTTGAAAGTAACTGATTGCTGACAATGAACTTGAAGGAAAAGTGATGTGAACAGGGTGCAGTAAATACTGCCCCAGTGAACTGTGCTTGAAATGAGTTATTAGAGAGGTGATAAATCTCCTTGGTCCTTTTAATCCTCTCCTAGGTTTGGAAGGGTAACCCAGGCTCCATGGTAGTGAGTTTTCTTGGAGCAGTGTTCTCCCTTCTGTCTGTCTTGTACCTTTCCTCTCCTTTTATCATCACCTGTGCCTCAAAGATAGATAAAAATTGAAGTTCTTGTGTCTAAAGCCATGTTGCATGAATACTTCTGTATGTATATACAGAAATCTCGTATATAGCAAGATGTATTGGCTGTTTAGGGATCTCAAACAGGAGCAACAAGTGAACTGACCTCAGGTAGTATTTATGATTAATTAATGTTATGGTGCCTGGAGAGCCCTAAGTACAATTGGCAGTATAAATGCATTGTAAATGATAGTGTATACTGAGAAGACAAGGTCTCAATGTGGGAAAACAAACTGGTTTTAAAACCTCCCTAAAATTCAGTGCCTGATACAGAACCTGGAGTACAGCAAGTATCTTACCTTGTGGAAAAATAGAAAGCAAATGCCAAAGGACATGACATTAACAGAGATTATTTAAATGCCTGGGGTGCCTGACAAGCAGTGGCTGCTGTGTGAGCTGAGCTGGAGGTGCCTGTTGCTGGGAGTGTGGACTGGGTTTGGACAGCCTGCTCTACAGCTCTGCTGCTCCTTCTCATCAGAGGCTGCGTTTGCTTAAATATTGTGAGTAGGAATAGAAGTGAGATTGCTTCAGGGAATGCTGCACCATCAGCGAAGTGGCCATGCGCTGCACGTTGTTTGTTTGGCACATGAATTGATTGGTTATTTAATTGGTTCCCCCTTTAGTTCCTGTGCTGTTGGGTAGCTCAGTACCAGAGAGGCTGCTCGGTGCTGGGCACACTCTGCAGAGGAGGTCAGCACACAGCTGGGTTTGCTGTGCAAGTGAAGGATGGCAAGAACCCGTTCTGGAAAAGCCTGTGTTCCTCATGGAACTCTGGAAATGGCTGTGATGGGGGGTTTGGCCCAGCAGGTGTGCTGAAAATTGAGGAACACAGTTCTCTGAAGCGTCCACTCTCCAGACTGCCTGATATTTGCTCCTCGGATAAATTGCAGAGCACAAACCAAGGCAGGGAGCAAAACTGTCCAACTTTCATTGAGCAGTGCTTCAGACCTTCGCTGGAATTTATCGCTGCATCTTGTTTACTTCTTTGAGTGTTCTTTGCAAACACAGCAGCGTCAGATTTGGCCTTAAAAAAAGGAGGCAATGTGCAATTTCTGTTGTACCTCAGTTTGTTTAATTGAATATTTTTTGAAATGTGTCTGCCATCCTTGCTTGCCAAGGCCCTCTGAAATCTCTAGCCACAAGAAGCTCTGCTTGCCATCCATGAACTGGATTTTCTTTTAGTTTTCTTTCTCAAGTTGCTGTTCTTTTTTTAAACTCGGCACAGACGTTCCCAGCATTGGGTTTGTGAGAGCAGCCTCTGTGAGTGGCTGTGCCTGTGAGCAGAGTGTGAGCCCAGAGCTCTGCTGCTCCTTTGGAGCACTGCGGATAACAGGGAAATTAAAACATGCCACTTCCTGGATTTTTACCAAGTAACTGTGAATTTTGGTAGTTCAACAATGTTTACAACTAGCATGTCTGGAATAGACCTTTTTTAATTTGTTAAACAGAATATGTTATTTTCATGATAAACCAAGTTTAATACTCTGCTAGTTTTTAAACCTGACGAATAGCTAAAAGTAAAAACCCCAAGCACAATTGCTGTATTCTTCCTTTAGAATGATTTTTATTAGTTGGTATGTTGCAGCAATGTGTTTCTCATGTAGAGATGTCAGTCCTTCCTACCTGTCAGGGAGAGGAACCTTCACATCTTTATATATTTAGTGAGCAGAAGGGTTGCAGTGGACTTCTCAATTCATGGATTTTCCTCATGTGTTGAACCTGGCCCTCATTGTTTTAGAGCTGCTGAATCTCCCAGCTGACCAGATGGCTGTGTCCCAAGGCTGGGCCGGAGGCAGGTGATGCAAGTGTTCCATGTTTCTGTTGCATTCCCAGCAGTGGGGGAAGGAAGGAGCAGTGCGCTGCACCCCTGGGCGCAGCCCTGCGAGTGCTCGTGTGGCACGGCACTTGTGTGCCAGGCCTGGGTTTGAGGAGTCTGGCCTCAGCTGAGGGTGTCTCCAGATGCGGGTCCAGGTGCTCACCTGGCTGATTCCTGAGAGCATGGTAACTTGGTACTTGGAGTGTTAGATGTGAACTTGTGATGACAGTCTTAATGAAAATGATGTGAAATTATTTATCCAAGTTTTGACCTTGATGTGGCTGCTTCTATTTCTTCCATAA
Source organism: Diglossa brunneiventris (assembly GCA_019023105.1). Classification (NCBI taxonomy): domain Eukaryota; kingdom Metazoa; phylum Chordata; class Aves; order Passeriformes; family Thraupidae; genus Diglossa; species Diglossa brunneiventris. Next base: position 35,490,209 of record CM032359.1, read on the forward strand.
ATTAGTGGGGTTTCATTAAATATCACAGAAAAACTGTAATTGTGTACAAGGGAAGACTGAATGGAAAAAATGATGGAACTAGTATCTGTAGTATCTGTTCTTACCGGTTTATCAGCTCTGTTAGTTTTTTGGGGTTTTTTTGATGGGAGATTTCATAGGGTTTGTCTATGTAAGTAACTTCATCGACCCCACAAGCCTCTTGGTGCAAATAAAACAAATAAGATTTTCCACAAATACAAGCAGTGAAGCCAAAATAGCTGTATTCAAAGTGAAACAACTGAGGACTGGGTTGGAGGATAAGGTGTGTATTATTCAGGAAGGAAGTAGGAAGCATTGGAGTGAAGCTGTGTGTGAATTCTCTCACTCTTCTGTGTAAGGATAACCCACAAAGGTGATGTTTTCCTTTATCTGCAAATATTTATTACATTAGATGGATTGATGTTTTAAACAAAGTAAAGCTCTTGATGAAATTTAGTTTAAGTTTCCATATGGAAACTATGTCAAATATAATCAAAGCAGACAGGCAAACTATTCATAACTGTGCTTAGCAAATCTTTTAAGGTTTTGGTGAGACCTTTATGTGTTAGGGATTAATATGCTTTTTTTTTCAGATACTCACTGAAATTACTTTTTCTTCTTATATTGTAGTAACTGCTGGAAAAGTGATTGTATGAAAATGGTGTTGCTGCGTCACTGGCTATAAAGGACTGGCCATGTGTGTTTCAAACTCTGCCATTCCATTCCCACGCTCCTTGGGAGCCTCACTCATGATGTTCTGTGTTACAGTGCAAATAATGTGGATTTCCAGCTGATCCTCCAGCACGAATGCTGTGACTGCAGTTAACAGCTGCCTGAAAGTGTTACTGGATTTTAATTTTTTTTCCTGAGCCATCTCCTTGGATAGCTTTTTGAAATTGATAAACCAAGTTTTACACTCCAGTGCAATATTTTATTGTATTTTGTTGCCTTCATCATGTATTGTGCATGGATATATATAAACTGAGGGCACTGTATCTTCAGGTTAAGGCTCTAATGATAGAAACATATATGTGCCTCTTAGGTAAAACAGAGATGGAAAGAATAACCAGAAGGCTAGGTTTTGAGTGACAGGGTGCAGTGTTTACTAACTCTTACAGTGGAGCTTTTTTCCCTTGTGTAATGTAATTCAAGAGTTTTCAGTGCAGGGAGATACCTAGGAGGATAAAAACAGCCATTTGGGTTTTTTTTTTTCATCTTCCATAAAGGTTCTTTCGTGCCAAAGGGCTGAAATTCTGATAAATCCTTCTTTGGAAAATGGTTTCAGCAGCAGCATGTGGGACATGCTGCATCTTAAGAGGTGAATTCTGCAGTGAAATTATCCAGAGCCAAAGGTAAAGAAAGTCTTTGTGGCCAGGGGTGTATGTTTGGGGTGCACTTTGTGCAGCAGAGTTTTGTTGGGCAGGAGACAGCCTCCTTCGTTCAAAGCTTGTCTTCATCGGCTCAATTTGGACACGACCTGTTTGCTGCTTTTTTCCTCTTCCAGCCTTCCTCTGGCTTCTCCCTTCTCCGTGTAGCTTTGCAAACACAGATCAGGGCTGTGCTCTGCAAATGGATCCTTTTATTTTCCCTTGGCATCACATGTGGTCAAAGCACAACAACCAAGGTGGCACAAACAAAATGGGTGCAGCTGTCTGGAACTCTTGCCAAGCTCCATCCTTAAGATGCAGATTTCCATGGCAGTGAGGGAGGGGATGGGAGCAGAGCTTTCACTGAGGCTCTGGTGAGGGTGTTGGACAGGTGACTGTGCTGTTCCTTTCAAGCACATAGCCCTGGGGAAGCTCCCACTGAGAAGCTTTCTCTGTGCTGATGAAGAGAAGAGCAGATTCCACTTGTCCTACAGGCTGTTCCCAGAGTTCCGATGTGCCTGTCTCTCAGATGCATGGCCAGCATGTTTTATTCATGTGTTTGGGGGCTAAGCTCATTTCAGGTGTGCCAGCAGACAGGCTTTGCTCTTCAGTGTTCCCTTGATTTGCAGCAGAGCCTGTGGGTTGCTTTATGCATCATCTTCATGATGCATAAATGATGCTTTATGCATTCTTATCTCACCTAATTAGCACCCAGGCATCAGGAGCCCTTGGGGTTAATGATGCTTCCAGCTCTCCTGGCATCTGCTTTCTCTCAACAGTCTAATCTGCTGAGAATAGAAATATTTAATTTAAAAGTTCTACAGACAGTGTATGGGAATGTAGGTGAAATTTATCAGAGGCCAGCTGTGATGTTGTGGTTCCTTTTGAACTCTGAAAGCTATTGCAGAATGTTTGTATGTACTGACAGGAATGCGAAATGGGTGAGGGGAGGAGAGAAAGAGACACAGGGAGAGAGAGACTTCCTGTTTTAAATTATTCAAGAATGAGAACCTCACAGAAACAGAGCTGCTGGATTTTTAGAATCTACAGAAAACTCCTGTTAGTTGGTATCATGTGTGAGATTAATTTGAAGATTAATTTGAAGATGCCCGCCCATTAAGTATGGATTTAATGACTGGTTCTGGCTGTTGAGTTTATGACAACCTTGGCTCTCTATCTGTTGGGATTGGTGGCAGTGTTCTGTGGGCACTGTGGGAACCATTGGGAAACCAAGGGAAGGAACGATACTGGCAGGTGTGCCCTGTGTGAGGGTGTCACCTGTTCTCCTGTGCACAGGGGACAGATCCCGGGGAGCAGCAAGCAGCTGTGACCAGCTGTACTGTGTCAGACTGACTTGCACCCTTGCTACTCAGTCAGAGAGTCACAGGATGGCTTGGGATGGAAGTGACCTCAAAGCTCATATCATTCCCACCCCTGCCATGGCAGGGACACCTCCCACTGTCCCAGGTGCTCCCAGCCCCAGTGTCCAGCCTGGCCTTGGGCACTGCCAGGGATCCAGGGGCAGCCCCAGCTGCTCTGGGTACCTGTGCCAGGGCTGCCCACCCTGCCAGGGAAGAATGAATTTCTCCTAAATATCCAACCTAAATCTACCCTCTGGCAGTGGGAAGCCGTTCCCACTGTCCTGACATTCCAGGGCCCTGTCCCTCTCCAGCTCTCTTGGAGCCCCTTTAGGCACTGGAAGTGCCTTTAAGCCCCAGCTCTCCCAGTCTGGCTGCAGAGCAGAGGGGCTCCAGCCCTGTGCTCAGCAGAGGAGCCTCCTCTGTTGCTCCAGTGTTTGGCAATGCTGACTTACTAAAGGCAAGGGGAAAACTACTAATTTCCTGTCCATGGAGTATCTCATGTATCTGGACTTCTCAGAAATTCATAATGTGATTGATTGATTGATTGATTGCATATTTTCCCCCTTTTTCCTTTGGATGAGGAAATGTACAGTAAGCTTTTTAAGCTGGAGAAATTAATTGCAATTATTGCCACTCTTGCTACTGATGTACATCCTTAAAACTGGACTGATTAAGAGTCTTTTGAAATCAATGAGTTTATTAAAACCAGGTCCAGTAAATGGAGGTAATACTCTTTCTTCTCTAGAATTCAGGGCTTGGATGGAGGGTGTCTCTGTCACCAGCTGTGTGAGGACGTGTAGAGGGATCTGACCTGGGATATCTAGCACTCAGCTGCTGAGGGCCGTGGGTTTGAGGAGGGCGGCTTGACTTTGTATTCATTTGCTTTTTATACTAAGGATGTTCTTGGGAAATTTGGTGGTTTCTTATTTCAAAACCACCCCGTTGCCTGGTCTTTTAATATCTCTTACTGATGGTTGGAATATCAAGCTTCCTGCAAGGCTGTGCAGAGAATGTATTAATCGGGGATGATTTTTTGTTAAATCCTCTATGCAGGGATATTTTTTTTTCCTCTTTTTGTCTAGGTATCTTCTTTCGTACATGTCCTCATTTTTACACTGTACCATCCTTTCTCTTAGCATTTTCCTGCTGATCACATATCAGTAGAGCAATAGAACTGTAATTTTCAATCTCTTGTACTAAAATAGGATGAATCTTTCTGAAACATACCAATGACATTTTCTTCTTGGACTCTGAAAGATTCAAAGCAGGCTCAGCTTTGCATCATGAGGAACACCATGGCTTGTTGGATTTGTTGGCGGTGTCAGGAGGGCTGTGTGCCTGCAATGTTCCTGGCTTTGAAGAATTGCTGTTTGATGGTAAGATAGAAAATGGAATGAGTTCTTAATAGTTGTCCCGTCCATCAGGATTAATTGTACATAAGCAAAGTCATGTGTGAATGAATTGGTGCTCAAATGATGCTTTATGGAATACTGTGGAATATAAGGCAGTGGTTTCTGTGGGTGTTTGCTCTAAAGAGAGGGAGTCTCCTCCCCTCTGGCGGTGCTGTCAGGTGCCAGGCTGATAGTCCTGGGTGAGGGTCACCAGCGCCTCTTGGGGCAGCTCTGGCAGCCGTGCTGACCGTGGGGGTGAGCGTGGCTGCAGCGTGATCTCATCCTCATCAGGAGGTTATTTGGGAGCTCTGTGCAGTCACGGTGATGTAGAGTGATCTGTGTGGATTGCGTGGTGCCATCTCTGTGGCAACCACAGCTCTGCCTCACATGAAAAAGGGAATTTTAGAAAGTAAAGTATTTTTAGCTTCCCCGACTGAGCTGCAGCAGCTGGGAAGGTGGAGGGGCCAAACCGGCATAGGGAAAATCTTTTCAGGGTTTGCCTACTCTCGGTTTGAGCACACTGGATGCCAGCCCTGCCAGTGCCTTCCATCCCTGCCCAGGCTCTGGGTGTGCTGGCTCCCAGCAGCACTGCAATGGCTCTGCCTCTGGCCAGTTGTGCAGGACATCAGCTTTGTGCTGGCTTTGGCTGTGGTGGAGCTCAGGTTTGTGTATGGCAGGATCAGAAGCTGTTGGGACACGAGCTGCCTGCCGGGTGTTGACATTGGAAGGCTGGTTCTCTGCTGTTAATAAGGCTGAGGAGAAGACTTTTTAACCTTGAGCTCAGACTCTCAATGTAGTAATAAACTCCAGACCTGCTTCTGTTACATTTATGTTTTCCTCTTGCTCTTGTACAAAAGATGAGTGAGGGAGATGCTGCTGCACGTACCAGGGAACAAATAAATCATCCCTGCCTAGGGTGTACAGCAGTGCCAGTGCCAGAGGCTGGGACAGAGCTGAGGGCAGTATGGGGGGGAATGGCCTCCTCCAGGGGGTGCCTGGGCTCACCTGGCAGCAGCTGGCATTTGGCTGTGCTTTGTGAGGCCTGTGCAGTGTGTGCCTGCAGTGCCAGGGCAGCTCTGTGTCCCTGGAGCCCAGGCTGGGCTGGCTGCACATCCCAGGGCAGCTCTGTGTCCCTGGAGCCCAGGCTGGGCTGGCTGCACATCCCAGGGCAGCTCTGTGTCCTGGAGCCCAGGCTGGGCTGGCTGCACATCCCAGGGCAGCTCTGTGTCCCTGGAGCCCAGGCTGGGCTGGCTGCACATCCCAGGGCAGCTCTGTGTCCCTGGAGCCCAGGCTGGGCTGGCTGCACATCCCAGGGCAGCTCCGTGTCCCTGGAGCCCAGGCTGGGCTGGCTGCACATCCCGGGGCAGCTCTGTGTCCCTGGAGCCCAGGCTGGGCTGGCTGCACATCCCAGGGCAGCTCTGTGTCCCTGGAGCCCAGGCTGGGCTGTGTGGGCCCCCAGGATGTGGCTGCACATCCCAGGCCAGGCGGGCAGCTCTCGTGGGACCCAGGCAGCAGCACTGAGGGACAGCGGCGTGGCTCCACTCAGTGTGCAAGTGAGCACCTGGACAAACCTGTTCAAAAGTTTAGTGTTTTCACAGCAGGAAGCCCAGACAGATATTCTCCTGTTTTCCCTTTATTCCTTTAGATACAGGGCACAGGTGGGGATGAGCTGCTTGGTGCTAGCACAGAGAGTGGGATTTGGGACTTAGAGAAAATTTAAGCATTTAATGAGATACGAAGTAAGTGGGGAAGTGTTTGGGGGTTAATCCTCTCTAAGGGGAAACAGAAGCTGTATCTGGGGATGTTTCATGGCTTGCATTTCCCTGTTTTCCTGGATGGAGCAAGCTGGAATTCACTGCACTCTCTGCTGCTGGTCTGCAGCCTGACAGAGCTGTTTGCTTGGGAACAGCAAGCCTGACATTCAGCATCTGTTCGAGCTTTGCCTTGGGCACTGTTGAGGTCTGTGCTAAGTGCGTTCTGTCTCTGTGGGAAATAATGTATCTTGGATAATACAGGCTGAAGTGCAGGTTAAAATGCTTCAAAAGCTCCAAAGTGGACTTGGAGACAAAGTCCTGAGTATTTTTATTGATATTTAAAAATTCTTTTAATTGGTATATTTATTTTCTGTGGTGGAAATGTCTGTTTAATGCATTAAGTCACACAAGATATGACACTTCAGTTAAAAACGCTATGTCTTTGTACTTTTGTACCATTTGGTAGCAGCGGTTTTGGAGAGAATTTGTTGATTTTGAACAGCAGTGTTTGGACTACCTCGAGTTTGATCTTGTGGGCTAAATACCTGTCTAAAAGCTGGAGTTCATCACTCCTGGTGGTTTCCTTCAGAGAAGATTCAGCAGGCTCACTCCGATCAACAGTTAGGGGAAGAAATCAGGATTTTTTTCTTGTTTTGTCAACAAGAAATTGATAGGAAGGAATGTTTTGGGATGTGAGGGCCTTCTGAAAGGGAGGTAAAACCATAATGAGATGTTTGCATAGGTACAGAAGACACAAAGGCGTCCTGCTGTTAAGTGTTCTAATGTATTTACAGTAGATGCAAGATTTGGTCAGTGTGAGAACAATGATGCCTTTCTTTCTCGCTGTTCCTTTCTGTTAATAGTTGGTGTGTTCAACAGCCCCACTGAAGAGCTCTGAATAGCAGGCACTTGCCTTCAACAATACACTTCTGTTTTGGAAGCCTAGGGCTGCTTCCAGGATCACCTCTGATGGAATTAGAAGGTATTTCCTGAGTAACCTTGACTGAATTTTCAGGCTACTGAGTGAAGTGGTTTTGTCTCTAGTCTTGTGGTTGTGTTGGAGCTGCAAATGTAGAACTAAAAAAAAAGTAATCCAAAATTATCCAAGTTTTCTAGGGAACTCCTTAAAAATACTAATGAAGCTGGGGGTTTTGTAATTAAAAAATGAAAATAGTTCCTTTTGTAAATATGGAGTGATGCTCTTAGACTCTTCTTGCTTATACTTTAGCTGTATAATAATCCAATCTGAAAAGGCAGATAATTGGAAGTAAAATGTGTTTACTTAACTTTTGACTCTATCATCTTGTTTGGCTTTTAAAAGTCAGTGACATCTTCACCTTGATATTGGCAGTGCTAGTTTTAGTGCACACCGTTTCTGCTGCTATTCACTGTAAACTGCACGGTTGTGCTGTCTCCCCGCTGTGTAATGAACTCCCAGCAGCACCGTGGGTTGTCTGGCTGTTATAGCAAGAAGTGTCACTCAGTGCCGGAGTTTGCACCTCAAGGACTTTCATTCCTCCTAGCAGAGAGATAGATATACAGGTGTATATAGGCACAGTGTTGCTTTGGGGTCAGTGCATTTGCAGCCTGTAGCTGGAATCCAGCCTGCTTAGAGCCAGTGGCTGCCCTGAGCACCATTTCTCCAGCCTGCAGCAAAGTACTCGTGGTTAATGTTATGGGTGTGCTATGGCTCTGTCTGGGGTTTGAGAATCTGCCCATGTACACTCCTGTCACTGGGTTGTAAATGTAATTACAGCTTAAAAGTCACAGCTGACGTGGAGAACCAAGCTGAGCGTGTGTAATCTGGGTCACTTCATTAGCAGCCCATCTGTGTGGGATGGTGCCAGGGAGAAGCCCAGTCTGAGGGATGCTCAGGGAACCCCAGCTGGGATTTGGCTGTGAATCTGTTGTTTTCATCCTGAATGTTTTCTGGCTGCAAAGCTGCACAGAAGGGTGTGTGGAAAGATGCTGATGAGAGCTGTGCTGTCCCACTGCAAATGGGGCCCCTTCAAAGGCCTGCCCTGGCTGCAGCCGCCATGGCTGTGGGACAGGCCCAGCCCTGCCCTGGGCGAGGGTGGCCCTGGCACACTGCTGTGAGGAGGGGGCTGCAGGTGCCAAGTTCCTGCTCCCTGGGGAGATGCCTTGCTCCACAAGGGCCTCCTCGTCCCTTGTCACATGCCCTAACCCCGGGCTGGGGGCTGTGGCTGGTGCCTCTGCAGCAGCCCCTGGCAGCTTCAGGCACCAGCCAGGTGAGGAGACTCAAAGCTAAGGGAGGCTGCAGCCTCCAGAGCCCCTCTGAGCCTCAGGAGGCGTCACAGCTTCATCATTTACTGTGGTTTGCACTCTGATCTCCATGAACTGTGAAATGATCACCGTGGCTAATATCCTCTTGTTAATTAAAGACTGGAAATTGGAGAATGGGAGGAAAATTCTGGAGTTCTAACATGGTTCAGACATTTGGTGTGCCTTTAAGGATCTCTGACAGGCCAGTTATGGTTGCAAACAAAAGTAGGTCTATTTTGCATGTATTAAGCTGTGCCCTGTCACTTTGAACTATCTGTTCTCAAAATAGAATAAGTGGCAAAGCAGGTGAGCTGACACTGAGTGTACTTGTCACATGAGGACACCTGTGCTGGCAGCTCAGGTGGAAAACTGAGCTCCTGAGCCCAGAAAAAGAAGTATAAAAAACTTGATGTTTTGCTGTGGAATTTGGGAGGAAGTTTGAAGCTTCTGTTCTGATGTGACTCTGGCAACTTCTGCAGTTGGACAATGTACAGGGATGGACGGAGCTAATTCCAGTGTATCAAACCTTTTTAGTTTTGAGTAGAAATATAAACCAGGTGTATGACAGCCTGTACATATCAGATACTAAGAGTGCATTAATAAGTAATTGCAGTTAGTTTTATTAACCTGTAACTGCAGTTGAGTAAATTTTGTGTTACTGTGGAAAATATCTGTGTGAAAACTTAAGAGGGAAACAAAATCAAGTTGGGCATGTAAGAAGGCTATCAGCACAGGGCAGGAAGAGGATTTTCACTTGTGCAGTTGTTTTTTTTTAAATACCGAGTGAAGTGCCCTCACTTGTACTTCACTTTATGAATAAACACAATATTCCAGCAGTAGAGTACAAGTCTTAACTTTTCTGAAGGAGGAAATTCCATTTCTCATGTGGATCTGAAGTCACCATTCAGGTCACCTATTAAGACTCCTTCTTTTGCCTCTGTGTGTCAGAGGGGCTTTTGGGAGGACAGCCAGGCTGTGACCCACGTGGGGGGACACTGGTGACCCATGTGGGGTGACACGTGTGGTGGGACACTGGTGACCCACGTGGGGTGACACGTGTGGTGGGACACTGGTGACCCACGTGTGGTGACATTTGGTGACCTGCAGTGGGGCTGCTGGGGTGGATGGCTGTGAGTGTGTTGGCAAATAGCAACTGCTCTGCTCTTCAGGAGGGCTGGAATTGGTGAGAGACCAAGTTTTTAGTGCTGAGCTGCTCTGAAAAATGAAATCCGTTTCAAGGATGGAAATAGTTGCTATTGTTTAAACTAAATTAATGTGATTAATTATTTGCTGTAGGTTTTGACAGTTTCCATAACTCTTTTCCTGTGGAATGGGCTGTAGATTGTGTTGGTGCCACGAGGTGGAGAACAGTTTGTCAATGTAGAAAAGTGTGGCACACAGAAAAAATCGCAATATAGGGAGTCTGATGCACAGGGTTGCTGGAGGGTGGTGGTTCCTGAGCTGCAGCCTCCCTTCTCTCTCTCATGCTGCATGTACGCTCTCTCTGCTGGGAGGCAGCAGCTCCAGCCTGAGGACTGTGGGGCAGCTTCCAGCCCAGGGGAATGGCAATTGTGTTGGTAATCCCAATTCTCAATCCTGAATTTAAGGACAGTTTTACCCTTGCCTTTTTTATAAAATTCACATATTTCAGCATAAATATATGTTTCCAGAGCTCTCCTAGAAAGCATGCAAAAACATGTACAGCTTCCTTGTGTGTCCCCAAATCTGCAGCATTGTCCTGAAATACATCCTTGTGCCCTGGTAGCCAGTGATGAGTCTGCAGTTTCATCTCTTTTAGGTGATCAGAGGAAAACTCAAGGTGGCTTTCCCCACTGTAACCCACAACTCATTTGGCATGTTTAAAATATGAAAAAAAAATTCATGGAGAAAAAGTCAATAAAGTTATCCTCACTTTTTCTCAGAGTTTAATTGAAGCCTGAAGCCCATTTTCCTAAACAGGAAAAGAGCCATTCCAGTGCCATGAGGAATGTTGATACTAGGTGAAGTGCACTTCCTTGTGACAGAGAAAAATAGAGGTGTTACCTCACTGCAAACAGGATATCTCTGAATAGTTAGGTTTAAATATACAATATTTTCCATAGTGCCTTTGGATTTCTGGAGCCACGGACATGGAATGAATTTTGGCTGCAGTGGTGTTGCTGCTGGCTGGTTGTTGGGGGGTTTCCACTGGTACTTCACAATGCCACACATTTGGTTTCAGTGTTTGATCAAGCCTGGTTGAATAAATATGTCCACAACGTGTTTGTGGAAGTGGGTTTTTGTGCTTGGCTTTTTAATTTCTCCTACTTAGAGTAGGGTTGTCTGACCCCTTAGCAGTAGCAGTGTGACCATGCCAGCTGCAGGATGTTCCAGGGGAGTGCAGGCTGCCCACCAGTGTGGAGTCACCTCCCCTCCCAGGGCCCATTCTTGTGGCAGACTCACCCTTACTTCTAATTACTGAGGGGGATTGGAGATGGAAAGTAAGATTTTCAATTGAGGATGTCTTCCCTGTGTTCCCTCCAAAGTCCGTCTTGTCAGCAGCAGTGGATGGTGAATGTTGTGTAGCAAAAGGGAGTGATTTTCTCTAAGACACTTTTCCTTCTGATAAGCAGGTCCCAGAGTGCATGCTCTTGTAGTGCTTGACTTGCATTTTAATTTTCAAGCAGGTGCTTATTCAAGTCCAGTGTGCCAGACTGTGTATGTACAGTAGGTTGGGATGAGTTCAACAGTTCTGGGGAAATGTATGCATCAATTCTCTTGCTGCAGTCTTGTCTCTTATCTGAGCAAGACATGGTTATAAATGAGGACAAACATTCTGGAGATGTAACTTCTAAATTGTAAGTCTCTATTCCTGGCTGTGTCTTGTGATTAATTTTGTAGATGGGTGTAGAAGAGCAAAGTGCTATTTAATGAGTTGGGGGAAAACACTTCTAGGTGTTTTGCATGTGTATTTTTTTTTTTTCCTTTACCTGTGGGTTTGTATATTGCTAAGCCTTGTCATCTTGTTCTGCTCTTTTTATCTGTGACGCTTTCTGCCAGCAGCAACTTCCCCATGAGCTTATTAAGAATCTCTTCAGGAGTCCCACAGGAGTGTTCATCCCAACCCCAGTGCAGACAATGTTTTTCTGGCTCCTCAGGTTCAGGCTCGGTCATGACCTTGCTAATGCTCTGCCCAGGCCGATGGTCAGCCCTGCTGCCTGCCTTGCTCAGGTTCTTACTTTGCACCTGGTTACTGTAAAAGGCTTTCCCCACTTTCTGTGTCACCTGTGTCTGGGCTGTGCTCACGCACAGATCCTGTCTGGCCTGCCAGATTCAGTCTGTCACAGATCCTTTGCTCCTTGTCATGTCTCTTTGTTTAGTTCACATTCCATTATTTTGAGGATAAGCTCCCTAACTTCATGTAAAGCCCCATGGCTTGCTCAGCCTTGCCAAGACATTTTGTGTCAATAGTGGGAAACTGACTTCTGGTTGCTTGGTTTGTTTATTTGTTTTTGGCCAAAGCTTCCTGTCTTGATTGCTCTCACGCTGGATTTGCCAGGAGATGTTTTTGCTCTATTGCAGGACAAAACCATGTGGAAATCTGCAAAACCTTGAGAGGGACACTAAAAATTTGAGAGGTGTTGAACAGCCTGTGTGCTCGAACAACAGCCTTCTATGCTGGCTTCTAGTCTGCTGAGCTCCTGGTACTCTTACAGTCTTCACAGCTAATATCATTTGAACACATATTTGCATGTACAAAAACCACCTATATGTGTTTATAGTTAAAGAATGAATTGGGGCCTAGACTGCAGTGCGTGTGCTGGGTGTAGTGCCTGGCACACTGAGTACCGCTGTAGGGCTGGCACCCCCTTGCTGTAATTCGGGGTGTCACAGGGACGGGGGGCTGAGGTAGCTTGTGCTGCAGTGAAAGCTCCGATGGAAGATGCAAACAGGAACGAGCTGCCAGGTGTTTACCTGTGAAATGCAACATGAGAACCTGAGTCACACTGAGGGGGGATGGAGGGTGCCATCAGATGGGGAGCAGATCACAGGAGCTTTGGAGGAAAGGTGCCCTGGGGCTCTAAGTTGGGTGGCAAAACTCGCTGCCCACCCTCTGCCTGAGCAGTGAAGCTTTGCTGTCCTAACCACAGTGCTGCTTCACATTTCTGCCATTATGTATGGAACTTCTGCAATTTATTCTTGTTTGTTCAGCTCACTGCCCTGCTTTACCCTTTGCTTGTGTAAAACCAGTGCTGCTGAAAATCAAGCACAGATACAAAAGATGTTTTATAAAGCATGGCAAATAAATTTACTTCTATTTTTTACAAAAAAGACACTTTGAAAAGCAGTTTTTCAGCGCCTGAGTCCTTTGGAGCTGGTTGCAGCTGTGCAGCCTGTCAGATCACTGCTCATGCAGTGAACAGAATTTTCTTCTCACAGCTGGGGTTGGAGTTTGAGGTGTTTCTGCCCTTGTCATGGGATGATCAGGGGCAGCATTGGGGGAGTTGCCAATCCCCAGCCTGGTACTAAAACTGTGGCAACAAACCTGAAATCAGGATATTTGAGGTCTCACTCATTTTCTTCTGATTGTTATACCTTAAAGAATGCTTGACTCATGTATTCAAGTTCATATAGCCACAGAGAGAAATTGTGAGAAGTCACATTTTTCATAGGAATGATATCTGAGGTACTCACCTGGCCATTGGAGTTTTCTTTAAAAAATAATCTAAAAAGGTCTAAGTCACAAACACAAAGCACAAGTTTGGAGTGCTGAGGCAGTCGATGCAGCAGTAGGAGCTGACTACACAGGCTACACTCCAGTAAATGCCTGGGAAGGGCTGCATGGCAGGAGCCTCAGTTCCTGGGATGATCTCCTGCTTGGCAGGTACTTGGTTACCTTCAGCAGGTGTACTCTGAAAGTGTGCTCTCATTTCTGCGCTCTTCATTGCTGCCTGATGTGATTATTCCCTTTCATCAGTGTTTGGTGAAAATCTGCAGAAAGGTGGTTTGGGCCCTAATTCTGCCACACCTAAGCTTGAGGTTTGCTGTAGGGCAGGAATGCTTCAGCTCAGTTGCCGTTTTTGTTTTGCAGAGTTATACTGAAAATTGTGAAAATAACACACATTACCCTTTGTTAATATCTGTCCCTGTTTTCTGTTAGTTTCAAACAAAAAGCCTCTTGCCTAAGCCTGGAAAATTGTGCAGGAAATGCAGATAGGAAGTGATGGAAGCCCAGCAGCTCTTCCAAAGCTTGCTGTGACAGCTTTTCTCTTTGCAAAAGACTTGTGGTAACAACTACCACTTTGGTTTTCAGCAGCCCCTTTGCAGCCAGGAGGGTTTAGATATTAAATACCTTTTGCATCACTACCCACTGATCACACTGGTTTGACAGTAACTTAATGAATCAATTGTCTGTTCACAACTGTAAATGCAAATTACAAGTAAACCTTTATTCAGGTGGAGCTGGGACTGTGTGTGCCCTGAGAGCCATCAGAGCTTTGGTGCTCCCCTCTGGGGCTGGTCACAGCCCCTCTGGCTGTCACATCCACAGTGACGCTGGGGGAAATGATCCTTGTGGAATGTGCTGTCCTGCTGAGTGTAACAGGCTTGGAGGAGCTTGACTGGGAGACAAATGGAAATCTGATAAATACGTATTGACACTTTATGTGACAAAAGGGATAAATGTAGAATAGCTGTCTGTAGGGGCAGGAACAGGTAGCACAGCATTTGAGCTGTGCTGAGGGTGCTGCCTCTCACGTCAAACTGTGTGTTCCAGAGCACAGGGGCTCCTTTGGCCATACACAACAGGACCAGGCAACAAAGTAAGCTTTGTCTTTTGACCTCTGGTTGTACTTGGATAACCCTTATTGCACTTCTTTGGGCAAAAGCAAAGACTTTTGGACTGAGTCTTCAATTTGAGTTCGTTACCGTTTGTTTTACACAAGAAATGTGCTCTGTTAGTTTTGTTTTCCTTGTTCAGGGATCTTGGCACATCCAGCTGAGGTGTGGGAGCTCAGAAGTTGTCTGTGCAGGAGGGGAGGTCACTGCAGCTGGAGACAGGGTGGTCTGGAGGCAGCAGTGGAGATGGTGCCTGCAGTGGGAGCTGGAGGAGAGCCTGGGCTTGGTACCTGTGGGAAGTCCCAGTGTAGGAGCTGGTGCATTGGCAAGCTCCAGCATCCTCCTTTCCCAGCCAGATGTTTGAGTGGGAATGATCAAAGGGGTGCAGCAGCTCCCAGTCTGGGTTACACTGCTGCTCACTGGTGCCTTGTGTCGTGGGAGCAGCACGATGGTTTGAAGACAGAACTGGGATTAGATGTTCGTGTTGCAGGTTCTCACATGGGGTTGGGCTCACAAACTCCTGAGGTTTTTTGGGGTGTTAGGAATAAGGTTTCACTTTCTCAGGGAAAGCTGTGAGTGGCTGGGCTGAGGAGCTGTGGGGCTGGGGCGATCAGTCGAGAAGGGGCGCCAGGTAGGGCCAGGTAGGGTATGCTGGGTTCTGTGCAGTGTGGGACACCTCCCAGAGTAAAACAACCTGTAGGCTTTCAGAGCTGAGCAAATTCCACCTGCTTAAAAACATAATGGTTGCATTCACTTGAGCATTTTAACATGAGGAGGAGCAGTCAGGATCCTGTGAGGCTGGCGTGCTGGCAGGGTGTTTTTCTGATCTGTGCATGCTTTTGTTGCTTTAGGTATTTTTAAAATTTATTTTCAGCAACGGTGGATGGTTTTTTTCCTCAAACTCAAGCTGTGATCTCACTGTTGGTTATTCTGCAGGTTTTGCGTTGGCAGAGTGTGTTCATCCAAGACTGCATGCTGACACTCCTCGCTGCTGTTGTCTGCCTGATGTTTCCTTCCTTCAGAGTCTATATTTAGTGTTAAACAGCATTCACTGTGGCACAGGGCTACAGGCAGTTTGCTTTCAAGCCAAAGGAAATGGTTCTCTTTAAGGATAAGAGTGAACAAGGCGCAGGATTTCCTGTGGAAACGCACCCACAGGAGAGTTGACTTTTACTTTGAAGTTAATGGCAAAAAAGGCAAAGTGAAACCCTGATGTGCACAGAAACGATATTTTTTCTTGCCTGGTGAAGGAAGCCTGAGTACAGGGAGGGATGGGGAAGGGTCTGAGCAGGGGGCTGCAGGTCTGCATCCTCGGGGATGCTCCAGCCCCTGGACATGTCCCTGAGAGCCTGCAGTGGGACCTGCAGGGTGGGCAGAGACCCCAGCTGCTGCCACCCTGTTCAGCCCATTTCAGGTCACATGGAGCGCCTGTGGCAGGTGTCACCGAGCCCGTTGGCTGCTGTGTTTGCAGCCCTCAGTCCTCATCCAGGGCTGGCTGGTGCTGCAAAGGGAGCAGAGCAGACCTGGAACAGGTCCTGGCAAGGAGCTGCCCCTGCCCTGCATGGGCACGGAGGGGCACGGAGGGGCCAGTGCCTGCCTGGCTGAGGGGCAGTGGGGCAGAGCTGGGGCCATCACACACCTGCCTGGACACACAGCTGGGCCCTTTCTCCTGCTTTAGCTTCCAGGGGCAGCTGAAATTCAGAAAAGAAGCGGGAGAAGGAGGATTGCTTGGTGACAGCAGTGAGTTTCACTTCTGCCTCTCCCCCACAGTGAGGGAAGCTCAGAGCACGCCGCCCATTAGCTAGAGGAGAGAGGGGCTGGGCATTGACAGCTGCTCGCTGGGGTTGTCTCTTTGCAAGGTGAGGTAGGTGTGTTTTCGGGGTGCTGCCCACCCTGCTCCTGGGCAGTACTGGACAGGTGTCCTTGACAGGCGTGCTGAGCCGCTGCCCATCAGTGCTCAGTGCAGTGAGGGGTTTCTGGAATTCCAGAACTGCCATCAGTGCTGCCTTTTTGGCACTGTACTAACCTCATATGAATTAATATAATGTTGCACAAATAAGTTTGGAATGTATGTTTTGTTTAATCTCATGTGTTTACTCTTTATTTTCTTCTTTCATGAAAGCTGCTAAAATTCCATTTTATACTATAGAATGCATTTTTGTCTGAGGGGTGGGGGACTAGGAAAACGTTCTCTTTCAAAACATACTGTGTTTCGGATTTTTGCTTGTTTTTCCCCTGTAACAAAACGATTGAGCCCTGGTGTATTATTGTAAGGTGTATTCTGACTGAAATCAGCAATACTGACTGTACATCCAATTTTTATGTGTAGAAGCCCAAGGACCTTACAACTGTGAATGGATCAATATAACAACAGGCTCTTTTCTGTAACTGGGGCCCAAACACAACCCCTAAGATTTATATACTCAAATAAATATGTGGTGATGTCAGCATTCCACACATCTAAAAATCACTGTTTCAGTATTGCTTGTTAGTTAGGTTTCCAAATGAATATAAATGTCAGATTTAAAGTACATCTGTTTTAAAAGTATTAGTAAAGTATCTGTGTATTTCATTTAAGATTTTGCTTCTGCTGAAGCTGGCTGCATGAAACACTTCACAAAGGGTTGGACACATGTCTGCCAATTTATTTCTTTCTAAGTTGGCCTCTCTGCCAGATGTCTGATGGCCTTTTGTGGAAACTTAAGGGAATACTGAGGATGGTTATTCCCAGTTGCATATATCAGTTCTGGTGCTTTGTCTTCCTTGAAACTGCATCAGCAATGTTTTATTAACTGAGCAAAGCTGTTTTCCTTTCAGGACTTTCTCTAAATTGTTTCTCCTGAGTTGTCCATGGTTTTGAAGATTCCTATTTCTCCTTGTATGCTTTATTTTTACCATAAAGAATCATCTAGATAGTTTCTTCATAAATTTTTGCTCTTAATAGCAGTTGCATGTTAAGTGCAAATGTAGCACCTCAACCTTGTTCTGGGCTCACCCAAGGGTGTAGGAGGCAAAAGGATTTGGTTCCTGAATGACCAAGATGTCAGTAATAATATATATGGGACAACAGAGGCTTCCTGTGTTCAGTTGGTTTGTTGGTGGGTGGTTTCCCCCCATCCTTCCTGTGCAAAGCAAACCAGAAACCTTTCCTTTAGCTCGAGCACACCTGGTTGTGGCACGCAGCAGTGGAGGAGGCTGCTTCAGTGTCACCTGGCAGGAGAAGAGTCTTCGGGTCCCTTCACCTAAGCTGAGCAAGCTGGACCACAGTGCTCTTCTGCATGCTGCTGCCCTGGCATCGCGTGTGCAGCCTGCCCTCAGCTCCCCAGAGCTGTGTGCCACCAGCCTCTGACAGGCAGCATTGGCAGAGACTCCCTGCCCTCTGCCAGCAGCAACGCAGTGGGGACAGCACGTAGTGTCCAGCACTGGGCTGCCTCCAGCATGGCCAGCTGTGCTCACCAGGTGTGTCCCCTCAGGGCTGGGCACCCAGAGCTCTGTGCCATGGAGCCCCTGGCAGCCCCAGCATGGCCAGCTGTGCTCACCAGGTGTGTCCCCTCAGGGCTGGGCACCCACAGCTCTGTGCCGTGGAGCCCCTGGCAGCCCCAGCATGGCCAGCTGTGCTCACCAGGTGTGTCCCCTCAGGGCTGGGCACCCACAGCTCTGTGCCATGGAGCCCCTGGCAGCCCCAGCATGGCCAGCTGTGCTCACCAGGTGTGTCCCCTCAGGGCTGGGCACCCAGAGCTCTGTGCCATGGAGCCCCTGGCAGCCCCAGCATGGCCAGCTGTGCTCACCAGGTGTGTCCCCTCAGGGCTGGGCACCCAGAGCTCTGTGCCATGGAGCCCCTGGCAGCCCCAGCATGGCCAGCTGTGCTCACCAGGTGTGTCCCCTCAGGGCTGGGCACCCACAGCTCTGTGCCGTGGAGCCCCTGGCAGCCCCAGCATGGCCAGCTGTGCTCACCAGGTGTGTTCCTTGGGTCCTCAGCACCAGGAGCTCTGTGCCATGCAGCCCTTGGCCCTCCATCCTTGCCGGATGCTGCTGGATGCGCTGAGGCCGCGTGTGGCTCACGGACCCCTGACAGGTGGGTTTGGGGCTTTGAGCTCTGGCTGGAGGCTGTGGGACTCCAAATCACTCCTGATGATTCCAGAGCTCCTCCCCAGCATGAGATGCTTTGTCTCAGCTGAGCATTTTGCCATGTGTTTGTGGGAACCTTGTTGGCAGAGGATGTTATCCCATAGGAGAATGCCATCAGTTCCAAACCACCTCTGCTGGGCTCACCCTCAGCATCACCAAAACAAGGTTGGTGTTTTCGTGTGGCAGCTCTGAATAAAGCTGAAAATAAGCTTTGTGGACTATTGGGCCATTGGTCAAAGATGCATTTATTACAGAAATTTGCATAGCAGCAAGGAGGAGGAAGTGCCCCAATCCTGAAAACCTACTCTCTAGATCAAATTGAAATACATTTCCAAGTATCTCCCTCAGCCTTTTATTTTTTAAATAGCATGTAAACAACTGTAATTGTCTGCTCTGCTATCAAATACATGTATTAGATCACTGTGTGTCCCAGGAGTGTGTTGAACTCCCCTGGGATTCACTTGCTGGTAAATTCACAGCTGTCTTGGGACTGTGGTATTTTGGTGTGAGGGCTCTTTTTTCTAATAGAGTGTAGAGTGTGTTGGAGCTGCCTCACTGACAGCTCGCACTCTCCTGGCTTGTTCCTCCTGGCACTGATTCTGCAGCCATTCTGGGAAAGGCTAGGACTTTCATTCCTAGCAAAGAACTGCTCCATCACATGGCATTTGGCTCATAAATAAGGATATATATCTTCTTGAGGAAAGAGCATTTATTACTCAGAGGAATTGATAGACACTGCTTCACAGCAGGGCATGCAACTCATGACCTTTAGGTCTTGAGCTTTAGGTCACAGAAGTTACTGTCTGCAAACATGAGCACTTAGATAAAATTACATTATTATTTTTTTTTCTACAGAGCACGTTGTACCTTGTTGATTTAAGGCAGTTTTTTCTACAGGTCTCTGCAGTTACTCCCCGAGCTGCTGGGCTCAGATGCCCAGAGCTGTCAGTGTGTCAGGCCAGGAGCATGTGTGTGTATGGAATGAGTGACCTGTGGTGCTCTCACCAGTCTGTTTACTTGCTGCGGAGAAGGCTCTGCGAGTCTGGGGATGTTCTGCTTCACGGTGCCAGCACAGCATGGCTGTGGAAAGGCCTGCAGCTGATACAGACCACTGGATTAATAAAATATGTGGGATGTTTTCAAGCCTTCATAAAACTCAGCGCACAGGAAGAACCGTTTGGATCAGTGGCCTTCGGTTCCCAGGAGATGCGAGTCTGGATGGTGCTGCTCCCCTAGGCGTGTTTCTGTACCATGCAGATTTAAAAGAACAGTTGTAGATTCCCCCCCCTGTTCAGCCTGGGGGAGTTTTATTAAAGATTTCACTTCAAACAAATATAGAAAGAAACCCCACAAATACACAGGACAGGCCATGGTGGTGGCTGTGGGTGTGAATTTTGCCAGAGATCTATTTTATCTATCCACATGCGAAAGCAGATTAATTTGATTACACTCTTTCAGTTTTCCCTGTGTCATTCCAAAATCAGGATACAAACCAGTGGAAAACTTGAGTGTATTAATGTCTTTGATATTGCTGTTTGCTAACAATTAGAGTTTGTGTGGTGTTGGATTAACACTTGTTAATGCTCTTAACACATTGGTTATTCAAATATCCAGGAGCTTTTAAGCTTTCAGTAAGATGTCAGTAATAGAAGTTAAATTTGAAGTACATGGGCAGTTCACTGGGGTCAGGAGACTCAAGATTCTGGACTTCTCTTATTCCTGTGCTTGTGCCTGCCGGGGTTTATCCTGTGTGTGGGCTGTGGAGAGCAGTCAGCCCATAGAGGCTGTGCCCTGGCCCTGCTGCAGTTTTGTTGTGTGCCCAGGGACAAACCAGGCTGAGCTCGCTGGGTGCCCAAGGACAAACAGTGTCTGTGTGCTGCATACCTGCAGAAAACATGGTTAAACAGAGTTCAACTTCATGTTTTAAGGGTGTGTCTGTATGTGTGTTAGACCTGTGTAAGCCTGGTCACTTTGCTGTCAGATCTACTGAATTATTTTCTACACCAGCAATTCTGAAGATCTGGAGCTTTTGCATTGCTTCCATCTCAGTATAATCTAATGTAATGCTTAAGAAAATTACCTGCTATGTAAACTCTACTAAAAATGTGTATCTTCAATTAACTGTTCTGTGGAAATGTTACAATTGGAAGTTGAGGTCCATTAGTGCTGAGAGAAGTGTTTTTCTTTTGTTCTGTGATGCTGGATTAGCCAAGAAAGGAATAGACTTGGGACAGACATTAATACTTTATTTGGAATATTGTAGAATCACAGATGGATTGGGTTGGAAGGGACATTAAAGATAATTTCATTCCACCCATCTGCCATGGGCAGGGACACCTTCCACCAGACCAAGGCGCTCCAAGCCCTGTCCAACCGGGCCTTGGACACCTGGTGCTGGCTCTAAAGCCCCATAGCCGCAAGGTACATGGAGTGCAGTTTTCATTTTTCTACTTGGGAGTTATAAATACTGTGTTACAAACTTGGGTATTGTATGTGATTGATGAACTTCCTGAGATTTCGTTGTTCTTATGAATGGCAGATTGCTTTTAGTCACTGCCCTGAATCATCATGTATTAGATGCAAACATTATTTATGCTGAATTAGGTGACCGTTTCAGGTTTGCCATGTAAATTTCACTTTTTCCATTGGTGATGAGTAGTTTTCTGGTTTTATTTTTTTCCTTTCCTATTTTCTTTGAGGGATATTTTTGAGTTGACCTTGTTCCTTTGTCTCCAGAGTTTAGGTGGGGCTCCCAAATGTCTGCATTGAGAACCTGAGACAGAGCTGCTCTTTGGGGCAGCAAAGAAAATGCACAATCCTGTTGAACAAGCAGTGTGTTTGTGGTGTTCCCTCCTCGCTGTCCTGTCCTGCCTGCAGGGAGCTGCTGCTCACCCTCCTGGCACCCTCAGGTCACCTTCTCCTGGCACCTGCACCCACTGGGCTCAAGCTGCAGGAGACTGTCTACATCCCAGCCCCGAAATTAAACTAGATTGGCGATGCTTTTACTGACACAGATGTTCTTTATTAAAAAGCATTTGTTGTTCTAACTAATTTTTTACTTACGTGGCCAGAGGAGTTTGTTTTACATGGGTTCAGTAAATGGCCCTGGGCTCATGGGCTCTGTCCCATCCAGGGGCTGCTTTAAGTGCTGTTATGGTATCGGCCTCATCAGCTGAAGAACTAGAGCTCGTTCCAGCAGCTGCTCATAAGCTGCTTGCTCCCAGCCTTGCTTTTGGGGCCATCTGTGGGATTCTTTGGTTGCTTTAGAGTCTTATAACCTGTAAGATTGGTCAGTGACCTTCTCGAGGGTTTGAAGGATCTTGTCCAGATGGGAGAACTGACAGGACATGCTACCATTATTATGTAGACGGTAAAGACAGGTGGCTCTTTCCCCCTTTCCTCTCCTGTGTTGTTAGAGGAGCAACTAATTATGGTTGTGATATGAACTATAATATATATATGTTACACACACACGTGCATCTATGTATGCCTTTATATCCAGATCTTTTGAAGAGGTAGGGACTTGCTTCCTCACCCTTGCTTCTGTTACATTATTCCTTACATTTCCCTCAGATGTGGCCGGAGAAGTTAATTAACAGGTCAGTTTGCTGTTCCTGTTTTAGGCTGCATTTTCTGTGCTTCTGTGCTCAGAATTCAGCATCCCTGCCCGGGCAGGGCTGTCTCTTGGTCTCTTACAGACTGGGACACGTGGTTTCGGTTGTTTCAAGGGCTGCTGGTTTCTCCTGCGTACGCAGACACCAGTTCACAGACAGCTTTGGCTATTCAGAAACACAGAGCCTTCAAAACAGGCAGCAGGTGCCGAGTCTGTGTCTCTCAGCGTGTGCTGTGTTGTGCCAGGGAGCTCAGGCCCCTCTGTCCCCGCGGCTCCTGTCCCTGTTCCCTGTCCCTCTGTCCCCGCGGCTCCCTGCCCCTCTGTCCCCGCGGCTCCCTGCCCCTCTGTCCCCGCGGCTCCCGTCCCTGTTCCCTGTCCCTCTGTCCCCGCGGCTCCCTGCCCCTCTGTCCCCGCGGCTCCCGTCCCTGTTCCCTGTCCCTCTGTCCCCGCAGCTCCCTGCCCCTCTGTCCCCGCTGCCGGCGGAACCGCTCGGGCCGTGTGCGCTGCCGAGCTGCGCAGGAGCCGGCCCCGCTTCGGCTGCTCTTTGTATTCCCAGCGAGCACTGTCTCGGCGGAGAGGCGCTCACAGGAAGGGAGATCGGCCGGAAAGGTCAGCAGCGAGGGTTTGGTGTTTGCAGCAGCCGCGGCCGTGCGGCGCGGGTCGGGGCAGGGGCAGGGAGCTCCTTCCCGGAGCTGCTCCGGACCGGGCCCCGCACCCCAGCAGCGGGCCCGGGCCCGGCCGGCTCTGCCCGAGGCTGTCCTGGTGATGCCCTTGGGCACTGTCACCCTCCCCGGCAGGGGCAGGGGCTGTTCCTGCGGACACGGCCGGCCCTCGGGCACTGTCCGTGCTCCTCCTGCTGTTCCTTGTGATGTCCTGGGCACTGTCACCCTCTACGGCAGGGGCTGTCCCTGCGGACACGGGCGCTGTCCGTGCTCCTCCTGCTGTTCCTGGGATGTCCCCCTGCCCGGGGCGCTGTCACCCTCCCCGGCAGGGCTATTCCATCGGACACGGCCGGCCCTCGGGCACTGTCCGTGCTCCTCCTGCTGTTCCTTGTGATGTCCTGGGCACTGTCACCCTCCCCGGCAGGGGCTGTTCCTGCGGACACGGCCGGCCCTCGGGCACTGTCCGTGCTCCTGGCGGCCGTGCCGGGCAGCCCCTGTCCCCTGTCCAAGGAGGAGTGGCAGCAGCGCCTTCCCCGTCCTCTCCGCTCAGGCTCTGCTTTACCCGGGTTACCTGCTGGCTTTTTTTCTCCGTTTCTCCTGATTCGGCGTCCCACGAGCCACGGCGTTGATCAGCCGGGGAGTGCTTTGGCTTTAAGCTCCTGGATGACAGATGCGTGTGTCCAGCCCTGGTTTTCAGCCTGTGTTAATTAGGCTGTGTTGTGTTTTTTTCCCCGCACCTGTTCCTTCATCCTGGTGACTGTCACTGGGCTGTAACAGCACCAGGATGGGACTGTGCTTTTTCTGCTGCTCCTTGGGAAAGTTGCAGGCTTTCAGAAATGCAGAGCTAAGGGACACCACAGTAGTGTTTGTAAGTTGTTTGTGCAAATGCATGGAATAAAAACACGGTGTTTAAGTAAAAGTTTGGATTTTGAAAAATCTGCATTTTTCTTCAATGTTTTTTCTTAAACTCGTCATTCTGTTTTTCCTGTTTGGTCCTGGTTGGTTTGCCTACATGGGCTTTGAAATGTTGTGAACTCATGATGTGAACAGAACATGCAGATTATCATCTTTTTGTTTGTCATTTAAGAGTGTAAAGTGGGTACAAAGCACCACATTAATAGTACCCAGCTGATGGGGGGTACTCTAAATTATGCAGTATCATCTGCGTAATTCAAGAGAGCATAGCAACAGCAGTGCTTATAAGTCTACTTGAAAATAAAAAAATATTTAAATCCAATGGATCTTTGAATATAAATGTCTAAAGGGTGTCAGTGAATTTACAAAGGCAAGATAAGAGATCAAAAATATTGATCAAAAATTCACAGTATAAATAATTCTGTTGAAACAACTGTGATGGTCAGCCATGTTGGGGGACTCCAAAGACGTTTTTGAGTAAGTCTATTGCTGGTCAAACAGAACTTGATCAAAGGTTTTGCTTTTCATTAAATAAGTAGGAAACCAATTATAGTAAAGGCGGGGGAAAGTAGCCTGTATTTTATATTTTTCTTTATGTGTCTTAAAGTATAAGATGAAAAGTCTCGGAGGCCTGCCTGGGACTGCACCCTAGGAATCTGTGACTGCAGCAGGGCCCCTGTGGTGCTGTAGGGTGCCAGGAGACTTCTGGAACTCAGACAGGGCTCCAGTGATCCCTCAGCCCATGGGGAGCTCTTGGGGCTGTTTCAGTCAGGCATGTAAAAAAGGGGGGCTGCTTGTGCCTTGTGTGTTCAGGCAGTGTGCAGAGTCCAAGTGGCCAGTTGTCCTCTGATTCATTTTGGAACCCAGTTTTCACAAAGCGAGTCAAGATTTTTTTTTCCTTTTAGCTTAAAATATGAGCCTATTCTTTGCTAAAAATAAACTTCACAAAATAGAACCTGCTTTCTATAATTCATTGGCTTTCTTCCATTTCCCTCTGTACAAAGCTGAAAAGAAATTTTCCAAGCTGTTAATTTAGTTTCATTTAGTTCTTTTCCCTTTTTCCTTTTGAATGAAAGGCTCCTTACCCTGTCTAAATATATATTCTCTTTCTCTTTTTTTTTTGAAAAGGCTCCTTCCCCATCTGAGTGTATTTTTGCAATAGGCTTAAAGCTTTCCTGTTGGCTGTTGAGTGTAATTTTGTAGGAAATAGAAGTACTGGGGAGAAGAGAGACTACTTGTACGTTCGATTTGAAAAGCCGCTTGTTTTTGGGCTGTTACCAGCTCATGTGGTGTTCATGTGTTCATGAGCTGACTGGTTTTTCTTAAAAACCTGACCATTACAGTGACCAGTGTGACATAAATAGACTTCAAGTGGAAACTCGTTGTGAAAAGAGATAGTTTGAGTGGGATTTGGAATTCCAGGAAAAGGTCAAAACTGCTTTTAATTGAGGGGAGCAGTGCATGCAGGACGCATGTCCTGGTTTTTTAATATGGGTCCCATGTGGTGTTGCTGTCTGGAAGTTGTGCTTGTTTGAGGGGAAGGGTTTCTATTTGTGGCTCAGTGGAGTCAAAATATGTTCCTGAAGGGTGGGATGAGACCAGAGCCGTGCTCCTCCGGGCACAGGGCCGTTTGCTGAGCTCTGCCTGCCGAGTCGGGCGTGTTTGAGGAGCAGCCTGCGGGTGGATGAGCAATCTGTGCTGGCCAGCCTTGTGTTCCTGAGCAGGAGGGTGGGCACAGGGCAGGGCTCCTGGAGCCCTGAGCTGCAAGGGCAGGGGAGGATGGAGGGAGAGGAGAGCCCTGGGCACCTGGGAGGGACACCTGGAGCAGAGACCTGCAGCTCCTTTGGGTGGCAGGAGAGCTGGAGGGGGACTTTGGACCGGGGATGGAGGGCAGGGCACAGGGAATGCTTCCCACTGCCAGTAGCCAGAGATTGATAAAATGGGCTTTGGATTAGTGACCCGGGAGAAATTGGTTCATCGGTGAATGGGTGTGAAAGGATTTAGCATCAAAGAGGACAGGGAAAAGATTAATTTCCATTATGTTAGAAAAAGAATGAAATAATTTAATGAAGGACAGAGTGCAGAGAGAAGGGGTAGGAAGAAGTCCAAAGTCTGTGGAAGACATGAAATATAATGTGCCTATTTTTAGACAGAAAAATAAGAGGAAGATAAATTGTCTTTCTACTTGATTGTTATCTCCAGTCCTTCAAAAGTTCAAATTGTTTCATTTATGTGAGGTGGCTGGAGAGAAGTCCGAGGTGAGGGCTAGCTTACAGAGTTGTACCACAGAGGGTGAAAGTGGAAAGAAAAGATGTGATGGTGCCAGAGGAGGGATTGCTGGAGAAGGGCACAGCAGTGGGAGCCAGCAGGGCCCTTCCTGTGCAGCCGGAGCCATGGGCACACAGCCAGGGTGTGCCAGCAGCCAGAGACAGGGCTGGGCACACAGCCAGGGTGTGCCAGCAGCCAGAGACAGGGCTGGGCACACGGCCAGGGTGTGCCAGCAGCCAGAGACAGGGCTGGGCACACGGCCAGGGTGTGCCAGCAGCCAGAGACAGGGCTGGCACGGGCTGGGCACACGGCCAGGGTGAGCCAGCAGCCAGAGACAGGGCTGGCACGGGCTGGGCACAGGAGTCTGTGCTGGCAGCCCCAGTGACCTCCTCAGCACCCTCCTTCTTGGTGCTGGTTACAGGAACTTAACTTTTGTTTTGAAGTTGTGTCCAGCTCTTTGAAAATAGCACGCTTGATGGGAGAGCAGAGCAGGGCAGAAGGCTGGTGCCTGTGTTTGCCTCTGGGCAGTTGGTGTCAGAGCTCTTTGTCAGGGATGAGCTGTCTCTCTGTTCCCAGTTTGATATGTTCTGCTGCCTCCCACCGATTCTGGACGTTCCTGCCACTGCTGTGACAAGGAAGTCTGATTTCTATTGTTATTCCCCATTAGGATGTAAAAATTATCCAGAAGTCTTGTTGTTGAAGATAAAGCTCAACAAATCAATTCTCTCCCTCTGAGATCCCTTCTCAGCCCTCTGAGGCTGGAATCTGTTGCTGAAAAGACAGAACTTACCACTTAACTGCAGTTTTACTCTATCAGTTTTTGTGATTTCTGGAGCAAGCTGAAAATGCTTCTCCCAGTTTGTCCTTGGCAGGAGGTCTGATGGGATGGAGCATCCCCAAAAGCACTGTCATTGCTCTGAACCAGCTTGTGTCACGTAGCTCTGGGTCGCTGGGAGCTCGGGTGGCAGCGTCTGGGTGTGGGCAGGCTGGTGAAGTTTCTGATCCCCAGGTGATCAATATGCCCTTCTAACAGCACATGGCTCAAATGTGCCATTGCCTGATAAATATGTGGGTACGAGTGCTGTGCTCATACACAAGATGCACCTCTTTGGTGAGAATCAGAGGGGGCTTGGGAATGAAGGGGTGAGGCCTGTCCAGTGGCATCGTGGAGGAACATCCTTGTGTTTGTACTTTTTGCTTTAATTGTGAGAAAGCTCCCTTCTTGAATGCACTGAGGAAAGCAATAATATCATGATATTGTTGTAAAAATAGATGTCTCTTACTTGTAATTAATTTTTGCCTTTTGTTTTTCAGCCAGAAAATTTACAGAAGAATTGGCTTCGGGAATTTTATCAGGTAAGGTAAAGTTTTTTTTCTCATGGAGTTTTGTGCATCTTTGTTTATTGACCTAATTAGTAATGTCAGGATCTTTTGCTCCATTAAGTGGAATTACTATTTTACAGTGATTTTATTTTATAGTAAAAGACGGCCCTGAAAATATGTGTCTTCCTGGATTTCTAAGTAATCATTATAAAAATTCAGCATATAAGCACAATTTGTTCTTATCAACAATTCTCTGCCTAAAAAATAGATTCAGGTTTTATAAAATTTACTTCAGTTTGGCATGAAATGGTCTTTTAAGTCTATTGAATAAGATATATATTTGAGTACTTAAAAAAAAATCTGTTGGGAAGTCTAGTTTACCTTAAAATTGAAATATTTGATAATTGAAATATGACAATTTTGCCCTGTCTGCTCTTTCTTAACAATTTTCTTGTTTGGTAATGTGGAAGTATTGACACTGAACCCATATTATAAAATGTGCTGTAACCTTCTGGTGTGAGAGGGTTTTTAAAGTATAAAAGCCCATCTCACACACTGTGTTACTGTAGTAGAGACTTAACTTGCAGTCTTTGTGCAGAAAGGTGGTGATAAGCAGCAGTAAATGAGCCCTGCTGGGGCATGGAGATGTCATCCCTGGGCAGCAGCAGCTGAGAGCTGCTGTCCCTGCTGACAAACTGAGGCACTCTGGAGTCCCACAGTGGGTGGCACTGGAAGGGCCTCAAGGGGCCTGAAAGTCCATCTGGATGTCCTGTGCCAGAGGCAGGGACACTTTTCACTAAAACACTCTGTTCCAAGCCCTTCCTGACCTGGCCATGGAAAAGTGCCACCCGGTACTGAAGGGCCATGGCATTCCTTTATCCAGTCCTACATCTCTTACAGAAAAATGGTTAAACAACAGAATGGTGCTGTTCAAATTGTAAAGTGAAACTGTGTGCATAAAATAAGATTAGCAGAATTTCATATTTTCCTTTTGTAATTGAAAGCATCCCACAAGTCTCTACATTCTCAGCTTGCCAGTGCAGCCTGTGACCTTTATTACGTTGATGTGAAATACTGCAATTCACTTTTACTGGCAAATGTAAGAGATTTGCAAAAATCCAAGGTGAAGTAACCACTCTTACATTCTTTAGTGTCTGCCAACTTCAAATTCATCTCTTTATTTTTCTTCTTCCGCCTTGGTTGATCACTGCTGTATGTACATGGTGCTTGCACTATGCAAGTGTCTCAGCTAGTTCTGATTCCAACCCTCCACAGCTTCAGGAAAACTCTTCCTGTGCAGGAAATACAAATAAACACGGAGAACTCTTTATTTTTGGTTGTTTTTTTTTTTTGATGGCTGCATACTTTTAATCACCACATGATTGATTTACGTATCTTTATCAAGGAAACTCCTTCTATGTTCATTTGTTTTCTGAAGTAGGATGAGCGCTGCAGAAACACTTCTGAACAGTTTGTGGAAAACAGGAAGAGGCGGGGAAGTGAACGAGCTGCTGGTATCTCAGGGCAGGGACCACGGACACGTGACTGAACGTGGTCTGTCTTTGGCCCAGTAAATATTGTGTGTACAGAAGTCAAAGAGGAATACAATTATCCATTAATGCTCCATGATGCCAGTCTACTGCAGGGTCCAGACCGGGGACAGTGTTGCTGAGGCAGACCCAAGCCCATCCCTCGGCTGGGGGGGTTCTGTTCTGTTCCCTCTCCATACCTCTGCCCTCTGTCCCTGCAATCTGAGAACTGCATTTTTAAAAAGAAAAAGAGATAAAAACAGACAGAGTTAGCAGTGCTGCCCATGGCTGCTGCTGGCCTTGTCCTGCTTCCCCTCTGGGTCTCGGCAGTGGGCTGGCTGCTCACGCCACACTCTCCAGCACAGTAGGAAGTGGAACAAAACCTGACAAAAAGCTCCTTAGGGAAGAGACAAACGTGTACCTACCAAAAGTCACTTAGCACCGTTCTGGCTCTGGCTTCAGAGCAACCCAGCAAACGGGCAGCCTCAGAGGGATTATTGTGTTTAATTCCACATGCTCTGTGCGAAACCCCTGTGAACTGAGGTTCAGCAGCAGCACTGGAAAATGGCTCTTCATGCCTCTTTGTAAACTTGAAACCAGATAAACCGCAGACGGCAGTTTTTCCATTCTTCTGAGGAATTCAATTTGCATATGCAGTTGTGTCAGGGCGGTTTGCATAACTTCTGAGGATGAGGTCCTTGTGTAAGCAATCAGAATGTTCTCCACAGAAAAGGGAGAACCATTACCTCTCTAAGTTTAAAATGTTTCTAGAAATTAAACCTGTAATGTCTTTGAACTGATGTCAAAGAGCTTGTTGGTTAAAGAGCATTTTGTGGACTTGTTTATAAATTCCAGTAAATTAAAGTAAGGGATTTTATTCACTGTCATGGGTGAATACAAGTCACTTATGTGTTACCATTGGCTTATATGCCATATGCATTTCCAAGGACATGGTAGCATACAGAGGGCTAAAATAAGATTCTAATGACACGCGTTCAATTTTTGAAACTTCTGCTGTTGATCTACAAATATCCTATCCTACATCATTAACATGAAAAATGTGGCAGATCTAATGCTGGTGAATGAAACAGTTTCTCCAAGAAATGCAAATGGGAAAAAAGATATCTTCAAGGACCATTTCCAGACTGGTTTTAGCAGCAGCTCCTGGCATACTCAGAGAGCAGCGCATTGGCACTGTGCTGTGTGACAGTGGGCTCAGGGTGACAGCACCAGGGTGTCCGTGTGCTCTGGCACAGAGCAGCACACGCTGTGCTCTGCTTGGCTTGTTGAGCTGGAGAGATGGGTTCGGGTTTGGTCAGGGCCAGTGGGATGGGTCAGCGGGATGGGTCAGGGGGATGGGTCAGTGGGATGGTCAGTGGGATGGGTCAGTGGGGTGGGTCAGTGCGATGGTCAGTGGGATGGGTCAGTGGGATGGGTCAGTAGGACAGTCAGCGGGATGGGTCAGTGGGATGGGTCAGTGGGACGGTCAGTGGGATGGTCAGTAGGACAGTCAGTGGGATGGGTCAGTGGGATGGGTCAGTGGGATGGTCAGTAGAACAGTCAGTGGGATGGGTCAGTGGGATGGGTCAGTGGGATGGGTCAGTAGGACAGTCAGCGGGATGGGTCAGCGGGATGGGTCAGCGGGATGGGTCAGGGGGATGGGTCAGTGGGATGGGTCAGTGGGATAGGTCAGTAGGACAGTCAGTGGGATGGGTCAGGGGGATGGGTCAATGGGACGGGTCAGTGGGATAGGTCAGTAGGACAGTCAGCAGGATGGGTCAGTGGGGTGGGTCAGTGCGATGGTCAGTGGGACGGGTGAGTGGGACGGGTGAGTGGGACGGGTGAGTGGGACGGGTGAGTGGGACAGGTGAGTGGGACGGGTCAGCGGGATGGGTCAGCGGGACGGGTCAGTGGGACGGGTCAGTGGGATGGTCAGTAGGACAGTCAGTGGGATGGGTCAGTGGGACGGGTCAGTGGGATGGTCAGTAGGACAGTCAGTGGGATGGGTCAGTGGGACGGGTCAGTGGGACGGGTCAGTGGGACTGGTCAGTGGGATGGGTCAGTGCGATGGCCAGTAGGACAGTCAGTGGGACGGGTCAGTGGGATGGTCAGTGGGACGGGTCAGCGGGATGGGTCAGTGGGATGGGTCAGTGGGATGAGTCAGTGGGACGGGTCAGTGGGATGGTCAGTAGGACAGTCAGTGGGATGGGTCAGTGGGACGGGTCAGTGGGACTGGTCAGTGGGATGGTCAGTAGGACAGTCAGTGGGATGGTCAGTAGGTCAGTGGGATGGGTCAGTGGGACAGGTCAGTGGGACTGGTCAGTGGGATAGGTCAGTAGGACAGTCAGTGGGATGGGTCAGCGGGACGGGTCAGCGGGATGGGTCAGCGGGACGGGTCAGCGGGACGGGTCAGTGGGATGGGTCAGTGGGACGGGTCAGCGGGATGGCTCAGTGGGATGGTCAGCGGGACGGGTCAGTGGGATGGGTCAGTGGGACGGGTCAGCGGGATGGCTCAGTGGGATGGTCAGTGGGACGGGTCAGTGGGACGGGTCAGTGGGATGGTCAGTAGGACAGTCAGTGGGATGGTCAGTAGGTCAGTGGGATGGGTCAGTGGGACGGGTCAGTGGGACTGGTCAGTGGGATAGGTCAGTAGGACGGTCAGCGGGATGGGTCAGCGGGACGGGTCAGCGGGATGGGTCAGTGGGATGGGTCAGTGGGACGGGTCAGTAGGACAGTCAGCGGGATGGGTCAGTGGGATGGGTCAGTGGGACGGGTCAGTAGGACAGTCAGCGGGATGGGTCAGTGGGACGGGTCAGTGGGACGGGTCAGCGGGATGGGTCAGCGGGATGGTCACTAGGACAGTCAGTGGGATTGGTCAAGTTGGTTCTGGTTTCTAATGTTCAAAGCAGAAAATTTTATTTGTGGTTGAAGACAACTTACTGGAATCAAAACAAAAGAAAAAAGGGTTGTGAGCAAGTATGTCACACTGTGGCCCTGATCATCGGGAATTGCATCGAAGGGTGGAAAAGCCACCTTAGAGGGAGGCAGAATCCAGTGAAGTCCTGGTGCTGGGGATTATGCCCCATCTCCTAACTGCAGATAGGTACTGGTAACTTGGGTCTGAAAGAGCTGAATTTGGACTAGTCCTCTTTCCAGTAAAAATTCTCTTACCCCAAAAACATACACTGGAAACAAGGAGGGAAAGGGGTTGTTGGGAGACAGTGGAAACAGCCTGAGAGCAGCGTCTGGGAGTGTTTAATGTGTGACAGGGAAGACTTCAGTTCTTACCAAGAAATGGGATGACTGATGATCGAGGTGGTAGTGCTTAACAAGCCGTGGGATGATTTGGTGAGCTCACTGCTGTGCAAATGAGAATATGCACATGGGAGTTTTGTCCCACTTGTGCCAAGTGCCCATGCCCTGGCTGGCAGCCTCCACGTCAGTCAGTGCACAGGAAAAAGACAGGGGAACAAGCTCCTAGAGCATGAATGAAGCTGCTGGCAAGCAAAGGTGTAGGAGCACAGAGGGAGAACTTTTATCGACTTACTTATTTACTTAGGACTCTTTTTCCTTTTCACTCCCTCCTTCCCCATCCCTTGCCCTTTCTCCATCTGCATGGGCCTCATGTTTGGGGCAGGAGGAGTTCAGGAGCTGGAGCTAGTGAAAATCTGCACTGATTTTAGTAACTATCTGTTTGTGTCACATTTGTGGCACATGGTCATTTTTGATGCAAGCTTGGAGCCAGGGGTTTTTTTCCCCTAATGCCATTTTCCATGTTGCCTGATGTGTTTGAGAGTATTTTGAGCTTTTATTTGTAGTAATACAGAAGTTAAAAGTTTACCTAATAGCTAAAGGTCATCTTGGTATAGCTGCATGGGAACTTCATGTGTTACCCTTCAGAGAGAAGGAAGAAAAACAAACAAAAAAAGCCCAAACCAACCAAACAAAAATATCACAAACCCCAAATCACAACAAAACCCCACCCAGCCACTCAAAGGTTGTTTAATTATTCTAATGGACCTAATGCTGTTTTTTTAACTACAGGGGGTGATTAAGAGTTTTTTTTAACTAGAGGGGGTGAAAAAACGCTGTTGCAGCTCCTCCAAGCTGAGGTCCTGGCCCTTTTCCAGGGGGTGTTTTCCTCAGGTGGGGGCTGTTTGGGCTGTTTGGTGTTGGTTTGAATCCAGGGGCTGTACAAGGGTCGGGGGATGCGGGCCCGGGCTGCTGGCTGTGTGCAGCTGAGTGCTGCAGGGCTCCGGGTGCCTGTCCCCAGCAGGAGCCTCTTCTTCAGGCTTAGAGAAATTGAAAATACTTGAAGTGCTTTGGGACCACACATGCTAAATTGTATTTCACAGCTCGTATTTTGCTGTCTTTTTTAAGCAATTCTATTTGCGCCCCATCAAGGCTGGAGCTCCTCTTCTGCTTTGCTTGGGTTGCGGTCTGACCCTGGTGCCCTTGTCCCTGTGCCCCTCTCGGAGGGGCCTGGCCAGCAGCGTGGGGCTGTGTGTGTCCTGGCTGCTGCCCCAGTTCAGCACCGCCTGGCCCACCCTCCCCATCCCCGTCCCCTGCCCAAACCGGCAAACACCTGCAGCAGTGAGAAGATGTCAGGCTTGTGCATTTCACCAGTTCTGTGCTCATGCTCAGCTGTGCTGGAGCATCTTGCTTACTTACCCACATCCCCCAGAATAACTCCTGGTTGTGGCTTCCTTTATGCAATTTTTGCATATCCCGAATTGAAAATAATGCCCAACTTTGTAAATACACTGTGCTGCTGTGGATGCAAATTCATTATTTATGTAGTCTCATGATGATCTTTAACCTCTGGCAACTGGGAGTTTTCAGCTCTGAAGTATTCATTACTCATTATTATGTACTGTTTGTTCTTCCATAAGAGTAGAAAACTAGTAAAAGGTAATGAAGCAGAGCCAATTTGCTTTTAGTTGGAGGGTACTTATTATATGAGAGGACATAACTAATATTCAGGTATGTTCTAGTGGTTTAACCTGCAAGGAATGCCACAAGGACCTCACTGCTGTTAAGCCAGTGCTGTTTCCCCATCAAAAATGACGTAGTTTTTTTTTTTTAAATACCCACTATGATTTCAAGTTCTCAATGATTTGTATACAAACAAAAAGAAAACTGTGTCCTGCATCTTCAGAGCCTGGAAGTGTTTTCTGTTGCTGCTTCAGCACAATAGAGCTGTTCTCCAGTGTTGTCTCACTGCAGGACTCCCCATTCAGGGCTCCCTGTGACTGATGGTTCCTAAATCTTACTTGAAATAGTTTATTATGTTTTTGTCTTACCAGTTTATATTTTCATGGGCTGTGTAAGAAGAGCTCTTATGGAAGCAAACTCTGAACAGTTAAAATGAGTGACCCGATGCTCAGCAGGTTCCTGCTGCATGTGCTGCCCTGAAACAGTGACAATGGGTGTGTTGGCTTTACAGGATTAAATAGTTACACTGCTTTCTGATCATGGTGCCTTCATAGGGCTGTCCAAGTAGATAAGATCAGGACTTGGAATCCAGAACTGACTGGGAGCAATAAAGAACGTGGAGAATTGGGATGGCCTGATGTTAGGGTCCACAGATGAGCTCTGTTCCAGACTCTGCTTCATGGGCTGTGCTTGGTGAGTATTGCTCTCCAGACAGCCAACAAAATGAACCAGCCAGGTAAACTTAGTGTTGATTGTCATTTGCTGCTGCTGGCTCTGATGGCAGCCTGCTGCCAGTGGTCCCTTGGGCAGCACCTTGGGGAGAGAGGAGCATCTGTACAGGGGCATCTTCTCAGCAACTGTGTCTTAGTTGTTTGTAAGTCTATGATAGGAAATATATATCAGAGGAAAAGCATGTCCCAGTTCAGTATAATTTCTTGCATTTCAGATATGGTTTTAGACATCTGGTCTGTCGCCTGCTTTTTTTTTCCCCCTCCAATTAAACTTAATATTGGGTCCTGCTCTGGCTCATTCTCCATCCCTACCGATGGTGGCATGCTTTAAAGCAAGTTGCTGATATCCCTGTTGGCAGAAACCAGCATTAATAATCTAATGAAGTGCTCAATGATCATCAAACGCCTGAGTGGGAGTATTTACTTTTCCCCTTTATCCAGTAGCGCTGCAGCAGCAGCTCACCTCGGAATGCTCACCAAGCAGGTCAGTGCCAAGATGTTTCAATGACCAGGAAGCTGAGGCACAGAGGAAGTGGCTGTTGGAAGTGACTCAGAAGCCCACGGCAGGACGTTCCCTTCTCTCTGCGGGGGTGACCTGGTGAGGGCTGGCAGTGCTGTCTGTAGCTCAGTGTGTGACCTGGATGTGGCAGCACACCGGGTTCTCCTTGGCTTTGGCGTGCCCGAGCCACTGCCAGGCTGCCCTTGCTGGCTCGGGCTGGAGTCCCACTGCCCGCTGGCAGGGGCTGTGCTGGGCACTGATGGCGAGCAGTGTGCCAGGAGTGTCCCTGAGAGGGAGGGACGTGCTGCCAGCGCTGCTGGACCTGCTGGTGCTGTCCCTGCTGTGCTCTGAGGAGCCGGGGCAGGGTCTGGCGCTGGCACCTGCGCGTGCCCGTGGGCCCTCCCTGCTGCTGTCACCGAGCTGGGCAGCTCTGCTGCTGTCACACGAAGGTGCCACTTCAAAGCAGGGACCTGTGACTGCCTCTGGCTCAATGGAGCCTGCTGCACTTCAGATTTTCCTGACCTTTAATTCATTGTCTTTGAGCTGAGTTGTCTAATGAGGTTGTTTGTGCAGTCAGGAATGAAAGATTTTACATTGTGTCATCACATCAAATGGCAGTTTCTCTCCACTGTTGTTTAAAAGACACATCCACAACTGTTGTGGTGTCCCGTCCCTGGAAGTGTTCACGGCCAGGTTGGGCAGGGCGTGGAGCAGCCTGCTCGAGTGAAAGGTTTCCCTGCCAGTGGGGTGAAATGAGATAAGCTTTAAGGTCCCTTTCAACTCAAACCGTTCTGTGATTCCATGATTCCTAAAGACCTTTTAACAGTAACATTAGTCACCGTTGATTTAAATAACTAAAAGCAGGACTGCAGAAGTTGCCCATGTCTGTGCCTTTTGAGAGTTGCAGGGCTCCAGCAGCAGGACAGTGAGCAGAAAGGGGAGCAGTCCCTTTTTCCCAGCCGTGTGTGCTGAGGTTAGAGCCCTGCAGTGCGAGCGGGGCAGACCCCGAGGGCAGAGCACCCCGAGCCCTGCCCAGGAGCTGGTTTGTGCTGCTGCTGCAGGGGCTGCCAGCAGCCCCCCACCCTTCCTGCCAAGGCTGCATGGGCAGCGTGGCCTCTGTGGCCGGGGCAGCCCAGTGCCACCCATGAGAAATGAGTGAATCCCGTTTCACCCATTTGGAGTTCAACCATGTATGCTTGCACGGGCACGTCGCTGATTGCTTTGGACTGTTCCCTTTTAAAATGGAAGTTGTTCTGGAGCTTGTGTCCATTAATTCACAGTAAGACATGGAATACAAGGTATAGAGACTCAGTATTAACGGAGACATTTTGGATGTGCTGTTTGCAGTTCTGAATAGAGGCAAAGCAGAGAAATTTCCTTAGGACAGAGTAACACTGAATGCGTGTTCAAAACAGCAGCAAATTTATAAACTATATTTGATTTGAGGTATGAGGAAAGACAGACATTCTAGGGTTTTGGTATGGTTATTGCATCCTAGTGCTGACTATGTAGTATCTAAGATATTTGCAGTGTTCAAGACTAACACCTGGAATAGCATGATGGATTTCCATGTCTCCAGTGTTAACAGGTGTGTATGTGCATCTGTTATTTAAGTGCTTTTGTAAATAAGATACTCCATAAATAAAAATATCAAACACAACTGCTTAAGTGCTGCTAAACAGCACTGAGAAGTTTTGTAAAAGTTGAAAAAAATCCTCTCTAGCAAATGAATTGTTTGAACTCTTCTACCTCCCAGACAAGGAAAGGTTTGGCTCATCTTAATCATGTCTAGTCATCTTTGAGGGGAGTTGGAAAAAATTATTTACATTTTAAATATAAATACTAAAATATATTTCAAATATATATACAGCCCAGGAACTAAATCATAGTTTAAAAAAGCAAATATTAGTTAAGAATATTTGAGATCATAGTTGTGTATTATGCATCTTTTATGTGGATAGCAGATGATGCTCCCCTTGCTGCTTGCTGTGCCAATGACCTCTCGGTAGTAGCTGCCAGTCCTCCCTGAGCACCCAGGTCCGTGTCGTTCTTGCTGTGTGCTGAGCTGTGACACAGCCGTGCTGAGCGTTAAAACTCGCTTTTCTCTCTGTTCCAGGTTGTCCATGCACACAAGCCCCATTTCATGGCTTTACACTGTCAAGAATTCGGAGGGAAAAACTATGAAGCATCCATGTCTCATGTGGACAAGTTCGTGAAGTAAGTGGCGGGGGCTATAGCCTGGCCGCCGAGCCGGGGACAAGGGCAGGAGCGGTCAGTCAGCGGTGGAACGTGCCGGGATTATTTATCCCGGTTTAATTTATCCCGGTTTAATTTATCCCGGTTTAATTGGTCGGGCAGGGAGGGAAGGCGGGCAGCGCCGCGAGCCGCGGCCGCGCGCGCCCTCTGCTGGCGGCGGCGGGAGCTGCGCGCTCGGGCTGGGGCCCCGGCTGCACAAATCCCCCAAATTCCCCGAGCGATGTCGGCCCCACAGACCCGCGCCCTTCCCAGTCGTGTCCAAATGGCACTGGGAAGTTCACGATCCACACTGAAGGTGCAGCTGATGAGGGCAGATCTGGAGCGTGTGCACAGGTGTTGGGGACAGCTGTGTCCCTGAAATTCCCCCCAGAGGACGAGGGAGGCCCTGGGTTCCTTTGGGTGATGCTGGGGATGTCACAGCACAGAGCAGTGCTGAGGCAATGCAGTACATCTGTATCTCCCTTTACATGTTCAGTCTTTTCTTTCTCTTTCAGAGAACTGTTATCAAGCGATGCAATGAAAGACTACAACAGAGCTCGAGTTTACCTGGATGAGAACTATAAATCACAGGAACATTTCACAGTAAGTTTCTTTATTTCATGAGTGTAGTTTAACCGAAGGTGAATTTCTTCTGTTTGGGATTTTTGACCCATGTGGGGCTGTGAGCTGTTTCCATCCTGATGATGATTATGTTTTTACTACTAAGAGTGTTTATTCCATGGCATGTGTACCTGCTGATTTCACAGAGGAACGTCCATGTGAAATGAGCAGAATATCAGTGTGCAGTGTCTTTTGTTCAAAAGGGTTGTCTGAGGTCTTTTTTCCTCCTGCACTAACTTTGGTGGCTCAGAATCACCTTCCATTTCAGAGCCTGTCAGTGTCTGGCAGTGTGAGGTGGCGCCAGCACTGAGTGTGATGAGCTGGTGACAAGCTTGGCAAGGGTTCAGGGCTCGTGTAGGGATCTCCAGAGCTGGCTCACAGCCTCCCTGGCCTGAGGCATGGTGGCAGCAGCCAGAGCACAAGTTTGCATTAGCACACGAGTGGTGTTCAGGTACATGTGAAGTGATGTGTGCGGGGCTGCCTTTCCTGCAGAGCAGAAAGGCTTCTGTGCTTGTTGCCAGTGCTGTGCATTGTGCCAACACGTCTGCTGTGTGTCCAAGTGATCACTGCTAGGTTGTACAGGAGAAAACAACCCTTTGGACATCTCCCTTCTTTCAGGGCAGAAGCTTCCTTCTCCCCCAGGATGCTGCTCAGAGGCAGTGGTGGCTCAGAGGAGCCTGCCTGGAGACCTGGTGCTGCCCAGCAGCCAAAGACAGCACCTGGGACCGTTCAGACAATAAAAAAAACAGGTGCCCAGCACACACACAAACCCCAGCTTGGAGGCATATAAGCTCAGGGAATAAGAACCTGGAAAGGTTTTTATTTCTTCATTTTTTTAATAACTCTGGCTAGAAGCTCAGCTGAGATGAAACTGGAGGAGAGGAATCAGCAGGATTTTTTCTCTTGCTCATTGGAGAAGATAAAAACAAGACTATCAGCTTTACTGAGACTTAGAGGGACAATCCATTAGTGGGTCACTAATGTTGAAACCGTACTCTGCAGATATTCAGAAAGTGCTGGTAGGTAAAAGCAGTAGGACAGAGCTGCATGTTTTGGAGTCACTCACAGGTGTGAGCTGCATCCAGATGATCCCACACACTGGTGGAGACCCTGTGGGGCTCCTGCAGCACAGATCTCCTGATGTGGGCAGGGGAGCTGCAAGGGGCTCTACACTTACCTGATCTGCCTTCAGCCAGGTGAGCTCCAGAGCTCCCTTCCAGCCAAGACTTTTCTGTGATACAGGAAAAAGGGATAATTATCTGTGATCTTAATTTGGAAAACAGCATAGAAGACTAATGCAATCCATAACAAAATACAACTTTTTTGTGTTTAAGAATAGTCACATAGTATTGAAATTATTTTATTTAGCATGAGGTACGTGGATTGGATTTGATGGCATTCCTACGGTGGATAAAAAGGCTCTTAGAGAGGTTGAAAGGAATCCCAGGCAGAGCATGTGCTGTTTGTGTCTCCGTTAAGAATCCTGTATTTTGCAATGTCCCCAGTTCAAGAGCTAATGTGGTTTCTCATTTCACATACCAGCATTATTTTCTAGGCACTGTGTTTCTTGCAGTATTCCCCAACCACCTTTGTATTTCTCCTTTTCTTTTCATAAATATTACTTTGCATTTTTTTTCCTAATCCTTCCTTTAGTAAAGCTGGGCGTTCCGGGGGAAAAAAAAGTTCTGTCAACATATTGAGTCAATAAAGGGGGAAAGAAAAAAAAGACAGCTAGTACCAATGTTGTTTTCCATGGAAATTGTGTAACCAAAAACATGTTCTTACTGTTTGGTTAAATTACCCTCTATTGAAGTGGTGACTGTAAAGATAAAAAATGGGTTTACAGAAGTGTTTGATGTGTACTCCATGTGATAGGCTGTTTGTAGCTTTAAGAACTTTTTAGAGCTGAATCTGCTTAGTGTGGAAAAGGCAGAACCCAAAGGAAGAGCAGTTATTCAATGATGTTTTGTGTTACTATCACTGGCAGGAAATGCTGCGTGCTAGAGGAGTTTTATACCTTCATTGTTAGACTGTAGTAGTAGTGGCTTGGAACCGAAGCCCAAAAACCTAGAAAGGAGAGAGGATGCATTTTCACGTTGAGCTCCTTAACCTTCTGACTTGTTAGAGTCTGTTTTTTGGCACTGAATGCTCCCAGTCTGCATTCACAGATCCTGGCACTGGTGTCAGGAATCAAAGATTCACAGAAGTGTTTTTTTCACACTTGATTTGAACTGTCAGATCTCCAGCTCCTCTGCTCAGTATGTGTGTATGTGTGACTGTGTGAGCAGGGGTTTCACATGTGGTGTGTCCATTTAGGGTAAAGTTTTGCTCTTATCTCCAGTGCGGTTTGCCTTGTACGATGTCACGTGTCTCCGTGTTTCTTGTTAGTTCTATTTGATTGCAAAGTTCTGTAACTTCTGTGGGCTTTTTTCCATCCCTTCTAAGGCGCAGACTTGGCAGCAGATGGTAGCTTTGGCCTTATATTATTACCTCTCTGAAATAGAAATGTTTATCATATATTGCTGTATAATGCTATTTGCTTTAGAAAGGGAGAAGCCCAAGTAGCTACAGTTTGGCCAGCCTTTATCCCTGCTGCTCTCACATCCCCCTTTTTACCAGTTTTGGCATCACTTCCTCTGTAAGGCTTTCCTTGGCTTGGCTCCTGCAGAACTAAACCAGACTTTGCTGCCCACAGTTACTCAGCTTGGCTGTGATAGGACTGGCAGCAAGATCTGAGACAACACTGTCAGCAGCCTCTGTCTCCAGCTCACAGCAGCACAGGTGCAAATTCCATATGAGAAATAAGAAACCGGTGTAATAATGAGGTGTCTCTAGAGGAGCCACTTGGTTTTAAAAACTAATAATCCACATTGTATGAAGGATCAAAATGGATCATTTTGCATCACCCCAGACATAAATCTTAATACCAGGATTTGTCATTTATGGTCACATATACCAAATCTGGTGTACGAGCAGCTGGTTTTAGGTCTGGGGAGTGGGGTAGGTGCTGTGATGAGGGAGAGGGCTGTGGTTCAGTGGATTGTGTTTGTTCTGCTAGGAATGATGGTGGAGTGAGACTGTGTGGGATTTTCTCGCACTGAAAACTTATTAAACACATGCCCAGAATAAGCCCCAGAGCAGCGAGTGCAAGGCTGGGGCAGGCGCTGGGGCAGCAGGGCCCTGTCCCAGGGAAGGGGCCAGCCCGCAGGGTCAGGCTGGGAGTGCAGCTTGGGGCAGTGACTCCTGGCCCAAGGCGTTCATTAGGGCCAGGGCTCGGGGGCAGCAGGGGTGTCACAGGGTGCACGGGGATGAAGTGGTTCGAGTCACACTTGGGAGAGGCACAGCTCTCTCAGATTTAAAAATGATAAAATGATCTGAAGATGAATCTCTTGGCAGAGAGCTGCTGCATTAGAGCTGATGCCTGTCAGTGCTGGGAAGGGGGCAGTGCTGGAGCTCAGGGCTTCAGCAGTTATGGATGAGGATGGTGGGTGACAGCCTCTGCAGGGCTGACAATGGCTTCCCAGAAATTTCAGATTAACTAAACTGGCAGCTGTGCTGCTCTTTCAGCTCTGACTGGAAATACCAATAGCAGTCAAGGGTGGATAAACTGGCTCACGTGCTAAATTTCAGAACTCAAATAACTTTGGCAAATCGTTGTGAAACACAGCCTCCTGTAAATCCCCGTTTGAAAGCATGGTGCTTTCTTTTGTTGTATAAAGTGTTAGATAGGGGTAGATCTTGATTGCTGTTGAAGAATGTACAATTAATGAAAAGACTGATGTAAAAACACTGAAATAGGTAAAAATCTGAGAA
Source organism: Diglossa brunneiventris (assembly GCA_019023105.1). Classification (NCBI taxonomy): domain Eukaryota; kingdom Metazoa; phylum Chordata; class Aves; order Passeriformes; family Thraupidae; genus Diglossa; species Diglossa brunneiventris. Next base: position 35,531,472 of record CM032359.1, read on the forward strand.
GCTGAAAGATTCAGTACATTGCATTTTTTATTTGTGACTATACTGAATGGACTTCACTTGTAGCAAAACAGGTCTTTGCAGTTCCATTGATTTTACCAAACATCCCATTATTTACATTCTCTGTTAATTTTATTGTACTTGGTATATTTCATGTAAGGGGTATATTACAAATCTTGTCATTTTTCTATGCAAAGAATTACTCTAAAATAGTTGGGTGTGTTGAACTTTTGCATGTCAATACTTCTTGAATAACCCAAGTTAATGGTAAATAAGGTGTTTTTTTCTGGAATAAGAAAATGTACTGAAGGTAAATATCAGTCAGAAATACATTGATGTTTTCATCAAATCCGTAACTATTTTTATATGAAAACACATCAGTATAATCAGTGACGTTTTTATTATAATGAGATCAAGTCTAGTTTTGTTTTGTGCTGTGTATTTATTGATTTCTGGAGTACTCAGTTAAGGTCTGGCATTGCTTAGCAAATGCTTGGCTTCCTTTTCATTGTTCAGAGAAGGCAGAGGAAACTCCTGTGTATCTTAAAGCCTTCTTGCTGCGTTGAACATGTGGTTTCTGTAGGTGGGGAGAGAATCTTTGCTGGAGTACATCAGGCAAACCAGACCTCCAAGGGTGAGCTGACCACTAGCTCCTGCCTGGAGTGTTCAGGGGGCATTTTGAGAGCTGTGTGGTTGGCACAGCCCTTAGATGATGGGCAGAAGCATCTGCTCAGTGGGGTAATTGCTCTACTTCCCAGTATAGGTTTATTTTTAAAAAATAAACAGAGTCTTCCATTGTCTGTGTGCCTGCCCAGGCCCACAGGTGACCTTGCAATGAACAAATAGAACAAATAGCCACTGGGCTCTACGTGATGTGCTGAAATTCCAGCTTCCTCCTCCTGGTAACAGCGCAGTGCACTGCAATTAGTTCATTGTATAGCAAGGTTTCATTCAAATTAAAAAACTAAACCCATCCTTTCAAAACCAGTGTTTCTGACATTAGAGTGATGTGTTTAAACAACGCTGGAGCCTCGAGCTGCAAGCAGAATTTTATTAATACCAGTGGATTGAAGGGAGAGAGCTTGCTGTACTTGCACAGCTCCCCATGTTTGTGAGATAATGGTTGAAATGAAACATCCCTAAAATAACCTCCTGGGGGGTGGACAAAGTAAGTTATAAATGAAGAATACAGTGGTAACAGGCATTTTCCTGACAAGCTTTCTTTCCCTGCACTTCCATTACTGAGGCAGAGCGGTTTGGGGTGCTGGAGGTGGCAGAGGCAGCAGTCAGCCAACGCCCATGTGGTCTCCTGCCATCGCACCCCTCTCCATGGGCACGGATCCTGGGGCATCTGGGGAGCTGCTTGTCCCTCTGGCTGCCTGGCTGCCCCTGCCATGTGCGCTGGTGCTTGGTGCTGCCCCCATCCGAGCCGTGTCCTGCACCCGTGGGGCAGGACGGGCTCCGTGGTGGCCCCAGGCCACGCAGCACCCAGTGCTCCTCGCCGGGGGTGGCTGGCACCACACTGTGGGAACACTGAGGATAAAGCAAGTCCAGGCATTGCTAGGGTGTGCAGGAAAAGGTTGTGCTTTCTTTTTTTTCCCTCTGGATTGTTTTTGTTCACACCCTCTGTACCAGCATCCAGGGCAGACCTTTGCTCCAGTCACTATCCTTAAGAGCAATAACCTGAGCCAGCATGATGGGGGGCTCCAGTGGGGAGCAGTGGTCCTGAGAATACAGATGGGCAACATGTTATTCAAGTGTGTTATTGTACCTTAAAATTATATCTGCTCGTTACTGAGAGAATAGTAAAGTTAATTTTTTTTAGATTAATGATACTTGAGTAATATTTTTGGTTGAGCTGAGTTCAAATAATTGGCCATTAATTGAAAAAGGAAATTGAAATTAATTTATTTTACACATAAATCCTGTCGTAGTTATTAATGCATCTTAGAAAATATTGTCCTGTTCCCAGAAATGGATGGTGTACACTGATTCTCCTGAGCTTATTAGCTCTGTCAATTTAGAGTTTGGTTAAGTAAAAAAGATGATTTAGGAAGAGAGCTGTAATTGAATTGAATATTGAGGGAATTCACATGGTGATGAGTTCTCAACCCACTTCTTCATTAGCAGTGTTACAGGAATGTTGAGGCTTGGCAGAAAGGCAGGATTTCCCCAGGAGATGGAGCTGGAGCTCCAGGCTGCAGTGCCCAGCTGCAGGTGCTGGACACCCTGCAGGAGCCCCCGGAGCCCCGCACTGCAGCTGGGGACATGCTGGGGACACACGGCCACCGGGCTGGGAGGGCACGCTGGGGACACGCTGGGGACACAGCCACCGGGCTGGGAGGGCATGCTGGGGACACGCTGGGGACACACGGCCACCGGGCTGGGAGGGCACGCTGGGGACACGCTGGGGACACACGGCCACCGGGCTGGGAGGGCACGCTGGGGACACGCTGGGGACACACGGCCACCGGGCTGGGAGGGCATGCTGGGGACACACAGCCACCGGGCTGGGAGGGCACGCTGGGGACACGCTGGGGACACACGGCCACCGGGCTGGGAGGGCACGCTGGGGACACGCGGCCACCGGGCTGGGAGGGCACGCTGGGGACACACACAGAGGGTGTCTTTCAGGGGCAGCGCTCTGGCCCTGAGGAGGCTGCAGAAGGGGCTCTGCTGCTGCTGGAATGTCGATCACAGTCCCAGCTTTGTCACTGTAGCCCACTGCTGAACAGGAGACTTTAGACTGTGTTTTCTTGCTTCTCGATTACTGGAGTCTTGAAGTGAATTTTCTTTTACTACTCACATGAGCCTGTTCCCATCTTATCCTTTCTTCCTTCCTCTCCTTTCCATAGAAAGATAATTTTTATACCAGTGTTTATTTTTATACTGGTATCTGTAAAAATTATGCCAACCCAGAGAAGTAGGAATTTGTCTGAGTGGGTGGCAGCAGCACTGCTTGGCAAGATGTGATGATCTCTGGAGGGAGGGTTGGAGACTGGGCTATTCTGTAAGTGCAGGTGATGCCACAGGAGCCACAAGTGTCATTCAGACTCTCTTCTCAAATTAACTCCTATGAGGTTCATCCACAGAACAATCTTCTGGGATGGAGAAAAGTCCAGACTTCTTTCTAAGAGGCACATATGAGAAACCTGCATGTACTCTGTCATCATCAGTCTCCCACATCACTCCTGAGCAAATGCTCCCCTCTGTCTCACTGTTGCTTTGTTTTCCTTAAGTGATAGGTTAGTATAAATATTTTTAAACAAATCTTACTCTGCCAGTCCTTTGGGATTTTTTTGTTGGTATTTAAGCACGTGGAAGCGCATGTAAGGCTAGTGGCAGTGAGAGGGTGCCCAGGTGCAGGCTGCCTTGGGCAAGAGCTGGCAGCAGAGCACTGGTTCTGTGTGAATGCTGGCTACTTGGATACTTGTGTGATCTTTACTTTTTCCTAGCTCCACTTACTAGGCAGAATAAAAGGAATAAAACCATTTGAAAAACATGTTAGTATTCCTTATAAAGGGCCTAAAATGCCAGAAGCAAATCTCCAGCCATGTGCTTGCATGCGCAGAAGTGCTTCTAGCGAGGTGTGTGTGGTAGAAAAATGGAAATGGAAAAATGAGAATTTTAACCGTCTGTACGGAAAATGCAAAGCAAGATGGAGCCTCGTGGTGGCAGTGCCTGCCAGGGATCAGGGCTGGTACTGCACTTGGTGGAGACTGGTTCTGCACATGTTCCAGCAGTTCTTACCTCGCTGTGTCCATCCTCATCGTGTTCATAGTTTTCATTGTAACTCAGAATCCTTTCCTTTTACAGCCTCCTGCTTTTTCGGGAGTTTTAGTGAAATACATGGTTGGGAGCTTCTTGAAATGTGCGTCACAAAGTTTGACCTCTTCATTAGCTTCTATCTTGTAATTTAACACAAATGAGTTCATGAAGAAAGCTGGTGAATGTCAAAGCTAATCCTACAGCTTCTAACAAAATCCTAGAAGAATGGTTGTAGAAGTATTGTCATTCTGTGACGTGGACATTTACTTAAAACCACCTGAAATGAAACTTCCCACTTAATTTCTTAGGGAACTAAGTTGTCTGTCAGGTAATATCTTCCAATCTCTTCTGGGTGGGAAATGGAATTTGAAAGGTGTTGCCACAAGCAAGAACCTTCCTCTGGTTTTAAGTTGTCTTTTTTCCCGTGCATTTTTGAAATATATCTCTTAACCCATCAACAGAGTTCTTGTTGGGAGGGCATGGCTCATCTTCCACCTGTTTTCTGACACTTTTATATAATTGTGAGAGGAGGAATAATTACAAAACAGTGAGGGATTTCACAAATCAGTAGCCCGGTAATACAGCCATGTGTGCATCTCTGTTGCTTACAGATGTGCTGGTGCTGAGGAAATTGGTGATAAAGCGGCTTCTTTATCTACAAAACTGTTTTACGGTTTTGTATCAGTTATGGAATTCCTATATATAATTAAATTTTCTATGGCTGTGGATTTTATATTCATCCTGCAGTTGTGTAACAGACTACATGGTTAGGGGAGAGAATTATTTGTAAAGAATAATTACAACCTGTTTTTGTAGGAGTACATCTATCTAAAAAACAGCTGCAATACTTGAAATTAAATTGTAAACTGTAGTCTCTGTACACAAGAAGAAATCAACTATTTTAAACTTTTAAAGGTTAAAAAAAGAGACTTTTCTAATTGCTGCTGCAGAGGTGAGGCTAAAGCAAAGCCTAGCTCTCCTTTCCGGCAGAGCCTGATGTGGCTGGCGGTCCTTGGCCGGCGCTCGCCGCACACGGGCAGCCCTGAGCCTGGTGTCCCCGCCGCCGTGTCCCCGCAGCGGGTCTGGGGGAGCTGTGCGGGACTGGGCTGGGAGCGCCCGGCCGAGGAGGAGCAGCTGCCGGAGAGCGGCTGAGGGCAGCGAGGCAGCCGCGGCCGCTGTCCCCGCTCCGGCGGGCCCTGTCCCCGCTCCGGCGGCCGCTGTCCCCGCTCCGGCGGCCGCTGTCCCCGCTCCGGCGGGCCCTGTCCCCGCTCCGGCGGGCCTGTCCCCGCTCCGGCGGGCCCTGTCCCTCTCCGGCGGGCCCTGTCCCCGCTCCGGCGGGCCCCGTCCCCGCTCCGGAGGGCCCCGTCCCCGCTCCGGCGGGCCCTGTCCCCCCTCCGGCGGGCCCTGTCCCCGCTCCGGCGGGCCCTGTCCCCGCTCCGGAGGGCCCTGTCCCCGCTCCGGCGGGCCTGTCCCCGCTCCGGCGGGCCTGTCCCCGCTCCGGCGGCCGCTGTCCCCGCTCCGCCGGGCCCCGTCCCCGGCCAGCCCTGCCCGCGGCTGCTGGAAGGGAGCCCACGGGCCGGCAGGGTGCCGCGGGCAGGACGGTACCGGGGGTGTTTCGGGACAGACAGTGTTTGTGGTTTTGTTCTGCTTGTTTTGTTTGCTGTGTGTTGCGGAGCAACAGAAAGCGCTGAGTGCCGGGGCCGTTCCTCGCCCCGGGCCGCCGGCAGTGGGTCACCTGTGGCGCTGCCGCGGGCTGCCGTGGCCACCTGCTCTCGTTTCAGTGCACGAGCAGCTGGCATTTTTGTTTGCTTCTGCCTTGCTGCATATTTAATTACTGCATGTTCTTAAAGTAATTTGACCAAAGATTTATGGAAGGAGTTATTGGTTGGCTCAAACGGTAAATCTTCTCAATCATCTGCCATTTGTTTGACAACTCTGCTTTTGACAGTCCAGTGATATTGCTTACATATTTCCAAGGCTTTGGCTTGAAGTCCGTGGCAGCTTAAGACTTGTTGCCTGCTGTTTGCATGAAAGTTCTCCATTTTTACTTAGTTTTTCCCCTTTTGTTATAGTACATAGTACTTGAAGAACATAGAACTTAATGAAGTACATGTCTCTTGAAGAATAATTCAGTTTGATAAATTTGTTCTATTCAAACAGTAAAGAATATTGAGCCAAAGCATGACAAGTAGAGATTCTCACTTACTGTGAATGGAATAAAAGTTTTGTTTTCTCGCCTGTTATTTTAATACAGTTTCTTTGCAGTCCAAGAACACAGCAAATCTTCTGGAGGTAAAAGGAAGGAAATTTCCGCGGCAGGGGAGCTGGGAGCAGGCTTTGCAGGGTTAAAGGCCGTCTTGGTACAGGCCCAAGGCTCACGGCTTTGTGGCATCCATCCCCTCCCCAGTGCAGGGGCTGACACTGCTGTGCCCTGTGTGTCTCTGCCTGTCCGCAGGACCCTGCTGTGTGGCGCTGGGTGCAGTGGAGCAGCACCAGCCCGGAGAGGCTGGAGCTGCCCCGCTGTGTGCGGGCCGGGCCGGGGCTCAGTGCGGGCCCGGGGCTCAGTGCGGGCCCGGTGCTCAGTGCGGGCCCGGTGCTCAGTGCGAGCCGGGCTCAGTGCGGGCCCGGTGCTCAGTGCGGGCCCGGTGCTCAGTGCGAGCCGGGCTCAGTGCGGGCCCGGTGCTCAGTGCGGGCCCGGTGCTCAGTGCGGGCCCGGTGCTCAGTGCGAGCCGGGCTCAGTGCGGGCCCGGTGCTCAGTGACGGCCCGGTGCTCAGTGCGGGCCCGGTGCTCAGTGCGAGCCGGGCTCAGTGCGGGCCCGGTGCTCAGTGCGAGCCGGGCTCCCCAGCGGGCGCTGTGGGCACAGGAGCTGTGATTCCCCACCCGCGTGTTCACTGTGAACATCTCTTGGCCCGACTAGGCTGGGCCAGGGGCAAGGGAGCTTCCCAGGAGCGGAAAGGAGAGCAGAGGGTTGCTTGGTGTCCGTGGTCAGCAGCTCATCCCTGAGCAGTCTCTTCCCCCAGCGCTGCCCTGCCGGCAGCGAGTGTTTCGGCTCTGCTGCGTTCGGCACACTGGGGAGCACGTGTTGGACACTGAAGTGTTGTGGAGTGTATCAACTCGAACCTGACCCTTCCCTTCTAGCGCACAGGGATCCTCCCCGCCTTCCACTCGGGCTGCGGGGCAGTGGTCAGCAGCCCTGCCCTTGTCCCCAGCCCCTCGCTGCCCACTGCTCCCCACTGACCAGGCTACTGACGAGGGCTGCGGCTTCGGGGGCATTTTCACTAAAGGCTTGGTAAGTGCTCAGGAGAATGTGGTGTATTTTATAGAATAGAAGGAATGGTAATGGAAAACAGTGTTATCTGCTCAAGTAATTGAGGATCTGATGCAAATAATACAGGAAATACTTAAAATTTTCGAAGCGCCACATGGGGGTCCTCTTTAGAAATTTGGGCACCTAGTTCCCAAGTTTTGTCTTTTTACAGAAAAAGAAGGCTAAGGTATGGAGCAGTCAGAAATCCTGTTTGCATTTGTGTGTGGTAAGGTGAAGGGCAGGGCCAGTTAGTACAGAGCCTTCATGTTATTAGCAGCTCTTTTCAGGTAATGTATCTGTGGAATTTGGTTTGTGTGACAAAATGTTTGATGTGGAACAGCTCTGACTTTTAAGAAAAGATGTGAGATTGGAAAATATGAAAATAATTGCTTGAGAAATTATGAAATGCTGCTTAAGGCACTTGCTAATGTGTTTGTCTGAGGCACTAAATTAATACTTAAATAAGATCAGTGTGATTGTAGAAGAATCAGATGTATGGTGTTTACTGACAGAAATTAATGGGTTTATTAGTGTTTGAAATAATGTTATAATGCAGCATTTGTAGCCAAAGAGAGAGCAATCCATGAGACTGCGCCCTGACTATGGACATCCTATGGCAGTCGGGTTTCACTGCCCTGCTCACCTGCCATACCGTGCAGAAAGGCTGGGAATGCAGCTGTTGTTTCAGAATGAAGTAAAAACTAACGGGAGCAAAAGATGGAGATGTGTTATGTCACCTGATGATATCTCAGGGTATGGCTGTTGCTGTGAAGGACACTGAACATCCAAGGGAAAGGTGGCACGGTTCTGCACAGCTCTGGGGTGGTGCTGAGCTGAGGTGAAGCCTGCAGGCTGTGCTGGTAGAGGCCACTGGGTTTCAGCAGTGGAGCCATTCCCAGGGACAGAAGCTGGTGACAAAGGCCTAGCAGACAGCGTCGTGCCTTCAGGAGCAAGAGTGCTCAGAGGTTTGGACGTGAGTGTTGAATACCTCAGGCACACTCTCACTGCTCCGTTACGTTTAGCAATGTTTGCAGCATACAGACCCAAACCAGAACCCTCTGACACTGAGGAAGTGTTTCCACTTCGTTTTAGAGGGCTTTCCAAGTATCTATTGATCAGTGTTCCCTAACAGCACAGAAATAATGTATCTAATTTAACTGGCCACATGGAAGAGTATAGAAAAAACATTAGTTATCCCTTGAAAGGCTTGGAATGTCGATAGGAGGACATAACATTAATGACTTTCCTATACACAAGCTTCAAAAATGGCTAAATGAGGAAGAAATTACAAATTTATTTTCCTATAATTTCAGCAGTTGTCTTGTTTTACTGCACCAGTAAAGCATTAAGCAATGAAATGTCAAACAAGGAGTATTTTCCTGATAATTTCTCTGACATGCAAAGTGTGTGAAACAAAAGAGGAAAAGGTAGAAATGTGGGGTTTAGTAATTTTGACAAATTTTGTGATTTTTGCTCATGAATTCTGGCTGACACACTGCTGCCTCTGTCCAAACAGTTTCAAATATTGCTTTTTACTGAGTGGCTCACTGTACAGGAGTAGCTTTGTGTCTCAGTTCTGGCCTTTACACTGAACACAGATTGCCATATTGGCAGTAATTTATTAACATAAATAAATGTAGCAAAACAAAAGCAACTGATCATACTTTTTTTTTTAATGAAAAGGATAAATACCAGGTCTTCAGAGGTGGAGTTGTAGTTGGGAAGGGTTGTTATCTGTTCCCTTCTTTTAGTTGTGCATACCAAAAGTGTAAAGGAGTTTGGGATTGGTTCCATTCTATTCCATCTTTTCCAGGCAAAAATTGTTGTTGTTGGAGAAAAACATAAAATCCGATTTCTGAATGAAGTAAAGTCACTGTGAGCATTGGTTCTGGGAGTGATGGGCATTACTCCTGGGTTACCCACAAAGCCTCCCCAGCTGGTGTGTCCTGTGCAGGGGTCCCTCCTTGGCAGGGGCGATGGAGCCAAGTGCCCTTGGCTGGTGGGGAGGGCAGGTTTGCCCGTGGGGTTTGGCTGTGCTTGTGCCACCGGTGGGCTCGGCGTCCTTCCAGTCGGGCTGTTCAGGTTGTGCATCTTTCGTCTCTTAGGTTTAGTGGAGAAGCACTCATCCTAACATTTGGAAAAGGCTCCCATCTCTCACAAGGAGACATGTTTTTCTTTGCTGAAAGTTGTTGCTGTACCAGGGTTTTGAGACATCCGTGTTATTTTTCCTCAAACTAGAAGGTTTCTCTTACACCTGCTTTGTAATAAGCATAGGAAAAATTGTGCTATAAACAGGAATTGGCATCTGAAAAGTGGATTCCATTTCTTCTAAATAACAAGGTCAGTAAAGGAGCAGAGTTTTATTTGGAGCAGGAAGGGGAATCACCCTGTCCAAGTGGGAACACCAAATAATATAAATACCATGGAAGGTGGAAATCTATCTCGTGCAGTGTTAGGGCTGATCTTTAATGTCTGTGGAAGTCAGCAGATGTGCCAGGGATGAGACAGTCCATGTCCCTGGAAGCAGGCTGGGACAGCACGTGCCTGTAGGTACAGCTCATGGTCATGGAAATTGTGGGAAATAGGGCTGCCCAGAAACTGGGCCAGAATTCCTGTGGCCCTCATAGTAAAATTCATAGTTGATGGTTTGACCACTTACAGTAGAGCAGTTTGGGGGGTTTGGACCATGGAGTAAGGAATCATGTAAGGAAGGGAAGTCTGCATGGAGGGTAATGTGTGAGAATGTTGGGAACAAAGTCCTAATGTTCATTAAATGCATGTACACTGGGGTGGTAGAAGAAGACAAAGTAAATAATAACTTTAATCTAAAAAACCCAATGAAACCAAAACACACACACACAAATACCAAAAACTCACAACAAAACACAAATCCTCTAACTCGTTTTGCAAGAATTTTTGTCTCTCTCAGCTAATTACAGTAATGGCTTACTAAACCTAGGCTCAGAAGGCTGCAGTCTTATATGCCTTGCATTCCTGAAAAGGTCTCCAAAAAAGATGGAGTATTTCTGTACTGACTCATTTTTTTGTGAAACAAAGAGAGTGCAAAGCTCTGCATTGGGACGCTTAGGCTGAACCAGAGCTTACCTGCTGCACACACTCTGGACCTTCACTCGTTGGGTGTGTCCTCTCTCCAGATTCACCCTCTAGGCAGGAGCAAGGACTTCTTCCTGGTGGTACCTCCACTTAGCTTTTGGGCAGCAGTGGGAGAACACTTGCCTGTGGGCCAGAGGCGCCACAGGTAAATGGGGAAGGAAGGGATGAAAATATAATCTGGAAGCTGCTGTTTTCTGTGGATGTGCAAAACAGCTTCTTTGCTATAAATTTGTATTGACTGGTAATTTCTCCATGTAGACAAGGGTTAATCTTCTGTACATGGAAATGATGTTTTGATGGACAAAAAAAAAGTATATCCAGTGGTCCTGAAAGAGTGAGAAAAATCTGAGCTAAAAAAATTAGAACACTTGGAAAATACAGACTTAAAAAACTTAGATGAACCAATCCTAAACTAGGCTGTGAAACGGGACAGTTACTTGGCAGTCGTTTCTTAGGATTTCCAGTGCACCACAGCTCTGCTTCGTTTTTGTGCCTTTAACTATAAGCCAACAAAATACCACTTGCATAGTGTTTGTAAGTCCTCTCCAGAGATGCAGCGGATATTAACAGGCCAGTAAAATGCTGTGTGTCTATACTGGCTGAGCGGGAGGGATGTGTTCCCTAGCAAGGATGGTAGAGTGGTCAAGCCTGGGGAGCATTATCCAAGGTATGTGTCTGTATCAAAGCATGTCCAGTGATGGATATTTTTCCAGGGGCCTTGGACATATCCTCCATTCTCAGCCTTTCTCCCAGGTGAGAGAAACCAACTCATAGACTTGTTCCCTGCGAGGCTTCCAAATAGCCCCTGGGAACACCAGGATCCTAGGGCTAGTGTCAGCCAGGTTTTAGTGTTTGTTTTCTGATCTCCTGCTACTAACATAAGAGTAAAAAATGTCATTTGTCAGCTTGGATCGCCTTGGTGTCTGACTGACAGAGATCAGCAAACTGGTTGGATGCTTTGCAGTGAAATTCAAGGACTGTTCCTTCTAAACAGTGTCATAAAAACACAGGTGACCGTCCACATGTTTGGCTTATTTGTCAGTCACTGCAGTTCTTCACTTCTTGAATCTAGAAGGACTTACTGACTGGAATTTAGAAGTGGGTATCAGACCGTCTCCCTACAGAGGAGGCATATCAGGGACAGTGTGCTTGGGTGCTGTGCATGTCCCTGTGAGTCCGAGGAAGTCTCCTTACCCTGACTTTGCAGTGCTGCTGTCAGTAAGCCAGAAGCTGCTGGCTTTCAGTTAATGTCATTACATAAAGCTGCTCCTTTCATATGACCTTTACCTCGGATACATAATTTGGAGAAATAGTCCTGCATTTACTTTTCAGTTAGTATTCTGGAACACACCCCAGGAGGATGACTGTCATTTATCACTCTTCCAAGCACAGGACTTCATGAAGGCAATTTTTTAAAGAGTGTGAGTTATTAATTATGCTGAGAAAAGAATGTGTTCCTTGGAGCAGCCCATCTTGCAGAGACACATTTCTTCCTTGTCTCTGCTGCTTGTTTTCTAAGACACACTAAGAAGAAAGTGTGATATTTCCTCATAAATGCTTCTTACTGGTAGATGCTTTTCCCATTTTGGTATCCGCCTGGTTTCAAATGAGCTGTGCTTATAAGGAACTGATTACTGCACTAAATAACAAGTAACAGCTATGTTATTGTATCACCAATGACTTCTCAGGGCTGGAAATCACCATTTTGTTACAAAATCACTTGGGGTGTCCAATTAGTGCTTGGGTTTGAGTTGTGGTTCTGTGATCATGGAGAGTACTTTGTCCACACAGCTTAGTCAGCCTGCAGCAGTTACCTGTGCAGTGCATGCATGCCCAGGTAAGCTTGAGTCTTCCAAGCTCTGCCAGCCACAAGTCCCACAGGCCTGTTCTCATGCCGCACACATCCCATCCCTGACCTCCATGTCACTGACCTGTGTACAGTAAAACCTGCAGTTAGTGCTCTTCTCAGTATTTAGAAACACTCGTCCTTTTTTCTGAAGCGCTGTGTTGGTGTTTGTGCAGCATCTTAGTCTCCTAGCCTGGAAGGGTGATGCTGTTGTGGAAGGGAGGTTTGGAGCCCTGAGTCTGTGTGTAAAAGGTGCCTCTGCAGCCGCTGTGTCCAGTGGAGGGCAGGCAGACCCAGGCCGGGGCGCTCAGGGTGGCTGTGGCTCCTGGAGCAGGGCAGGAGATGTGGGCAGCGCCTGCTGGCTCTGTGGCTCTCTGCAGCCCTTCAGTGCCGATCAATGGAGCCACCAGAGCCCACGAGCAGCCCCTCGTGCCACAGGGATCCTCCCTCCTGCTTCCCCTGTGCACTCCACTTCTTCCAGCCACCAGAACAATATTTTGAAATTTATGGAAAATTAATTATCGATTACAGATGTGCCCTGGTTCAAGGAAGGTAAAAACGAATGGATGCATTTACGATGGGGGACGTAATCCGCTTTGTGAAACTGATTGTCTTCAGCTCTGCTCCTGCCCTCCCTTTCTTTCCCTTCTCTCTCATCCTGCCCCCTCCCCCTTCCCGTACACCGGGTAAAAGACAGGCCTGATAAAGTGGGAGAAGCAAGATTGGTTTTCTAAGGGCACCGGGCCCTTCATGACCAGGTAAATCATGGGCTGTCTGGAGCTGGGGCTGGGTGATGACCTGCTCCCCGTGCCGCGGCACTGCACCCCCCTGCGGGACGTGATGATGTGCACCCGTGCGGCTGTGGGGGGCTGCAGTGAAGGTGAAACTGTCATATCGATCTTTTTAGCACTAAAATATGAGCCACTTTACTCCACTCCCCGATGCTGTGATGTGAAAAATAATAACTCGGATCCAAATTAAAAATATTGATCTCTGGAAGGTGTTGAAAGTAAATAAACACCTTCCGAAGTTTTCGGGTCAGCCAAGAAATGGTATTCAGCAATAAATGTGTCGGCATGTCAGAATCCAGGGTTCTTGATCTGTTTTTCCTTTCAAATTGATTTTTCATTACTTACTTCCTAAAAGTGTTGGAATTTGGTTCTCTACCGTTACATCTCAGTGTTTGGGCAAATTATTTCTTTGGGGCTTATGAGGTGCTCCTAATCCACTCGGTCATTGATTGATTGATTTTTGACTCAATAAACTTGCATTACCCTTGCTTTATTTAAGGCTTCCATCATAATTTTTTGTACATTTAGGCTTGACTTTTTTATTTCCTTCTAACAGATGAGCTGACATTGGTCTATCAAACATGTGGGAAAACAATTGCCACAAGGTTAATTTTATTGCTAGTTCCATGCATTTTAAGTAGGTGCCAGGTATTTTCCACTCCAGGCTGATAAATTGCAGTTGAACCACTAAAGCATAAGAATGAACAGAAGCACTGTAGCAACAACAATAGAAATCCCATCGAAATGCATCACAGAGCATAAGCATTAAATGGATTATTTTTGCTTCATTGGTTTAACTTCATTTTACATCCAACTAGCAATAGGTATGCAGCAGTATAATGAGCTCTTTAAGTGGGACTTGCTCGGGCCCTGGCACTGCAGCATTGTGTACTCTGGGGGTGGAGGTATTTAGGTCTTCCTGGTTAGTGGAAAGGATAAAATACAGTCACCTGCATTTTCAAAAAGTCATTTTCTCTTAAAAAGCAGCCAGTTGAGTTTTAGATATCAGAATGTTCTTCTGAACAGGTTTATTGATGTTGCTGTTCTCTGGCAGCTGTTGCAGCAACAGCAGAGTACCGGCTCAGTGCTGAAACGTAGCAGGAAAGGAGAGCTGCAATGGGCATGGGAGGGGTCTCTTGCATGAACAGAGAGGAGTTTGGTCAGTGTTTGAAAACACCCTTAAACTGTTGGGTCTGTCCTGCGGAGCCTTCACTGCACCCCAGCTGTCCCCGAGTCACTGTTCACACCTTCATGTGTTTCCATAGGCACGAGTTCCCATTTTGCAGCGCTCCTTTCCTGGACCCACATCCCGGATCACGTGTTTATTCTGTTTAATTGAAGGCAACATCATCAATTAAGAGGAATAAAACTGGGTCTCTGTAAATTACTTGTTGGAACTAATGGCAGTTTTGGTCATTGTCCACTTCCCTCCATAACTGCATTTCTTCAGCCAGGTTATTCATCAGACATTGTTAGTGTGCAGGAGTTTGATTAAAATTCCTGGGATTCATCCTCTTTGGTTTTTTTTAAACCTGTATCTGTTGTTCTGGCATTCCTGTGACATGGCACATAAGCATGCTCCCAGGGCTGTAAGGCTTACACATAGGAATCTGTAGGTACCACCAGCTCACAGATGGGGTTCCCCATGTCCTGGGAAATCTGTCAGTATGTTTCATGTCCTTTCAGATCACTTGTGGTGAGGGCAAAGGGAAAAAAAAGAAATTTGATTTTTTACTAATGTGAGTGTTGTAAATGCAGTTTGTAAACCTGATACTCTTTTCTTTGTGCTAAATAGCAAAGATCCTATGTTCATTTTCAGGGACATTTTTTGACTGCAGGTTAATGGATATTCTTCGAGTTTCTTCATAAAAGATCCAGTTCAGTAATCAAAAAAAATGGGAAGGAAATAAGTCTTTAAGACTGTAGGCCAAGCTACCAGTAAAAGAGCAAAAAACCACAGGTTTACATGCAGCGACATAAAGATGGAAAGAAAGAAAGAATTCCTAAGAGTCTTTAAATGTTGTCTCCCTCCTTCATAGCTTTGCAGTCATTGTCCTGTGGGCATCTTTGAAAACTGGGTCTAACACAGCAGCACTAAAACTTTTCTCCTTTCCTATTTAGGAGTATTTCCATGTGGAAAAGCAATATTAGATTCTGTTTTACTTTGGAAATTAAAGAGAATACAGACCCACTATCTATTTGGGTATTTTTCTCTATTTTCAAAAATGTTTCTATTTCATTGGCAAAAAGGAGAACTTTGAACATCGTCGTTGTTCTGACACCTGGAAATACCAGTGCCAGGGTTAAGAGATCACATGGCAGGAGCATCCCCAGCTACTGCAGCACTGTGGCATTACCCTGGTCATGCCACATTGTCCTTAGCAACCTTCCCTTGGCTGTGGTATAAAAAAAAAAGAAGTTAGTAGCTGTTTAGGTCTTGCTGGTTGTGTTTAGTTTGTTGGTTTATGATAAGAGCAGTGTTATGCCCAGATTGTCTTTTAATTCAGTCACTTGTCATTGGACTTTCCTAAAGAGTACGAAAAATTTGTAACTGACAGGTTGGCAAAGGTTTGACCAAGTGTACTATGGTTGGACCATATATCAGGGAAAAGGACAAATATGATTGAGTGCTGTGTCATGGCACCACGTGTGGGAAACAAATATTCCACATGAAATCTGTAGGTGCAAACTGAAAATTTGTTAAGCTCTTGAAGAGCTTAAAGGCTTGTTAGCATTTCCTGACAGAAGTCCACTGAAGCAGAGAACAGAAAGAGCCAGAGTCACGATAGCTGATTCGGAATTCAGATCTTCAGTTCTGTTCAAGATTCTGCTCCATACGGGCACTCATGTCTTGTGCTGGAACTGGGACCAGGATGGCACCTGTGAGCCTCTTCACTCCATGGTTTGAGACCCCCTACGACTGAACAACTGTCACCTGTGTTCAGGGAATTCATCAAGTTCCTTTTTGTCAAACTGTTGGAAAGTCTTAGTAATTTCTTATAAAATGCTGCTGTCCTTTGTGTGTTTGGATGGGTTCTGCTGAAGTGGCTGAACTCACAGTATTTGGATCTAACATGGCCATCTGCTGCCTCACCAAAAAGGGTTTATTTGGGTTTACTTTGTCCAAGATGGGTACCTGATGTGAACAGCTTCTTGTGGAGCTGCCAGCATATGACAAAGACCCTCCATCAGCCAGGTGAAGCCCCTCATTACTGCAGGTACTAAATGAACCAAATATGCATAAGAGGAATGAAGATCAAGTTAGATTCGTAATCTGTTAAAGCACTTGATTTTCCTTATCTTCTCACAGGTTAATAAAGGCCTAGTAGAAAAAAATCAGCTCATACTAGATACAGTATTAAAAGAATAGAGTTGTTTTCAAATAGAACAGTAATGAGGATAAATAAATCTGATGGACTCCCAGTAATGTTTGGTTTGTTTCTACTGACTGTGTTATTTCTTTAAAAGCCTGCCAGTGCAATTTGAAAAGGAAAGTGAGGTTGAACACTTGTTCTATCTTCAACATCAAAGGTTTGTTCAATAATTCTGAATGAATATGTCACTTGGGGAAAATTTTACCAATGCTTCCTCCATTCTTCAGGCACTGAGATCAGTGATGATTATTAAGCTTTGCAAAGCCAACATGGGTCAACATGTGCATGAGAAATGGAGCTATTATTGTACATAGGGAAACAATTAATGTGTTGCTCCATACGGTGGGATGTCCATTAACACGCCCTACCAGTAATGCAACCAGAAAAGCTGCAGTAGCATGTGCCCAGGTTTTAGGTGAGGTACAAAGGGAAATATTCCAATAGTCTATTCAGGCACTAATTTGAAACTTGTATTTTTCTTTTTTTCTTTCTTTCCTTCCAGCCAGCAGGCAATGAACTCTGCTCTGAACAGTGGGGTTAGGCAACTGTCCTCATCTGTACCCTTGGTAAACCATGCTCCCTGCTTTGCCTTGTGGGAGCAAGCTGGATGCTTGAGGAGGAGTGTCTTGTTCAGTTAGCACATTACTCCTTTTTAATATATATTCTATGAATTCAGCTAGCTAGTTGTGGAATCCTTATGTGGACTCATGTCTGGATTAGTTTTTCATATGGCATAACAGGGGAAGTATTTCAAGCTGTCAGTGCAGATACTGCATAATATTGTTAGGGGTGATAATTTCACTGTGGTATGAAAACAGTGTTACTTCATATTTCCTAATTTAATTTGTAAAACCCTGCAAAAGATGAGTGTTTAATTTCCTCTTTTAAGTTTCCTGAAGAAGAGTAACCCCTGCCCAACACATGCATGCTTCCATACGCTATGGCAGCAGCCAGGTCTTTAGGCCGGTCACTGATGTGAGAAGAGAGAGGGTAAAGCAGAGTTTGAAGGAACTGGGGAATCCCAGAATAACAATGGCCTCACTCATTTGGTGTGCTTTCTGGTCATTTTTTTTTAAGATAGCAGTTTGGTTCTGTTTTGGTGCAGAAGCTTTAGCATTTGAAGGTTTCATTATCAGAGCAAAATGTAATTAACTCATATTAGTAGCATTCCTGTAGCCTCCCAGTTTTGAATCTGCAGCTCTTCCTGCAGGAGACAGATCTTTCTCATTACATCAAGCAGCCCTCGGGGCTTAGGTTTGAGCTGTGCCACGGCAGCAGCTGCTGTGTGTAAGGAGTGAGCAAGGGAACGCCAAGCCTAGTGCAGCTCGACTTCATTTTCATTTCAGAACTCTGTGCTAGAGTTAATGAATTTAATTTAAAAACTAAAGCTTGTTTTTAAAGCCCAGTTATTTCTTTCCATTTTCTTCATCACTATGAAAAATTTTTAATAGCCTTTGGTTACTCTTTCAGGGTTCTTTGTTAGTTCATCTAAGAAAATCTGCGGGTTGATAGATTTTCTGATTAAATACTTGAGACACAGTAGATGTTTTAATTGTCCTGAGATCCATTTTTCTTGAGAGTCTGTGGCAATGTGCAGTCTGCTTTTTAGAAACACTGATTGATGAATTCTGCTGTAATTTAAAGTAAAAGTTAATAAGACAGGCCTACATGGATCTGATGCAAGTTATTAGACCTGTAAGGCACTTTAATATATGCCATTTATTATTCAAAGAAGTGAAAGCCAAAAATGTTTCATGTGCACTAATAAAAATTCAATATAATTATTTCAGAGAACTTTGGGAAATGCAAACGGTCAGATAAATGGAATTTATTAAACAATATCTAGTGACAGGAATGCTGATGGACCTCTCAGGCTGGTGGTACCTTTGCAGTAGGAGTGTGATGCTGTTGAAACTTCCTTTGCATGAGAGGTTTTTGACTTTTCCTTACCAATGTGGTAAAACCATGACATTCAGTGTTTCATTTTGCTCTCTGCTTCGAAATATAAAATGTTGATGGCCCTGTCCAGTGTTTTGCCTAAATTGCTGTGGGCTTCTGTATCCCAAGGTTAAAGAAGAGCTCAGGTAACAATAGCTTGACTGCACTTTCCGCTGGTCAGGCCTGAAATCCAAACCCACTCCTGTGGCTGTCTCTTAAAGTTTAGGGTATGCTACTATTAAAATCTTCCTTTGAAATAATAAATGACTACATGCTGTCAAGGTAGGGTCTGGAAAGGCCAGCACTTAGAACGGGCTGAGATTTCATCTGAGTGTAGTTGAGTTTTATAGATCTATTTATGAGATCCAATACTGTAATGATGTAATTTTACTTGTCTAATAAATGTAGCTGTACAACGAAGGATAGCAAACATTTCCATTGTGACCAAAATCCTTTAAACTGCAGCCACTTTGATCTTAGAGCTCATGCTATTTAATAAATGTTGGCCATTCTTCTAACAATCACAATTATTTAAAGGGTTTTCAAAAGGGATAGAGCAAATCAAATAAAACAATTACTGTTGTATCTCATTCTGAAGTTAAGTGTATTTTTTATGTGAGTCTTGTTTAGTGTCTCCTCCCAGTTTTCATCCATTATCACAATAATTGAGTTTGTAGCTGGAATTAAATTTATCAAATTGTGTTATCCTCTTTTGAAATTGGATAGGTATCCTGGCAGTGGGAGCTAGAAGTTAATCTGCTTTGCTAAAGCCTCCAGTGGCACAGCGGCAACAGGATTGAGAAGGCTCAAACATTTTCCTGTCACCCTGGACACGATGTAATTTCTCCTCAATCCCTTGTGCAAATAATGACATTTGAATCGAGCATTAACAGGCTTAATTACTTTTAAATTGTCATTTTAATTTACACTGATATAGTATTGATCATACAAGCAGAGATTAAGCTGTTCAGTGGAGCAGATGATGGGGAATTAAACATTAAAGGGTCCTCGTGGGGCTGAGAGGCCGCCCAGAGAGTGCCAGGAGAGGAATGATATTTCTCTGTAATGAACTGGCGGCATGCAGGGACATGAATCTTTGGCCTACTGGAAAAAGGGAAATAATGGGGTTTGGGAAGCATTTGCAGGTTATTCATTCGCTGCCATGCACCAATTCTCCAGTGATTCATCCACCTCACCAACATTTATTTATCTAGCAAATTCAGGAGCTCTGACCTTTCTGCTAAGTACATTTAACATAAGACAGAGTGGAATATTTCAGGTGTAACTTTTTACAAATATTAGTTATTGTTTCTTATTTCTGACTAATATTAAACAGAGTTATTTAATCTACCATCCATACTTGCACCCATTTGTGTGACTCATGATGAGCAGACGGACTTCATAAAAAGATCCAGGTATTGTGGGACTCGATGAGGTCCTCAAAGTCCTTGACCTCATTTAGTTACAGTCTGATTTTCTTCTTTGGCAAACCTGAATTAAAGTTAATTTAAGGCAAGCTGACATGAGTTTACGTGGGTGATTATACAGCATATAATAGCAAAAATGATGACTAATCCTTGTAAAACCTCCAAACAAAAAATGTCACCACTCTGGTAGGGAGCATGTTTTAAAAGACCAGGCAGGTATATACGCAGTATTTTAAGATTAAAAACTTAATATCTGTGATTTGGATTTGTCTAATAATTTATTGAAATGTTGTTAGGAAACAAGTATTTCTGTTTTGATAATTTACAGTTTAAAAATTCAAAACTAAATGTGGGTACTAAATTGCACAAAATCGATTTTGTGTTTTTATACATGGCAGCAAAGTTATTTTTTTCCCTGACCTGAGCTAGTAGGCTACTTTTCCTTATGCCTTACATTTTATTTTTATCAGGGAAAACCAGAACCAGTAGTGTAACTACACAGGATACTATGTGAGTCAGGGTATACTTGCAGTCATTGCAATTCAAAATCAAGAGTCTTCTTTCTGAAAATGGACATTTTTCTTACTTAAGAGAACAGCAGGGCCAGATCACCTCCACTGAGTCCAGGCGGTTTTCTGGGTTTTTTTAAATTTGGTAAATATGTAAATTCCCAAGGAAGCCCATTGAAGTCAATAGCGTCTGTGCACTTTTTAGTGTAGCTTCCTTAGGAGGTCACTTCTCTTGCCTGTAACCAAGGGACTGGTCCTTAAGAGTGAGGAAGGTGATGCAATGTAGGAAGTTGAATTTTCTTATGGCTTACATTTTTTGCTTTCACTGGAAAATGCTTTGAATGAAACTGTAATCTGTTGCTAGTCAAAAAAAGGGTTCTGAAACACATAGCAATGATTTGTGCTTGTTTTTTTAAAAAACAACTTCCTTTTGAAAACTAAGGAAATTTGTATTTACCTATTTTTTAATCGGAAAGGATGTTTTGACTGGGATTTGGGGGAAGATCTTTAGGTTTGGGGGTTTTTTTTAATTACAGACTTAGGAACATACTTGGTTGCTGTCAGTTCTCTGTGGGTTTGGCTGATTTTGTAGGTTTAGTAGTTTTTGCTTTAAGATGTTCCTGTTTTCCTTGAATGCTGCAGTGCAAGTGAGGGGGGATGTTCAGGCACAGAGCTGCCCCAGCACGAGCGGCCAGGTGCTTGCTCCCTCCAGGGTGCCTGGCAAGAGCTCCCTGCCTGGCGTGTGTGCGTCTGTCTGCATGTCCAAGTGTCCCTGTGTCTGTGTGTCTGCATGTCCACGTGTCCCTGTGTCTGTGTGTGTCTGTGAGTGTCCGCATGTCCGTGTCCACGTGTATGTGTCTGCGTGTCGTCCGAGTGTCCGTGTGTCCATGTCTGTGTGTCTGAATGTCCCTTTGTCTGCGTGTCTACGTGTCTGTGTCCGCATGTCCGTGTGTCCGCATATCCTTGTGTCCGTGTCCAAGTGTCCTCATGTCCCATGTCCTCATGTCCCTGTGTCCTCATGTCCCTGTGTCCATGTGTCCTCATGTCCCTGTGTCCTGTGTCCGTGTGTCCTCGTGTCCATGTGTCCTATGTCCGCATGTCCTGTGTCCGTGTGTCATGTCCATGTGTCTGTGTGTCCTGTGTCCATGTGTCCTCATGTCCGTGTGTCCTGTGTCCACGTGTCCTGTGTCCGTGCGTCCTGTGTCTGTGTGTCCTCATGTCTGTGTGTCCGCGTGTCCGTGTGTCCTGTGTCCGCCTGTCCCGTGTCCATGTGTCTGTGTGTCCTGTGTCCTCATGTCCGTGTGTCCTCATGTCCGTGTGTCCGCGTGTCCCATGTCCGCGTGTCCCGTGTCCTGTGTCCATGTGTCCCGTGTCCCGTGTCCTGTGTCCGCGTGTCCCATGTCCTGTGTCCCGTGTCCCGTGTCCTGTGTCCGCGTGTCCCGTGTCCTGTGTCCCGTGTCCCGTGTCCTGTGTCCCGTGTCCGTGTGTCCCATGTCCTGTGTCCCATGTCCTGTGTCCTGTGTCCCGTGTCCCATGTCCTGTGTCCGTGTGTCCCATGTCCTGTGTCCTGTGTCCTGTGTCCGTGTGTCCCATGTCCTGTGTCCCATGTCCCATGTCCTGCGTCCTGTGTCCTGTGTCCGTGTGTCCCATGTCCTGTGTCCCATGTCCCGTGTCCTGTGTCCCGTGTCCGTGTGTCCCATGTCCTGTGTCCCATGTCCCATGTCCTGTGTCCCGTGTCCCAAGTCCGTGTGTCCCATGTCCTGTGTCCCGTGTCCCGTGTCCGTGTGTCCCATGTCCTGTGTCCCATGTCCCGTGTCCGTGTGTCCCATGTCCTGTGTCCCATGTCCTGCGTCCCGTGTCCCGTGTCCGTGTGTCCCGTGTCCGTGTGTCCCGTGTCCGTGTGTCCCATGTCCTGTGTCCCATGTCCCATGTCCTGTGTCCCGTGTCCCAAGTCCGTGTGTCCCATGTCCTGTGTCCCGTGTCCCGTGTCCGTGTGTCCCATGTCCTGTGTCCCATGTCCTGCGTCCCGTGTCCCGTGTCCGTGTGTCCCATGTCCTGTGTCCCATGTCCCGTGTCCGTGTGTCCCATGTCCTGTGTCCCATGTCCTGCGTCCCGTGTCCCGTGTCCGTGTGTCCCGTGTCCGTGTGTCCCGTGTCCGTGTGTCCCATGTCCCGTGTCCCGTGTCCGTGTGTCCCATGTCCTGTGTCCCATGTCCTGGTCCCGTGTCCGTGTGTCCGGCGGCGCTGCCGGGGCGCGTGGCGGGCGGCTCGGCGGAGCTGGTGCTCCTGTCCTGGAGGGCCCAGTCCACGTGCAGCTGTGTGCAGGCTAATGTATCGCTGCAGACACTGG
The DNA here is from genome assembly GCA_019023105.1 of Diglossa brunneiventris. Taxonomy (NCBI): domain Eukaryota; kingdom Metazoa; phylum Chordata; class Aves; order Passeriformes; family Thraupidae; genus Diglossa; species Diglossa brunneiventris. The sequence goes on from CM032359.1 coordinate 35,553,893, forward strand.
TATAGACATCTGAAATACAATTAAATGGCAGGAATGCTCTATTTGTCTAAACAAGACAAAGCATGGAATGGGTTCATTTGACTTGAAACATGTAATTAGCATAACCCTTCTGGATGCTTGTTTTATCATTTGCAATATAGTAAATGATTGATTATTGTACTGTACCTTTTGAATGTCATTAACAGAATTGTTTTGTCCACTTGATTAATATGTTGCCTCAACCTCAGAATAATCAGATTAAACTAGGTTGCCTTGTTCCTTCTGACTTGGAGCATTCCTATTTCCATGCACCATCTTCTCACGAAGGTCCCGTGTAGATTGGTGCATTTTGTTAATTCCAATGTTTCGGGATAGATCCAGCTGGGAATCTCTCCTGGTGTATGGAATGGGTGTTGCTATAAAAATGTATTTTATGAGTTAGCTAACTACTATCTTCTAAGTTCAGACAGTGGAGGGGGGCTGGAATTGGGTGTTTTCACTATAGTTCCTGTAACAAATCAAACATCTGGTGTCCATACATGTTTTTCACATCAAGGATCTCCAATTTTGAATGTGTGAGCCATAAGGCATTAATGGTTTGGTTTATTTTTTGTCAAATTTTCTAAACCAAACCAAATTACACAAAGGCCTGAGCCTTGTTCTTTGCAAGAGTCAGTATTACAGGTTTTCAGTTGTGTGATAAATCACATTTGTGATCTGTAAACTGTTGGCTGCATTAAATTGCTGACATCCCAGCAGCTGAACAGCTTTTGCTGCAGTGATATTATCTGATCTCAGATTGAGGAATGTTTCTTTTTATTGAACACATGTATAATAACATATTTAGGCATGAAGGTTGTTTATCAGATCTTAGTCCTAAATCCAGAAGACATGGAAATGTTTGAGGACAGGGCCAGTTGCTGCCCGGCAGAGGCCAGGCTGTGGCTGAGCCTTGTGCCCTGGTGCTTGTGCTGGGAGAGCCTGCTGGATCTCCTGAGCTGGGCAGAGGCAGTGGGACCCTGACCCCAGGAGTGGCAGCCTCTCTCTGGGTGGAAGTGGCGTGCACTGCATGCACACTATGTGCACACACATGTGTGCATGTGGAGATGTAAAAACATATGAAGATTCAAAATGCCTTGACAACAAAATGTGAATGAAGCATAAACTTATGCTCCAGGATTAAGATTTAAGTTTCTGTCTATCTGGGTCAATGTTTGAGGTTACTAAGTGTTTGAGTCATTGAACTTTAAGACTGCATTCATCACAGCTTCCTAGACTAATATAAATTTCTTCCCATTAAGTCAATAAGTGTGGTTACATCAGACAGCAGTTCTGTCTAGAAACTAAGATTAATGTCCATCATAAAAGTGACATGAAGAGACAACTTGCTTGATTTATACAGACTATTTTTATCTTCTCAGTTTTAAAATAAAATTCAAGTTATTACTTCTATTTATATAGAGATTTTCTTTCTCACTCCCACTATTACTGAAACATTCCTTTCAGATGGTGGCTGCTTCATCATCCAGGTGTGAGCCTGTAGGACAAGAAGCCCTTCTTGTGTGTGTGCTAACAGCAAAACTGGCTGATACCTTGCACTCCTTTGAAAGAGCCTTTTTTTTTTTTTAGGCCTTTTAATTCATCTGTTTTCTGTAAGAAAGCATATTCCAGTTTAAAAGTAGAAATTTGTTTCCATTCAGTTGTGCTCAAATCGATGTGAAAGAGCACAGTAATCCTGGCAGTGCAGCAGCACTGGGTGGCTCCTGAGCCCAGCTGTGATTCCAGGCTGGCTGAGCACGTGCCTCCCTCTTCAGGCTTGTCAGAGCTGTTGGCATCATCCTGAGCAGGAACAGATCTGCAGTTAATGCCCTTGCAAACTGTAATAAAGTCAGGCCTCAGCTGCAGGTTTGGAGGCTTCCAGCCCGCATCACCAGAGCTCCCTTTTCTCAACTTCCATCTGATCAAGAGGCACGTTACAGAGCCGTGAGCCTTATTTGTACAGTGAATTTCCTGTTATTGATGGATCAGCTTCACAATGTTACAATGCTCTGATGTTCTTGAAATGCTTAAAATATATTTTCTTTACTGTTTTCTAGCTCAAAGCTAGAAAACAATGGTAGTATGGTGATACTAGCAAGGCCAAAAACAGGCAAGCAAAAACCTTGAGCAAGGCAGTGGTGACAGGACTAGTAAATGAAGTAATCTTAACTCACTTTTCATATGGTCTGTAGAGCACTTTGGTTTTGTTTTTCTTTTTGAATTTATTTTTTAGAAGTCAGGAATGCACATTGAAATGCTGCCTTTGTAAGCTGGGCCCCCACCTGAAGCTGGTAAAGCCTTTGGGCACAGTTGTATTGTTTCTAGTTCAACACCTTGACTTTACTTGTTGCAGTTCAACAGCTGAAGTTCATCTGAGACTTCCAAAGCTATAGCATTAATGGAAATGATGAATTACAAGCAAAACATGGCAAACATTTCTAGCAGGTTCTTCCTAAACTGTTAATGGTGTTTGGTTTGTGAAATGAGCTTCTGCAGCAGGGAGAGTGGCATCCTTCCAAGTTCTCCACCTTGAAGCTGGATTTCTGCTTCAGGATAAATCTTAGCTGGTGAACCTGGGCAGCTGGCAGATATGGGCATTTCCATCCTAGTGCCCTGTTCATTTCCAGGCTCTCAGCAGGACAAGCAGATCAGGAAGAGTGAGCCAGCATTTGCTTTCTGCTCACTGTTCATTGATGTCTGTTGTACAGGGGCAGCCTCACAAAATGAGTTCCCTGCACATTCCAAGTGTCCTACCTGCAGCCACAGAATCACTGGAGCTTCTTTTCCTAGCATGATGTAGGCTTTTTTGGGATTTCCAAAATGAGAAGATGGCTTTGCTGGGGGCCCAGCCTTTGCTTGTTCCTGCTTCTCACAGCTGGTGCTCTGGGGCTTGTCAGACCTTCCCACAGAGGAACATGGAGGAGGCAGTGGAAACAGGTCATAGCAAGCCTTTCATTCAGACTTTGTAGGATGTTGAGGCAAAAGAGCATTAAGGAGTCCTGTTTGATGTATTAGACATGAGTCAGAGAGTGACAGTTTGTTTGTTTTTGAGCAATTTGGTTGGATTCCCAGAATTTTCAGAGAATAATGTTCTTGTCTGCCATCAGAGCAGTGGAACCTACCTGTCTGTAACAAACTCCAAGGGAGTGTGCTAAATGCCTTCTAATTGTAATTATTCAAGGATAAGTTCCTTTAAAATATTGCTATTTTAAAGCATTACACCACATAAACTGGGTGTTTGTTCAAGTTGAGATGCAGGCACGGCTGGTTTGGGGTGCACAAGGCATGTCACCTTTGCTTTGAGATTTAAATCCGGGCTCTGCACTGCCCAGGAGTTTGGTGGTCCCAGCAGTTCCTCTAATGCTAAAAATCACAGCTCGGGCAAAGTACCTATGAATGTACAAAATGTACGGTATTATTGAAATTTTAAAAATCAATTAAAGCTTTTTTGTAATTGCCCACAGATATTGCATGCGCTGGTTGAATGGCAGTAGGTAATTTGTAAACTGGTTAGGTTCATTGTTGGCCATCTCTTAGAATTGATTGTCCTTTAATTAACTTATCTCTATCATGCATGTAGTGTGATTCCCAATAAAAATTACAGAATTTTAATTGAAATTGAAAAGTTCTGAAAGGTAGAAATATAAATAATATATATTATATATGTACATACTCCAACTTGCATGGACATTCTGAAGAGACTTTAATAACAAGGCAGGTTTTCCATGTGATTTAATTACCAATAGACTTAACTGAGTATTTAGATTAGAAGAGTATAATCTGGTTTATTTAATAAAGAAAGGCTTTACATCTTTATGTCCTTATTGATTTGCCAATACCATTTAATGAGTGTCAGTTCACAAAAGTTACATTAGTTGAAATACATCTTTGGGTTTGTTCCATGTAGCTTTATTTTGGAAATGCAACCACTTGAAGAAAATGCTGAGCATAATTTAAAGTGAATTAGAATAAAATACTGCTCTGAAGTGTACATGAAGAAATGCAAAATGGCAGCATGCATTCAATTATTCTGCATAATCCAGTTATTTTGTATAATTCCAGGAAAATTAATTTCTTTTCAGTAATCCTGGTATTTTCTTATGTTTGCTAAACCAAACATGCTTCACGCGTTCATGTATGCTTTTATTTTTAGTTTAAATACACTGAAATTTTTTTTCAGATTGTTTATAACTCAGTTTTCAGTATTTTTACTGAACTGTGACAGAGTAAGCTTGAATTGTTCTACTATTGGTGCTTTGGTTTCTATTGCTATTCCTTTATGGAATCAGTGCAGTAACTGGTACAAAGGGCACAAGGACTTAAAATATCTAATCACATAAATCACATTGCTCTTCATTTCAGTGAAGTGAAGCCTGTTAGGAAATACCAGGTTTGGCTCCTTCTTAGTAATAATAATAATAATAATAATAATAATAATAATAATAATAATAATAATAATAATAATAATTTTTAAAGCATATAATCTGCATCTTTGTCTCTAGCTGAACTGGCAGCATACAGAGCAGGGCAGTGCAGTCACTGGGTCAGTTTTGTTTGCTCAGTCAGTCCAGAGACATGTACAAGGTTAGACACAAAGTCTCTGTATTAGCAGCATCAAGTAAAAGACAAAGAAAAGCTGGGAGAGAGACTTTCTGATTTTTACTGTCAAATATTTTGCATTAAATTGGAAAAAGTTAGTAGAGATTGCTTTTCTAATATGGGCAATTCTCATTGTATTTGTCACTCAGTATGTAATGATGGTGACACAGGTGGCACTGAAAGCCTGAGGTTTTGATAGTGTTGTGTAGTGTTTTGGTGGTGTTTGGTAGTGTTTGGTGGTGTTTGGTAGTGTTTTGATGGTGTTTGGTAGTGTTTGGTGGTGTTTGGTAGTGTTTTGATGGTGTTTGGTAGTGTTCGGTAGTGTTTTGTAGTGTTTTGTAGTTTTTTGGTTGTAGTTTTTGGCTGTGCCACCAGGGAGAGCCTCTGGCATGGCTGTGTCACCAGGGACAGCCTCTGGCATGGCTGTGCCACCAGGGCCACCCAGCCAGACCCAGCTCGGGCTCAGCCCTGGAGCAGAGCCAGCCCTGTGCTGCTGGCGGGCGCTGCCAGCTCCAGCCCTGGCACCTGGGCAGCACCAGGTGGGATCATAGAATGCCACAATAGTCCGTGTTGGAAAGGACCGTCCTGTTCCAGCCCCCTGCCACAGGTAGGCTGGTGCAGGCTGCCCAGAGCAAGGACTGAGGTGAGAAAGACTGGCTCTCCCAGGACATCAGCCTTGGAAGGCACCTTCGTTCTGGATACGGAAGAGTGTACTGAAACAGGACTTTGTGCGGGGCAGTGTGCAGAGGGGTTCTACTGGACCTCATGGTTGAGTAGAATAATTACCATTGTGGAATCCTAAACCACACCCTGCTACAAACCATGTACAAAAATAGTAGAGAGAGTAGAAAAAATGGTAACCTTGTGATTATTTTTTCTCACGTGGCATGTAGGCTTTGTGCTGGTTTCTGGCTTTGGCTCATGATGGTCAGTGCTGTCCCCAGCAGCATTCCTGGACAGCAAGCTTGCTGCTGTAGGCACTGGATTTGCAGCTGTGTTACGCTCCTGGCTGTGTGGCTGCCCGGGAAGACTGTTGCAGAAGTACCAGGTCAGGGTAGCTAAGCCAAAGGCACCAGCGGGGTACAGCTGAAATTATTAATAATCCCAGCTTCTCCAGCAAGTTGCCATAGCATTGTGTTTTCCCTCTTCATCTGTGCAAGAACGAGAAACGATGATTGCAGTGTCCTCAAGGTTGATGCCCTTGCAAGAAGCTCTTCTGTTACTCAAATCCATGACCCTCTTTTGAGGCTGACTTGTTCTTCTGCAGTTCATCTTTGTTATGTTAATTTAAAAATTTAACAGGTTTATTAATCCTGCAGAATTTATTATAGTCAAACATGAGATATTATTAAGTTGCTATTGTACAGAGCATTTACCTTTGCTGTTGGAATGACTTGTCCTCTGCATTGGCAGACACAGAAACATTCATTTTGTTTCCTAATTAGGAGAGCTGCAATCAGGAACCATGACAGGGTTCAGCTCCTCGGTGTACAGCATGCCAGGTTCCATAGTGCAGGCTTTATAAAATTCTCTTTAATTCAAGAACAGAATATCATTAACTTTGTAAGTGGATGAATACAATGGACAAGCAATTTAATTAACTTCTAACATTGGATGTTGGACAGGAGACAAAATGAAATTATGCACATATTTCTTATGCAGGCAGTCAACCTTGAAAGGGGCTTGATTGTGATGGGTCAGACAAGGGGACAGCTTTGTCCAATTATTTGATGTTTAGTCCTACAATATGAAATTTGAAATTTGGTACTTTGTAAATCAATCATCTCTTATTTTGAAGCAGCTACAAAGGTTCTCTGAGATACAAAACAACCACCAGTGACTGTGACACGCTAAATACAACCTTTTACCACATGGTACTTTCCTATTTGTAGATGACCTGTATAATGCTAAATGAAATGGGCATTAATGCCTCCTCATCAAATTGAATTTGTCATCTTGAGTGTATTATGTAGGAACATGTCAATGAAATACTGCATTGATTTAAAGTTCTCAAAATTAAAATTATTTAGCATCAACTCAATGTAGTAGGAGTCACACAGCTTACCAGTTTTCCCCAAAATAATGTGCCTTTTTTTTTACTAGAAGAAAACTGTGGTGAAGTGTTGAACATCCATCCGTCAGTCTTTCCATCTGCTCAGAATCCGTGCAGGCTGGGTCCCAGTTGCCATAGCACTGCTGAGGGTGCCAGCACTGTCCCCTGCACAGCAGCATGGGCTTCTAGTGATGCTGCTCTTCCTACCAGCTGGCCCTGGCTGCAAAAATAAATGTGAAACAGCAGGTACAATACAGATGAAAAATAATATTCTGCGCTTGCATATTACCTTCTGCAACTGGAGATTCAGGCTCTGTTTCTTGAAATTCAAGAAGTGTTGCCACTATCCACATGATAAATCTGGATCTTTGGATAATTTTTTGAGCTTGTCAAGAATTTTTAACTTCCTGGGGAATAGTTTTGGTTCTCCATAAGATTCAACACGGAAATAACTGTGAGCATTTACCTGGGTATCTTTTGAGGAGAACTTATGCTTGTCCTCTGCTGTGCTCACAGTTAGAAATTAGACTTTCTGTCCCTTCCCATCCTGAGAAGCTGGTGAATATTCTGAGCATGGCAGGGTGTTTGGCACTGGCTCTGAAGCCCTCAGGGCATCCTCAGCAGAGGTTTTGTCTCTCTGAGCACGCTCAGCCCTTGTGGAGCGGCTGGGGCCGCATGCAGAGCAGGCCCTGGGCTGCAGCCCTGATCCTGCATTCCTGCAGCCTCCCTCCTGCACTGGGGCACAGCCAAGCTGGGAGCCTCTTATCCTGATTGGGGCCTCCAGAGTGCTTGAGTAATAGAAATATTAAATAACAACGTGATTAATGACTTTGTGAAGGCTCTACTTTGCCTTCAGGAATATTGATAAGTGGCGCTTTTTATAAGTGCTCAGCACACATACACTTCCTTTAGCTTGGGTTGGTTCCTTGGGCTGACACTAATCTTGGTTTTCAGAAAAGAACCTCTGTCTGATTTTTTTTTTATTTAATTGATTTGTAATTAAAATATTAAATCTTTTTGTGAAATATGTCAGTATCAAAAGTGACATTAAATAATCTTTGTCCATGCATTAGGTTGCATATAGGTTATTCATTTACTCACTGGACATGTTTATATAAAGCTCAGAGGTTTTGTATGTTAATTTTTCTCTTCTTAAATTAACTGGTCCCAAATAATGTTTTTAAATTGAGCATGACTTTTCATTTGCTGTAACAAAATTATTAAGAGAAGGTAATAGAGGTAGATTATGTTAGCTGAAGATCCCTCATTTTTCTGTTAGTCTTCAGAATAGGAAAATTAAAACTCCTGGGACTAAGTTTTTGTTCCAGAAAATGTGCCATGCTGGTTGCTGTTAGCAGAGACCTCTCTGGTATCTGTAATGATCAGGACTGCAAGCGAGTTCTTTTTTATGTTGATCTCTTGATTAAGCATTTAAATGACTTCGGATTTAATTATCTTAGAATTTTTAGAATAGTTACTCCAGTCTGTGGTGTAGACAAGTCTCAACCTTGAATTAAATCTAAATGGATAAACCCATCTGAATATACCAAAATCTTGTGAAAAAGACTAGAAATAAACAGTACAAGATACAGGGCTATGTATGAACACTTACAGATCAGTTCTTTCCTCAGTTACATTTAATTTGACTATTATAAAACCAAAACAAAAAAATTAGAATTTTTTTTTCATTATTTGTATTTTTCTAGTGGTAAATTTGTAGTGATTATCCCTCTTGTTAGTTCTGCTGTTATTGGCCTCACACTTGCAAAGGCTGCTGTGAAGAAAAGAAGGAAGAGTGAGGAAGCAGTTCTAGATGTTGCAGGTATGTCTGCTGATGCTCAACGACTGCACAGCAAAGATTGTGGCATTCAAATGAGTCAAGGACGTCTGGAAACTACAGCGAGTGTTCCGGCTGTTCAGTGAAGCTGGGAACACGGGCGGTGAGAAGTGATTGACCTGGCACAGAGCAGTCCGAGGTGGAACTTCCCAGCCTCATGCAGATGTGCAGCTGGACGAGTCGGTCTGAAAAATGGGCAGATCCATTAAATAAATGGGTTACAAATAAATTAGAATTTTTTAAGGCACAAGAACTTCTAAAGACAAAACCAGTATGTGGAAATTATTTTAAAAAATGTCATGGTTTGACACTGGCACAATACCAGTGCCCCATGAAAATGCAGAAGGATATTTGGCAGTATGGATCTAGTACAATTATAGTCAAGAAATTCCCAGGATTTAGGGACTCCTAGGGCTGGACACCCTTTTTATCCCTACCAGCTGCATGTGCTGCTTCTAGAATCTAATACTCCAGCAAAATTGTCTTAACTGGGAAGTGGGCACTGGAGATACTGCTAAAATACAGCTGCAGGTGGCTTTTTCACAACATGGGTATTACAAATAAAATATATGTATTATTTATTTACGGACATTGTATGTTTAGATTATGATGCATAATATTGGCTTAGGCTTTATGGAGTAAGAGAATCTGCAGTGCCAGTCCTGCCACTGGTTTTATTCCCTCTGAGTGGACAGTTCCATTTGGTTTAATGAAAATATCACATGTAACTGAACAGGTGTTTTGAATACAGACCAAGGTCTGTTTCAAGAGAGTTTTTAAAGTTTGTCAGTGAGTATTTGGAGCCCACTCAGTCTGACACTTTATTAAAGGTGTAATTATTCAAAGGCTGTTGAAACACAGCCGATAGCTGTGTTTGCAGTGCAGAGCTGCAGGAGTGGGGTGTAATTGTTTGAAATGGTCGGATCGGGCTCCGTCTGTCTGCGCTTCAGGTGGAGCAGGGCTGTTCAGGCAGCCTCAATGGCACTTTAATTGTATGTGCTTTAGCTGATAACTCTAATTCAGGAAATGATAAATTGCTGGACACCTAATTTGTTTGCAAATAAGAAGTGATAGAGTATTTTATAATGGCTTGATCAGTGTACCCAGCCTGGTTTTTTAACCTTGAATGGGTATTAGACAGTTGGTGTTAATTTGGCTGTAGTGGATTGAGTGTGCACAGAACCACAGGCAAAAACTGCAGCATCCCTCATGTGTACTTTGTCATTCACTGTTCAGGTGTGCTGGATCCAGCCTGTACCACAGCCTGCCCTTCCTTTGTTTTTGGGAAAGTGGCAGTTGTATCAAAACGACATTTTATGGCAAACTAAGGGCAGGTGTTTTTACAAAGTGTTTCCAAACTGCCACAAAAATCCAAGGTAGCCATGGCTTGTTTCCGAGCAGAATTTTGGAGCTGTTTTGCTGTGGCTGTACCCTGTCAGGGTACCTGCATACCAGGTGCCCCATCAGCTGAGGCCATGCTCAGGTACCCCCCAGTCCCTGGGAAGCAGGGTCTGGCCTGGGGCAGGAGAGCACCCACAGCCCAGCCAGGGCAAGCAGCCCCTGGGCTGGTCCAGGCCCCCGCTTTCTCCCATTCCAGGATTTTCTGTTTGAAGTCTCTGAAACGTCACTGTGCCATGAGTGAGCCCAGACTGGGAGTCTCCATGGCAGCTCCAGGGTGACATTGCTGTCAGCCTGTCTGGGGTGGCAGCCCCACCAGTGCTGGGCTGGCCCTGAGCGAGAGGTGGCCACTCACAGACTCCATCTTGCTAATGGGAAACTAATGCCTGCGCTTGATGTTCGGGTTTATAAACATGTGAAATACTTTTTAAATTGTTGGTAGCAAAGCAGGCACACAATCAATTGAGTCAGGCGTGCCAAACTCACTGTTGACATTCAGCAGAGCCAAAAAGGCTGGTAGGAGATAAGGGCTTCCTGTCAGCAGTGCTCGTGCTAATTCATATTCAGACATTGTCATGTTCCATGATAAATGAATTCCTTGAACTATATTGATATAGGAGGTTAAACATTGAAAAAGTTGGGCTGAACTTTGACTTTAAATATTCATTAAAGCTAATTATGGATTTTATGACTACATGAATTACAGTTTCTGTGTCATCATTGGCAATTTATTTTAAATATATTTAAAGCAATCTTTATATATTAACTGTCACATTTAGTGAGGTAATGCAGTAAATGTTTACTCTGTACAGTAATTAAACTTATATTCATCTATTTCCTTTTTGCATTAAATATCCACAGTTGAAATGGTCGACTTTAAAAAGAAATTATGCCAATTAACTGTTTAAAAAACCCTATAGCTATTAAAATCTTCAAATTTTTGTGGCAAAATTCCTGTATAATTAAAGGAATAGTGCTTTTAATAATGCTGGATATGTAATCCATCAGAATCAATTGTTTCTCTTGCCATCAGCGCTAGTTTTCCCAGATGAGTCTTTCTGTATGGATTAATGAAAGAAATCTCTAATACCATAATGAGTATCGTTCTAGAACCGAATTCAATGCAGTGAATGTTCAACTTCAATGTGCTAACAGGGAGAAGGTGCCTGTTTTTTTCTCCACAATACTTTTCTGGGGAGATGTGAAGCTCTTCTAATGAATGTGCTCACCTTAGATTCAGTGTGCTCTCTGAGTCCCCAGCTGCAGTACAGGTGTGCACACAGGTGTGGTAGGAATGGTCAGGTACTTCTGTCAGTCCGGAAAAAGCATTCTGTTAACAGCAGCATTGCCTGAGATAAAATGTCTGGCCTTTCCCTGAGTCCTGAGCATTTCCATAAGGGCCGTTCTCACAAAAGCCAGGATGTGTTTGCTTGTGTACTCTGCAGTTAGTGACCGTGATATCGAAAGAGGTCCTGGGAGTTTACAAAGGAAATTTTCCCTGCCGTGCCTACAGGATCTTGGGTGCTGGTCTGACTGATTTTAGGGGTGTTAAAGCCAAGCTGTTGGTTGTAGTGAACAGGAGACAGCAGGAGAATCAGTTTTACTGTCTTGTGTGTTTCTTAAGAACTTGGCCAAGCTACAAATGAGTATTCATGACTGTGCCACCTGACTTTCTGTTTTGGCACTGAGTTACTGGTGGTGAATGTGTGGTACTTCCTCGTGGCCACGGGTGTTGCTCTGAAGTGCCCATGTACTTCTGGGCGTAACTGGGCGCCTCAGACTGTGATGAAGTCCTTTCTGTCTTGTCAGCTCCTGACTTTATTAGTGAGGTATAAATCAAGGATTCATATAATCATGGTTTGTGTTGGAAGGGAGCTCAAATCTCACCCAGTGCCACCCTGCCATGGCAGGGACACCTCCCACTGTCCCAGGTGCTCCCAGCCCCAATGTCCAGCCTGGCCTGGGGCACTGCCAGGGCTGCTCTGGGCACCTGTGCCAGGCCTGCCCACCCTCACAGGGAACAATTCCTTCCCAGTTCAGCTGGCTGATCAGTCCTGGCAATAACATGTGCTGTCCCTTTATCCCTGAGGCCAGCAGGCTGGGCTGGTCTAGAAGCTTCTGGTGGTGCTGAGTACCATGACCTTGATATGGTTACAGACCCAGGGGCTGCCAGGTTGGCCTGATGAGTTGGGGATTTTCTGATCTGAGCCTAACTGTGAGCCATCCATTCATTGCTCTGCCCTAAGCCTGCTGAAGTAGAATTCACAACTGGTCTGTGTTTGCAGACTACTTGGAAAATCAAGCAGAGAACCTGTGGCTGCTGCCTGCACTTCATTCCAGTGAGACATTTGGTGAGCAGAGCGTGTGCCATCCCCTGCGCAAGCCTTGGGGCTGCAGTGCTCCATTCAGGTGAGAGGTGCTGGGCTGTGTCTGAGCCCGGACCTCAGGAGCTGGGCTGCTCTGGGTGATGAGAGCCTGCAGGCTGAGCTGCTCAGGGTGATGCAGCACTGGGGGCACAGCTGCAGGAGGTGCTTCGTCCCTGATGCGTGGGGAAATCAGCCCCTGGTGTTATGGTCCAGGTTTCTGCTCTAGAGAGGCTGCCGTGGAGAGGGCTGCAATATTCCTGGGTCTGCTGTGTGCTGTGGTGCAGCCACTGATGTCCCTGAAACTGAGGAAGGGAGGGACAGTGCACAGCACGGCCGCTGAGCTTCCATTTCAGTACAAGCACCTATTTGCAGGTGGTGTGGAATTTCTGCTAACTGCAGAAGTCATCCATCTTATGCAACCTTTCAAATGGAACAAGTAATAGCTTTCTTTCCTTATGTTTGAGATATTTAAAAGTTAAGATGTTTGGGTGGTTTATAGTCTTTAATGTGTTCCTGTGTTGTATCACTTAGATATTTTATGTGCTGCTGCACATAAAATATTTTATGCACCAGGTCTGCTTTTTCCAAAGGATTCTGAAACTGTAAATAACAAAATAAAGCAAAGCTTTTCAACTTTAACTTAATCTCATTTAACTTTATTGTTAAACTGACATTTTATGAGAAATAAATTGAATTAACATAATCGCCTCAACAAAAGGGCCTAAGCAGTAGGCCCTGGAAATTTTTTAATATATTTCATTGTGTTAGGGCACAGAATTATAAGTGCACTCCATCATTTTTGCAAGTTTACATTTATGTACCTAAGCCTGATTAAGTGTATAATAATGCGGAAAATAGTGATAGCTGTAATTTCCATTCCATTATAGGTTTGATTCTTTTTAGTGGGGTGTTTGGAATTGCACAGTCCAGGTCAGTCTGAATGTTAGTGGTATCAGCTCCTGAAACTTGACAGAGTTACTTCATCACTGTCAGAGATTCATTGTGCACGAGTAGTTGATACTCTGTGCCACAAGTGTAGGCTATCAAACTAAACTTCTGCTGCATAAGTCTTAAAATTAGTTTTTAAAAATGAGATTAAAACTGTACAAAGTCAAGCAATGAACAAATTGTGACACTCAGAAATGAAGTTGTGGCTTAAGCATGAATGGCAGTACTGTTTTTAATAGAGTTATGACACCCTAAGTTGAAACCGGGTTTAGAGCATCTGGTTTTTTCTTGGTTTACTTGTTGTTATGCTACACAGAGAAGCTTTGGAGTTCACAATCCCATCACCTAGATTTAAATGGTCACCTGTTTTTAGTGTTATTCGTACCTGAATTGGATCAGTCACTATTTCCAATTACTTTTTTTCACTCAGTCATAAATTTCCATCTCAGCTGAGGCATGGGGAATTCCAGTGAAAATGAAGGGAAAAGTTTACCAAGAGGGTGGTCAGGCACAGGAGCAGTAGCTCAGAAGGGAAGGTAGGAACTCCACCTCAGGAGAGTTCTGAGTCTCCTGGACAGTGCCCTGAGCAGCCACACTGACAGGGCTTGCCCTGGAGACCTCACAGGTCCCTTCACAGCAGGGTTCTGCTGTCCTGCATTGTGGGGAAAAAGGAAAGCTCACTTAAAAACATCACTTAGATGTTCCAGGCAGGCTGGATTGCCATGTGTTACTGACATGGCCTAGGATTTCCCATTCCAGGATCCCTTTTTCATTTGCTTTTAAATTTTTCAGACAGGATGCATTTGGGATGATACTTTCCAGATGCTTGCCAAAGCTTCTTTGTTTTTCTTCTGAAGGCCATGTAAGAAAAAAAGCTTTATCCTTATACTGAGTTCTTAAAGAGTATTATTATATAGTAAATGTTACCTTTATATATGTCAGATTTTGCCCTACACATTGAAGAAAGAGGTGGGCCAGAAAGGAATATCAGGTGGCAATGTTTTTGTCTTGTATGAGGATTTATTTTCTCCTGGCAATGTGTCCTTGTTGCAGCACACTTAACCTTGAGTCCTTCCCAGGGATATCTCCTGCAGTTCCTTGTTCACCTCCTCTATGTTATAAAAAAGACACCCAAAGGCCTGAAGGAATCTGCCTGGGTTGCAGGGACATGTACTCATCAATTAAACGTGTGGCACTGCTTTCTGTTGGATGGACTCATATGTCAAGGAGATGGGCAGGACCTCATGTTTGTGCTTTTGACAAATCAGCAAATGTCTAATCTCTGGATCTGCAGCATCTCGTAAATAATGCAGCAATCACCGGGCCAAGCACTGCTGTGCTGGGCGGGGCTTTGTTTTGGAGAGGAAAAGATGCAATGAAACTAAATCATCCTTTTTGGTTAATGTGTTGCTTCTTTTATTCTTCTTAGTAAGAGTTTATCCAGTAACAGGCTGGGGTTTTTTCAGTTTCTTTTGGGTGCATCAGATGTATCTAAAGGCTCATCAAGTTGTCCTTTTAATTATTTTTTTTGTTGTTTTGGTTTTTTTTTTTAATATTCCAGCATAAAATCTATTTGCTCTGGTTTGGTTTTTTTCTTACTTGATTTTCATTTGCTCTCTTCTAATATGTGATTTTCCTCTCATTAACTGGGGAAAAGCAGTGGAGAAGACACAGCAAGCAGCAAGCTCACGGTCCCTGTGTGTGTCACCATGGCAAAGCTCCCATGACACCAGGGGAGGGACTGTGAGCCCCACAGGTGGGCAGCCCGGGGAGGGCAGGGGAGAAGGGGCACGTGGAGAGGGGCCTGGTGCAGGAAGGCAAAGGGTGGCTGTCCCTCTTGAGGAATTATTGAAGTTTCAGGGTAGGGAAAAACCACATCAGGTTGTGTTGAGAGGTCGTGGAGCCTCTTCTGCAGAGGCTTTAGGTGCAAGTTAGAAAAGTTCAAAATTGCCCTTGTTCCCTGTACCACATGCTCTAGAAGCTTTGGTTTTGCTTTGAAAGTGAAGAAGAAATGGTCAGGTTTTTATAACAGAATTGAGGGTCTGTTTTGGGGGCTCAAAAAGGCATCTGTCTATGTCACCTGTCACACCCATCTGTTTGGTCTTCAGTGTACACCTGGCAGTGCCTTTATCACAGTCAGTCAGCTGCCAGAGGTCATCTTTATAATGATTGATGAAATCTCAGAGAAGCAACAAAAGAAATTAAAATTTTTATAGATCTTAGAAAATGTAAACAGTTTATTTATTAGTATTTAATTTCTTGAGTTTGGGTTTTTTTGTGGTTGTAAAGCCTGATGCTCTTTTGAGTTTTGTTAGTCAAAGTACGTATTATTATAATTCCATGTTTTATTGGTTTTTTTTTACAGGCTCTAGGAAGTTTTTACTTTCTTCATGAATCTTTGAAAAACATCTACCAGTTTGATTTTAAAGGTAAGCAAAGGCATTAAATGTTTTTAATGGTTAGTTGGCTTTATACATCAAGGCAGCCTTTCCATCCTCTTTTCTGATGGTGGTACCTGGCAATGTTTTCATGTTATGCAGACTCCTGTAAAATGCAGGCAGGTCCCTTGGTGACAGGTGTTGCTTTTCTTACCTTTTATAGACCTTTTAGAAGAAGTCAATGGACCAGCCACAGGCTGCAAGCCAGAGCATTAATCATTCACATGCACCTTTAGGTCCATAGTGATCCCTGAGGGTTTCAGAAGAACTCTGAATGGCCACAAGGTTCTTCCATGTAGATCAGATACAGGACCAAGACCTCAACTGCCCAACAGTGATGGCTATTTTGCAAAGCAGCTGAGGTAGATTTATGGCTTAAATTACTTGGGAGCAGAGCAGGTCAGTAGGAGGGTGGCACTGTTTAACCCACAATGATCCTTCAGGTTGTAGGTCTTGCTGTGTCTCACAAGTTTGAAAGTATAGCTGGGCTATATACATTAAATATTAGAAATATCATAGAAAATTATTGAATGCTTCCTGAGGTGAATATAGAAAAGATTATATAGAATTTATCTTATTTCAGTTGAGAACTGTATCTATTTAATACAAAAATATCCTGAGCTTCATTTAGCTTACTGAGCTGACTCACATTAATACCATGTCTAGCATCCCATTAATGTGAGACACTGTTGAAATGTAGTGACTATGGACTGAACTAATTGTCATCATTATATGGATGAATTATTTTTGTTCTCAGCAGATTCTCTCTGCTCACATAATTGAGGGTATAGGATCTTCCTGCCCTGAAATATTTGAACAGTAGTTCTGTGTATGTATAATTCAAGACTTAGCCTACGTAAGTCCTCCTGTTACCACTGGTTTCAGTGCTGAAGGAACATTTTTGCTGTAATATCACAGACAGAGTGATTTTATTTCTGACAAACAATATGGGAGCTCTCCACAGCAGAGCTGGCACTCCTGAGAGCTCGTACCTGGGCTCTGTCCCTGAGGAGAGCAGTTCTGCAGGGGCTCAGGAATGAAGTGTGCACGTGGTGGGGAGGCTGGGGGCTCCCCAGGCCCTGGGTGGGACACTTTGCTGTCCTCTGTGAGGCTGTTTGTTCATTCTGCCATGCAAATGGCTTTGTGTGCCAATGATTTGGGAGCTGTCTAAGCACACCTGAGCCCTCAGCTCCATCCCATCAGCACCAGAGGAGCAGCAGCAGTTTCACCCCAAACTCCACCTGTAAGTCCCTCCCAGTGGTCACAGATGGGAGGTGTCCTGCTCCTGACAGGAAAATGACAGCTGCTTTAGGAAAAGAGGAGCTTTCTGGATTTATTAGTCCTTTGTTGGCAGCTTATTTGCTTATTTGCTACTGTTCAGCTTTTAAAGAAAGTGTAAGAATTTTTAAAAAGTGAGAAAATGGAAGAAAAAACTTTAGAGGAAAATACTTCATAGAAAAACAGTAAACAGATGCTTGTTTCAGAAAAGAAATACTTTAAATGGTTGCTGCTTTGTTTGGCATGGCAAAACCATAGCAGAGCCAACTTGCCAATGTGAACTGTGCTCATAAAGATGGGTTTGGCCCAAACATCATTTAGAAGGAAAAAACTCTTAATAAAAATCAAGGAAATGGGTGAATGGGTGTTGTAAGTCGCACGCTGTTTTGTCAGAGCAGAATCCGTCTCCCAGCACAGAGTTTGTAAAATATGACCCCAAAGGCTCCCATCTTTCAGGGGAAATGTAAAACTTGCCTATTCTCTCATGACTATCGACGTTTTCACAGTGTATTAAGCTCTTAAATCAGAAGAATAATCCAGATGGATACAAACATTCTCTGCACAAAAATCATTATGAAATTTTGGTTCTACTCAAAAACATGCAAAAAATAGATGTTTATACACAATTCAGTATTCCTGGAACATCACTGTTGCTTTTCAAAATTCACTGCACAGTTGGATGTGACTGAATACAAACTGGAAAAAAAAGATTGTCACTGTTTTTCAGGTCTCAGGAAGACATATCTTCATTTTGAAAAAGGAATAGTTTTCTCTTGCAACCTCACATATTATATGCTATAGTGTAGGTCTGTTGAGCTGTTTTCACAGTGGTCAGAAGCCCAAAAATTTGCTTACAATTCAAACTAGTGCCAAGCTGACTGTTCTGAAGGGATGTCCTCTCAGAGAGGGGGTTTAGGCCAGTTCCAGTTGACCACTTGAATTTAGAGAACAAATCTTGTTCTCAGGTGTGAAGTCAGCAGTGGAGTGGAGCTGGTGTTGGTTGCAGCCAGGCTGTGCTGCCCCTGCGTGCTCTGCTCTGCAGTCCTGTCACAATGAGCCTCTGGCTCACGTGGGGGATGGAGAGGTGCCTCCCCATGCCAGCTGCTGCCTGTCAGTGAAGTTCTCCCAGCAGATGCCTTCAGTCCTTGCACTTCTGCCAGGTCTTTTCTGTAACTCAAAAGGCATCAGGATCTCTTTGCTGACACTGTTAAACTTGCTGAAATTGTTACATCCATCCACAGTCTACTTAGAATGATGCCAGATCAGTTTATCAGGATATTTGTTCAGCTGTCCCATGGGAGCCAGGCCTCAGAGGGGTTGGCACATAAAGAATGATGCTTTTTTTTCCCCTGAAGACATTGGGCTGCATTACAGTAAATGCTTCCTCAGATATCCAGTAGGACTGAGCAGTTTAGGAATCTTGATAATATTTGGAGTTTTTCTCTTATACATTCCCAGCTGAAACTGACTCCAGTTGAGTAGGTCCGGGATAATGGCAGATGAACATTAGCTGCCCGAGCTCCTGTGTCAGAGGAGTTAAACTAAGTCAGGTTCTCACCTTAGATATGCCAGTACATTGTTCTCATCAGGTGAGAAAACAAGTATGAAGTGGATCAAGAAGGAGAACCTCTCATTCATGAGCTGAGTAGATCCATAGGAGTCTGTGTTGTTTCTGTCTATGATGAAATTGTTCATTAGAGACTTTGGAAAGTGATGTGCATCATCACTGAGTCTCTTGTACTAGTCCAACACCCATTCCAGCTGTAAAAATCCATGCTTCATGTGCTGATGGCCAGAAAGGGTTGATCAGATGGAGCCTGGGGGCTGCAGGGTCTCAGAGCAGCTGAGATGGGATTTGAGTGCAAGGGTGTACAGAGATCAGGCTCCAACACTTCATAGGGCTCTGGGTAGTAGAAATGACAATATCATAACTGTGCAACTTCAAGGTGTCTGATATAAACAGGGGTGTTTATTTTCCCCCAGAACAGTTCAGTGCTTCACATTTTTTGTAAGATCCTGTTGATTTACCAGCTGTTTTTCCAGTGCTGCTGCTTTGCCAATAAGTGTGAGAAGATGCTCGTAATGTTGAAGTTATGTGTGTGTTAATTTTGGTTTATCTCTCTTCCTAGCTAAGAAGTATAAAAAGGTTACTGGGAAAGAAATCTACTCTGACACTTTAGAAAGCACACCCATGCTGGAAAAAGAGAAGTTTCCACAGGATTATTTCCCTGAGGTATGCACAGAACTGTGAAGCATTCCCAAATACCAGGTTTGATTCTGATTTCCTCTGACTGCTCTTGAGCAGCTCCTCTCAGTGATAAGGACGGAATGGAATCTTGGAATTTTGTCTGTTTCTTGACACCTGTAATACATGTTTTAAGTCATGGCATGATGTACCAAAATCCAGTAAGAAATCCTTGGGAAGGGTGAGGACAGTGATGCAAAGACTGATTTGTGCAGTAAAGCCCAGGCAGTGTGGCAGTGTGCCATGGCAGGGCTGTCTCAGGAGCTCTGTGCTGCTGGATTCTGCCAGCCCAGCCAGCACAGGGAGCTCGCCCTGCTGCCAGGGACACCCGACCCAAGCACACACTGACACTGTCCTCCAAGGCTGCCCTCACACTCCCTTTGCACTTCTTCTCAAAAGAACTTGGGGGTGCTGCACGTTTGAGATTGCTGGTCTTGTCAAAACCAGAAACACAAGCAGAACTGAGGGGTTTCTTGCACTGCACCTGAAAGTGCAGACTCTCACTTCTTTGATACTTCCTTTAATTTTCACAATTTTAATTTCTTAAGAACATCTAGAACATGGGTGTTTAATGGTTAATGTTCTCCTCAAACCAAGTGAATAAATTTGTTGAACTGCTGTAACATTTGTGGATCAAACAGGCATGTCACTACTTCAATAAAAGGAAGAACTAAATAAACTCCTAAAATTAATTTAGAATTTGTAAATATACACACTTAGAGATATTTACACAGTGCTGTGTGCTTGGCAGAGCATTGCATAAATCGTTATGGGATTGATAGGATGAAGGTTGTTCGTTTTCTTGACTTTGATACTAAATTATTTATTTTTATATCTCAGTACTGGAAGGAAAAGTGCCTTTGACATAATTTTGCAAAGCATTCACTTCCTGTGAATAAACATGTCACATAGTCTGAAGCTAAGTGTTAGATCACTCTGAGGGAGCTGGAGCCATTCCTCAGGTGTTTGTGTTCCCCTCTGTGGCAGAGAGCTGTGGCAGTGCCTGGCAGTGCTGTGCCAGGGCTGAGAGCACTGCACAGCAGCTGAGTGCTGCCAGCGTGCCTCACAGCCCCAGGACAAGCTGTGCCTTGCTCACTGACACCCGGGAGAACTATTTCCTCCTTTATTTACTTCACTGCTATTGCTTCATTGTGATGCTGGCAAAGCTGTAACTTGTGCGGCATTGTTTATTACCCCTCTTGCATCAACAATTCTTCAGAGTCTCTTGGAGCAGTGGTTGAGTCTTAGGGCTCTCCCACACAGTTTTGAGGAGCAGGAATGGTGCTCAGGGATCAGGTGTTCACACTTCATTAGCAGCTGCAGCTCCTCCTCAATACACCCTCCTGTGCTGCTTTTGGGACAGGACCACGGGGACTGGGGGGACTGGAGCAGCCTTCGGAGGCTGTGACACCCTCATACTGCTCCCATTGGTTCCAGTGCCTTAAACAGCTGTTCTGAGCAGAAACCTCTGTGTTTTGGTTGCCAGGGATAGTGTTTACCCGGAGGAGGAACGGACAGGAAAAGAGAAAATCTGCAAATATATGCAATTAAGTAATGAACTAATCTCTGAAGCACCTTGAAAGTTCAGTTCTGTTCCTGCCCCCAGCACAATTCCTGGGAATGCTGTTGCAGTCAGACCCATGGAACAGGCTGGGGCCGTGCTGCTGCAGAGCTTTGCACAGAAGGAGAGGAAAGGGAACAGCAGCCTCCTACTGCAGCTCTGGACCCTGTGTGCTCGCCTGGCCTGCACCCTGGCATGTGCCAACCCAGTATATTTCCATGGGATTTGAAAAGTTAGAAAGTAATTGCAATGATTCTTAGACCATGCTGTTTTTCTTTGGAGCTGGAGACCAAGAAGTGTCTGAAACACACAGACGCAGCAAGAGCAAAAATCAACAGGGAGATAGATTTGGTTCTCAGATGCATGTTTCTATATGTAAAGCTAAAATTAATTTGCTGTCGTGTTTTCTCTCTGGACAAATGTTAGTAATAGAAATTAAAAGGCCACAAAATAATGTGTATTTTGGAAATTTGGGTTTACCCAGCAGAAAGCATGAGCAGAATATTTACCCAAACAATGCATTGACATGCTCTTGTGTGTTTTAGCCAAACCTTTCATATCACATCTGCAATTTTTTGTATGAGAAATGGTTTAAGACTGATTTCTTTTATTGCAGCTGTTTAAGGATGATCTAAAAGTAATTACAGTGATTGAGGCATAATGCAATTCAAAATAATTACAGCCCACTGCATATAAAACTAACAAAACTTTCTGCTTTGATTTATGGGTCCTCTTGGCAAGGCATAAACCTCAAATGATGCCTCTGGGAGCAACACTCTAGATAATGTTAGGCCATTTTAAAAAAAGCAGATTTGTGTAGTCTATCAGGCCTGAGTAATTTTTTTTTCTCATAGTGAGAAATTGGTTGTTATCATAGATCACAGATACTGCTCAAAGCTCTTATGAAAGATGAATTAATTTCACTAATGCTTTAATGCAAACCTTTCATGGAGGAGGCTGTATGGTGATAACCTTACTGCGGTCTCTCCTTTCTCAATTATGATTTATGTTGTCTTTTAGTAGATGAAACTGCCTGTATTCACAATCCATCTGCTGGCTAAAGGAATCCTATTAACAGAGGATCTGAGAAGAGACTTAATAATATAAGGTGAAAGATGTGGTATCCCCTTTCTGGGACATGAAGTAGGATTTTTTTTTTCCTATTTTAAAATGTAGATCACTCTCTGAGAGCATAAGATGACCTATGTCATCTCCACCTGGTTTTATGTGGCCTTACAGATGGTATAGCGGCTAGTGACTATTTGTTAAAGTAAAAATAAAGATTGTTGCTTTGGAATCTGCAATAAAAAGCAAATGTCTCTTTCCTCCTTCCCAAGCTATAACTCTTTTTTACATTCTGTTTCCAAAACTTTCTGCATTCCAAATACTTCATTTGGAAATACTAAAGCACATGCATGATCCAAAAGTACATGAGGCATGTTGTTCAGCTGCAGTGTGTACCCAAGGCTGAGGATGACTCTTCATATCAGAGCTGTTGAGCTCCAGCTCCTGGGCTGCATTAGGAGGCCTGAAGCCTGCTAACTTCTGCATTCCTAATGTTAAATACACAAGTTATTGATAAGTGAATTATTTACTGAAGTTAAAGGAATTAAGTGTGTTCAAGTTACGAGTAGCTAAAGGTAGTTTGCAGGTTGGGGTATATGCCAGTTGCACAGTGAAACAAGTGTTATTTTACAGTGCAGAGCACGGGTGTTCCTGCTTTATTCAGCCTCAGCTGTGTGACCTTTTCCACTGTGAGCTTAAGCTCCTCCCTGGTCTCCTGGCTTCCCTCTGGGCTGGGTAAAAGACCCAAACCCTCCTGGCTCTGTCCACCACTTGCTGCTTTTTGGTAGTGACTCAGTCTGGAGTATTATGGAGCTGCTGACTTTAAGTAGTCGCTGAAGCAACTGATCTAAGGGAAGAAAGGCAGTATTTTGCGTTAGGAACTACATTCTACATGGTTTTCATGGCAAGTTGCCATAATACAGCTCTGTTTCCTGTGTAGTGAAACCCTGAGTGTGTCATGAGCGGGGGGACCTGGGCTCCTGTGTAAGGCTCTGAGAAGGAGGAGTTCTCACCAGGGCAAGGAAGCCTTGTCAGTGCTGGGTATTGCTCAGTACCTTGGTTGCTCTTGCTGCCAGTATTTGGCTGATTCCTGTTTCAGGTTTCCCTCTGAGCTGTGGTGTTCCTTTAAGGAGCTGCAATTACACTGCAGTCATCACCACTTTAATATGTCTTTCCTTCATGCCCAGCTTTGTATGGTTGAATAAACCCTTTCTGGGTCACTATTTAATTTGATATGGTCCCCCTCAGTAAAATGATGGAGAAAAGATGAATTAAGGCTCTGTGCTGGTCGTTATCAATCATGGTTTGTGTGCATTACTTATTGCTCACAGTGCTTTTTGACATTAGCCCTCTCTAACCTCTCTCTTCATGTTAATGCTGCCTGGAGGTCCTTTTCCCCGATGTAGCAGGGGTTATTTATGTAGGTGGTGGTTCTGGGGGGTTTTAAAAGGTCAGCACAATCTCTTCAGGGACTCTATTCACAAAGGAAAAGCTGGCAGAATGTAACTACCAGTTTTCAAATTGTGATTTTAAAAACTGTATTTTTTTGGTGAGGACTTCTGCTAGTGAGGTGTCAGAGCTCCAGGTGTGGGGCTGGCCCAGAGCCGTGGCAGGACTCAGCAGTGAGCGAAGGGACAGGCTCAGAGGACAGCTGCCCTGGGGCTCTGCAGGAGCAGGACGAGGGGCAGCAGATGCAGCAAGGGAAAATCTGATTTAATCTGGAAAAAGCTTTCACCATGAAGTTAAACAACAGGAGATGGGCCCAGACAGGTTGTGGAATGGCTGTTCCTGGAGATGCTCAAAACCCAGCTGAGTATGACTCTAAGCAAGATGATCTGGTTGGGCCTGTTTTGGTGTTGCATCTTTTGAAGTACTTTTGCTATACTCATTTCCTATTTGCCAGAGAGGAAAATAGCAAATGAGAAATGGCAGCCTGATTGAAAACATTATCTTGGACCACATCATAGGCTTGGACTACTTGATTTTAAGTTCTGTGTAGTTGTTTTTAAGAAGAAAATTACAAAGCTCACTTTTTTAATCAAGATTAAATTTGAGCCAATTTTGAATGCTTTTAGCATTCAAATTTTTTCATAGATTTCCTTCTGAATAAGTGTTGACATCTCTACTTGTAACTGTACCCCCATGAGCATCACAGAAGAGACCTAACTGTGTAGGGGTATACAATATAAGAAAATAAAGGTAGTATAGAAAGTAATCTTACCCCTTAAGGAGTTGCAGCTGAGCCAATTATTAGAGCTTGGGAACAAGCCTGACTTTAACAGGCCACAGCTGTAATCAATAAGAAGAGTGTTATAAAAGAGTGGATTGGTTGGTTGAAGGGAACTGGAGTCAGTTGGCTACTGCAAGAAGAAGG
Organism: Diglossa brunneiventris; assembly: GCA_019023105.1. Taxonomy (NCBI): domain Eukaryota; kingdom Metazoa; phylum Chordata; class Aves; order Passeriformes; family Thraupidae; genus Diglossa; species Diglossa brunneiventris. Next base: position 35,578,073 of record CM032359.1, read on the forward strand.
AAGAGTCAGTGCTTAGAGGAGTTGCCTATGAGAAACATCAAGGAGGTTTGAAACTCTAGCAGTATGGAACCCTTACAATATAATGACAATAGAACCCTTGCAATATAATAACATTACTGGAGTGTGGGGTTTGTGCTCCAGCTGTGGATCCTGTTAGGAAGGGGTAAAGTGTTTGCTTTCCAGCCAGCTATCCCCTGAGTGCTTGCTGGACCTGCAGAAGAGGTTAATTTTTCACTGTTTAAAAAAAAAATTGCAATAAAGTAGAAAGTTATTTGAAATATAATCATTATGGTGTTGTTTCTGGTTGGTCTTGGCTGCAGTCACTGTGCTTATGCCTGAGGAGAAGGGGAGGGAGATGGGTCCCTTTTCCCTGAGGGATGATCAGAAGGTGCAGCCTAGGTTGGACAGGGTTGGAGCAACATTGTCTACTGGAAGGTGTCCCTGACCACAGCCGGGAAGCTGGAACAAGGTGGAGGTCCCTTGCAACACAAACCAGTCTGTGATTTTGTAATTCATTTTAAGTCAGCCTGATTTGGTTTGTGGGGGCCCTTCACTACCTCAGCAGAGTTTAGGATTGAGAACTGTCTGTTTTTAGAGAGAGTAAATACACCTGGCCAGTGCCTCAAGAGAGGTTTGGGGGAGTGGTACCTCTGACTGGGGATGCTCTGCTGGGACTGGCAATTTATTCACAATAAGGACTCACATTCTTTAGCTACAAAATCATTGGCATCATTATTTAGGCTTGTATGGTGCAATATTCATTCCCAGAGCAGATTAGCCCAGACACACATGCATTGTTAACAAGGAATAAATAGGATGCAGAATCATGTATTTTTATGGGAGGTTGTGGATTGTGGCAGTGGCTTGGAAGTGGCGCTGAACAACCCCTTTTTGTATGTGAATGACATGTGTGGGCCCGAGCTGAATTGTGGCTTTCTGACCAATGGTGTGGCTGTGATGAATGGAATCTTTTCCCGCCATTTAAATTCTTACCTTTTGTAGAGATATTGGGTGGCTTGGCTCAGCAAGAGAAACAGCTTTCTAGCAGATCTCATTCATTTTAATTTGATGTAAATCTCTGATGAAATTTTACAGTTCAGGTAAAATTACAAAGAAAACATTGCATAGGCAATAAGAATTTGCTGGTTTAAGCTAAGCATAAATACAGCTAGAAAGCTTTCCTATCTGGTTACCTCTCATTTGTAAACAACTGCCAGGGCTTTTATTAATTTTACATGTAATTTTGTAACTGCTGCAGGATCAAAAATATAATAAATTCCAGGATTTATAAAAGACACAATATCTGTTTTAAAGGTACCTCAGTTTGTGTTCAGTGCTTCTTGGTTATAATGTATGGATGAGCTCTGCTTCATTTTGTTCTTTGTGTCAGTACATTTCACTTTCACAGTATTCTTTACCTAAGATGATTGGTTCTTACTCATTTATTTTTCAGTGCAAGTGGTCCAGAAAAGGTTTCATTCGAACAAGGTGGTGTATTACTGATTGGTAAGTTGCATCTTAAAGCTGTTTCTGATTACGTTTGTTTTATGTACGTTTGTTAACAACAATTTTGAGCAGGTATTTTCATGTGTAGATTGGTCTGTTCATAGAGCAGGTAGGTTCTACACCTGCTTTATTGTCTGTTGAACATGGGTGCTCAGTGAATTGTGATGGTGCATGAGCAGTTGTGGTGTTGGTGTGACCCTGTGCAGTCAGAGGGGGGCTCTGGGTGCCCGTGGGCAGGGCACAGGGGTCAGGTACAGCGTGGAGCTGACGCTGTCCTCCTGCTGCTGCACCACTCCTGGGGCTGCTGGGGCTTGGCAGCATCTCACCTGGGTCAGGCACCAACCACAGCCTGGCTCTGTGCGGCCCTCACCTCTGGGGCTTCTGCAAAAAGAGCATGTTCTATGGAAATCTGAAGAAATCTTCTTCAGGTTTCTCTAAGCCTACCTGGAAATCTGGCCTTGCTTTTTTACCATGTACTCACAGCTTTGGTCTTTACTGCTTACTTATATTGTAGTCATGTACATGTACATGAACATTCAGCACCTTTCCCTTCCTCATGTGGTTGTTTCACATCTTACAATTGAAAGCTTGATTTTGAAATCTCATGAATGTTCACATAGGTTGACTTCTGAGTACTGAACAGTGTTCTGGCTTTGTTGGCATAAGCATGTTTATTTAATTAGACAGCTTGTGAAAACAGAAAAGGTTCCAGGTTTATTCCTTTTATGGGCTTCTGACCCAGAAATTGGGCAGGCAGTTGTGTGATACTGTAGGGTCATGTTAATTTTTCCAGATCCATATGTGTGGGTTGTGATTCCAGCACTAGATAATTGCAGAAGTGGGTGTTAACATCAGATGCTAATCTGGACTTTGCTCTTGCGTCATGACTTCCCTAGGTTCTGTCTCTTCTGTCCTCTGGGATTTCTTCTCTGCTGAAAAAACAACCTGAATTTATTTTTAGGCCTTTCTAAGAAAAAAAGGTTCTTCAGAGACAGATTTAAATGTATTGTTTTCTTGTGGGGGTATTAAAAAAAGACAGTCCTTGGCTGTAGGGGATGTTTGGGTGTGTTGGGCAGTGAGGATGAGGAACCTCACAGCTTCTCCTAGTCTGTAATGAGCTGAGCCATGGTGGTAGTTCTGTCTGGTGTAATTTGCAATTATGATCTAGCAAGGTCTCACATGTTTCCAATGGGAAATTGAAGGGGCAAGTTACTATGTACAGTTTCTGAAGAATGAAAGTGAAATACTATGGGAAATACAGGTTGTTACAAAATACACCTAAGGACGTCTGAGTGCATAATGTGACTTTTCAGGGTGTGATGAGTGCTTGCACCCAGTCTCTGTGCATATGAACAAAGGTCTGCCCATAGTCATGAAAACTAATTCCGTAAATCATGACTTTTGATCAATGCATTTCTACAGTCTAATAGGTCAATAAAAATAGAGCCCAGGCACTTGTTAGTACTTCTGTGTGAGACCTTAAAGGGAACTATTCATTTTCCCTACCTAGGAACACATTGTTACAGAATGTATCTCATGCCAAAAACAGGGGACTCCCAAAAAACCAGAAAAGTGACCTTAACAGACTTCAGAGAACTGTCCTTTTTCTTCCTCTGTGATCAGTGGTCTGCCCCAGTTGAGTTTCTCTGTGAATCCAGATTTTTCATTCCATTATTCTTCATTAACTTACCTTTAGTGTGGACAAAAAACTAAAGAATCCTGGGGCACTCAGGAATTTTCACATTATGCAAAAATGAAAGAGAATTATATAATTCATGCACTTTCATTTTGTGGGGGTTTTTTAGTATCTTGACTATAAGGTGAAGGTGTTTGTTTCCATTCAAATAGTTCTCAGTGTTTCAGCAGGTGCAAGATAGTGCACTGAATGCATTACAGTCTTAAATACAGTTTACATATGTAGTTCATATTTGCTAGTGAGAATGGAGTAGGGAATGTGCTTACAGCATTTAGGCAGGGCGCCAAGCTTGGGGGTGTTTGCAAGTGTATCAGTGGTCAGAATCAGCAACCAGAATAATTTTGATATTCTCAAGGAAGTAATATTGGAAGATGACAGTCAGGGAAATGTGGAGCATTGCACTTGGAGAGGAGAATTTAAAAGCACCAATACTATTTTGGGAATAACTGACTCATTACCCCTGCTGTAGTAAAGGATCAAGGGAGAAGGAATTGAATATGGATCATTATTATCTTACTGAGATGTGTTAATAGGTAGGTGCTGTGAAGGACACAAAGGGAGAAGGCACAGTAATTATTTGAGTGCTGCCAAGGCCTGTGATAGAGTGTTCTGTTTGGTTTTCAGTGCTGTGCTCTAGGTATGCTGGAAAGAGGAGGACAGCAGAGTCAGGAATGGTGGAAGGGTTTGGCTATGGGGTGAGAAACTTGGGCTGACCACAGCAGGGAAACTGGTTGCTGTCAGTCCTGCAGAAGGGGCAGAAATCAGTTTAATTTGCAGGAAAACAGGTAATATGATTAAAATCTGAGTTTAAGGACAAGAAGGTTGCAGGTGTGAGGTCCATCATCAGTAAATTTTAAGAGCAAGCATGTTTTAGACACTTGAGGGTGGGTTATAAGATAGCTTTTACACATCGGGTGAACTGGTGACTTGGGACCCTCCCTGTCCTACAGAGGTTCTTTCTGTCTGTCCTTCAGACAGACAGGACTGGATATCTCAAGCTGTCATGTTTTGTAGTTCTGTGATCATTATCTCTTTATAAGAAGGTTAGTGGGACTGCTCTCCATCAGTGTGGGTTCACTGGACAGGATGTGCTGCTCCCTGGAGCCAGAGATTTTCACCAGGATCTCTGGCAGAGCCCTTGTGCTGTGCGATCTCTGTGTCTGACCGTGCTCTCGCTGTTCTCACTGCCATTATTGCTGTGTGCAGGTCCCTTCCCAGCTCTGCCATGGTCTGGGAAACCTCCCTGAGCATAGCTTGGGGTTTCTGCTTGGTGTCTGTCTCAGCCAGAGCCATGCACTTGCTGGCAGGCTCAGGGGGCTTTTCTGGCCTGAACAAACCTGTGGTTCTGTGGCCTCACAGGCATGGACTGAGAGAAGCAGCAGGGGTCCTCTTCCCAGCTGGATGTGGTGTGTGTATTGACTGCTGCTGTCTCAGCATTCTCTGCACAGGAACAGATAAGGAGTCACAGATTTAGTCCTTAATGACAGTAACATTCTCCTCTCAGTAGCTTTTCATGTTGTTTATTGCAGAGCCACAGTTCTACTTGACACTTAGCTGCAGCTTTGAAACTGGAAGTTGTTTGTTTAAACATTTAATTTTGTTTTAAAAATATTTTAGTGAAAGGGTACTCCCTGATTTCTGGAATTGTAACTGGCAAATAGCTTTTCATTTTCATGTTATACATCCTTGATGCAAAAGACTTGATGGAGTCTTACCTGCGGATGAGCTGTAAGCTTGATGGCAGTCTGACAATTTTCTGATTATGATAGCTTAATCTGCACAGTTCTTGTGAGTAAATATTAAAGTAATATAAGAGTGAATACAGTAAGTGCTGTGTTGAATGCTTTGCTGATGCAACAAATGTTTTTTTTTCTTTTATCCTGAATCATTTTATTTTTTTCCTTTTTTTGTCATAGTGCCTTTGACTTGGTAAACATTCATCTTTTCCATGATGCTTCCAATTTAATTGCTTGGGAAACAAGCCCATCGGTTTACTCAGGAATACGGCATAAGGCTCTTGGCTATGTACTTGATAGGTATGTATTAGCCTTTCCTGGCCTCTTTCAATCTCTGTGTTCATAAGCAGCGAATGAAGGATGTTTCAAATGGCACACTCAGAAATGTAGAGGGTTTTATTCTGTCACCTGAAAGTGGTTACTGCTTGCCAGAGTTTTCTAGACAGTGCAGGTTACAGATCACTTTATGGCACTTATTCTTTAAAGCCAAATAACTGATCTCAGGGAACCACTCTGAAGTCACCAGAATTGCGGAGTAGGAACCACACTTATTTTCTAAATGTGTTAGGTAGATTAGCTTATTTTTAGACTGTGTAAGCTCTAGTGAAGTGCATTCAAGTGCATCTTCAGTTACAGAATAACAGAATAATTCCAGTTGGAAGTGACCTCTGGACGTCCCTTAGTCATCCCTCTGTTCAGAGCAGGGCTGATTTCAACAGCTTGTCCGGCTGAGCTTTGAGCAGCTCCAGCAGTGGTGGCTTGTAGCTCTTCTGGGCCACATATTGCTGTGTTCTACTACCCTCACTGTGAAGCTTTCTGTCCCTATTATCCAGCCAGAATTTTCCTTAAAGTGGTTTGTGTCCATCACCTGGATCTTTTGGCATCCACTGCTGAGCAAAGTCTGGCTTTTTCCTCTCTGTAACTACCAAACAGGTAAAGCCAGCAACAGAGTCCTCATGTAGACAACTCTTCTGCAACCTGAACAAGCCCAAGTCTTTCAGCCTCTCCTTCTGAGTCCCTCTGCACAGAGCTGGTGTCCTTTAATCTCCACAGCAGCTGGGCACAGCAGACAGCTCATCTCTGCAGCAACACAGCACTTGTGTATAGTCACTGCTGGTGTTTGTAGCCAGGTGGGTTCTGGTGGTATTACAGAGCTGGTTCATCTGATGAGTGGTACAATACAGAGGAGTCCCAAAAATACCCAGAAATTTACGGCTACCCTAATTATAAAGTCAGGAAGAAGACAGTTTTCTCTTGAGTAAGAAAACAATGTTTCTGTGTGGGCATCAGTGTGTTGCCAGAGTAAACAGGTATTTCTACTAAGAGGTGCCAGCCAGCTTCATTTTTGCCTGAGAAACAGAGCTTTAACGTGTCCCTTCAGAGCAGCATGGCACACACTGCAATCCATGGCCTAATGGGGGGCTTAAAACAAACTGCTGAGCCTGGAAGGAATAGAGAACCAGAGCACTTTGTGTGCTGTTCCTGCCCCGAGCCCTGCTGCCCAGCAGCCCGTGGCCATGAGCCTCTTTACCAGGACCCCCAATGAGCATGGGACCCTGCTGCTGCTGGCCAGTGTCCCTGGTCAGTATCACCTCTGTCCTTCCCCAGGGTGAGGAATGGGGGTCCCAGCCCAGCCAGGGGTGCTGAGCCCCATTCTGCTGCCCCACGCAGGCTTTTGGCTGAGGCCGCACCACTGGCCACGGCTGAGGGGAGCCCATGCCTGGCCTCATGGGCAGCCACTGCCCAAAGCAGCCTCTGCTCCTCTGCTGCCTATGCACAGGCATAAGGCATCCCTGTCCACAAGCAGCTATCTGCTCTTCTGCCTCTCTCTGGCAGCAGCCTGGAAGTTACAGACACTCCTGAACAAAGCAGTTTATGTGTTGGAAAATATATTGTTGCCATTTTTCCCTATGTAGCTTTTCACTGAAAATGTTTTGAAATGTTGCAGTGGTGTGTAAATGCCTTTCCAGTCGTGTTCTTTCTCAACTTTCCTTCCTCTCTGTGGGTTTTCTGTCCTGTAGGGCCGGTAGGTGGGATAGTAGAGACTGCCTTTCCCCCAGCAGGGGGCTAAGCAGGAATTTCTCCAAACAGGAATTTACCATCACCTTTGGGATGACCCAGGGGTGAACAGCAAAAAGCCAGTATTCCCTTTCTCTTGTATCGCTTGCAAAACCTGCTCAAACCACTTGAAAATGCTGGAGGCAATCGGAAGGTTTGCATAGATAGCATATATATATAAAAGATCCCTGATTTGCAGTACAGGGGCTCAGGAAGATTAAGATCTCGGTGCAGTCTGGGTGCATATTCTTGAGTTCTGTTGCATAGAGCAGTATGGTTTTTTTTTTTCATTTTGCTTGGCTCCATTGGTATCTTTTCCTTTTCTAATGCTTTGCATGAGGGGAAACCTGTGCAAACCTTTTGCATTATTTATTGCACACTTGTTTGCAGCATACAGTGTGCTTCATTAGCTAATTTTGGCTTTGGACCTCCCACGATGCCCTGGCAAGGGTAAGGTAATAAGACTGTAGTATTAGTGTCAGCTGTGGGTCAGGGATGTCACGATGGTATATCATTAAAATGTGACACTGCCAAAAACTGCCCCAACTCCGCTGTCCTTAGAAAAGGAGCCCTTGGATTTCGGGTTGCACAGTGCCACAGCAGGCTCGCCGTGGATGAATTGTTCATTTTGAGGGAGCAGCCAGCCGCAGATCCGGACCTCCACAGTGCGGTGAGGGGCTGGCGGGCACAAAGGGGGAGTTCTGTAGCCAGTGAATAATGGGAAGCCCCTTTCATCGGCAGGACTAACCTTTTGGCAGCCACCAGCACACTCTATTCTGATCTGCTGATTGGGGAGGACAATACACTGAAGCTTACTTTGAATGAATGCTGCCACCAACAGTGTCCCCATTCAGGGCTTTGGGAACCATCTTTGGCCATTGTCCCCCAGCACTCCCTCAGACAGCAGGAAAAGGGAAAGTGAGAGCAGCTATAGGGGGGAAAGTACTTCTTTTCTTGGCTTTAATCTCTCTTTAAAGCTTCATAGATCTACATTTCCAGCTGAGCTACTGGAACTATGCAGTGTCAGATAAATACAGAAAGAGAGAGGTTTCAAGCTGAGCTTTCAAATCCCCTTATCTGCATGAACTAATAATGCAGATTTAGTGCTGTTAAAAACAGAGACTGATAAGTCTTTTCCTTTAAAGCCTTTAAACTGCTAAAGAGCATTTAACAGCAATGCAGTTCAAACCCAATGAACAATGCTGAGAAGGAAAACAGTTTATTGAGCTAAACCTTCACTGAATGAAACAGAAACACCTTCTCACAGTTGATTTAGGTCACTGTGGGAGTCAGTGAAAGCTCAGTTGTGTTCACGCTGCATCTTCATAAACATGAGTTATGTACAGCCTTTTATCTGGGCAACAGCTACCACAGGAGTTGGGGATGCAAACCAGAAGAGAGTTTGCAAATAAAGCTAAAATGGATCAGTTTAACTGTTCAGATTGCCAGGGAAGTTGTTATCTCTAAAATTATTTTAGCCACAAAGTTTTCACGCATAAGAAAAAAGCTGTGCAACATCACAGCATTGGTGAGCTGGGGGAGGTTAGGGGGAAACCAAGGAAAAAGCATTGGGGGAATGATACAAAGTTATGCTAAAAGTTTTCTCCTGGGGAAATCTGTTAGTAATCCTAATAGCATGTTTGAGAAGTAGAAGGGTTTGTTCTTCTAGCTTTAATAAAGCTTCTGCTTTAATAAAGTTAATCCTGAAGTGATTTAGCTTTAATAGCATTAAAATTAGTTAAATAGAAAGAACACTTTTAAAGGCAGCTCGCTGGTATGTGCTGAGCCAGATTGCATTTAATATTTGCCATTTTGCAAGGGAGAAGGTGTGGTGTCAGATTGTTGCCTTAAAGACCAAGAGGATTGGAATCACGCTGTTGTTGAACAAATATTTGCTTGTAACTTTACAAATACACATACAGTGTGTATGTAGGAAATTGAGGTGTGTAATGAGTCTCTGTCAGCACCAGTGTAAACCCAAACTGAGCCCCCAGAAGTCAGTTACGTTGTTCCAGGTAGGCACAGGTCTACAGGCAAAACTGAATTTGCTTTAAAATGAGATAAGAACATCTGCTTTATATTTTGTGGAGGAAAAAAAATTCTTCAAAGCCAATTTTGGATAATTGCCACGTACAGTTAGCCCTATTTGCATGATACTTGCGGTTTTTTTTGTATTTTCTGAAGTTGGAAGGTGTAAACTACACATGCGAGTAAGAGAGGAAAACAGTTTACATTTTGGTTTAATTTTTCATGCATCTGTTATAACTAATGCTTGTGCATATTTCATATTAATTAACCATATTGACATATTAGTCGTGTCCTGTAGCCACTTGATGGGGAAAAGTGTATGAATGCAATACCCGGGCTGGGGACTGAGGAAAAAGCTGCAGGATGGGGCCCTTCAAGAGTGGGAAGGAGAGTTTGGGAAGGACAGGACGTGAGGTGTTAGCCTGATCCCTGGCTCTTGGGATGTGCCAGCCATCTAAACTTCCTGAAATTATCTCAAGCATTGAGATCCATAAAATGAGTGTGGTTTTTTTTTAATGAAAGTGACAGTGCTCTTCTGTTTTCCTATTGAAATGTTCCCTGGCCTAGTTCAACAGAAACATTTTTACATTACAACTGTGAAATCTTAGCATAAAGCTTCCCTTTGTGCCCTTCATTATTTTCTCACAAATATAGTCCATTGTCACATAGCTGAAGTTAATTTGATCAACATTGGGACATTTAACTTTTATGTCCGGTCAAAGGAGCTGTTTCATGCTGATTTTGAGTATTGAAAAGAAATGATTGCCAGAAAAATAATGTTACTATTAACAATTCAGAGCAATTAGTTTCCCAGGGAGAGGCGATGTGATGCACCGGCTCCACACAACTATTCTTTGTCATTTTATGGATGCTCATCAGTCAACTGTCACCTCTTCTCAAAGACCCCTCCAATCTAAATGTTTCTCTTTGGGCTTTTCCCAGAACTAGCAGCTGAATGAGCAAAAGAAAAGCCACTTAGTTTCTAGGCAAAGGAAAACTTTGCTCTAAAGATCTGGGTCATTTGGGAAGATCCTCAAAGCAGCTTGCTTAGGAGGGTTTGGGATTTTTGGTTTGGTTTGGTTTGGTTTTTACTTTATTTGTTTTTTGCCGCAGTGATTTTAACATGAGCCTTCAAATGCATAGTGAAATTTCTGTGTATTCAGATAAAAAGCACTCTCAAGGCAAATAAACCTTTCAGCCAAATGTCTTCTAACAAAGGTTTAAACCTCTGGATCACATTCAAATCGACAGCTTTTCATTAAACACCCGAAGCTCAGCTCATTAATATTCAGTCATTCTCCCCCTTAGAGGAAGGTTAAGTGCTCTCAAAATTAGCGTGTTTGGATAATATGCTCTTTAAAGAGTAAATCCAGCAAAATTGTCTTGTTACTTTCAGCCTGTCAAATACAGGCAAAGTCACTTTTCCTTGCTCCTTGTTTTTCTGCTGGCTTGAGCTTTGGCGTCTTTGATGCAGTTGTCAAAAATTCAACTCGTGTGTCCTTCCTCTCTGCACAGACACATTGTGAATTTTACTTAGATTGTATTTTTAGCGGGAAAATATTTTTGTACTGGTGTGCATTGTAATGGAAAGCATACACTAGTATAATTTGAAGGGACCACAATAATTGCAGTTCCATATTAAGTGAATGATAATTTTTGGTCATCCTAATCACTAATTTTGTCCTTATTCTGTTGTTTTCAGCATTTGGAGCTCTTTTTTTGTTCTTCTTCTTCTTTTCTTTTTGGCATTACAAACTGAAAAGGTTATAATAAATTTTCAGTATTCATTATTCAAATGGTAAATATCTAATGTTTCTCTTGTGATAAATCTGTGTGAACAGTACCAGGTTTGGAAGCGAAGATCTGAAATCCAAAATCCAGAACTTTAGATACTTGCAGGTATCACAGAGAAAGAAAGGTGTCATTTAAAGAAAAAATGGAGTAGATGCACTAAACCAGTTTTTTGCTGTACCTGGCCAGTGTGAATAGTATTGTGGCTCTTTCAGAAGAAATAGTGCAGTTAAAGCTCTGAGGATTCCTGGAGACGTTTTAGTCAGTTGTTTGCCCACACGGTCCCTGTCCAGCAGTGTGGATGTGGATCATGGCAGTCTTGTGGTACTCAGGGCCTCCACCTCATCTTCCCTAAAGGCTTTACTCCTTTTTGCCCGTTTTCCATTAACAGGATCTCCTGGAGCAGCCCTGTTGGCTGCTGAGTCTTTCTAGTAGAATGTAAGTGCTGTAAGCACAGGCAAGTTTGGGTTTACTGTAACAGTCCCTCTCCCAGGAGAGTGTGTGTAATTAAGCATGTGATGCAAGAAAAGAGAGTGCCTCTTAAAAAAGAAATTACTGCAAGTAACTTGTTGCCTGCTTGATTTTGCTCAGAAAGCAGCTTTCTATGAGAATGTGCAGAGTGTCACATTCTCATTGAGTTATATTCCTCTCTTTACTGTAATTTGTTCCTTAGAGAGCCTGGAGCTGGAAGAAGATAAGGCATTAGTGTCCAGCTAAAGGTGACACTGACATCAGCATCCATTGTGGTCTGTGCCTTTTCAAATCTCCTATCCCATGGCCATATCTTCTAGAGTAGCTGTGATTCAATTAAGGAGAATCTATATGGGCTGTTGATCCAATTCTTACTCATTTGCAGAGAAATGAAAATAAATTGCTATTGTGATTTTATTTACAATGCTGGCTGTGAGCTGATAAAATGGAGAATGGTTGAAAGAGCCCCATTCTGCTCCCATTGGAGCCTGTGGGCACCAGACCAAATAGCCACCTTGGAGATTTTGACTCCCATAAGGTGGGAACTGTGGGAGGAGGTTGTGGGCTCTGCCTCCTGTGTTCCATGTCCTGGAAAGGTTCGGATTATCCCTAACAGGAGGGTACTCAGATGGAAAGGACAGCGTTTCCAGCCACTGGTCTGCCTGTGCAGGAGCTGGAGAGGATGTAGCTGGCTGGGAAGACCCTGCTCAGGGCTGGATAGGTCAGTTGATGTGGCTGCCTCAACTGTTGTGGAGCTTCTTTATCTTCATTTCATCTATGCTGGGTTTAAGATGCAACCAAGATGAGTCAGTTTCTCGCTCCAACAAGGAAATGGGTCCTGCTGCTGTTACATCCACTAGAATTTTCATTGTTCAAACCTAATGTTGACAGTTCTTAACTTTCTTGATCACCGTGCTCTTTGGAAAATGGGTTGTTCCCTTCTCTTTAGCACTTCAAACGTTTCTGTCCTCACCCCTTTTTTGTTCCGTCTCTTAGCTCCTGGTGCTCCACTGTAGTGTGCTTTTCAAAGGGATAATGTAAAATTGGTTGCTCATGAGCTGTTCTCAGCAACGAGCATTGTTTAGTCCTTTGTTAGTGAATTCTCTCTGGGTCTGAGCCATTTGCATTGCCCTTTTCTAGAAACATTTGGGTTTATTTTAAATTCACAGTTGCCCCGAGTCCCGATGGTGGAGCCTGCAGGTCCCCATCCCTGGCAGCTCGCTGTGGATGAGGTGGCTCTGCTGCCCACACAGCCATCACAGGAGATGGAGCTGGAAAAGATGCTTCTTGTAGGTCCGGCAAGACCTAAATCTGACAAAATTCCTTAACCCTTCCACTGTCGTTCTTATCAATGAGCTGTTTAGGACAGACAGTGTCTTTAGTCTGAGTTGCTCTAAATATGTCACAAAAAATACTTTTATAAGCTTAACGATAATCAGTATCCTGTTGCCACATATCCTGGTTATTTCTGTCTCACTGTTTGTGCTTTTGACACTAAGTTTCTGCAGGACTTTGGCTTTGCTCCCCACATTTAAGCCCTGCAGAAGGAAAAGCAAGAATTGGGATGTCTTGGGCTTCATGCAGAAAGATTGGGCAGTTATCTGCTGTCTGCTGAGCACCAGGTGTCACCAGCACTAAAGAGCTCAGAAACTATGTGGGAGGATGTTAATATTCCATGATAAAGCAAAGATCCAAAAAGACATCCCATCTCTCTGGTTTCTTCTTGTAATTTTCTCTTGTATCAGCTGAAGAGCATGAAACTTTCTTTGCATGGTAACGCCAGTGTTGTAGTGCTGTGTTGTCCTGTAGCAGAATTGACAAGTCCTTACATCATTATCCAGGGCTGCTATTTCATTAGGCGAATGTCAGTGTCAGGTAAGATCATGGGTTTGTCAATATAATGAAAATACCAGTCAAGTGAGGAAAAAGTCACAATTTTCCAGCTCTAAAAATTGATTTTTATTGCTCTTCTTGTAATCCTTTCTTTGGATTAAGTATTTATTATTGATGTGGTCTTTCTTTTAATCTTAATAGCTGCTGACATTGTAATTAATTAAAAAATACAACATTTTTGCCCAAATGGCACTATATTGAAATTAAAAGTGAACATCACATATTAGTTAAACAGCCCTGGCAAATGTCTTGAGTGCTAAGATGATTGCCTAAGCTTCTTGACAATTCCCTTCATCTTGCTGTATGGTGCTTGACCTTTTGAGATATTTTGGTGTTATTAATAGGTTTTAGCCATTATATCAGAAAGAACAAGGCACAAAAATATTATAAACTTCATCTTTTTAATGACAGCACTACACCACCTTGGGCATGCCAATGAAGGCACTTCCGTTATGGCTTTTGAGGCACACTTAAACTATCAGTCAGCAGGTAACTTGTACTTGGAATTGATGGGGATTTTTTTTAATTTGCTCCCAAATGTATATTTGAAATTGCAAAAGTGTGCAAGCTGAGCACTATCAGAGCTGCAGAAGGGAGGTGGTATACAGGAGAAGACAGGATTCTCTTTCAAAGCTGTCTCAAACCTCTGCTGGGGAGGGGACCAGTTGTCAACGTGCAGGTGTTTGGGCTGATCTCTGACAAAAGCTTTTAAAAAGAAAAAGCAACGCAGATAGGAACAACAGAAATCTGAACAGCCTGAGTTGTTGTAAGCCAAAACCTAGTGTTTCCATCCTCTTGATCTTCAGTACCTTGACGTGGCTGTGGCAGAAGACAGTGTTGTCGTTCCCTAACTTTCCACCAGAAGTCAGTGCAGGAGCTGTCACTACCTCTGGCACTACAGATCCGTGGAGAAGAAGGTGTTGTGTAACCTTGTTATCCATAGGTCACCTGCCACCTCCCAACCAGCTCTTGGCTTCTGCCAACATGATGGCCAAGCCACTTTTCTAAACATTCCGTGTTGGGCTGAGATCCTGCCTGGACAGGGAAGGTGAGTTGATGATGCCTTTGGCACAGTCACTCCTGCCACAGGCAGGGTCGAGGGTCTGGGCGCCTGTGCTGTGCACAGCGAGTGCCCCACGGGTGCCCTGAACGCTTCACCCAGTGGGAGAGAGGATTTTCAGAGCCCCTCTGGGGACACGGCCCAGCACTGCTTCTGCTGCATCAACTCCACACAGAACCTGTGGCTCCAAGTTCTGCACAGGTCAGCAGTAAACAGAGTGAGCAGTTTGTCCTGAGAAATGATGGTTGCACCAAGAGTGAGCTCATCCTCTTGTCTCAGTGTGTTAGTTGTGATCTTCCTATTCCTTCACTTAGGAGAGGACATTTTATATAGGCAGTCATATGTTAAGGTCCCTTCCAGCCCAAACCATTCTGTGGTTCTCTGTCCTTTGTAAAAGCTTTTGTGTCTGTAGCTCCCATGTGCAGATAATGCACAGAAATAAATAGATTGTGGAGAGATAGTATCTTACCCCAGAAGTTGTGCGAGAAAGATGGAACGGCTCATATTAGATGATATTTATCTTAAATACATTTAGTTATTAGAAAAATTTGCTCACTGAATAAAGTATGGCTTGACCTTTGGATTGTTTCTTCCCAAGAAATGTGACAGTGTCCCTCCTTCTCCCCCTTTCAGCCTGCTTGGCAGAGCTGCACGGTTTTTGTTTTGTTTTGTTATGTTATTGTTGTGTTTAAAAAAAACCAAAACCCTCAAGCCCCTCTTTTCAGCAGTGTCAAGTTAGGATGAATTGGCCAGGGAGGCATGTTTATAGACTGTGTGAAGAACTTTGTCTTTGTGTGGGAATGCTGGTGACACTGGTATGGCTTGCCTGAATGAACTGCGATGACGCGGCTAATAAGGTGTCCTGCTGAGCGTCGCTGCAGCCTTTCTCAGACCTCCCACCTAATGCCATTCAGCTCCAGCTCAGTGTAGCTAATTTTTCCCATTCCCTCAATTCTTTAGGCCTCCTTACAAACAGAAAAGTCAACTTTCACACCGAGGAGAAGATAAGTGCTTTAGGAAATAATCGTGTAAACAGAATGTTACCTTCTGACCTGATGCTGATACCTTGGTCTGGGACAAAACCCAGCTGGCTATTGCATTCGACATGGCTATTAAAGGAATAATGCTGCTGATCCTCCTTACAAAGTGCCCTGAGAAATGGTTTAGCCAAATCACAGTGCCTCTTGTCACACTGAATCATGTTCAGCTGCTCTCTTCCATGACCAGATTGCTGATATTTAACTGCTTCCTTGTCTTCTCCATTCTGTGAAGGGGGGACAGTGTAGGAGAGGGAAAATATGAAAGCAAGGGGAAACTGATTCTCTAATTTTCTGGCCAAATTTCAGTGCTTTGAAGTATGTATACAGTGCCCCATACAGCATTTATAAAAAGAGGTGCATTTAATCAAGTAACTTTATTTTTAGCTGCTACAAGGAGTACTTTAAAATATATTGCAAAAGGATTTCAGGGATTCTAATAACACAGAATTGTTCACTTTAGGACTGCACTGAACCCTGCTGTGTGTAGCAACTGAAATTAATAACTAGGCCCAGATTTCAAGTAGTATTGAGAAGATGAACTGCTCTCTCTTCCTTGTTTTAGTCTTGGTAGGGATCTGACATTTCCTAAGTGGCTTTGAGGAAACTTTGCCTTCACAGTCAGCCTTGCTGGCACTGCCACCCAAGCTGAGAGGTCTGTCCTTATGGCAGAGGGGTTTGGGGCACCCAGGCTCCAGAGCAGCCCTGAGCACAGGCTCCTGCCATGGCATTTGAGTGACCTCTCCCTGGAGCCCTGCTCCCATCCCAGCCGGGCTGGTCAGCCCAGGCTGAAGCTGTTCAGCAGCACAGCTTGGGGAGGTCAGAGGTTCCTCATAATTCACCTGATGCCCCCAGAATAACAGATGGTTTTGTCACAGGACAGCGTGTCAGGGTCTGCCAGGCCAAAGGCTCTGCTGAGGGAACGAGGTTTGCTCAAAGGCTGACTGACACAGCAGAGCATGGATGTCTCCAGTGTAACACAGGAGCTTCTTTCTGGGCCTGTAAAGCTCTTGCTGATACCCAGAGTGAGCCAAATTGCAGTTATTAGACCAAAATAAGAATTACGTGTATTTATTTTGCAGCAAATAAATTGTAGTTTAGTGTTAATTTGCAGTGACAGTCAAATTTACTCCTTAAAAAAAGTACAAATTGTGTATTTAACTCATCAAAACATTTCAGCATGGGGATAATTTGGACTGTAAACTCCACTTGAAAGTAACAATTGCTTGAATGTTTCCTTCTCTTACTCCCCTGTCGTGGCTAAAACAGTCTTTGGCCCATTCATCCAACTTGTCTGCTACTTCTCAAAATAAAACAAGATGTGAAGACAAACCAACACTAACCCGTTCAGTGCAGAAAGCTTTCAGTGTAGTGCCATCGATTAAAAATGTATAATGTGTTTGAAACTGGCAAAATAATTCAAGAAATGTGTTCCAGGTATGAAGAGTCTGTTATCAAGGACTCTCTGTGCAATTACAAATTCTTTGGTTTTGGAAGAGGTGAAATCATCTGCGGTGTTTATAGTTTTGTGCTCTAAAGTTTACCAGGGACAGCAGTAAGCCCAGATGGGAGCATGTTTTTTCCCAGTGCAGCTGATTTTTCCAGTTTGTTATATTGATTGATTTGCCAGTTTGTTACATTGATTTCCAAAACATGCAGAAGTAAAGATCTTTCTTTGGTATGTTTTACAATGTTAAAACATTCTTTTCCTATAAGCGATTCCTTCTGGAGCAAGAGCAGAGGCTGAGGAGGGTGAATGTGTTCTTCCACCCTTTTCAAAATGAAGGCTTCTCTTTCTGGAAAGGAAGGGCTGTCTGTCATCTGTTGGAAAAGTCTTCTGTTTCATTTGCATTTGAGTTTTGGATCCACTCTGAACCCCTGTCCCCTCCTGATGGCCTTGCACAGGTCACAAGAAGCAGCATGGCCAGTGAAGGCATTGATGCCTTGTGTATGCTGGCATGTAGAATTGTGCAAGGAAAATACCTGTGCCTTCTGTACAGTCATGAATAACTGAGTCATCTGTTTTGTCATAAGCTATCTAAAGTTGTGCAGGAATAGAGCCTTCAGCTGTGCTGAAGCCCTTTGGGATGAGCTGGTAAAAGTTGTTAAAGGAAATGGCACTGGGTCCTCCCGCTAAAACCATTGGATTTATACTGGTGACATGGGCTGACTGCTTTCTTTTTATGTGGTTCAGATTTATCACTTCATTGAGTGATTCGTGGTGGCGGTTTTAAAGGACTATTTGATTTGTAGTTAAAGGAAGGATATTCTTTAGAAACAAAGCAAAGGAGAATGACATAGATTTGGAAGACTTCCTAGTTTTTCTGCAAGCACTCATTATTTTTTAAAAAAAATGTCTTCTGAATTCTCAGTTGCCTGTACACATGTTCATCTGTACATTTTAATGGCTTAGGACATGGAAACACAAGGAACAGAGGACTTCTGTTCAGCTCTCACTCTAGTCCTAACACCTTCCCTGTGTCCCTGGCCAGACTGGCTGTGTTTGCAGTGCCCCATGTCTGTCCCAGTGCCCTCAGTGACAGGCAGCTTTTCTGCATGTTCCCAGGGGAGGGGACATTGCTGTACTCTTCTTTATTGCCATCTCCTCTGCAGACTTGAGGTCTGACTCTGAAAGCACAGTCGGGAAAACTGGTTCTTGTGCCACTGATTCAGGGCAGTTTTAGGTACCAGGAGGCATTTCAGCACAAAGATATCAGAGTTCCAAACTGCTGAAGGAGGTCTAAGATTAGGGAACTCTAGAACTAACAGTAAGTTCCACTTACTAATAGTAAGTAATGGCAAGGACATTAGGTTACATGCATGTATTAAGTTGAGTCACTTAAAGGAATTTTCATTGTTAGGTACCCCACATCACTGAGTAAGTACATAAATGTGTGCATCCTTTGCTGTGCCACCATTGCGAATTTTCTTGTACACCTGAATTAATTTCACTACCTGTGAAAAGAGATGTGTCAGAAGCCGCTTGGAGCATCATTCTGAAGTAACATTTGGACTCTAACCGATCATGAGACACTCTTTCTAAAATGTCCAACAAGATAAGCTACTAGGGGAGAAACTGGACAAAAATTATCAGTTGTAGAGCTGACAATGATTTGTATGCAAATCACATTTTAATCAGGTAGTGTGCAGGACTATGAAATGGCTGAGTTTTCATTAATTGATCAGAAGAAGACTAATTAGCTGTTTCAGTCATCAGTTTGGAGACATTTTCACAGGCTATTCTTTTAATAGTCTGTTTATTTGGAAAATCTGTCTTTGCATAATTCAATCACAGGCATGGTACTCATAATCCAAATTTGTTTCAAGAGGCCTTCAGTGGACCTTGATGTCATTCCTGCAATATCTGTCATTCCTCTGTCAGCAGTAAATGGCAATGAGCAGAGCCAAAGCTGATCCTTGAATCAGGACAGTTGGCAAAGCAAAGTCTTGTTCTGATGTGTAAGTTGTTGATGTGATTTTGCAATGATAGTGTTAGCAAACTGTGGCAATGTAAATGGTTTAACTTTTAGCAAGCTGTGGCAATGTAAATGGTTTAACTTTTAAGTTCTCATTTTCCTTCAATTTTCTGTGAGGGCACTAATCAAACTAATGTTTTGTGCAGGTCAGGAGTGACAGGTTTTTCTCAGGGCTCGCTGGGAGCTGACAGTGGGCAGTATTTATTAACAGTGCCTGCAATAATCTGTCAGCTAAATGGAAGATTGGAGATTTTCATAGCGGAAACAGATAAGTCTTTGCAAGAGATTTTCTTCAAATGATCAGTGTCTTAGGCCCAATGCACATATTTTTTTCCATAGAATAATATTCCTTGTGTAATAGATTACTGTTGACGAAAAGTGTGAGATGTTTTCAGAGGAGAAGCAGTATCTCATTGCAGATCCAGTGTTACATCTTTCCTTATAGCTTTGCGAATAAATGGGTGTAATGCATTAGAGCTTGTAAAGCCATCTGAAACAATTGCTTCCTGATGGGGCAGCAGTGCCTCCCGACCAGCACTGCTGGACAGTGCCTCACCTGCCCATGTGGGCCCTGCCAGGCTCACCTGGAGTTTCTGACAGTAATGCTTACGTATTGCTGTATTCCCAGAGTGTTCACAGGGCATTGCCTGCATTTGTTCCTTAGTTCTCTCATCTTGCACACCCAGGGGGGTTCTGTGTTCTGTGCATTTTGTCTGTATAAATTCTTGGTGGCTGTGGCAGTTGAGTTTTGGGTGTTTCATGCCTTCCTCAGCCACTGATAGGAGATGAATTATATTGATTCCTGGTGGTTTGAAAATAAGCGTGACTTGGTAGATTTCTAAATGCCAAGATCTCTAGAAGCTGTAAAATTGTGTATTGTTGAGAGTACCTTACAACTGTTGCTAATAATAGATTAGCTAATAATATGACAGCTTTTAATAATACAAGATTTGAAAGATGGATAGTAATGCCATATCTCCCTGGGTAGGACTGAGCAAAGGCTTGAGGAAAAGTGAATCTTCACAGCTGGAGCAATTACTTGTTAGGTGATAGCTACAGCCTCAGCAGAAATCTGCTGTGAACAACACAGAGAGCTGCCTTGAGAGAGCTGTAGCCAGTCTGGGAACCTCGGGGATGCTCAGTCTGTCAGATGGGATGACTGATGTCTAGCCCAACCCTGCCACTTCTTGTGTGATTCACAAAGTACCCCAAAACACAGTTGACATTGCTGATATATCAGTAAACTCAAATGTACTCTGAACTCACTGCTAATTCAGCATTCCTAATTCTTATCTGCCCAGACCAAAGCTATATCCTTAAACTTTCCAAGGTGTGAAGGACCTCCATGATACCCTCAAGATTTCCATGGTCCCCAAGTGCCACTTCTGCAAGATTTGTATGAACTGTTCCTTTCCTCAGCTTGCTCTGTCAGCCAGGCATGGGAAATGAGATGCACTGTTGTACAGGGGCTGGAGATAAAATTGCCTAAGCAAAGAAAATCAACTGAAAAATATGGTTAATATATTGGTCCAGTATAAGCTGGTAGTTTTGATTGTTCCAATAATTATTTCTGAGACTGTGCTAAAGGATAACATGTGTGTCCTTGTATATTCTTGGCATGTTTGTAAAACCAAATGACAGGTTTGTTCTGTTTCAATTTTTTTCCAGAATTATCGATCAGCGATTTGAGAAAGTTTCATATTTTGTCTTCGGAGATTTCAACTTCAGACTGGATGCCAAAGCAGTAGTAGAGGTAGGACTTCTCTTTTTCTTCTGTTGTAGACCCTACCAGGTTGGATTTATCTTTTTTTTTTTTTTTCCTGTAGAAAACCTAAAGGTGACTTGACAAAGTAATGTTAACATTGACATCAGACTTGCCCAAGACTGCTTCTAACAGGAACATCCAACAAGTAGCTAACCTTGTGTGGTTGTGACTATTGCCGTCTCCTTATAGCTCACAGTGAATCAGAATAATTGCCTGCAAACAGAGGAAGTGCTGCATTACCTTCCTACTCTGAGGAAAAACAAGAGGCATTTCCTCAATGTCTGTGGTAGAACTCCACACTTTAAAAGTACAGGCAGTCATCAGTACAGACCTTTGTGCCTGTAGCATCTTGATGTGGAAGGGTGACTAGGAGATTTTCATAAAGCCAAAATAATGTACTAAACTTTTTTCATAAGTTGAGATAACCTTGACCTGAATGCTGAAGCTCCAGGTAAGGTGGTGTCAGAAATAATACCCAGATTGAAATGGGTATTTAATCTTATGGTTTTCACACTTTAATTCTCTGAGGTACTGCAATGTCTTTTTGGCGTCCTTGAGGATAGGCATGCATATTTTGAGCCAAAAGTTTTTATTTTGTAAATCTAACTGTGGGAAATGTCCTGTGTGCCAAAGGCTGGCATCCCCCCATTCAGGTGCAGTGCTGTTCTCCTTCCTTATATGATCAGTAATCCATCCGTTGAAAAACTGTAGTTTGATGTTACAACATTTCATATGGAACTAATAACTTCTTCTTGGAATCCTTTCTGTAGTGCAGTCAGTCTGCCAAGAAGCTTAAAGCATAGCTGAAATGAAAGTCAAGTCACTAATTCAGAATATGCAGCTTCATACTGCATATGCTAAGGGTCAAAACTTGCTCTGCTACCCTGTGGCTGCCATAGTTATCATCAATGTTCAGAGATCACTTGATGGTGATCACTTCAAAGAACTGTTATGCTTTTTCTCTTCATTAGTGGTGTGATGGTGTTACTGAGGATGTTGCTGTCTGAGAACCCCTGTCAGTCACACTGCAGCTGAGTTACCTCCTGCACTCAGTACTGATGAAGGAGGCTCCAAGCTTTTCCTGACTCACATACTGCCAGCAGTCTGCAGGACTGAAACTGCAGAGGGTGTTCGCTTTAGTACCAATAGATTAAGATTTCTATGTTTATATCTGTCAGTTTCAAAATCATCCCCATCAAACAAAATAGTATCACTAGCCCCAAATGATGGAAACTGCGTGAGCTGCAGAGCGAGTAGGGTGAGCCCAGAGGTTTCTGAGCCTGACACAGTACTCTGCGTCTTGAGAGAGTTTTACCCCTACTGGTTTACGTTGCTGCATGTGAGCACAAAAGGTATTATTCAAAGATGAATCAAATTCATTTTCACAATCTTCCTACCTAAGATGCAAGCCTGTGTGAGTCTACAAAGCACTAGAATTATACAGATTTTCTATTGGGTTTTTTTTTTGAGAAGTAGCATACCCCAGTAATCAGAACTTCACCCAGCTACTCTGCAATGTTAATTAAGCATAATTGAAGCTGATTCAGCAACTTCCAGTTTATACATGGACAGCTGAAGTCACAGTAAGTTTGTTTTGTAGTGTTTTGTACTTGGTGTAGTTTATAAATCTGTATGTCAGCAGACCCCAGGGTGGTAAGAAACAGTTGTCTGATGTGTCTGGGACTGCCTCTGGACAGTCCTGAGGGAGTTAATAGTCAGAGTATAGCACTGGCAGTAAGGGCTGGCTCCTAGGTGACAGATCCATTCCTAACGTATCATTTGGAAGGACAGAGCTATAGGCCACCTCTAGAGGCAATTGCACTAGATAGGACTCGGTGGTGATTGTGTTTAAGATCCAGGCCCAAATCACCTGACAGAGTAGCTTGTGAAGGGTGTGACTCCAACGCGCTGTGACCACAGCCATGCACAGCTGGCAGTGGCAGCACAGGAACAGGAGCAGGCAGAGGTGCTTCTGTCCCAAACGCTCAGTGCCAGCCCCAGGGAGAGCCTGTGCTCAGCTGGGAACCTCCCACTCCAAAGGCTGTCCCAGTTCCTTCTGGTACTTAAAAGTGTGCCCATGCAAATGGATATTAACCACTCTTTGGACTATTCAGCAGCAGAGTTAATACTGGGAATTGTAAGGGTTAATCTATTGACCTGTCATCTTTGTGTACATTACTAAATTTATCTCTGCTTTTCTTGCTGACCTTTTGAATTCCCTCTTGAGACCACAGCTGCTGAACGTTTGAACGCTGAGATGTTACAAGCAATACTTGTGTAAATGCAGACTGTGCTTACATCAAACATAAAGAATAAAGTGTGTTTGTAAATAACTTCCCAATTAAGCCATTTAAAGGGAGAATCTGAGAGCTGTTCAGAATGTAGAGTCCAGACCCTGATGTACAGTGTCCTAAATCAGATGCAAAAAATGTTGTGTATATTAATTCATAATTAAGAGACTATAAATCATTAATATGTAATTTATTGAACACTTATGGGAGCCTTAATTTAAAGTCACATTGATTTCCTTGCTAGGAAAATCTGCTTTCCTGTTGTTGGAGTCATGCAGCATGCAGGGCGAGGTTGTTACTGGCACATGGGCAATGCCAGGTGCTGTTGCTGAGGCAGCACCAGTGAATTTTCCAGGTGTGTTTGCTGGTCGGTTCTGGTCTGCCTGGGGGCAGCATCACTGGGGGCAGGTCCCAGCACATCCCACCGGGACTGTGCAGCTGAGCAGGGGGCCAGGCTCTTGCTTTGAGGAAGGTGAATGCCAGTGCTTTATCACTGTAGAACATCCAGAAGATTTTCCCTTAGAGTCCAGCCTTTTGAAGGACACCACCCTGCTACAGCCAGCAAAAATAACCCTTGTAGTTACAAAATGTGTTTGGTAAGGCAGTAACTGCAGAAGAAAGATGTACATTTCCTTGGGTTTTGGTCACTCTAAGATGTGCTGTAAGACCTGAATCTTCTGTCTGACAGCCTGACAGCCAGGTAAATTCACTTAATCTTATATTGGCAAAGCTGGCTGAGGATTTGCTGCTGTTTAAATTCAAAGTTTTGCCTACTGATTTTTTTTTTTTTAATGCTAGACTTTTTTGGGTGTTACAGCATTCTAATTATTTGCCCACTGCTTTCAGATACCTTCCAGCACCTCTATTCCCAGCTCATATGGAAGTGTTTGCAACATAATACAAAAAAAAAAAATTAAAAATATTAACATATTAAAAATTCACAAATTCAGGCCTACCCAGGCACTGTGCTGGAACTTGGAGCTGCTTCTCTCCTGTATCCTGCCCCAGCCCAAAGCATCTCAGCTCCCAGCTGTGGCTGTGCTTGTCCAGAGGAGTATTTCTCCTTCTGTCTGTGGGCCAGTTTACCACTCTTGCTCTGTTTTAGTTACCATTCAAATGTTTTAGGTGGGTCTAGAACAAGGAGAGTATTTTTTCACTCAGCTGGCCATAGTAACAATCCGTATTAATCTCTGAGAATTACTTTATTTTAATATTTAAAGAAGTTATTCATTGAATCTCCATACTAGAAGTCTTCCTCGTGCAATACGTCCATTTTAGGAAGGTATAAACAGGCTTAAGAAACTGAGCTTATTTTGACTGTTTGGGAATAAAACCCTCTTTCTGAGACTGCTGATTCAGGAGTCTCTTAGAAAAGTACCTTGTAGTTCCAAGAAAGAATTTAAAATTGTGTGCTCCTCAATCCCAAGAATGGCAGCTCAGTAACGAGTTCAGTTTGTCAGGCTTTAGGAGAAAGTCACATTAATCACAAAATCCATTTGCTCAAGGCAAACCATAGCCTTGCCTTGTATCCAGGAAAAAATGGGAAAAACCATTTTTTTTTTCATTACTAAAGCCTTGTTAGGGTTGGTGGCAGCTTGGTAAGCTGCAGAGGGATTAAGTGTATCATATATGAAAATTTATAAAGGTAGCAACAGAAGTGGTGTTTCAGGATTCCAGACATTTTGGCCTACAAAAAGCTTTCAAGCTCTACCTGCAGAAAAAAAAAAGTTATGTCTTCATCTTAGAATTAACTGTGTCCACTCACTCTGTGTCCTCTGTGGGTTACGGTCAACCAGAATATTTCCTTTCTAGACTTCTGCCAAGCAGCCCTTTGATAAGCCAGGACTGGAATTGCTGATTAAATGTTTTTTAAAAGGTAATAACTGCTCATAAGAATTCACATGTCTGACTCCATCATTCACTTGCAGTGTGCCTCTCTGCCACCTCTGACTATGTGATTTTATATTATCTGATAAAACAGGAACGACTTCATTCTGGCATGACTTTTTAGCTGCCACTGTATTGCTGATGCTGCAGTGAATCACATAATTTCGATTTGATCACACTGTCTTGGCACAAGGTGGTCTTTAATTCTGAGCAAACCAGTGGGGGCATGGTATCCCTTTATCCAGCGTGCTGGTGCCAGCAGAACTTGGAGGAGCACTCCTGGCACTGCCACAGTGTGTGCCTGCAAAATGGGGACCTCTTCCTCTGAGACATCACTCGCTCTCTTTTGAACAAACATCTCTTGTTCAAAATAAAAGCTGATTAACATCTTTTCACATCTGAATAATTGATTTAGATCTTACTCAAATCTGAAGAAATATTTTAAGTTGAAATTGTTTCATCCTATGCATTGGACACTAACAAGGGTCCTTGCAAATTCAGCCAACAAATGACCCATTAGTAATTGTCATGAAAAAGATTAATAGTTAATTAGACAATTATCACTGATTTGAAAAGCTAATTCAAGCGAGATAGTCAGGTGATGGATGGATGTGGAGACTTAATTATCTCCTCCTTGGTACAGATGTGCTTCCCTTGTGCATTCAGGAGACACCACCTGGCTGTCTTGTCAGGTGCAAATATTTGTGTGTGTGTATATTTTTTAATCTAAGTAATATCTGCAGAAGATGTTTTGAATGCATCAGGAAAAGGGCATGAAAGAATTGCACAGTCTTGTTGTTATAAGGACAGAATATTTTATTTTTTTTTAATTCTGACTAATTTTGCTTTGAGAAACCAGTAAAGTTCCTTTGCATTAAAAATACTGACATGGCACATAAAGCAAGTAGTATGTAGCTGTGGGCATAGTCAATCGTGCCTCCCTATTCCAAACCAGACTGTTACCTTTCCTGGGCAGTGATAACGTGCAGGTGCCCACATATCCACTTGGGATATCAGGTGCAACCATTGAATTCATGGCCAGGTGCTGAGCTCCGGGAGGTCCTGCTCCATAGTGGCTGGTAGTTTAAAACTGTGACAGGGTCCCCTTCCTCCTGCAGTAGTGATACTAAACCGTTCTTGTGAGAGAAAAAACACATTGCTTTATTTCTGAGATAAACCAGCACATCATGGAATAAATCAATAGCTAACAATTTTCACATCGTGTTTTCATTCCAGTTAGGAAAGCATGTAAAATCCTGGATTGGTTTTATAATCTCTAACAGTTTGCTGTAAATAACTTCCTCTCATAAAGATTTTAACTTTTTTACAGGCTCAAATGTTTCTAGGAAATGAAATGTTTCTGGAAACAGCATCCTTTGTAAAAGGAAAGTGTAATGAAGACTTGTTAAATTAAAATGCATACAACTTCAGTTCTAATAAGGAGAGCTTTATTAATGTAGGTAAATTGCAGCAATGCATCTGAGGCACCTGCTAAATGTTCATTATAAATTACTCTCATAGACATTGTGATGAGTTTTATATTGTAGCCAGACTTAGAAAGGCATGCAGATTACTTCCCTGAGGGACTGGATATATTTACTTAACAGTGTAGTTAATTGCAATTATTTATTTTCCAGTGATTGCAAATGGCCTCTGCGTTAAAGGTACATGTGGCTACTAGGAATTATTCAATTACCTCTCTTCTTAGTAGTCTAAGGCAAACCCAAGCATGGGTTCCCAGAGGCCAGACAGCAGTGTATTAACTCAGTCTGCTCCACAGCTTTCTGCTGGGGCCAAGCTCTATAGCCATGAGTCCTCTCTGCAGAGCAAGCTTGAGAAATGCTCATTACCCTGAAGCTGATTTTTGACATCTTTCATTCCATACTGATGCTGACACGCGTATTGACAAGATTCATAGGAGGTTAATTAAATCCATCTTCAAAACAACGAGGGCCAATGAGCCATATCCCCGTTGCAACAGTAAATTAAATGATGCAATTGTTTCTACTTCCATCATAGATAAGGGGGGAGATGAGTGAATGGATTGTTCTCTGGCTGCCTCCTCGGGGCCCCAGAGGGTCTCGGAGCATGTGGTCATAAACCTGCTTTTAATTTGTGGCTGCAGGAAGGGATGGCCCTGCTATCAGCAGGCAGAGGTCCCGCACGGCGTCATCCTGTGAAGGATGACACGGTAAAATCGGGGCCGCTTGGCAGCAGCGCCGTCAGCTCCTCCAGCCTCAGATGCAAATTAACACCAACGCGGTGACAAAGCAGAACGGAAAAGACGATACGTTCATCAAACTTGGCACTCTCTGCTCCGTAATTAAAACGTACACAAATTAAATACAATTATCTCGTGCTTTCTGATAGGGCTGGGCGTCATTAAGCTGATGAATCCCGCGGCCTGTGCCGCGGCCCCGCTCGCTGCGGCGGCAGCTGTGCCCTCAGCTGGCAGGGACAGCGGGGACAGCCGCGCCCGCCCCGCGCTTGCCATCCATCACCGTCAGCATCACCTGCCGGCAGCGCGGGGCCGCCGGCACGGGCATCCTCGGATCGGGCGGGGAGGGGACGGAGCCGGCAGGCTGCTGCGGGCGAGCCGCTGGCACCGAGCCTGGGGTGCCCGTGAGCTCCTGCACCGGGATCTGCGGGGCACCGGGCAGCTTTCCCCGCGGCTCCTGGCACCGGGATCTGCGGGACACTGGGCAGCTTTCCCCGCGGCTCCCGGCACCGGGATCTGCGGGACACTGGGCAGCTTTCCCCGCGGCTCCCGGCACCGGGATCTGCGGGACACTGGGCAGCTTTCCCCGCGGCTCCCGGCACCGGGATCTGCGGGACACCGGGCAGCTTTCCCCGCGCTGGCGGTTCATGCACGTGGGAAAACGGGCAGCTTTCCCCGCGGCTCCCGGCACCGGGATCTGCGGGACACTGGGCAGCTTTCCCCGCGGCTCCCGGCACCGGGCAGCTTTCCCCGCGGCTCCTGGCACCGGGATCTGCGGGACACCGGGCAGCTTTCCCCGCGCTGGCGGTTCATGCACGTGGGAAAACGGGCTCGGCAGTGGCTTGCAGGTGGTGCGGTGCTAGTGCCAGGTGCAGGTCGCCACTGCAGCCTGCCCGGGTGTGACAGTGCCTGTCTGTCTGCAGGAGGCAGGCCGATGTCTGCTGGATACACACTGAGGTGTGTCTGTCACTTTTTGGCATGGCCGAGGTTTTGCACTGGGGTTGGAGTCACAATATGGGAAGCAGTTCATCCCGTGCTTACCTTCGAGCACCGGCAGCCAGCCCTTCTCAGGCAGGGCAAGGGGGTGCAGCAGGGACTGGGGCTAGAAAAACACACATATAACCAACCAGTAATAATATCTGAACTTTAAAGTTTTAGTCTGAATAATTTAGTGGAGTATTGCAATGCATAATGCAGATCTGTAATAAGTACTTTAATAAAGCCACCTGTTAATTGTTTGGGGTTTTTTTGTTTATTTCTAGACTAGAAACTTAGCTAAACCGGGGCAGAATATCACCTGGGAAGATGCTATAAAATCCCCCTTTTTAAGAGTTATTTCATTTTAGAAGGAATATATGAACCTACAAAAAGTGCATTCTTTCTACATTTCAGTTTATTCCTGGGTATTACTGCAATACAAAATTTTCACATCTATGTATGAATCATGCACTAGTATTTAGGTCACCCAATGATGATCTAAAGCAAAGGGCAGGGGGAAGGAAAGGTTTACACTCTGCATATTTGCGGTGTATTAAAAGCCTGTGAATACCTATTTTCATTGCCATAAATGGAAGCCTAGAGGGAGTTTTTTTCCAAAAAATTACACTGTGTATTAAAGAACAATATTTTGCTTGCTTATCAGAAACAAAATTGGATAGAAAAAATTTGGTAGCTGTCTGAAAATCAAGGAACAGGATCGTATTTACCTTTATCATCAGCAGCTCCTGTTGTGATGGCAAATTTTATTCCTGAGTGGGAGTCAGAAATACAGTGAGAGCTGGTGAACTGAATGCACAAAATCTCTGGATGTGTGTGCAGCTATGTTAAAACATTAAAAAATGTCTTTATTTTACCTGAAAATAGTAAGTCTCAAAAGTTGTAGAAAAGAGCACTAAGAAACCAAGATGGATGTTTTGTTAAAAAAAAAAACTTTATTTCTATTTAGATTTGACCAGTGGTAAATGTGGTCAGCCTCAGGGAGAATGGACAAAGGTGATGCCTAAAGTATGTAAAGCTCATTTGTGGCAGGATATTGCATGGGCCAGGCAGCAAATGATGGTGGTGAGAGACACCAGTTGCTGTTGCATTAGATCATTTGGCTTGTAATTGAAATCTTGATCACATCTGTTTCCATTGCAGTGCAAGCCACCTTATCGAGACTGGGATTATCTGAGCTGTCCTGGCAGGTAGAGCCCTCAGCTCCCAGCTGGGGCTTGTGCCTGTCACAGTGGCACAGACCCCCTGAAGGACAGCACTGCTGTCCTTCCTGAGGCACAGGCAGTGGGATCTCTGCCGTGAAGCTGGCAGGACAAAGGTGTTCACAATATTGTTGGATTGTACTTTACAATGCAGGCATACACGTACCTACATCTGTTCCTCTTTGGCAGACCGATTTTCTATTTGTTTCTCTTTCTTCCAGCTTCTCCAGCCCTCTCTGCACTAACACA
Organism: Diglossa brunneiventris; assembly: GCA_019023105.1. Taxonomy (NCBI): domain Eukaryota; kingdom Metazoa; phylum Chordata; class Aves; order Passeriformes; family Thraupidae; genus Diglossa; species Diglossa brunneiventris. The sequence continues at coordinate 35,607,433 of CM032359.1, forward strand.
GGCAAATGGACCTGGTCGTCCTTTCACTGTAAATTAGCATAGACATCAGTATGAATTTTAAGAAAGTTCAGGAAACACACCCTGAACTGCTTAGCACCATGGAATAAGCACTTGCAGCCTGTTACTTTTCTCTCTTTCATGGTTCTTCCTCTCACAGTTCTGTAGCAGAGAGGTAAAAGAAACAGGACAGCAGCTTCTGTTCCTCAGCCCCTCTGAGGAGAGCTCACACAGTGGTAATTTTGAAAAAAATTATATTGGATACTGGTCTCCACTGTATTTTGTCATGTGCATTATTCAAGGAAGCTTTGACTTTCTGATCTACATGATGTGTCCACAAATCTGACTTTATTAGTATTGATAATTCAGACAGCAATTTTACCTTTGTCAGAATAGGATTTCCCATAATGTATCATTTTTTCCCCGTTCCAATTTGAGATGAGAATTTGACATTTCAAAGCAAAATATGCAAAGTGACAGTCTAGAAATCTCAAATCAGCTGTAATAATTGCTGTAACATTTAGTTTGCTCCTCCTCCAAGGAAAGAAAGATAAAGCTTCCTGGCCCTTTATGTAGTCATGCAGAAATGGGTCACCTTTGGCTGGTACCGCATGGCAAGAGAGGTTCTCTGTGTCCTGCACTGCATGAAATACCTCTTCAGTTTGCACCCTTACCAGGGAGATCAAACTCCTTTCTTCTCACACAGAGGTCAAAAGAGTGGGAAGGGGGCAGGATGCAAGTTCTAGCAGTGACTTGGACATTACCTCCTGTGAAAATTTTATCATCCTATCTCCACCTTATTAAAATCTAATCCTGAATTCTCTCATTACTGCTTACACAAGTGTGTTAGGATGTAATTTACAGCTCTTTCAAGCTTTCACAAGGGTCATCAGTGTGTAATGTTTTAATATGTAAAGCTGCTAAAGGGTTAAAACCAATTGTATGAAAAGAGATTATAGGATCTTTATCACATGTTGTTTATCTGATCAACAGTTAACAATTTAAGACAGTATTATCCTAGTAAAAAGAAGATTTGTTTCAGATACTGACATAAACATCCCTTCATAATAGTGGCTTTTCATTTACTGCGTTGCAATGTACCATAAGCTTAAAGGCACAACAGCTTCTTTGTGTATCTCAATAATGCCTGTCCAGAGTGATGTCAGTCAATTTTTGACCTATACAGTCTGATGTTATTCTCAACGATCATGGAATAGATTTTTTTTTTTTAATGAGTGAAGACTATGCCAATAAAATCCTTGAAAATTATCATATTTCTTCATGGCATCTTCCTCTGGAAGAGCAAGGTATATTACCACACAGGCCTTTCTGTGAAGTCGTTTCCTCTGGCTTCTGCTGGTTTTTGTTGTTTTCTTTGCAGCTGACTTTCCACGCTTTCATGCAAATAAACACTAACGATTAATAGCACTTTCTGGTAGAGGTATGAAAAGAAACAGTATATGTGAAAGAGCCCCCTGGTAGGAGCAGATTCCGAGTTCAGCCTGTGTGGTGGCACTCCTGGGGTCCCATATCAAAAGTGTTTGACAAGTCAGCTTCCTCGTGCTCCTTGGAAACTGTTCCTGCAAGGTGGGGGGAATGGCTGTGGAGTGGGCCAGGGTTCGTTTAGGGTGCACGGAATGCCTCGGGGGGATTCCCCTCCTGGCACAGCTGGGGGGTACTCCCCATCCCCAGCCCAGCAGTGAGAAGGGGCAGCGCACTGACCCAGTATCACAGAGAGATATGCTCATCCTCTGCTGCTTTCCTGTCATAAAAGGGAGGAAATCAGCTTCCTGGGGGAAACATCTTCCTGAGCTCTTAGTGAAGCACATCTGCTCCGCCCTTGCCAGGCAGGAACACAGACTGAGGCCCCGCACTCAATTCTGCCTCGTGGTTCAGTGCAGGGGGCTGTTCAGCAGCTGTAGATGATTCCCATCATCTCCTGTCCAGCTCTGAGCACAGCAGACAGCTCTCTGACAGGCAAAGGCTGCTCATTTGCTCTCCAGCCTCAAGAAGTCTGGGCTGGATTAGGGTGCACTGCTGCTTGTTGCATCCAGTCTGGTCCTCACAGTGTTCTGGCAAGCCTGGTGCGTGGCACTCAGATCCCCTTGCTGCCTTAGAGACAGGAAGGAAATGCATATACTGGTGGAACTTCTTATGGAGATCATGTTGTGCTTCTGAAATGCTGCTTCTAGATTATTTTTATTCATATAACCCTAATGATTCCCTAAAGATTAAACCAGATGTAATTTTTTGTTTGTTTTCAGCTGAATGCAGTGTAACTATAGTACTGCCATTAAGCTTGCAGAACACAAACATAAGCTGAATTGAGTTGGATTTTAGTGTGGGTCCTGTGTTTCCCCATCAGTGTCATTTGGGGCTTTTTTAGTCATGGAGGCTGCAGTGCAGCCCCTGAGCTGCTCTTGGAGAAGCATCTCCAGACTCCAGCTGCACTGCTGTCTGACTCTTCCCTTCAGTGGGAGCCAAGGGAGTGTCACAGGAGGTGGCACTGTGCCACCCAGTCATCACCTGCTTCTGAGTAGAGCGTGCTAAACACTTGAGTGACAACAGCTGAACTTAAGGAAGCCCAAAGTCCAGAGTATACAAGAGATTTAAACTAAGATTGCCAAAGTGGGATGGAAATTTGTTTTTCTTCTGTCTGCTGGGTATTTTACATTATGTAAAATGAATACTAGATGATAATTGCCAGTGCAGTATCTTGTATTGATTTAATTCAATAAGCAACTTCACCTCCACCTTTTGCATGCACTTGCCTTAAAATATATGCATTATGAAGGCAGTGATTCAAAGTCTTTAGGAAATCAATACCCAGACAGGATTCTGTTCTTCAAATATTGACAGCAGAATAACTCTAAGAAACAATGACAAACAATAAAAGCAGGGTTAGACAAAATGAAGGCTGCAATTCTTCTGTTGTTAGGCTGTGCAGAGGGCTCAAACTGCTGCCTGATGCTGCATATTATACATGCTTCAGCAAACAGCTGACACTGGCCCTTTGCTGTCAGAATTTCTGGTGAAACCTGTGACCACTGAAATAAAAACCAGTTTCTGCCCATGATTCCTATACAGATGGCTGTTTCACCTGATGTTTTTCCAATAACTCGCACAGATTTCTTTCAGCCATATGTGTGCACTGGAGAGATACAGAAGGGTATATATATAGACTATTAGCATTAACATTGTTCCCCACCTTTGATAATTTCTCTAGAAATAAACGGAATTTGCACTGAAGCTGGTGAATTACAGATTTTTAACTGATCATATCTGTGTACTAGTTCACAGTGGGTTATTGTAATGGTAATTTTAAAATCCTGTAATATGGGCAGCTCAATTTCCTGCACACTGAGTATAGCTCTCAGAAGTTAAAGTAAGTCCTTGATGGAGTAAAACCTGCCAAGTTAGTGCAAACTGCACTGGTTACTCAGTTCATAGCAGTTCTGAAATCACATTGCTGTAGATCGTTCAGCACTGCAACTATAAGTAATACTACAGTATTAGCACTCATGCAGAAATCTCTGACGACAGTCCAAAAATTCAGATGAATATAAATTCTCTCTCCCTTAGAGGTGGAAGGCTTATGAAGGGTATCTCTTTACAGTATTACCCACTTGTAGATGTCATAGAAAGAGTTAGAAAGACTTATTTTCTATCCTTTATTTTTGCAATTTTAACAAGTGCTGAATTTCACAAGGATGTCAGTATTGCAGCCATAAAAGGTTCAAGAGCTCTGTTCACATCTGGAAGTAAAAAAATCATTAGGCTTTTCCCTGAATGTACTGGAAATTTCCTAAACTTGACATATTTATGTATAGTTCAAAAATTATGGAAAGCTTTGGGCCACCAGTGCCTGAGTGATGTTTCCTGACAGAGCAGTCAGGAGGAACTGGAATTCCTGGGAGTCAGGAATTTAAAGCATAGGAATGGCCGTTTGTAATTGCCCATCTGTAACCAACATGTTTGAAAGTTGGTTTGGAACAAATTGGTGTACCTGGGACATTACAGAATTTTAGAAGAAGAATAAATTTGTTCCTATAGTTAAGGGGAAGAAAGGAGAGAGACACCAGGCGAGGTTCTCAATAGCTGAAGGCTCATTAGCTTGACATTCATTTCAGGCAACCTAATGCAAGATTTGGTAATGAGAAGAAAATTGAGAGAGAAAATGCAGTCACAAAACATGCTTGAACAAGGCAGTTTATCCTGAGATTAACAACTTGGATGAAAGTGGTGAAGTGAAATCAAGTGATCCTATGGCAAGAGGAGTTTGTTGAAGACATCAGTGTTTAACTTTGCATTTGTCTGTGTTGCACATGCAGGAGCACCAAGGGGTCAGTGGCAGAGCGATGGGAGACACCAAAGGCAAACATCTGCCAACAAGTGAACCCCAGCTCCCACAGCAATACCATGGCATAACCATTCAGGCATCTTTAGATAAATTTATTGTTATTGCATATTTGACTTTACATGTGGCTGCTGAGCCTGTGTGTTGAAATCTGTCGCACACCTCCACTCCAGGTATTGCAAAGTCACAGTCTGCTGTGAGAGGAGAGCAGGCCCTCTATCCTCTTATCCAGACTCTGGGCCAGATCTGAGTGCCAAGGAGGAGTTGTTTTCAGAGCTTGTAGGGCCAGCTTTGCTGAGCCGAGCTTCCTTAGAGGTCCACTTCAGTTAACTCAGACACCCCTTGCCAGTAGGTCAGAGGGTTTCCCAGGAGTTTGCAGTCAGATAGCTGCAGTTTCGTACTTTGCTGTGTTCACAGCAGCGTCCCCCTTCCTTTTGGGTCTAAGTGATGTTTAGAAGCTGCTAACAGACAATTTGAAATGAAAAATCATATGTGGGAAATCAGCCATAAGAGTGATCAATAAGTAGTTCTCTTCCTGGAGTGGCTGCCAGAGGAATTAGTGAGTGTCCTGTGTGTTATCAAGAGGTCATGCCTTTCTGAAGGTTTGTTTTAGTCAAAGAGGTGCCATTTGCTTCAGCTGAGATTAAATCAGTGCCACGTAGAATCCGGTATGCATGATTAGAGTAGACAAATGCACAGTCACTTCTGGATGGAGTTTCAAGCTGTAATTTCTTAAGCTTCCTAAGCAGGCTTAGATACCTTCAGTCTCAGCTTTGTTTGTCATTAAAATAATTCCTACTGATTGTGATGCTGGTGGAAAAAGATTCCTCTTCTTTATTTCTTTACTATGTGAGTCTCATTGATGCTAATAGCTATCACATTAAATCTGCACCTGACCACAAGCAGCTGATGGAACATTCCTTTTAGCCATCCACTGTATCCCTGATAGAGACAATCAATAGGTAAAATCTATGCAAATGAGTGGAGTTCAAGTGAGGGCTACCCTAAACAGGACTTAAGTTATGCACCCGCCTTTGTGCCAAAATTTTCAGGGTTTTTTCTCCTGTAATGAATACATGTATTTTGTGCATTGGAGCATGGCACAGGGCCTTTTGGATGGCAGGCTCTTCAAGAGAGAGGAAGAGAGTTTTAATCACAAAAGCAGAAACTTCAGTCAGAGGAATGATTCCACACTTTGTTTCATTTGTAAATGCTGCATTTTGGCTTTTGTGAAACACAGCCCAAGTCCAATTCAGGACAGCGCTTCAAGGATTCTTTCCATGGGGCTTTTTGAGTCTGAAATAGTGCACATGAAAAGAACAGGAGATTGAACATAATTTGTTCCAACAGCTAGTCTAAGATTTTTTCCAATCAAGATTCTTTCAGCATATTCCTCTTTGTTGAGCTGTAAGCAGCTTTTAAAATAATGGCATTAGCCTATATTTCAGGGCTTCGCTGGGTGTTTCCAGCTCTGGTGATTAGTTACAAGAAATAGAAATGCCTGTATTGTAACCTCTTAATGGCTGTGGGAGACTTGTAAACTAAGTTGAGATTTAAGCAATTTGTAGATTTCAAAATGAGCTGTAGAGTTCATTGAGAAAGAAAAATGCATCATTGAAATTCATGGTGCCACTTTGGTTTTTTTAGCTGAGATTTATCAGTGAAAGCCATATTGCTTTCCCTTTGCCTTTATTTTAAAGCTCTTCAATACATTGTTTTTAAGGTCCATTTCTTTTACAAGCTTTTCCTTTCAGCTTGCTCAGGGTGTTGGGCCCTATGAACATCTGTTTGTGCCTAAAATCAGCCAGGACCTGAACTGTACCCTGCCTCCCTCCTCCCCTTTGTTTCCAGAGGCTATTGTTTCCGATTTCATGCTATCAGAGGGGCTGCATGTTTTCCTGTGTGAAGTTGTCAGAGAGATAAAAGCACAGGAGCAGGGTCACATTTCGAGGGATGGGCATGAAAAATTGGTAAAATGTATCTTGAGGGCCACCCACAAGATTGCCTGAAGAAATTCAGAAGTAGAGAGTAGAATTGTAATTTTGTGCAAATTCCAGGGTGGAATAAGCAGTAATGAAGTAAGTGTTTAACTGGCAGAAATCTCTTAGTCAGATTTACACTTGGTTGACTTATTCCTGTTAGGTAGCTTGAGAGCCTCTAGTTGGACTTAGTTACAAAGAAAATACCCTCATCTTCACTGCCGTGCCTGCCCACCTCCCCTCAGTATGACAGAAGAGGCCAGAAGATTTAAAGCCAGTGTGTTACACCTTTCAGCCATCAGAGTGCACTGGGGAAATGAGAGGCAGTACTGGAGGTTCTGCCTGTCCAAAATTCTCAGTACAGAATCGTTAGCTTGTATGATACAAGACCTGCAAGGAGTACAGTAAGGATGATGATGATGAAAGAAAGATAAATTGTGCGTCTTAATTAACCTAATGAAACACATCTTCCAGTAAGGAAGCAGGCTACTATCCTTGTACCTGTGGCTGTGGTTTATAATGCAGCAAACCATGGTCAACAAAAACACACTCTGACATGAGTTCCAGAAGTGGCACCCTGCTTTGGAAAAATGCCGAGTGGTTCATGTGATGGCAGGAGAGCAGAAGAGCTGCAGTCACACACAGCTGAGCCCCTTCCACACCTGCAGTAACCCAGCAGGAGGAGCTTGCAGGTGTCTTACAGGTGCTCCTCTGAAAGCACTAGGAACAGTGCTTTCACACAAACAGCCAGGAAAGAGTTGTGCCTGTCCCTAGCTTAGTGTCAGCAGAACTAAAGCAGTGCCTTGCTAATTTGTTTGGTTTATGATTTCAACTCTTCACTTAGGTCTCTACGAGGTATGAATAGAAGAAAATGGTTTAACTGTGCTGGTTTAGGTCAGGGATTCACTAAGATAGTTACTTTTGTTTTAGAAGCTTGTAATGAGGATTTTGTTGAAGCACATGATGAGAAAACAAATGAAATATGTAAGTTGTATTTTTTCCATGGCAACTGATAGATAAGGGTTGCCAAGCAAGGTGGCATATGGCTTCTGAATTACTAAATGATAAATGTGATACAAATCAGCCCAATACTGGAATTTCAAGGAGATTTATTTTTTCTATCATTTTTTTTCCAAAGAGAAGTTAATTATTTTTTTCTTAAATGCATAAATTATTTGCAATTTAATATGACAAAGTAAATATACATTCTGAGTTCTGCTGAATTTAGCAGCATTTTTGGCTATGGAAATTCAGCAGGGAAACACTAATATGCTGACTTTTTTCCATTTTGCTAATATAGTAGAAAAAATTACTAAATATGCTTTGATTATTGTTGAATTTATATCCTTTATGGTAGAACTTTGGATATTAATTTGTTCATAAATAGACATAGAAGAAAGCAGCAACATTCCAAAGTGTGTAACAGTTGTGTAGGTGAGTTTAAAGAAGACCACTCCGTGAGTATTTTTCACTTATTAGCACTTGTATTGTAGCTTGCAGTGACTGTGGTCAGGGTTCTGGGTCCCACAGCAGGCAGGGCTGTGGAGGTGACATCCCCTGCTGGCACAGAGGGATCTGCCCCTCTGAGTGCCAGGTCAGGGTCCTGACAGGTTCCTGTGTGGCCAGGGCTCCCCCGAGGGTCCTGCCAGCCCCCAGCCCCACGGTGCCCTGCCTGTGTGCTCCTGTTCAGGCAGGCAGCAGAGCACACACACCCTCAGACCAGGTGTGCACCGCCAGGTGTGAGGAGACATCCTGGCAGGAAGTCTCGCCAGCACAATTCCAGTTTTGAGGGGAAAAGGATAATCTGTTCCTTTCTCAGCATGCTGACCACCATGTTTTAATGTCTTTCACCACTTCAAGTACTACTTGAAGAATTTAAACAGCGCTGTTAGCATCCATTGCTGGTATTAATGGGTATAAATTCTTTCTAAAATCACAACTTTCTTATACCAGCAGTTTTCTTTGGCATACTTGTCTAATTTTGGATGGGTCAAAGAATTTACTTTGTTTAGCTTTGTCTCAAAAGGGAAAAGAAGAAAGGCTAGAGTAAAAATTAATAGCACATCTTAAAATCTGTTACAACATCTCCCTTTTTTCTGACTAAAAGTGAGTGAAAAAGGCCTCTCTAGAGGAAATAAAGAAGTTATTACAACTTCTACTATTTTGTAGAGTATGAAAAAGCTTTCTGTATGTTAAACAGTCTTGTGGACATCTGGCATGATTGGTTTTAATCTGCTGACTAAAAAGTCAGGATTAAATCTTGCTTTACACCTCTTTGTATTGCGGTCAGTAAAGTGACAGAGCTGCCCTGAAACAATGGCACTACTTATTCCACCCAATATGCCATGTGGTAGATCACCCCCTTTTTCAGCAGCACTTCTCTGCAAAGACAATGAAGCATCTGGTGGGGTTTTCCTGTGTCCAGGATATTTTTTGTCAGTAATTTCACTCAGCCGCTCTGCTTAGCTCTCCCTCGGTGCTACTTTTTGAGATGGGGTTTGCCAAATCCAGTGGCAAGAGGTCAGTAGGCCAAAGTGATGAATTTTTATGTGCCTGTTCCTTGTGTTTCTGCTCAGTCATGATTCTTTGCGCGCTGCGCTGCCTCTGAAAGGGAGCCACAGTGAGCAATTTGTCCTCCCAGGCTGGGGAGAATGGGGAGGCAGATGAGTTAAAGTAGCGTGTATGACTGCGGACAGAGCTGCGCACAAATGTTTTCTGATGGCAGAACAGAATCCTCCTGTCACTATTCAGCACTAAAGGGGCTTGGGAGATTTGTAGCCTGTTGGCTTTCGATCAAGTGACAAATGAATTTAACAGCACTTAAAGATACAGCGGAAAGAATAGCACTTCACAAGCCAGCCCCAGCTGCGAGCTCTAAAATGATGCTGCATTAACTCTTCTGTACTCACGTGTCTTACATATTTGAATCTTGGTTTGTGTAACGAAAAGAATTTCATTTCTGTTTCAGAAACTCTGAAGAATACACTTTCTGGTTGTTTGACCCAGTCGGGTCCCATCCCCTCTGGGGGGGTCTTTGGTTGTTACAAGCAGGAGGACACTGGTTGTCTCACTTCTTGCAGAGCTTTCTGTCCTCACTCAGTGGTGCCCTCAGTGATGGGGTCGAATGAGCCAGGGATCAGCATTCACTGCGGGTTAAATCCCATTGAATCCCCAGCCAGTGCTGTGAAGTTGCTGTTCCTCCAAGTTGTTCTCTCTCTGATCAGCTGTGCCCCTAGTTGGCCGAGGGCTTTTGGTCCCGAGCCTTGAACCTGCCAGGGGAGGCCATGTCCCGGGGGTCCTGAACATTGCTGTACTGCACAACACTTGACTCTCACACCATCACAGACCAAGCCAGAAGGAACTCAGAGCTGCGTTACCAGGGTGGTGAATAGAGGCAGTACATGGAACGTGCCACCCTGTTTCCTCTCTCCACACTGACTGTTCTACCCCACAGCTGTTTTTATGTGATGCCAGTCTTCTTTGGGTGTGTACACATGCTGATCTGTCAGTCCATCTTAGCTTTCATCAAGGAGAATAGTGCTCTGAAGGTTTCCAACAAGGAATTTCTCAAGCTGGCATTACTGCACAGCCAAAGCAGAAAAAATAATGGAAGATAAGTAACAGAACATCTGACTAGGTCTGAAGAGGATCACACCTTATGGAACAAGACATATATATTACATTTATGCAGGGAATTTCCTTAGGAACAGTTGGACTGTCCCACTTTCTGTGAGTAAGAAAAAGCAAATATTTCTCTTAGAATACTCCCTCAGGACTACTTCTGAGGGACATCAGAAGTATTACAATTACTTCCCTCAGGACATCAAGTGGTAATACAAAATTATTTCGAAGGATGGACAGGAGGAGGGAAGGGATTTTTCTGGCAGATTGCTTCCAAGTTCCGATCTTGTAGTGCTGTGGACTTACCTGGATCTGATCAAAGTCCTGAATCCATATTATTGATGTCTGATGTCAGCAAGTGAATTTAAACTGAGGCCTAAGAGGGTGAATAGGGGAGCCCTTTACCTTTGTCCACAGAGACCCCGCGCAGTTCCGTGTCCTGATTCACACAGGTGCCAGACAGCTCCAGGTAAATTGTTTGTGAATCACCATGTAGACGTTTTGCTGAACTCAGGCTTGAGATCATAGTCAGGAAAATGAAACAGGAGAGTACAAAAAGATGTGTAACCTGACCAGAGAGACAGAGAGAGAAAATAAGAAGGTAAACAGCATGCAGGGGAATATGGAAAAGGAGTTCTAGCCTGATCTGTAAACTTGGAGAATCTGAGAGGCAGAGGCCTTTTGCAATTAATTCAGATTCTTTTCTGAATAAGAGAATTTAAAAGAGCCATAATTGCCACCAGCTGTTGGCACAGAGCAAAGCTGCTGAGGCAGAGGCCACAGTCAGGGACCTCAGGGATCTCTGCAGACCTGGAGAAGGGCAGGCTGTGCCCCTGACACATGACACTGAGCCGGCCACTTTGGCACCAGGCCAGCTGTTCCAGCTGTGAGCCGGCCATTCCAGTGCCCATCCCTGCCCGGGCCAGGGTCTGCAGCAGCATGCTGTGCTAAAGCAAACACGCACAGGAACCACGGTGCTGGCAGAGATGACTCTGTAGGAGCTGGGTGGTGCTTTGGGCAGTGCCAGGGAGCCACCCTGCCTGCAGGCGGGTGCGCTGTGCCGCCCTGGACTCTCAGGTCACTCAGCACAGTGCCTGAAAAGTAAACAGGAAACGTTTAGCATTGCCTGGTGACATACTGTGGTAACCTTGTCATGAATTATCTCAGTTTCTGGACGAGAAGATGCATTTTATAATTAACCTAGTGTTGCTGTGAAATAGAGACCAAAGTAAGGCAGGTTGTTTCCAGCAGGGATCATCTGTTTTAGGGAGGCAGGAGATCTCTGGGACAATGGGAGCATGAGGATAGTGTTTTGGTCCTGACTTTTTGGTCACAGACACCAGCCAAAGAAGCATTTTAAAATATCCAAGAATATCCCTGTGCCACAGTTCAGTAGGGGAGCTGCATGGAAGGGACCAGAGCTCCCATAGGTCCCAGATGGCTCCTGAGCCAGGCGCTCACAGGGGTGGGATTGGTGCTTCTTTAACCTGCCCATGAGGTTAAATCAGTCCCGACATGGGCACAGGCAGCAGGGTCATGTCAGTGGTAGTGGTGTGCCCTCGGAAGAGGGGCCGTACACAGGGCACGTGAGCAGTGCCCCCAGCCAGGGGCAGGGCAGGGGCCTCGCTCAGCAGGCACCTGGCTCCACTGCCACTGCCCCCCTGGAGATGAGCTGTCTCCACTGGGAGCATCCAAAGAGAAAGTAATTTTATTGGTACTTACATGGATTCTCATTAATACTTGTTTGTGCTTGTTCTTTATTCAGCTAACACTTATGTCACTGCTGAGTTCAGTTCCTGCTGCTGGAAAGTGTAGTAGCTGTTCTGGGATATTATTGCTATTTGCACACAGTTAAAGTTAACACAAGGTAATATGTAGTCTAAAGGATATTTTTTCAGTAGAAGTGTATGTCCTCTCAGACAGGGTTTGGTTGCTGTACCCTGAGCCCTGGGATGCCCTTGATTTTTGCAGCAGCTGTGAAGCCGAAAACCTCTGTGGCTGTGAAAAATTGACTATAATAAGCCTCCATTCAATGGGAAGGTGCAGTTTAAAAACCACAGTTTTATCTGTCCCATAGCTAAATGCACAACTCTCATTGACTCAGACAGCTACGTGTAACTTTGTTTTTCTCACTTGCAAATTTTAATTCTCTGACATCATTTGACTTGGGGAATTTGCTGCTATTATATTCCAAATATCCAAGAAATCATGTCATCTCCTCAAAGGTAAGGAGGAGCCCAAAAAAGACAGATGCTTCTGTTATTCCTAAAGTAGCAAATTTTTTACCTCGCTGATTATTTCAAATACAATTTGCATCCAGATTATAATAATTTTTTTAAATATTATCCTAGTTTAATAAGTGTCAGATTGGTTTTGGGTCTTGAGCAGCATTTCAGTAGTATTTCACTTTCATAATTAGATGATATATGTATGTCTGTCTTTTCTGTCATTCCAGAATCCACAGAGTATTTAACTGAAAAAAAGTTAAATATCTTAAATCTAGTTGATTTCATTGCTGATATGCTCAAGACCTTATTTCAGTTAGCTCCTGTCAGGAATCTCCAGACTCTGAACTTCTCTCCTAGCATTCACAGCCATGAGCACATCTGTGTCAATCTATGCAGCTTGCTGCAAATTCCAGTGGCAGCTATTGCTGAACTTTTCTATTGTAAAGGAACAATGTATATATTCTGTTTTCTCTTCTGTTTTTTAAGAAGCATTTAAAGTGATAGTAAGTCCTGAGTATTCAAATAATAGAGAACAATAATGCACATCTTTAGCATCAGTGGACAGATGCAGTAGGACAGGTTGAGTCAGTAGGTGTTTAAATACCCCCTTTTGGGGGGTTTCCCTCCCACCCCCCAAAAATTTTATTGAGGGACTGACAAGCATGTAATAGCTCACACATCAGGAGGTGGACTCAGAGTCTAAAAGGTGGAATCCGTGAAAAATCAGCTGCAGTTTCCAGCCAAGCAGGAGGCAGCAGTGCAGTCCACAGCTGCTCACAGTGTTCCCATGTACACACGATATAAAGTATATGTTATAGACTGTTGTGTGGTTTATGTATATAACAATTGTTTTAATGCCTGGATCCCATTTACTCTAAGTATGAAGAAATGCAGTCTTACACACTATGATTTGTGGTGTATATGGGGGAGCAGAAGGTGTATTATGCTGTAAATAAGAGTGTAATTCTGAGAATTGCCGAGTTTAGAAGAAGTTTCAGATTTGTCTCTTGTAAATATAAAAACCATTTCCTCCTAGCTTTGTGTAACAGGATGTTGTTATTACATTCCAAGGCCGTTGTCAGGAAAGTTGTTACTATGTTTTGCAATTCAGTACACATAAGTTATCACAAAGGGCTATTTCAGAAGTGCTACAAAGCATCTACCTGTGTATAGTATGGGAAAACAGGGATAAGATACAGCTGTGTTTGCTAGGGAAAGGCTGGCTACTCAGCTCTCTCTCAGCTCTGAATACAGCCCTCCTGCAAGCTTTTTAACCAAATCTTGTTTCCAAAGAAAAAAAAGATTGTTTTTTTAAAAAACAAGTTATGTTGAGTTATGATATCTGATTTCACCTTTTCTGCCCTTGTAAAAATATACCTTTGAGGGAATACCCAGCAAGGAACAGTGAGTTTTCATAGCATTTTGATTTTCTTTGCTAGCAACAAAAAATCCCTTCATAAGCAGGCTTGCCTAAAAAGGCACATGATCCTGAAAGTTTTCTGCTTGGGTGACTACGACTGTGCAGAAATTGAAAGGAGGAGGAAAAAAGGAGTGCCTCCAGCTTGTATAAGAAATGAACCTTTGCCCAATCACTTTTGTCTGTGAATAAGGTAACTTTTTGTGTGTGTGAAATTTGAAAGCAATAAGGTATGTGGGTTCTTTCTCTGTATTGGTTCTCAAGAGTCGATCGCAGGGTTTTTCTTTTGGAGCCAGCCTGGCGTTGTGAGATAAAGCAGCTCAGGGAAAAAAATGTTCTCAAGCAGATGCCTTTAAGAGACAGAAATCATGAATTTGTTGAATTGCAACCACTCTGGGGGTGGCTACAATGACTTTTTGACAGTGACAGTAACTCTGCCGTGTCTTTTCGAGCCCTTCTTTGGCCCATTCACTCTGGAAAGCTGCTTAAGCGCACTTAAGCGCATTAGCATTTGGATGCTCGGGGACCGTATTGACCCTCATTTGGAAAGTTTAAATGAGTGAAAGATGGAGCGATTTGTTAGAGCTTTTGAAACCAGCTTTAGAGAGCTGCGGGTTTTCCGCTCTGGTTTGTTCGGGTGCTTGTTCTAGTCTGGTGTGCTGTTTGAAGGGACCAGACTGATTTGTGACACATGAGCCCAAAGCCTCTTTTTTTGGGCTTGACCCGATTATCTGATCTGTGCTCTGAATTTCAATCACCCGCGTGGAGGGAGCGAGGTTGGGAATGGCTCGGTGCTGGATTACCTCACTATCTCCTATGGACACAGATGGCAAAACGGCCGCTGCATGTCTGAGCAGACAAAGGGATCATCCCCCTGGCTTGGCTGCGAGGGAACAGGTAGGAGGTCTGTGCGAAAAAGTAAAAGGTCCCAGAAGTGCAGCTCCCACAAGGAGTCCAGCATGCCACTCCTGCCAGGCAGGGCGGCGTTTAACCAGCATGTTACCACTCTTCTCCCAAGGCAGAAGACCTCAGAAAACCACCTTAAAGTCCTGCAGATCAGATGAAGTACTCAGAGCAGCCCGTGCCTCTGCCTGTGGGGCCAGTGCTCCTTGTGCCAGTGAAACCTGTGCTTGCACACACCTGCAGCTGTTCTGGTACTTTGAGTGTGCTGTGCTCCGGGGTAAACCCGGAGTCAGATGGACGTGGCACTGCTTTTGGGGACGGAGGAAACAGTCAGGAAAAGTTTGTCAGAAATGGACGTAATTTTTTCAGTGAGATGGGGAATCAACACCTGTTTAATTCACAAACTTGTAAGAAAAATAACAAGATTTGTGGGTTTTTACCAAATCCCATTCAAGTTACTTGTTAAAAATGAAAGCACTGAACTTGCTGCTTTTTATTTGTATTGTGCCAATAGGCAAAGGCCTTCATCAAGGATCAAATTTTTAGCAAATGGGAGCAAAATGTCCATTGGCAGATTGTTCCCATTCTGACACTGAGATCCGCAGCTGAGATCTTAATTATTTGGAAGCAGATGGATTTTTGTTTAAAAACATGTTTGGCATGAATTCCTGCCTTCAGGAGAAGGCGAGAATGGGGAAAGGAGAAGTGAGCTGTAGTTCATGGTGTTGTGTCTGGTATACACTGCACCTCTGATAATGAATCCAAATATAAGTATTTCTGTCTGTGAGAGATAAAAGCACGTAGTAGGATGTGAAAGTCTGTACCACAGAACATATTTATTTTACAAATTAACATTATGCAAAATGAAAACATTTTGTCTGGTTATTATGAAAACGAATAGGGTGAGCACCTCATTCCTTGTTACCTCTTTACCTTGTTACTTCTCCTTGACTCAGTTACTTTCTTTAAAAGAAAACACTTTTCTTAACAACCTCTAGCAAAATAATTCAGGAAGGTCTTTGCCTTCCATATCCACGTCTGTGCACAGATCCTGTCAGCAGCGTGTGCCTCAGCAGCAGCCATGGATGCTGAGTTGCCTCCCAGATGTGGGGACACATCTGTCTTTGAACAGTGCCCAGTTCGAACAATTTCCTCAGTTCTGCTTTCTGACTTTCCTTGTGGCTCCCAGCAGCCAGGCAGAGGAGCACGGGTAGCTCTGTGCAACAGCCAGCAGTCTTGCCCAGGCAGGGAGGCTGCAGAGCACTTAGTGAAATGTGCCCAGTTAAGATGGAGATGCCTTCGTTTCAAAGCACTTAACATACTTAAAGCTTCGCTAACTGCTTTGCTAAAAGCTCTAGATTTTTACCTGTTGCCATGCGGTGGAGCCAACCCTTTGAGCAGCCCATTTCATGTTATTCCCCACTACCTGTGAAACTGGGTCCCAGCCAGGCCAGTGGCCAATGGATCAAGGGCCAACACTTTCGTGGAAATTCATACTATGCCTGATATAAAGTTGTTCATCTGTGCCTGATAAAACTTCGGTTCATAACATGGTTTAGGCACCCAGTTCTCAAAATATCTAGGGACATGATGTCTCTTATTTAAAAGAGGGAAATTGCTATGCAAAGTAAATTGTGAAAATTGCTGTCAGATTGCGTAAGCATTTCTCGGACTTGCAAAGTGTACTTGTAACATGAATTTATAGGCAGATGTTTTTGCAAACAAGGGTTAACTCACAGAACTGTAGTGTCAATGTCGTTATCAGCTCTTAAGAATCAGCACAAAACCTGGCCATTATCTGTAAGCAGTGGTTTGGAGGATGTTTGCAAGTAATGTGTGATACAGCATACAGTGATACCTGTGAAAGAACCTGTCTACATGGTACAAGCTGAATGACTATTTGCATTTCCTGATTGATATTTTCTTAATATTGCCTGTTTCTCTTCAAGTGGTAATTCAGTTTATTGTTTCAAGTCCATCATAAGTGGAAGTGACTTAAATTAGCAATGCTTTGTATTTTGACCTACAGCAAATTATATTTGAAGATACATCTATTGATAATGTTCGGTTAAATCTGGTCTTCTGTTGCATATAAGCTTGTTTCCCTTTCTCCCCTTATGTTTTTCTTAGACACTGTGTGCAAAGGCCACAATGCAGACCATCCGGGCAGCTGACACAAATGAAGTAGTCAAGCTAATATTTCGTGAATCTGATAATGACCGAAAGGTAAACAACTTAATGCCCTTGGCACCCCTATGTAAATAGAAACAGTGTTGAATGTTCATTTTCTTTTCTACAAAGCATGAATATAGTTGTTCCAAACTGATAATGTAAAGGGAGGGGAGGATATAGATTGTCACACCTAATGCTCAGTTAATTGGATCTAAGTGATTGCCAGCCAAGCAAATGGGCAAGCTGACAAGGGGCTTTGGACATGTGGAAATGTGTGGTTTTAAAGGGCTGCGTGTCTCTGAAAGGGTCACTGCCAGCAGCTGGGCATTGAGTTGCTGAGTCCATGAGCTTTGCTGACCTTTCTCCCTATTTTTTTATTTAGGTTATGCTGCAATTAGAAAAGAAGCTCTTTGACTATTTTAATCAAGATGTATTTAGAGATAACAATGGCACTGCGGTAAGTTCATTGCTAAACCCATTCAAAGAAGTTGGGAACTCACATACAAATTGCATTTCTCTAACCAGCCCTTTGTCCTTATCACCCCTTCTGTCTGCAGAATGAGAAGAGATAATTCAGCCAACACAATAACTTCTCCAGATTTCCTCACCACTTAGCCAGTTATTTTGTGTACAGATTCCTAACTTTGGCATGTTTACCTTCTTTTTTATACAAATATATTGTAAATTAAATGTACACAACAATTCAGTTTTCTTGTCTGTCCTCTAGTCTGCATTTCTTCAAGCATTCTGTTTTTCTTCCTAGCTCCTCATTGTGCATCACACAGTAACTTAGGAAAAGCCCTTAAATGCAAAGCCCATCTGAAAATATCTGGGTCTTCTAAGTCTACAAAAATATACTAGAAACACAAGAGTAAGTAGAATAGCAATCTCAAGCTCTGCAGCAGACTGTCACTATTTGGACAAGCATGCAGGGCTTCCCAAGAGGATTAAGCAGACAGGGGACACTAACACTCTGATTTGTAATAAGGAATCTGATTTTTATGTGGAGAGGGGCATCATAGTTTCTTTAATGTGATTTTATTTCAAATGGTAACCACTTCATTTTGGAAAAGCTGTGTATCACTGCTTGCAGCTTTCTCCATTTCATCCAGCGTTTCTAGGGGTTATGTATCCAAGGGAAGACAAAGAGGGCCCTCATCCCCACCTCCCAGTTTAGCTCCACTCTGAACCAGTCACGCAGTGTGCCCACTCACAGGGCACATTGCTGCTTGGTGCCCAGGGATGGGTTTAGCAAAGGATCCATGGTTCTCCACCTCTCCTCTCCTGCCTACAGCTCATTCTCTCACTGCCCACAGAGAGCCAGGGTGTTGGAGGGCTGTCTGCAGGGCTCTAGGATATGGAGGGCAGCTGAAGCCCTCATGCCCTCTCTGATTTTAAGCTGGCTTCACCTGAGAGATTGATTCCATGTGAGAATCTGAGATTTCACTCATTTGTTGAGGTCAGAAGAGTTTGATGAGTAAGACCCATGAGGGGTGAAGATCTGATTCGCCTTCTGGTCTTTGCTGCTGTCCCACAGCGTGGCTCGTGTGGCCTGTGTGCTCACTCCGGGAGGTACTTCTGTGGTACCTTCAAATGCAGTTACTGTCAGAGCAGTTTGGGGTTCTTTGGTTTCAGTTTACAAGGTGAATGCATCCTCGAGAAATGCCTAATGTTTCTTTCACTGATGTTTTGCAGTTTTGGGGACATTTAATTCAAAGCAGTAAGTCTCCTCCCAATTCCTTTTCCCATATTAATCACATTCCTGTCTCAAATTTTCCCTCTGTGTATATAATTATTATAACTTTTCCAGTTTTTTTTTAAACAACTCAAGTATTTGTCATTTGTGTTTTCCCCCAGTGCATTCCTGAATCTGTGTAAAGCTGTTCTTGGTCCTTGTTTGGCTTGTCCTAGTGGTATTTTGGATGGCTGCTGCTTGATTTGCATACAGGGCTGAGGGGTGTGAAGGTACAGGCAGAATCCCACTTAAACACTTTCCATTTCAAAACCAGTAGTCATTTCTTTCATGCATCAAGAAGTGGGAAATCTTCCAGATCAAACATGGAAGAAAGAGATAAACGATATAATGAGCCATTGGAGATAATCTAATCTTCATGGTCTAGTTAAACACGCAGCACCATGATCACTAAAAACAAACTACCTATCTAAAACGATAAATGTCTCTGTGCCGAATTCAACCCAAAAAATCCATCGCATCCTTCATCAACCGCCGGTCTTGTACCGGCCTGACAGAAATTTAATTCAAGCTGGCTCCTGAAAATAATTATTGTATTTTAAGAGTAGTAATCATTGGTCGGGACATGATTGAATGTGTCCATGCCTATTGACTTTTTCTATGATTTATAGCTTTGTGCAGTCGATATTCCCATCGAAATTGTATAATTAATTATAAGTGGGGCTGTCAGGTCTGCAGGATGGAGTGCCCTGATGAGTATTTGGGAAGATTAAATTTTCCTTAGCTGTACCAATGCAAGGCTTGGGAATTTTCACAGCATTGGGGCTGTTGGATAAAGATGTTTTCTGTGTGTTTAGCAACTGCTTTAGCTCAAAATCCATTGATTTTTCAGAGGGTTTTTTTTATCAGTGCTGTGTCTCTTCAGTAACATTGGAATGTATATGGATGTGACAAGGCCTGACAAATATTTATTATCAACAGGCTACTTTTTCATTGTCCATACACAGTTATTCTTTCCTTTTTACGTTGTAATCAACAAAAAGAATCATAATATATATTTATAAAAATGATTATTTTTTTATGAAAAATCTGATATAGACACAAATCACCTATTTAACAGAAATTCAGTTTAAAATGCATACTGCAATCTGTCGGGTGTAATTTTCCCAAACTAATCTGTAGCTTATTCAGACTTAGCTGTAGCTTATTCCAAAGTTTGCTTAGCAATTACCTATATTGATTACCCCAGAGTGCAATGACTGTTCTGTATCGTTGTGTTTCAGAAAGAAACACCCAGATTTACCCAGTTGTGTGGTGATAGGAAAAAAGATAAAGCCTATTTGAAAACAGGTGTTGCAATAATGCAGAACTGTTTTATAATTTAATTCTTGTGTTCTGAATTGTATGTTGGAGTTGTGGTCCATCCAACAGACCAGGGTGTGAGTCCATAACCACACGGAGCTGTCCTGTGGGTGTGTGGGGAGGGTGTTGCAGAGGAGCAGAGAGACGTGGGCAGGAGGAGCTGCAGCATGCAGAGCTCCACTTTGGCATCAGACAGGTCACTGTTAGGTTGTTGTTTTTCAGTTAGCAAAAGCTCAGCATTTCTGACCTGGATGGTAGGACACAGCCAGGCTGTGCTGGTTGGTTCCTGGCGTCATCCTGCTCTGGGGGCTTGTCCATGAGTGGTGGAAAAGCACAAATGAGGCTTCTCATTTTGGAGTGGTGGACAAATGAGGGTTCTCACACCTTCCCAGAGGCAGCAGCCCCTGACCAGGAGCCACCACCATGCCCCCATCACTCCTCTGTGGCCCTGCTCCTCTTCTGCCCAACAGGTGCAGAGAGTGCCCTGGAGCCCTGCACGGATTTCCTGTGGGCTCTGTGGTGCTGCCCATGCTGCTGAGATCACTCTGGCTCACCAGCATCACTCACACAAAACACAGTTGCAGCTTTGGATTTTCAGCCCTTAAGTGATAAAAATCAGCCATGCTGGTGCGTCCAGAAGAGGGGCAGGGGGTTCTTGAATAAGCCTACACTTTTACCAGATATTTGGAGATGCTTTAATTGTTTGTGATAGATCAGGCTATAAGTGAGTTTTTTTTCAAAAGGAGTTCTCTGTTAATTTCAAAACAATCAAAAGAAAAGAAAGCCAAGAGTAATTAGGTAATGAAAAAATATAATCAGGTTATTGACTTATACCAAAGAACCACAAACTAAATTGTATTTCTTCGGTAGTCAATTAAATAAATATGTAGTAAGAATGTAAAAACCTGTAATGAGGAACGATTTAATCATCAGGAATCATTTTATAATCTTTAACTGCAATTAGAAGTGAGGAATGGTACCTACATTCCTGTCTTTCCTATGATCTGTATTAAAGAATCAATCCAGGTAGGAGCTAATGCACTGTCCTTAGGATTGGGACCACAACTGTGTAGTAAAAGCGATCAGTGAATTAATTGTCTTGAGAGTGGAACCTGATGATATTCCTGCTAAAATCATGATCTCTTTTTTCTATTGAGCTTTGTGGAAGCTGGTGGCAGTAGTGAAGCTGTGCTTGCTCTGGTAACCCTGCATCCTGCTGTCCCTGCTGTCCCTGGGTCCTGCTGCCCCAGGCCCACAGAAACAGAGCCCGTGTCCCTCTGTGGTTTGGGCTGCTTGGGGGCAGAAGGATTAGCCCAAGGGTGCTGCTGCATGCAGCTCCAGGATCACCAGAGGGTTCAGAGGGCATGGTGGGATACCAGCATTCATTCCAAACCAGAACCAAGAGTGTTATGCTGAAAAGCCCAGTGATTCCAAGCCTGGATTTTCATGGAATGGAAGTGATTCTATTTCTTAGGACAAACAGTGAATCTTATAGAGATTATGTTCTGACTCAGTTTCCCTTCACAGAATAAATTCCCTTTATTCTGTGTCTGTTCAGCCTCAAGAAAAACTCATGTGTTCTAAGTGCAGATTGAGTTGAAGGTCTTGCTTTCCCTCTGAGAAGTAGTGATTTAAGGTGATGTGTTATCATGCTAGTTAACTTAGAGATGTTATTGCAAACAGTACAGGCAAACATACTTTTAAATTTTAAGCAATATATTTGGGGGGGGCATTGTGTGTATTCCCAGGAAATCCTGAAATGATACACAAATTGAGCAGAAATATATAGTCCACAAGGGACCTCTATTAAGATTTTTGTGAGAATATGTATGGTTATGAAGATTAAGGATCTGGCTTCACTGAAAATGTATTAATCAACAGACAAGATATAGCACAATGCACTCTTCCCAATGGCCTTGGCTCTGACCCTTTTAAAGATAATGGGAATACTGTCCACTAGGAACTAGATTAGGACGATCAAGTGCATTTCATCAGGGTATGACTTGAACCATGATCCCAGAGGTGAAAAGGCAGAGGTTTATCCACTGAGCCAACCAGCCCCTGTCCAGATAAAATCTTGAATATGATGTATAAGGGCAAATTAGGATAGAGAAAGGAAATTGATTGCTTAGGACCATTGCTTCCTCAGACTGGTCATAAGGAAATCCTGCCTATCCTGAAACTGCTTCTTTTATTTAACATAGTCTTCTGAGATGCCTGATCTTCATAAAGTATTAATAGGAAAATGGCTTCATGCTCTGCATCTTTATTTAGTAGCAGCATTCTTGTGTTTAGAATTGCATTTGCTTAAATGAGTGATTAGTTGATATGCCACTGGATAAACTGCAAAATGAGAAATGACAGAGATAGGAAATATTACAAATAAATTGTTCTCACTAGCAAAACATAAATGCAAATCCAGATTGCACAAACAAGTCAATCCAGATGTGTTGGGTTAGCTGTTTACTGCAAGCTTCAAATAGATTAATTATTCTGGTGTAAAATTTGTCCATAGCACAAAGTTACAAATATTATTTCATTACCTTTTCCCCCACCCTGTTCTATACAGCTGCTGGATAATTCAAGTGTACTGTGATTTATTTATTTTTTTAGGCATTGGCTCTTGTTTAAGTCTGGCCCTAAGAGTAGTTTCAACATCTGTATTTGCACTCTGTAATCCAGCCTGTACTATGATCTGCTAATGTATTTTGGCCCTTTTTAACCTGTGTGACATGGAAGAGAATATCCAGGGAAGCAACGTTTGCACCTGCATTCCAGTCCCCAAGTTTATGGATCTCACCATCATTCCTTACAGTTAATATTTGTGCACACAAGCACCATACCAAAACTGCCGCATCTTGCCCGAAGTCTGTGGCAAGCCAAATAAGAATAGAAAGGTGCTTAATTGTTTTTCCACCATCTCTGTACAGTAGCTCAATCCTCTTGTGCTGTCCAGGTACCCCTGATAACCTCCCAGATGAATGTCTGCATGCGCAAAAGATTGCACAGAGAAGAGCAAATACTAAGTTTAACTTGAAAAGTTATGCTTGAGGACACTCATACAAAAGGCACAGCTAGAGATGGGAGTGGGGTACCCAGCTGCAAGGATGGAGAGATGGGTTCTGGTCCCTGCTCTGGGGCCTGTCTGTGTATTCTTGTTACATTGGTGTGGGAGGCATGGGCTGCAGTCCTTCTCTCTGCTGCTCCCAGAGCAGCCTCCAGCAGCCCACGCAAGGAGGGGATGAATCTGAATCCCTGCTGGAAGAGCAGCACCTCAGTGTCAGGTGTCTGCAAGTTCCCAGTGACCCTGGGAGATGCCTGACTCTCTGTGAGGGGGGCAGGGGGATCGATTGGAGCTCCCCGCACCCCTCTGGGGCACATTGATATGCCTCTGTGGTCCTGCTGTTCCCCAAAACACTCACGCCAGCCAAGCCTCAAGGAATCTTCAATCCACAGTGGGAGTTTTGCCCGAGTAAGAAAAATTTCATAGTCGCTCCTCAAGAAAATTCCATTTTTAACCACTCTACAAGTAATTCTAAAACTGTATTCTCCATATTTCATGCTTTTGCCGAATTGCAGTTCACAAGTAACTGTGTAACAGGATGGTGCATGGGGCTTGGAATCCCAAGTGGGACAAACTAATGTTTTGCAGGAACCCATATATTAAGTTTAATGAAATAATCCATGGAGTGTGTCATATTTGCAAGTAGGATATTCCTAATTAAAGTCTTTCAGTTTTAAAGACAGCATCCACTCAGTCATTCCTGACGTTTTGAAGGAGCTTTGTCACAAGCTGTTATGCACAGTGTATGAATTATTGCAATAATATTTAGTGTCTGTCCCAGAAAAGTTGTGAAAAGTCAATTTGCATGAATACATTTTTCCAGAGTCAACTTTCTTTTAATTTGACGTAAGCACTGGAATCCCAGGAGAGTAAGCAGCAAAATCCAATTTTCCCATCAGAAAATGGAAAGCGTGTGTTCAGCTGTGACCAGCTGGTAGTCAGAGGGCACAGCCCCTGGTCTGTGGGCACACTGCCCTCACAGCAGGCTGTGTACTGGCGAGCAGATCCTGTCTGCTGGATGAGCTGGCTGCGCACAGGGTGACGGGGGCTGTGGGCTCTGTGCTGCCTCTCGGGTGCTCCAGGCTCTGCTGGGCTCAGGGCAGCTGAGAGATGGATGGGATGCAGTTCACTGCTGCAGGGCAGCGTTTGGGCAAGGAGCCTTTGGGGTGTGGAAGGAGCTTCTGTGGGCAGCAGAAAGTTCGCTGCCGCTGCATGAGTGGAAGCCCAGGCTTAATCTGTGTCAGTGCTTTTGGCTTCTTCACTAGTTTATCCTTTACATATACTCCAGTCTTCTCATTGAGAGCTAATTCCTAAGTAGCACAACAGGTTCTGATTTCTGATGTGGTTTTTTTCAAGTAACAAAAGTCTCACAGGATGAGATCTGGATTCTCCGCTGCATGTTGCAGAACAGAGGGATGGCTGAGCCCTTGGAACTGTTAGCGGGGTGTTTGACTGACAGCTTATCCATACCAGTCATGTCAGCCCTCAGTGCCACTAGCACTGTGCTGTGCCTCACTCCCCTAATGCTGAGAACAATCTCTTTGGTGCCATTTCTCTGTGGCCATAGGACCACATTTCTATGTGTGCCACAGATCCACATTTATGTGGGTGTTTGTGATTTGACAACGCTGCCATTCAGGATACATGGATATGTGCAGAAATATAGTATTATACAAAAACAGCGTAAATGGTAAATTTATATTCAGTGATTTGGGTTTTTTTCTGTGAAACATGATTTTAAAGACTGACAATGAGAGAAAGAAGATTCAGATTCAAAATATGTAGTAATATAGATAATTTTACGTAGTCTTTGTTAGAGAAAGAAGTAGTTTCATATCAGGTAGAGTTACGTGCAGCATTTTCATGGGTAAGTGGGAAGGATCAGTGTTTCCACAGACTTTTACCTGAAGTCAGTAGACTTCTGAATCAGTTTCTAAATAATTTGCTTGGACTGGAAAGATAGATAAAATTACTGTCTTTCCAAAGTCTCTTGGAAAAAAATGTGTGGTCCACAAGACTGGCAAAGGAGGTTACAGTGACCAGGGTCCACATGTTTTAATTCTCTGAGGTCACTTCTGTATGCTCATCTCTTCTTTTTGGTCTGAAACTTCATTTCCCTTTCACAGCTGTGAATTCTCTTGTGGGCCTTGCAGATGGATTTGATAAATGCTGCTAATATCACCTCCTGATCTACCAGTGCTCTGACTTTGGTCTGTAGGTCTTGATGAGTAATTGCCGTTGTTATACTCCAATGACTGAATTAAGTTGCCCTGTTTGAAGGGGTTCATACGTGTATGATTTTAGCCAAGGTGGCCCATTGCAGTGTACCCAATAGATGCTGACCTTTTACCAGTGCTTTAAATTGAAGCAAGCAGAACCTCGGTTTCTGCAACTGCTTAGACTCTCTTATAACCCTTTGATTACTGTGAAGCTGCATAATGTAGGAATTTAGAATTTTGTACATTGCTTTCTCTTCCACCCCAGCACATAAATGCATGTTACAGCATTGCCAAGAAAAAGGGAACAAAAAGCGAGACTCCCTTCAGCAGGTTTTGCAGAATACACAGCACCCTGGAAAACCTGCAGTTCTGATAATCCCCCTAGGAGATGATGGGCACTGCAGCTGACACAGCCATCAGTCCTGAAAACTTTTCATTCTCCTCAAAATAAATAGGAAGTATCCTTTACTGCAAATGCAGTCATTCCTACACATGCTGCGTGGCTGCATTCCCAGCAGCGAGGGTCACAGTGGTTCACAGGTAGTAGCTAACTCTTGATACACTACCTGGATGGATGGATGGATGGATGGATGGATGGATGGATGGATGGATGGATGGATGGATGGATGGATGGATGGATGGTATTTTCATTCAGGTGCTCATCAAACATTCCTGTTGGGCTGGTCACTGGACGTTGTAGAGCAAACATCTTGATGTAATATCATCAACTTGGTGTTGGAGCAGATAAAATGTAGACCCTGCATCATCTTCACTGTTATTTAGGTATAAATACATTGGTGAAACTGAGTTTGGAGGAAAAAAACAGTCTTCTGAAAACTGCCTATGACATATAATTCTGGAATGGTCTGCCAGTCACAGCATTTTAAAATCTCTGTGTAATTGCTCAAATTACCACAGCATGTCATGTAACACCTTAAGGATTTGGTTCCTAGAGATGATCTTATTATGAGTAAATTAAATAGAACAATATATTGATTTCTGGCATTTGAACTTATTTTTTGTTATTTTTAAGGCATTTAGAGTGACAGACATACTCATGTTTCCTGTTCCAGCAATGACATTATTCACAGTGCTGATTGGTGTACAGTATGGAAATGAGTGAGCAGCTTGTGGTGAAATTGCCATGAAAGGAGTATGTTCCAGGTGGGGTTTTTTAGAGACAATGTTAGATGCTTTAAAAGTAAAGGCATTACCCTGTGAAATTCTGACTGCTCCTCAGTATCATCTTGCCCATGTTAATTTTCATTATTTTCTGTCATGCCAGGTTGCTCCAGGCACCCGTGTACCCGTAAAGCAGATGGAATTGACTGATGCCCATGTCAGGCCCTGTGCCTTCTTTTAACTAAAGTTGCTTTTAGGGCAAATACATTTGTAATTCATTGTGACAAGGCTTAGTGAACACCTTGCATTTGCATCAAAAATTTTGCATTTTGAGATTACAGGCTTAAATGAGAATGCAAGTGCTTTTCACACCAAAAAATAATAGTTAAAACATGGTCTTCTACTGAAAATAATAACTGAAGTTTTCTCAAAATGCACCATTCGGGTTTTCATCATCTCTTCTGTTCCTCTCCTCGCTGCCTGCAGTGCTACCAGGTAAACACAGAGAGGTTGTAGGGGGGTTCCCACTGCTCAGCCCTGAGCACACAGATAACCTGTCCTTGCCCTTGCAAGAGCGAGCAGGTGCCTGTCTGCACACTCGGTGGGCGTGTTTGGACAGAAGGTTACAGGTGCTGTAACACAGTCACTTAATAACTAGGAGAAAATAATTTATAAAAGTTCATTATTTTTAATATATAGCAGGAAGTAAAAGCTTTTGCAAATAATCCAGTAAAAATATTTGGTTGTTTTACATGGCAGGATGAATTCTTCACCATGAGCATTCCCTAAATCCTTCTAGGCACTTTGTTGGGCTTTGGCTTCAGGTTGAAGCTGTCTCTTTACCTGGGGAAACTTGGGAAACTGGCAGGACAGTACACAATGCTGTCTTGTTCCTGTTATCTGCCACCAGTGTCAGCAGCTCATCTGCATAGCACAGACGCTGCATACACAACTGCAGCAAACAAACACAGCAGAAACTTCTGTGGATGATGATGCACATCCAAATGCTTAGTCCTTTAAACCCCAGGCCTCACTGAGTTTGCAAATACCATCATAGCTAGAACAATCTGAATGTATAAAATTTTTAAAATGTGAATTGGTGTGAGAGGACAATGCATCTATTGAACTTTGCCAACCCTTGGGATGCCCATGAGTAATTTATACCATTGTGTTCTGTGGAGCATTGTTCTTTCATTCAGTCCTCACAGTTTAACACTTCAGAAACAGCCTTTGTCCTGACACCTCCCCTTCCCTACTCTGAGCAGTTTACTTGGAACAGTAGGAAAAATGTATAGACATACATTTCAATTAATAGTTTTAACTGGGGCTGGCAACTTGTTTTCCTATCCCAGATTCACACAGGATGGCTGATAGCTCTAAAATGGAGACACGTGGAGCAGGAAAGGGATGGTAACATTTGTTTTCATAGCCAGTGTCTATGTATTGTGGCTACCAATCTGTTCTGCTTACTGAAATACACAATCAGAGCCTGGAAACATTCACGGTGATGGAAACATCCATTTATTCTTCAAGTGCATTGAGATTGCTTCAGTTAGACCAGTGAGTGCTGGACCAGCCCAACACTTTTAGTATTGAGTATATTATTAGATACATACTGTAAGTTCCCACATAGATATTTCAAAATATTTATCTAAGCATATTGACTTCTCAGGCTTTCAATCAGATGTTAAAACAAGCACAAATTGTCACAGTTATTGGTATTGCAGAATCTTTCCAGCATACTGTCTCACAGAGTTTGGTGTCGAATGAAATAAAGCAGGGAAAGCTGCCCATCTCCTGGCATCTTCATGTAAAGATACTGCATATGGCAGGAGAGCCTGGAGAGAGCTGGGTGAGCCATGGAGAGGGAGCTAATCAGCAGTGCAGGTGGTTCAGGTAGCTGCTTTTCACACAGATAATTAATGTGTACAAGTAGCTGCTAATTGCACATTTCAGGAATGATTTATGAGGTGACAGAGGGGAAAGGGGGACACGATCTAATTTCTTTGGGAACCTCTGCCATTCATACAATGGTATCAGCACAGCTGTGAGATGGGACATGATTAATGAACGGTGGGCAAACACCGCCGTGGCGCGGGACAGTGCCGGGACGCTCGTCAGAACAGCAAGTGGCCCTCAGAGCCAGGGCCAGCACCGTGGGGATGATGAGCTTTTGTCTTTAGCTCGCAGTTCCCTGGGACATCAGGCTGCACTCAGCCGGGTTCTGGAGTAAGATCCTTTGTGTCTATCAGAACAGTTACGGGTTTAATGGGGACAATTATCATTGAGTTGTGAGTGGGTTTGTGTTTATGAACAAAGACTCTGGATATTTATTCTTTCTGTAGAGGTCATGGGGAAAACAAATGTGGCTGGGACTAATATTTATACAGGACATTACATCTGTTAAACACCTGCTTCTGGTGCTCTGCCTGGGAGCACCCTTTACCTGCTGTCACATATCCCTCTGTCTGCTGTCTGCCATGCACCATCCAGAGCAGGTGTACAGGAACTCGGCTTTGCTTGGGAAAAGTGATGTGCACATTGTGATTGTTGTACCTGCTTATCTGCACTAAAGATAATACAGAGTAATATGATGCATTTCACTGACATTCTCATGGGCTGGTTAGCATATCAGCTTGCTGTTCTTTTTTAATGCTAGTCTAGTTTATCTCTGAAGAGACTACTAACGGAATTTCAAGAAATGTAGCCTTCCTGTGGTGTAAGTGTACTTATAGGGAAGTACTGTGAAGAGCCAGTGTTACAACTTTCACTGCGGAAAATTAATGTTTTCAACACTTTTCTCTAGGCACTGTTTATGTATCAAAATAGTCCAGACAGTTTTGCACTGTGTTATAAAAACCATTCTACGAAGGCTATACCTCAAGCTGTGTGTGATCATAGTTTTCTTTTATTTCCTTTTATATAATGTAGTATTTTTAAATTGCTGCAGTTCAACATTAAAGAGTGAAAGCATTTATTTCTATCTTTTATAGCTTTTAGAATTTGACAGAGAGCTGTCAGTCTTTAAAGACAGATTGTATGAACTGGACATCTCATTTCCTCCCAGGTAAGATTCATATATAATCCGTTTATTTAACTAGCTACAACATAATTATTACTTGCACTGTTGGTAAAATGTGAATGTTCTCATATTTATTGCAGAAATTATAATGATGTCTGTTCCTTTTATGATTGTTTATTCTCCCCACATCCCCTCCATCACTAATAAACCACATGCCAGTAGTGCTCCATAGCTCATCATGTGGGTTCCGCTGATCCTGTCTTTTATAGATGCTCTTAAAACAGACCTGGCAGGAATGTGTGCTCAGAGATGTGGAAGGACTTCTAAGCACTGGGCCCAGACCACCTGTTAAATCACATTATTGCAGCCATAAAGACAGTCTTTGCCTCAAGCTGTTTGATGACTGCCAGCAGTGGCACTCAGCAGGAGTGCATTCAGCTGGGGGTGTAGAGCCTACTGCCATCACTCAGGGAAGTCCAAGAGGGGTATCAGGAAGGAGGGCAGGAACTTAGATTCTGCTTTTTCAGTTTCACTAAACATCATGTAACTACTCAAGACTGTTAGAATAAATTGGCTGGTTTAATACACATGCATGATTTTAGTCACAGTATCCCTGAGGTGTTTTAGCCATGAATGGACAACTATTGCTATCATACAAAACCAAGCATTTTGCAAATGGCAGTTCTATTTGGGAGAAATCTGTGGAAGATTCGGTGCCATTCTATACATGTATGGTCCCTTTCCAAGAGTGAGGAAGTCAAATCTCACAGTTGCTTTCAAGGGAAAGAAATACTGCATTCACAAAGAAAAAGTTCAAAAAATAGTAGAAAAAAGGCAGATAAAACTATGCTTTTTATATACTTTCTTGTTAATAGATTTAATATGTTTAAATGCTACTATGTTATGCTTCATGGACAGATAGGAAAGTATGATGTTTTGGCATACACTAAAAAAAATTTGGGAAGCTTGCCTTTTGTGATCATAATCTCATTGCTTCTTACCAGCCAGCTGCGATACTGATTTGTATTGATCCCCTGGGACACTGGAAGTATGCACGGAGTTACCACCACTCTAAATTGTCCTTATTGATCGAGTATGATAACAGTAGACCAGCAGGGTGTGTACATCCCTAAGTGTGTCTCACTCTCATGTATCCGGTCAGGGTAGATGAAGGTGAGGGGAAGTGATACAATTTTTATACCATACATACT
Organism: Diglossa brunneiventris; assembly: GCA_019023105.1. NCBI lineage: Eukaryota > Metazoa > Chordata > Aves > Passeriformes > Thraupidae > Diglossa > Diglossa brunneiventris. Next base: position 35,637,800 of record CM032359.1, read on the forward strand.
CTTCTACTTCATTTCTCCAACACTAGTGCTTTCAGCCAGAGCAAGGTTTACCAAAAATACATTGTTCCATGAATAGTTTTCAGCTTCTTCAGACTCTGTAAGAGCTTTTCAGTGTCATGCTCCCCTTAAGCAGAGATCAGAAATTAGATGTAAGTAGTCTCTGTGTGTTTTAGTTCTACTCACTCTGTTTCCTTCTCAACAACTAGCTAATAGTAATAATAAATAATAATAATAATAATAATAATAATAATAATAATAATAATAATAATAATAATAATAATAATAATAATAATTATTTTTAAAAATTATTTACTGAGAGATGGTATGTATATATAAAGAGCAAACTGGCTTTTTATTAGGATGTTTTTTCATCCCTCCCTCCTTGCTTTCTGTGTCATAAGGCACGGACATTCTATTGCCCATCCTATGGTCCTTGCATGGCCACAGGCTCAGTAATGTATCTTTAACAGAAATACGTTACTATTTTTAGTCATACATAATTTTTGGTGTGTATCAATAATTACTTATATAATACTTCTATGAGATTTATAGTTACAAATTGAATTTGTAACTGTAAATGGAATGGTATTAAGGCAGCGCAGCAAATTAATGTTTCTGCACATACAAAGGAATTTCCTCGGAGTCTTGACAGACTCTGTGTTACTGCACATTAGCTTCAGGACTTTTTAGTTAACTTTGAATGTGGGAAGGATTGGAGAACCACTTCTGAGCTCTCCTACAGCCACATCTAAACCTAGCATTTCTGCAGGCATACTTAGGGAACTCAAAACTAATCTATTGTTCTTCCCCAGTGCAATACTGTAATTTAAGACCAAATGTCTGCTTGATCTGCTGTGAATTCTTCTTCCTGATGTGGGTGACCATCATGATGCAGTGCAGAGGGAGGGGTTCTCAGGTAGTCATCCCTTAGAACCATCTAGGACAAAGCCTTGACTGAGCTCAAGGGTTCCTCCAACCCAAACCATTCCTTCATTTTGTGATTTTATAGCACTGACAGCATCTGCAGGCCTGTCAGTTATCTCCTCTCTGTTCAGCATCCCAAAGCATTTTCCAAACTCATCTTCAATTCTGAGTTCCTTTCAATTCTTTAATGTATGTGCATAAACCACGTCAGCTCACCACGCTGTATGCCTGTGCCCAGAGGAGCATGCCAGGGATGCAGTGAATGAACTTCCAGGGGAAAGAGGCTCATCCCACCTGTTCTGGACCCGGATCTGCTGATGCTGTGTCCACAGGGCCTCCCACACATTCTGTCCAGGGTCCTTGGAGCCTGCAGGGCAGTGGCAGGAGGACAGCTGGGGCCAGGCATTCCTCTGGCCCTGTCCAGAGCCCACCCTTCCCTCGCAAACCCTTCCTCTGTCCTGCTGAGATGTGCCAAAGGTGAAGGCAGCCTGGGAGGGCAGCCACAGTTTAACAAGAGACCACGTGGCAGGTCTGCTATGTTAGACAACCTGTAAAAAATCATTCCAACAGAATATTCCTCAGACATTATTCACCCACTCCTATATTTTGCAGTCTTTTATTTTATATAGTGAATGTTCATGTTTTCATCTTGTTATCCTCTGTGATCTAGTGTAGCATGTAGCAAGCCAAGCCACTGGAGACTAAATACAAGTTAGAATTTCAAACTCTGCAAGCTCTGTCACTCACAGGCTGAAGAGTCTGGCCATGAGCAAACAGCCCAATGCGAGGCTGCAAAGGGCTTCGTGGTAGTCAACAATCACTGCAAAAGGCAGGAGGTATGAAAAAAAGAAGTAAAAACATTGTAGTGTGTCAATATACAGGTGGGCAATTGTTACCTTTATCACTGCTCTCCATTAATTATTATAATTATTCTTGTAGCTGTTGTATAACAAAGATAGGAGCTGACTTTAGCAAGAGTTCACACCCACATACAAGGTTTGCTCTCAGATAAGGCTGCATGCACAGCAATCTCATATATTAATCATTCTCTTAAAGTGACCTATTCGTGTTTGTTGTTGAATTAAGCTGTCATGTAATTTACTGGTTGGACATATGTTTGTGTCTTAGATACCCTCCGTGTGATATTTGTCTCAAGAGGGTCTGCCCTCTGCACTGGCAGTGTCTTGGCTTTTGACGCCTCTGAGCAGGAGACAGGTTGAATCTCATTTACTCTCAGCAGAGTGTTCCTCCTTTGGAATTGTCTCTAACACTGGCTCATTGTTCTGCAAAAATCTTATTTAGTCCATAAAATATTTTTTCTCTACCTTGTATTTTGTCCCATGACCCTTCTCTGTTCTGGGAGGTTGCCCAACAACACGTGTATTTTTGTGGTCTGATTTACTCTGAGCCAGCCAGCTCTGCATGAAGCAATGCCCAGAGTGCTCCCTTGTTCCTTCCCTTCTGCAAAGACTATGCAGAGCAGAACCTCTGGGTGCCAATGCACAGAGCCCCTGTGTCACCCTTGGGTATGAAATGGAAGGACAAGATGATGGTTTAGGTGTCAGCAGGCTGCTCTTCCTTTCCAGTGTTCTCACTGCCTCTCTGTATGTTCTCAGATCATACAGACTGCCTGCTGATGGGGCAGGGCAGCACTCCTGAAGCAAATGGGATTTTCATTTCCTAGAACATCTCCTCAGTAATGCTGCTGGTCCTGTTGTCTCACTAAAGGGGAGTTAGGCACTCAGATGAAAAAGCCCTAGGTTATTTTTATGCTTGCTTTATCAGTTACTTTTATAACACTTTTTTTTTTGCCAACTAAGAAGTATTTTCTACTGAACAGAAATACTTCAGACTCACTCACGCACTGTAAAACTCCTTCCAGGTATTAGTGAGGTGTCTGAAATCATCCATGGATCTCTCAGCCCCCCAAGAAACAAATTCCCACCTGACATGATGCGGTTGTCTGGGTGCTTCCAGCATCTAAGGCTGAAGCACAGAAACAATTTCCCAGCTGGAAACAGAGAGACAGCTGTCATTTCCTCCAAAACAATTTGAATTTAATTATTACAATGATTTTTCAGACAGATCTTGCCTCCATGTTTCCACTCACATTAAACTAGTGCCACTCTCACCAATTCTCAATTTTCAAATCGAAACAGGGTGTTTCTTTAATTTTTAGGAACCAGACAGCATTACCCAAAGTCTGGTTTAAGGAATTGTGGCGAAGGGGAAAAGAAAGGACCACAAATGAATTTTAAAAGTTTCAAAGAATTACTCTACACCATGTGTAAGGTAAGGACTACAGACCACACTGCCAGCAGAAAATAAAGCGTATTCTAAAGAGCTTATGGTCCTTGCTGCCAGTCAGGCTGTCCTGTCTGAATGTACTGCTGAAAAGCCCAGTAGTTTGGAGCTTGAATCTCAGGTTCTCAGGTTTTTTTTTTCTTCCCTCAGGTTCTCAGTTTTTTTTTTTCAATATGAGACTTTGTAAAATTTAGCCCCAAAGTAAAGTACTTTTGAGAAGTACAGGTAGGCATATTCCCAGAAAAGACATCAAGCTCAATCACAGTCATAGATAGTAACATCAGGCTGTTGTAGTACAAGTCAGCACTGGGTCCTTCCCAACAAGTCAACATTATCCATAATTCCATTTATCCACTTGTAATAGTAGCAGTATTGCATACATTGCGTGAGGTACAGCATTGCTGTTATTAAAGCAATAGAGTTCATCACTCAGTGTTCCCTTGCTGAGGCACTGGTATTGCCAAATAATCAATTTTTGCCAGCTGGGCCTCCCCACAGCTCTGGGGTCAGAGCAGAGCACAGTGTGCCCCTTGCCATCAGCCGTGTGCCAGCCTCTGGTCCTGGGCAGGTCCTGGCACCGGAGCAAGTGCCAGCACGCGTCCTCCTGTGACCAGGGTTTGGCCACAGAGTGGTTTTCAGCAGCACTATGGACACCATAGTCCTGGGTGACTGTTCTTCACAGAAGGTGAAGGGTTGCATTGTGCTTTCTGGGAAGAAAAAGTGGGCTCTGGGTTTATTTATATTTTAAACTGAAAAAGGTCCTGCAATGCTGGTGATACAGGAATGCTCACTCTGAGGCATATTACAGACCAGTATTTTCTAAAGAAGACTGTTAAGCCAAAAAGCAATATACCCAGCATAAATCTATTAAAAAGGTTCTGATAAAAATACCATGTCATTAACCCTCCTGTTTTGTGTTGTGCCCAGACTCAGGGCTCAAGTCTTGTTTACCCATCCTGCCCTTTGCTGCTGGTTTGCCCGGGTGACCCCCTGTCCCATTGTCACCTTTGACTCCAATTGTTGGTACTATCACCATGGTGTTAGCGTAGCCTGTGCAAGTAGCAGCTGCTTAACACATTGCTCCATAACTACTGTGTTTGCAGGGCTCTGTTTGCCCTCCTGATGTGGCTGAAGTGAGACACGTACCGTAGCCGTTGGCTCGCAGAGCATCACCAAGGCTTATTAGTGTTTTGGTACCTGTGAAGCAGATAATCTAATTCAAACACCAGTGTGTCTTACTGCTTAGCTTAGATCTGCTGCCTAGGATGTGCATATGAAGATAAATTACATGGGGTCATTTGTTAGGAAGAGATCTAGGGAATCCAACTCCAACTCTCCCTTTCAGGTTCAGGGAAATAAAAAGTGTTAATTCAATTTTGAGGAAGAAACCAACACTCTGGTAGCTGACAAAAATTAGATGTCACCCTTTGATTGGTTGAATGGCATTTTGTTGAAATCACACTTACGTACCAGCTCACACTAGTGCTGACTGTAAATTAAAAATATCAAAATATTTTTATTTATATATTTGGCCTTAAAACTTTCAGAACACCCAAAGGTTGTATTGGCAGTCCACGTTCACCATCCTTTCTTCGGGTAAAAGTATCTTAGACAATCTGAGAGCACATCAGAGCTGAAGGTAAATTGATCCAACATTTTCTCAGAAAATATGAAAATAGTAAATAATTTCCTGATGAAGAGTGGTTGGGATTTCCCCCCTTTTGAAGTTAAAAGTGAGAAAAGGTTTAGTAAATGTGAGGACTCATACCTAAGTTCAAAAATATAATGAACCAAATCAAAATTGTCTCATCTCTTCCCATAAAGAGCTCAGTTTTCCTTGATACTTTATAGTTCCATCCCATCTCAAATACTTTGTATTATAAAAAAATTGGTGATATAAAATGTGGGGACAATTAACAGATGAGTGAGCACAAGGAGTTTTTGAACAGGAGGCATTTCCACTCCCTGAAACGTGATAAAGTTTGCTAAATGATCTGCATTTGAACCTAGATGTAGGCTGCAGTTGTTCAGAATCACCTTTACTGGAATAAAAAAGATCAAATAGCTGAATTTTCCCCACTGTTGCCTGGTGAGTGCTGCCACACTTCCCAGAGCAGCACTGGCAGCGTGGTCTGTAGAAGGCAGGGTCCCAGAGCAGCACCAGCTGTTCCCAGCATGGGATGTTCCCAGCACTGGATGTTCCCAGCATGGGATGTTCCCAGCATGGGATGTCCCCAGCACTGGATGTCCCCAGCACTGGATGTCCCCAGCACTGGATGTTCCCAGCACTGGATGTCTGAGCACTGGATGTCTGAGCACTGGATGTTCCCAGCACTGGATGTCTGAGCACTGGATGTTCCCAGCATGGGATGTCCCCAGCACTGGATGTCCCCAGCACTGGATGTTCCCAGCACAGGATGTCTGAGCACTGGATGTCTGAGCACTGGATGTCCCCAGCACTGGATGTTCCCAGCACTGGATGTCTGAGCACTGGATGTCTGAGCACTGGATGTTCCCAGCACTGGATGTCTGAGCACTGGATGTCTGAGCGCTGGATGTTCCCAGCGCTGGGTGTTCCCAGCACTGGATGTCCCCAGCACTGGATGTTCCCAGCACTGGATGTCTGAGCACTGGATGTCCCCAGCACTGGATGTTCCCAGCATGGGGTGTCCCAGCACTGGATGTTCCCAGCACTGGATGTTCCCAGCATGGGCTGTCCCAGCACTGGATGTTCCCAGCACTGGATGTTCCCAGCACAGGGTATCCCAGCACTGGATGTTCCCAGCACAGGGTGTCCCAGCGCTGGATGTTCCCAGCACGGGGTGTCCCAGCACTGGATGTCCCCAGCACAGGGTGTCCCAGCACTGGATGTCCCAGCACAGGGTGTCCCAGCACTGGATGTCCCAGCACAGGGTGTCCCAGCACTGGATGTTCCCAGCACAGGGTGTCCCAGCACTGGATGTCCCAGCACAGGGTATCCCAGCACTGGATGTCCCCAGCACTGGATGTTCCCAGCACAGGGTGTCCCAGCACTGGATGTCCCCAGCGCTGGATGGTCCCAGCACTGGATGTCCCCAGCGCTGGATGTTCCCAGCACAGGGTATCCCAGCGCTGGATGTTCCCAGCACAGGGTATCCCAGCGCTGGATGTTCCCAGCACAGGGTATCCCAGCGCTGGATGTTCCCAGCACAGGGTATCCCAGCACTGGATGTTCCCAGCACAGGGTATCCCAGCACTGGATGTCCCAGCACAGGGTATCCCAGCACTGGATGTTCCCAGCACGGGGTGTCCCAGCACAGGGTGTCCCAGCACTGGATGTTCCCAGCACAGGGTGTCCCAGCACTGGATGTCCCAGCACAGGGTGTCCCAGCACTGGATGTTCCCAGCACGGGCTGTCCTCAGCACAGGGTGTCCCAGCCCTCCAGAGGGAATGAATTGTTTCCTGTTAGAAAGTACATTTCACATATCTCACTAATACATTTTATCCATGCTTGCACACGAGAAGAGTTCATTAGGAGCATTTTTTCTAACTGGAAATGCCAGTTAAGGAGACATTTATATACACAGCATTGTTGGCTTGTGTTTCGAGTTAAGGCACTGCTGACAGGATGGTTTATGGTATCGGACAACTTTTCACCTTGCAGTAAGCATTTTTGTAAAGGTGTCTAATCATCTCTGACAATACCTGTCAACAGTAGTAGTGCTCTGATATTACTGACCCTCTTAATGGTTTATTTTGCCCAAACAATTGCCAAGTAGTTCTCATCCTTATTGACTGTAACAACAGTAGTTCATTGGATGGCCTGCTCCTTATTAACAGAGTAAGTTAGCAATTCATCAAAGTGTTTGGTTAAATTTCAACAGTATTGAACATTATATTAATGATGTTGCTGGAAGTTTTATTCAGAAAACCCACCTGACAGTAATCCTGATTAAATGAGTGCACCTGAAACAGAAGTTTGTGAAATAGGATGGAAAAGCAGCTAGAAGCTGCATCTTCAGAAGGAGTAAGTCCTAAACAAGTGGAAATAAATTGTTCAAGCTTTTCACGTGGATGCTCCAGAACTGCCTGTCTGCATGTCCAGGGGCATGCAGAGTCAAAGTGTATTTTGTATAATTCTGCTGGCTGAAATAACAGTCTCTTTTTGCTATTTGTTACCCTGCTAATATGAGTGGCTAAGGTCCTAAATTCCTAGAACTTTGCCACTGTTTTAAATAGGACATCAAATTTGTTCCACAGGGAATTCCCCATTTCCCCATTGTATTTTTAAATAGACATGATACAGTGTGTGTAAAAAAGTGTGTAACTGTACAGAATACTATGGAAGTGTGTACATCCTTACCTTACCTCTAGCACCTGTATGTGTTAGCATTATATCTATCTATCATTTACGTTTCTGTGGTACCTAGAGGCCTTTATCTGTTATGTCATCATTTTTACATGAGCACTCCCTATTCATTCTCAAGATCACTGTTTTCTGTGTATTACACAAGGTAGATTGTGATTGAGGCAGAATTCTAATGAAAGGAAAAAATAATACATTCTTTCCTGTCTGATTATTGAGATAGGGAGAGCTGGTTTTTCCTTTTTCTCTGCCACAGTCATTGTCTTGGTAGTCAAGACTAATGATGGAAGCACAGAAGGATGGCACAATACTCCCCCAATGGCAGATTGATATGGGAATTTCAAACTTTTGATTATTTGGTATAGAGTCCTTGACTTTCTTTTTATCAGACCTGCAGTTGTTTCTATCAAATCTGTAATTATTTCTTCAATTCACAAATCAGAAGATCTGTTGATTAGAATTACTAAGTAAGTTTTCAGTTAAGAACTGATAGTTCCTTACGTGTCTGGAGTACATGTGTTAAAAGAGGCTGGAGATGTCAGCAAAACAAATCTAACTTACTGCCCTTGATCAGAGACAGTCTTATTCCTAATGTCTTTTGGAAGATGGGTATTACAAGAATAGTTCTGCTTTTTAGCATGTACACAACCTTAAATTTACAGTAATTTTTAAGAGATTATTTATGACTAAAGGCAAAGAAGCAGTCAAGAAGTGGGGTTGAGAGGAAGGAAAAGAGAAGGAAAGCCAGCTTAGAAATAACAAAAAGAGAATGGTCAAGTAGAAGCATGTATTGGCATACTTGTGTCTCTCGTTCCCCACTGCAGCAAGTGGAAGTATTTTCCAGTTTCCTGAGTGCTGCCATGGGATTTTCCAGTTTCCCGAGTGCCACCTGGGACGGGTTGGTGCTCTCAGGCAGTGCCTGTGGGACGGGATGGTGCTCTCAGGCAGTGGCTGTGGGACGGGATGGTGCTCACAGGCAGTGGCTGTGGGACGGGATGGTGCTCTCAGGCAGTGGCTGTGGGACGGGATGGTGCTCTCAGGCAGTGGCTGTGGGACAGGATGGTGCTGTCAGGCAGTGGCTGTGGGATGGGATGGTGCTGTCAGGCAGTGGCTGTGGGGAGCAGGCAGGCAGGCCGGCGCTGTGCCTCTCGGCGCAGTTCCCGCAGCCGGCGGTGCCTGTCGTGCACGGCAGCCCCAAGCATAGGGCACCCAGGGGCTGAGTGTGGAACAAGTGCTGCCTCAGCAGCTGCTTCTGAGCCTTTCGGCGTTTTCCCTAAGTCTTCGATTCTGCGACATCTGTCTGTTTTGGCTGCATCAGAGCCGTCACCCTTCCTAAAACGCCTGTGCATCTGTAGGCTCATCCTTCCATTGCTACTCTTGACTGCGTTTAAGTCTGATCAGCTGGGGAGAAGACGTCCAAAGGAAGTAACATTATGTAAGACACCAGAGTATCCTTGGGGACAGGACTCTTAAAAACACACCAAACAAGCAAAAGCTTCAGAGTTCACATGCAGATGATTCTGGAAGCAGTCACACTATTTTCATGCCACTGTTCACTTAGCTATGGAACAGGATGATGGCGACAACTTCTGAGGCGTATGGTATTTGAAAACTTTTATTTGCTAAAATCTATTTTAGATCAATGGCATTTAACAAACTAAAATAGCCCTACAACCCCAGAAGTCACAAGAAAAAAAGAATCGCTCATGGGAATTTTGAGTCATATTTAGATATGGCCACTATTTGAGCTCATCTACAAAAGAATTTTGCTTATTCCAAAGTGTTTGTGACCCCTCTAGAGCATGAAGGAGTGCTAATAGCTCTCCCAATTTTGGGGGCATCTTAGGATATTTTATTATGTTAGTGTCAGTATTTCACTGAGATTAGGATTTCCACACGGCAGAGTGGATGCAGAGAGGGAGCTTTATTCATTGGAGTGCAGCGAGACACAACACTCCATGCTTCTTGCTTCTTTTGAAGGATTCTTTCTTATAAAAATAAGAGTTTGCCTCTCTTTATTATATTAAACTATTACCTACAGGCCATTTTGTCTGGACAATTTTGCAGCATTTATTTTCATCTCTGTCCCAGCCATTAAAAATCTGATTTGTCAAAGATACTTGTAAACTACAGTAACTTTTTGACTGGGTGATCAGTGCTAAGGACCTTGAAAAATTGGCAGAAGTTTTCACCCTGTGAAAACATTAAGATACATAAAGCAAATTGATAAATACCATTTAATAGAATATAGGCTCTAGGATTTAATGCTTTAACATATAGCAGTAACAGATCATTCCAGGTATGGAACATCATATTTCAAAAGTTATACAGTTAATGCTGTAAAAGGAAGGATTATATGAAATGTGATTGATTCTTATACCTTTATGTCATAAAAAGTAGCTTCAGTTATGTGGGGTTCTGGAATAAGTAAGAGGTTATGAGAAAAAGTCAACCCTTAAGTTGCAGACAAAGAGCTTCTACTACCAATATAGTATTACATCATCAAAATATTTCACAGACACTCAGAAATAAGCTGTACTTCTGTATGTCAGTGAAGCAGCAAATTGAATTCTCATAATATGTTTTGAAAATGAGTCTTGTTAGGTTTGATGAGGTGGAAAACGTACTGAGATCACTGGTTTGTTCCAATACATTCAGTACACTTTTCTTGGATGTTTGCCATGGCTAACCTTTTTAATGGCAGTGTAGCTTGTAAACCCATTTGGTAGAGAGCTGTATGTCTCCGTTTCAGAGTATCACACCAAACAGGATGGTAAATAAGTTTCTCTTCAAGCATGCAAACCCTTTTTTTACAATACTAGAAATATTATTTTAAGACACATAGCAGAAAAACCTCGATATTTCCTTTATTAATTCAGTGAGGAGCAGAATAAAATGCAAATGTCATTTCAAATACTCTCACACATACATATGTAGATGTTTGGGGGTTTTAAGAGTTTTATCAAGGGCAGACTTCAGTTAATTCAGGCCCAGTATTCAAGAAGTTGAGCCTGTTACAAACCCTCTGGATTTCTCCAAAACCTCTTCTTAGCTACTCCCACATGCCATTTTGGAAATGGTCTAAGAAAACAGTGGGCCTTACAGTGTGGTGAGCCATCATCGAATGCAAAGTTCTGTCTTAGTAAACTGGTGAGAAGATTTGGATGAGACATTAAAAATTCTGGCCTCAGCTTATTGAGGTTGAGCCAGAGGTTGCCCTTCAGGTTCTTCAGATGATCTCAGCCCATGGGCTCACACTGGTGTATTACCTTTAGTTATATTCTGTAGATTAAAATAAACACTTTCTGTTGCCCTTTAAAGCTAAGTTAGGATGCACTGGTGATGTCATAGCATTTTTATGATGGCCCCAGAGTGTAACGACCATTTAATCTGCTTCTATTCGAGATGTCTTCACAAAATAATATACTTTTCCTTAACACAATTTCATAGGTATGGGATCTTATGTAGTCAGCATCACTTTCTTTAAACCTGATTCCTTGGTTCTGAAGAAATCTCCTGCAGACCCTGCTGTCTTGTCCCGTCTTCCTTTCTGTCACCCTTAAAGAATCCATACAGGAGAGGTTTGTGTACTGCTGCCATGGTCCCAGTACTCTGAACTCTGTTTTCTGTTAAATTATTCATAAATAACTCCCCTTGAGAGAATCCTGTGAAGAAATCACATAAGATGAATTCTTTTTCCCCCTAGGTTTCATTTTTCAACTTCTGCATGTATATTTTCTGTAGTCTCTTGTCTAATTTCAAGTTGTTGTTGAACTGATTTTTTGTACTTCACACAGATAAACAGTTTGCTGTCTTTAAACACTCTCACAAAAGCACAAGGTAGGAGGTGAGAGTTTTTAAACTGTGTATGTCTTAACTTCTTAACCATACAGTAGAGTTGTAGATCTGAGAAGAGATGTAGAAAAAGAGCACGTGAAAAGGAAAGAGGGAGGAGGAAAAAAAAACGTGTCTGGAAGAGCTGCTTTTTAACAGTGACATTTTGTAAGTAATATGGCCCTTTGAGCCAGAGGTTTCAGACTACTTTGCCAAGAGTCATTGATGGTTGTGGATGGGATTTGTTTGCAGTTATCCCTACAGCGAGGACTCTAGCCAGGGAAGGCAGTACATGAACACGAGATGTCCAGCCTGGTGCGACAGAATCCTGATGTCCCACTCAGCCAAGGAGCTCATTCTCAAAGTAAGTACAGACCTGCAGCTTCCTGATGCCTCCACACCGCATTATCGGCACCAAAGGCAGGTATGGCTGGAGGACTCTGCCCTTGAGTTTGCCAAACTGGAGACAGCACACCATGGCAGTAAATGGAGGGGTGTGCCTCCAGTGCTTTGCACCCCAGAAGGGGGATTTGTCCCCATAAACCTGCTGACAGTGACTAAAAGATGAGCTTTCACAAGCACTTCTTTTGGTATCTGAGCTGCCAATGATGACTGACTGTCTTCTGTCCTGTGCCTCTTCTGTGCAAGGATGCACAGCACTGGGAGACTGACTGCTTGCTTTAAAGAGAGTAACAGAAAATAAAAAAGCCCCTATAAAAACCCTAAGAAAAGTCTCCGTTAGTCCCCCAGCCCAGTCCACCCTACAGTGACATAAGCAGCAATACTGCCCCTACCAAGGATTCAGCAGGGGTGCAAACAGGAGCAGGTACAAGTGGCTACTGGCTGAGGAGTTAACACAATTGAGAGAAAAGCCTGTACAGCAACAGCTGCAGGCACCTGACTTACCAGAGGTAGTAGATTTCCTAAGGTACTCCCAAGAACATGACAAATCCTACGTAGGCCAAATCTATTCAGGCTGTCCCCTGAATGAGGATGGTCTCCAGCAGGTAGGCTCCTAACTTTGGTACACCAACTAGGTGCCTAAATTTAGACATTCCGTTGAGGCTTTAGAAATAAGCTTGTGCAATGCTTTTAGAACATACAATTCCTCTTGGGATTTAGTGTTCGTAGATAGGGTTAGGGTTAGTTGGTGATGTTCTGTCCAAGGTTAAATGATCTAAATATGGTTCAGGAGCCTTGCAATTTTCTTTCCTGTCATTTGCTCTCTCCTTCTTGTTCTACTCTGCCCTCCTTCTTTTCTTGGGAGCACTGGACTGGGTCAGCTGGTTACCTGTGCCAGCTTCCACTGCCTCTGTCCCTGTGTGTGTGCTCCTGGCACCTAGACCCCCGTCCTGCTGACGCTGGTTGCCAGCTGCTCTGGAGGGCCAAGACCAGATCAGGAAATGGGGATGTGGTAGGAGATCTCTCCCACTTCTCTCTGTTCTGAGCTGGCCAGCTGGCAGCAGCCATGGGTGGCTGCATAAATGGATGTGCTGCAGTGAGGTTGTCTTGGCTGACCAGACTGTATGACTCTAACAGACTTACTGAACCTAAATTTGCCAAAAGTCATGTGTCTGTCTGTGTGCTCCTATATAATTAATGCAGTTTAGTGGGAGTGAATTACAGAAAATAATCTTCTAAGTAAATCAATGTTCTATAGCTTCTTAGCTTTTTTTTTCCAGTTTAAATTAATTACACCCTTGAAACTTGCTCTCCTGAAGTTTATAACCTTCTTGTTCTCTCTCATCGGGGTTATTTATCTCATGATTAGACTGTTTGCTTTGCAGTATATAACTCACTGAAAGGCTGGGAACGTGTTTTCCACAGCTGCTCAAATTTCAAGTCAATGCACTTCCTCACATGTTTTAATGTGTAAAAAGTGTCTGCGTGACATCATGAAATTTCACCCAAAATTTTAGACAATGCATGTAGTGCAGTATTCAGTAAAAAAATGTGAAGCCTAAGGGCAATACAGGCTTTATAGTCAAATAGTAATGTCAAAATCAGTGTTGTTTATTTCCGTTACACAAAAATGTCATGTGAAAAAGTGAGACTTTACCCAAAATGTTACCGATAGTGCTTGGCGACCATGAAATTCCTAAAGAACAAAGGATTAAAACCATGAAAAGAGTGGCCAATGAGGGAGGTTTTTTTTTTAAAGCTATGAATAAGGAGATAAATGTGTACACAAAAGCTTGAAGAGTGTAAACAGTACAGAGGGAAAGGAATTCTTTCTGATTATCTAGAGGGCTATAACTTGGATATAATGGGAGAAAATTCAACAAGGGAAAACAAAGTTACGGTGCTGAAGTTTGTAACTGTGAGGTCAGTTAAAATTTCCAGTCTCTGTGTAACAGAAACTTCATCAGTTGGATCCTTCAAAGCTCACCTTTAAAAGTGCACATAACTTTGTCTCCGGAGCTTTGCATTTGCAAATTGTGGTCGGGCAGTTTGGGACATCTCTGGAAGCTCATATGCAAAGTGACGGGTGCTGCTGAGGCCAGACTGGGCTTTGACTCAGTGAGTCTGTAACCAACATAGGAGTTTGCTTATCCAGCCCAAAGCCAAACCAGCATTCTGGCCCATAAAACCTAGTGAAAATAGCTACTAGAAAGTAATGCCAAACTGACAGAGGAAAGGGCAAAACCACAGGTTTCTGCGGTTCTACGCAAGAAGCAGTGTTGGCCTTGACTGAGAATTTACTCCACTGCAGAGACCTATGCCTTAAAGCATTAAAAGGAATTCTGTAGAAAGTAAAAGCAAATTTTAATTAACTGATTACACTGTAACAAATCCTTAAAATAAAAATGTATATGAACTTTTAAAGAATTTTTTCAATCATGACTATCTATTGAATATTCTTATTCGGCTAATTATTTTGCTGTATTGCTTTTTCTTATAAGCAATTAAAGAGTTTCTTTTTCTGCCTAGGAAATTCTGTATTTTATTTTAAACAAAAATTGTAGTGAATCTGCATTTAAATCCCAGGTAAAGAAAGGATAGGGTGCACAAATTGCCACTGTACAGTGTGTTCAGCTACACAGTAGGCATTACAGATTGTACTGACATGGGGCTGTAAACAGCTTTCATGCAACATCATCTATCATGCCATGGTCGGTTACCTCACCATCATGTTATTTTATGCTTCCTGAGCCCTAAACCACCAAAGGTTGCCCACTGCTCGGGAGCTGCGCTGATGCCTGATCACATGAAGTAATGAATGCTCAGCCAAGTGTATATTGTTTCTGCTTGTGCACTGCTGTAATTTGTTTATCTGTCTAAAGATTATGCAGTTGAAAATCCACAATTTTATGCTGCCTTTGTAAATTATCAAGTCGCTTTTGATGAATGTATCCCCACTTCCGATGCTGGTGGCATTATGATCTTGAAATATTGGAAAGTGCTCATGCATACAATGCAGAAGGTTATGTTTTTATATTTTTGGCAGACAACCGTGCTATAAAGTAAATCTGACCTTAAGCTTCCTTACTGCATTAAAGATAATTCAGTTTTAACTTTATAGTCCTAAATGCTACTGTTTATATAAAGTTATTGCCCAGTCAAACTTGACTGATTACAGATGAGAAAGTCTTGGCTGTTTCCTACAAAATAAATTAGTATCGCCAACTAGTTTAAAGCACATCTACGATTGCATTAGAGACTTGAGAGTGTGCAGATTACGGATTTCATTAGCTTATAGAAATTGTTTAGCACAATAAGAAATTTTGTATGGCAATGTATTTGTATTTATTCCTGAAGTACTGTGCTAAAGAATCAAAATAGCTCCTCCAAATCACGTTTATTGCAAACAGCAGAAAGATGAGTACATTTTATTATTCATTAAGATAAAAATGCTAAAGAAGTCAGTGTATAAGGGTAAAGTTCAACATGGAACAAAATGAAAGCAATTCATAATGGAGACCAGAGGAACGTCATCCGTCATTTGCTGCTTTTCTTAAAATCCCTGAATGCTTTTTTTCAGATGAAGAAATTTATCTCAGAGAAATGGTTAAAGATTATGCTCATAACCTGAAAATAATCATTCATCTCTCTGAACATTTAAAATCCCCTATATGATGAAATCAAATGCTGTTACAAGGCAACATGGATTGCATTTAATTCAAAGAACATTTGTCTCACCTAATTCAATAAAAATTGTGTTGTTCTTAAAAAAGGATTGGCCAAATGTGCTTGCTGCATTTTGCAGCAGAAGCCTGGAGTGCAACTACAACGAGTCGCTCATTGCACTTAGTGCAGCATTAGCCACGAATATTTCCCTAGGTCCCATCAGCAGGGAGGAGGCATCGAGATCTCAGGGGGTTTTTTATGCAGGCAAAATGCACAAATTACTGCAAGCAGTACTGGGCATAAAAGTTCATTTTACACATTCTTTCTCTGGAGAAGCCAAGCCAAGATGTGTTAATATCACCTCATTCAGAAATTAGTTTCACCTATTTGCACAATATTTCCAGTGTTCCTTTCTGTCTGTGTAATCTGGAGAATTCTTGGACTGACTAGTGTTTTGTTGTTTTCTGTTTTTTTGGTTTTTTTAACTAGTCAGAAAATGATGAGAAGATAGTAATATATGACCACATTGGGCCAAATGTCTGCATGGGGGATCACAAGGTAATTAAATTAAACATTTTAGTCTTTTATCTTCTAATTTTTTCATTAGGAATGAGAATGTATGCACTAGGTTCTACTAATTGTAAGTCAGCTATGTCTCTCTCCTATTTTTAAGTAATACCTTGAAAATGTTTCAACACTGAATTCAGCTGCAGTCAGTCTGTCTATCAGTCAGTCTGTCTATCAGAATGGCTGCTTGTATGAAATCAAAGAACAGGATGGGTGCTAAAATGAAAGCAGGATGCGATGCAAGCGAAGAGGAGCAGCCATGTGTTCACTTAAAGCTCTTCTAGCAGAACACAAGTGATTCCATTGGGTTATCAACTGTGTTTTCAAAACATAGCTTCAACTAGGTTGATGCATAGGTGCTTATTAGTAAAAGAATATATTGGCAGTTCCATATTCAAACAACAAGTGATAAAAAGAATATAGAAAAAGGATAAAGAATTATAAATAAATAAATACCAGTTGTTTAAATTAGTAAAATACCTGAATTCTGTGGTCTTCTTTGTTGAAGATACCAGATGGAAACCTAAGTTTGAAATACAATAAAACAGAGTATTTGCTTTCTTTGAAAAAAGCCAATTGAGGAGTAGGAGGTAACCTCTGAAAGCCTATCTAAAACCAGCACTGAGGCTCTTGAATGATAATTCAGAGGGATAGTGGGCAATTGTATGTGTGGATGCATGTGTACTTGCAAATCTGGACTCACAAATGCATACCCCTATTTAATTCCATGGTCAGAGTTCTTGTGAGACAGAGAATTGTTTTCTAAGGAAAAATGCACTTAGGACATTTGGTCCAGAATCATCCAAGGTTTTAAAACAGAGCAACTTACTAATTTATCCAGTAAACAAAAAGCTCTGGGTCAGCCAGTTCAGAAACAGCAGTTTTTGTTTCCTTCATCACGACAGCGGTGCAGCACTGTTACAAAGGGAGTTGTGTATGGGACCTGAGCCTCTTCCCACAGAAATCTGTGGTAATTTTTCCTTTAGGTTTCAGTGGGAGCAGAAATCTGTGAGAAGATTATGTTGTTCCCTTATGGATTTTGTAATTAGATTAATTCAAAAACTTGTTGCAATATTTTGTTTCCAGTCATAGAGAATTTTTTGTTGTATTTACTACTGACTGTAAAGAAAGAAAAAAAAACTCATATGTTTCAAACATGTAACTTCTATTTTTCCCTAACTTGCTGCAGCCTGTGTTCCTGTCCTTTCGAATAGCTGCTGGGGCAGGTAAACCTATTGCAAATGTGCACAAGTGTTGTGTCGTGCAGTGATGTGGTGGTAAATATCATCTTTTTTCTTTACGTTTCTATTACATTTTCTACATCATTTCCCCTGTGTTTATCTTTCTTTTTAAAAAAATGCCAATTCTGCAACAGGAAAAAGATGCCTACGAAGTGAGAAGATTTTCCGTGAAACGACACTGTAGCCAGGAGGGAAGGCAGCACACTGAAATCTGTAATCCTAACAGCTGTATTGATAAATCCAGTCCTGAGTGCCACATTTTTAGACTGCTGATCGTACACTATGCTTCAGCATCTGGACTCTGTTCAAGAGACGCCTCACATACCTCACTGTCTTGTATGTTCATGTGACATCAAGTAGAAATGTGGAATTATTTTTTATATATATGTCACAGTTCTGTTGCCAAAACTCTAAATAGACAGCAGAGATGTTATGTATTCTAGATTTCACAACTTTCAACTTTTAATAAGTGTTTGTCAATGTGGAAAAGCTATTTCAGCATATTATAAAGTTTTAAAGGTATCATACCCATTATATATCTTTATCACTTTGGGATTTTGTACATTGGATTGTATAGATAGAGATATTGATGGTTTTAAATGGTGTTTTCTTTTTGACCAAGGCTTATGGTTTGTGTTTAGTTTTAGTATTTTGGTTTTCATTTTTTAATTTTTTTTCTCATTTTATTTACTATACTGCCATGTTACATGGTTTTTGAATCACACAGCAGCTGCTTTCTATACATACATATATATATGTGTGTGTATATATATGTATGTATGTGTATATATACACAGATATATAAATAATTTATAAACCTGACCAAAACTTATGCTAAATATACTTTCCAATATGAATGCTTGAGAGTGCCATATCAGCAGTAAGTATTGGAGTCTTAGCAGGTTTAGTTAAGTGTACATCAACAACCAACATTTATATAATAAATAATATATAGCAGTGCCATCCTTGATACAGATATATAGCATACTATATAGCACATATATTAGCAGTTTCACTTTGTTACTCCTATAATCTCTTCTTTCTATGTAATATTAAGGATTGAATGTGAAGTTCTTAGCTAGGTTTGGGTGTAACTTTCCAGAATTTTGTAAACTGTTTTTGTCCGTCTTTTGTTACTGTTTTATGGTGCCATATTCTATATTGAAACAATAACAACACAGGAGAAGAAAATAATAGTCTGCTTCAAGTAGCAACTGTATTGGACACAGACTGTATTTATACAGTAGTAAAGAAAAAAAAAAAACACAACCATCAACCCAACTGTAAATTTTCCTGGTTAGTAGCTCAGTGCAGCCTACAATATAGTCTTGTTACAGGCATTTTCCTCCCACCACTAAATACAACATTAAAAGGTGATTAGGGAGTCTGTTGATGAAACACAAATGTATGTTTTATTGATTTAATTTAGAACACTACAGAGTTCATGGACTGCGCGACAGCATTAGATTGATGCTTGATTTTGGTATAAATCACTACCATTGGAAATGATTTGATGTCCGCTTGCAGAGTTTTCTCAACAGTACAGCCCAGTTTATAGCAAGTATTGTTGCCCAGAGGGTGTCTGCAGCTCTGTATCGTTACTGTGCCATGTTGCATTATAACCACACAGTAATTCTATTTAAGCAAACTCAAATAACTCTGAAGGCCTTTAGAAATGAGTACTCTGGTTCTCAAGCAATAAAACTAATCATGGTGAACATGGCTGTGTCTGCCCCTTTAATTTGGTGATTACAGGGAAATTACTAAATTGTTACATTTCTTATTGAGATACCTTTGACTCCGCCAAGCAACAAGGGTATTTTTCACATTAAAATTTCTGCGATAGGATGCAATTCTGGTGTTAATCAAAACACAATACAAACCGAGTAAAAGCCACTGAGGAGCTGGTATGGGAGCCCTGATGAGAGGAGGGTGATGCAGCTTTACGAGCCGTTCACAAGATGCTAGTCCTCAGCAGGTCAGTAAATGTGCCACCATAAACTCCTTCGTGATTATCCCAAGTTTCAGAAGAAACCTCTCCAGCCTTTTCCAACCTGGGCCCCGAGTACAGATGAACTCGCTGTAGCCTCCAACCGCGGGCCGTCCGGGGCCCGAACCTCCTCGGGGGTGCAGGGTGCACCGGTTACCTGCCGGGGTTAGCTACTGAGAATGCCCCGGAATTGAACCCTCAGAAATTCATGAAACGCAACTTTGGCACTTTAACAGCCCCGGAGGCGAATCCGGAGGCGCGGGGTGAGCCGAGCCGGGCCGATGCTAGTGGACACCCCGCCGCAGCCCCGGGACAGCCGAGGAGCGACGGGCTCTGGCCCAGGATGGGGACGGGTCCTGTCAGCTCGCCCTCGGCCCGGGGCCGTGTCTCCGGGCTGCGGTGTCTCGGATCCCCCTTCTCCCATAACGCCCCCTCATTTCGTTTAAGAACTTTGGGTGGGAATGACTAGCCCCGAGCGCACGTGCTTTTTATCCTGACACTTCCCCTCAGGAGCCCGAACACCGGCCGGTCTCAGCGTGCTCACAGCCGGGGAAGACTAGAGTCTAAATTCGATTTATTCCCTCTGTAATCGCGGCTTAACTGGGCGCGGCCCCGTTCAGTGAGCAGGGACCTGCGGGGTCCACACCCTCCCCGGGACGCAGAGCTGCCCTGGCAGGAGCGAAGGGAGTCAGTCACAGTGAGCGGGGACGCCGGAACCCGAGGGGGCCTCCAGGGGGAGAGGTCCGGGCCCCTTTCCGCAGCAGAACCGCGCCGATGCGGCCCGTGCCGTGCCGCGGTGGGTGACGGCGCCGTGCGGGGCTCGGCGCCGGGGGAGGCCCAGGCGCTGCGGAAGGCGGCTGTAGAACGGGGGGGCCTGCGCTCCTGGGTCCCGCACCGGCCGCTGCACCTAGTCAGGGGCAGCAGGAGAGCCTGCGGTGCAGCCGCTCCCGGCCTTTGCTCGGACTGCGAAGCCATAGCTGAGACACGGGGAAAAGAAACGCTCTCGTTCCTTAAAAAAAAATAAACAAAAGCAGCAAAAAAAAAAAAAAAAAAGGTATCTTAACAACGCGGGAGGCTCACACCCACCCGAACTCGCCTGTGCCGAGGGGGAAATGTGGAGTCTCGGGCGGCTGGGAGCGCCTTGGCGGCCGCGGAACCACGCGGAGCCCGATTCGGGCACGGGTGCGGCCGCAGGTGTGGGGCCGAAGCACGGCCTGGAAGCGCGGCGGGAAGGCACGGGAGGGTGGTGGAGCTCACAGGCCGCCGCGGCGGGTCTCAACAACTTCGCCCCCGGGTTTTTACAGAGGCCAGTACTCAGGCAGCGCAATGGGCTGTGTCCCGGCCCCTATCTCCCCTCTCCGAGCGGACCCTATCACCCGCCCGAAGCCGACGAGACGCTGCATGGGCAGTTCGGGCTGCACGTTCAGCGTCAGGTCTCTCTCCTCTCCGGGGCTGACGGGCAGTCCCACAGCGCGGGCCCGCACGCGGCAGTGACCGCGGCCCCAGCCCTGCCAAGGGGGCCGGGGCTCTCCCGGCTCAGCCCGCCGGACGCAGCGGCTCCTTTTCCCTTGAGGAGCAGCATCGGGCACCCTGCAGAAGCTCTGGTGTCCCCGGCCCCTGGCAGAAATACGGGAAGAAACTCACTAAAGGAGGTTGTTAAATAATTTATTGATTTATACAAAGTCTTTCCAACACCTGTGGAGACGTTCTAATGTAAAATCTTGTCCATTTTCCTCTCGTGCTTTTTTTCGGCATTGGTTTGGTTTTTTGGTATTATTAAGCATAAAATCCAGAGGCAGGAGAAATGCAACTGCCAAAACACTGAGGGACGGAGTGAAAGAAAACTGCCGTTTTTACACTAGAAATATACATCACAAAATCTGAAATTCACTGTATACAAAGTGGCTGAGCTCGGACTTGGGACCCATAGAAAATATAACAAAACCTGATTGTTAGGAGCAGGAAATTAACAGGAAGGCTAAAGGAAAGAGCAGGAAACCTTACAGGGACACAAAACCCAAAAAGTTGAAAAATTTTCTCTGAAATTTACATCAATGGGAAAGAAAATAAATTCATAACTTATTCTGTAAAAAATATATACATTTCACATACATTTTAGGCTGTACAACACACCACTTCAAACACCCAGTTACACTCACCCCTGCTGCGCTGCCCGATGCGGCCGTCGGCCCCGCGCCCTCACAGCGTATCCGAGCTGGTGCTGCAGGGGCTGACGAGGGACAGGTTCGTGGATTTGTGCTTTTTCAATAGCCTCGTGATTTTTTCATCGTCTGAGTTGGGGTCCAGGGGCTTGTTGTATTCGTCATCGTCCTCATTGTCCGAGCTCTCCTTCAGCTTCTCCGTCTCCGAGTCATGCTTCTTCTTTGCCGAGGCCATTTCTGCCGCGTGTCTCTTCCGCCACTTGGTCCGTCTGTTCTGGAACCAAACCTGGGCACCGGCACCGGGCACAGCTCAGCCACGGCCTCGGCCCCGCCGCCGCGTCCGCCCCCGCCGACCCCGTCCCATCCGCAACGCGGGGCTGCGGGCACTCGGAGCAGAGCCCGCATCAGGCAGAGCCTCGGACGGCTCCTGGAAAGGAGGCGCCCCGTTGGGGACACCTGCCCGGCTCTACGGGGCTGCACGACGCTTAAATCAGTCGTTTGTTGGAAACAGAATACAATAGCCAGGAAAAATATGTATTTTTGGCTTACAGTGCACCCCAGCATTCAGATGCACCTGTAGGCTTTCCTAAAAAATTTGCGGGGTTACACAAGGTAAGTTGTACCACTGGACATGATCATCGTGAAGAAGTGGCCCTTTAAAAAAATTACCTGCGGGGGGCTTTTTGTCGTTGTTGTGATGGGGGTTTATATTAAATATAATATGTCTATTTATTTTAAACCGTTTGCAGCACAGGGAGCTCTAAGCACAAAATAGGTAGAAATTACCCTAAAATCCATCCAAAATCGAAATGTAATTTAAATTCCAACTGACTCCCCCCCAAAAAAAAAAATCCCGGCACAATTGCGCGGTGTTCGTTGCTGCTGGTAATTACCGACATGGCAGAAAGCGGCCGCGGCAGGGAGCGGGAGAGGAGGGAGCCCGCAGGACGGACCTACCTTCACCTGGCTCTCAGTCATCCCCAGGGAGTAGGCGAGCCGGGCGCGCTCCGGTCCTGCCAAGTATTTCGTCTGTTCGAAGGTTTTCTCTAAAGCGAATATTTGCTGCCCAGAGAAAGTCGGTCGAGAGTGTTTCTTCTTGCCGTCCTTGTCCAAAACCATCCCCGTCTGAGCTGGAAGCGGAGAAAAAGCTGCGTCAGAGATGAACTCTGCACTGCCCCCGGCCCGTAGCCGGGCCCCGCCAGGCCCTGCGGAGCCGCTTCGGGTGTCCGGCGGCTCTAAAGCAAGGCTGGGTTCGGGACAGACCCGGGACAGTGAAGACCGAGTAACCCGCACTGGGCCTTCCTGCCGCCCGCCCCGTCCGCCGGCTTGGGGCCGCCGCGGCTCTGGATCCCAGGCCGCCTGCTCCCCGCGCCCTGCAAGAACCGGCCGCACTTACCGGGACAGGCGAGCCGAGGATCTCTCCAGGGAGAGCCTTGCACCACTCCCGGCCAGAAAATGGGCGGCCGTCCCGGCAGCTCCGCCAGAGGCTTTGGGTAGCGGGAGACGGCAGCGGGGCTGAAGTACATCCCGGCCGAGGCTGCCAGCCCGTTGATGCGGGGCAGCCCGCCCAGAAGGTTGCTGGCACTGCCCACGGGCCGCCCCAGGATGTCGCTTATTCCGTGCGGTGTCCCCAAGGGGAGCTGCGTGTTGAGTCCGCCCAGGGCCGGTGCCTTGAAACCGGAGGGGTTCTGCAGGGCGTAGGGGAACAGGGAGGTCTTCATCTCGGCCATGTTGTGCAGCGCGGCTAGCGGCGCACTGCTAAGGACGAATGCGCTCTGGCGATTAGCATCCATCTGTCCCACCGCTAACATCTGCGGGCATCAGCGAGCGTCGGTCCTTCCCAACCGCGCCGCGGCCGCTCCGCTGGAGACCCTCGCCGGGACCGCGGCCGCGGGCGGGACGGGCTCCTCGCCGCTCGCGGGATCTCAGCGACAGCAAGTGCCGAAGTTTGCTGGCAACAGGAAAATTCCGGCGCTTGCCCGCCCGCTCCCGCGGCGTGCACCTCCGAAGTCCGGGCTGAAGAGCAGTGAAAGCCGAGCCGGGGCAGAGCGGCGAAACAACAGACTGGGAGTCCCGGGAGAAGGAGCCCCCACCGGCGGCGCGTCCCGGCGGACTACGGGCAATGCGCTCCACGCGCGATCCGGCGGGAAGGGGATGCGGGACCGGCAGCTCCGCGCATCGCCCCGGCCGCGTGTCGGGCGGCCGCGGGGACGCTCCGCGCCGCGCCCCGCGCGCAGATAACCGCGCGGGCACCTGCGCGCCCCGCGCCCATTGGGCGGCCACCGCCCCGCGCCGCCAACACCGCCCAATCGGCGGGCGGCGCGCGCCTCCACCCCGATACGTCACAGCCGGACCGAGCCGTGGGAGCGCGCGGGGCTGCACGTGGCCGCGCCGCGCCCGACGGGACCCCCGGGCCCGCCCGCCCGCCCCACCGCCCCGGGCCCCACCGCCCCGAGCCCCACCGCCCCGGGCCCGCCTGCCCGGCCCCACCGCCCCGGGCCCCATCGCCCCGAGCCCCACCGCCCCGGGCCCCACCGCCCCGGGCCCCACCGCCCCGGGCCCCACCGCCCCGGGCCCCACCGCCCGGCCCGCCCCACCGGGCGCTCTGCTCCCGCCGCGAGCCAGCGGCTACCCCGGAGGCGGCGGCGCCTCCCTCCCCCCTCTCCGCGTCGGGCCTCTCCCGCCGGGAGGGGTCCCGGTGCGGAGACCGCCGGCGCCTCATCGAACAGCCGGGCAATGACCGCGGGGCCCCGGCGGCTGCGCTGCCCCGGAGCACTGAGCGGTAATGCCCGCCCCGGTCGCTGTTCTTTCGGGTAATCGGCTCCGTCTTCAGCTGCTCAGCGACCGTTCCCTCGCGTTAGAGCCCAACGTTTTTAAAGCTGTTGTAAAAAATTATCTTGCGCCCTGTGAATAACTGTTTAGCTCAACTTTGTTGACTATTCTGAAACCCACTGGCGTCGCAAAGGCTTCCTTTCTTCCTTCTTCCTTCCTTCCTTCCTTCCTTCCTCCCTTCCTTCCTTCCTTCCTTCCTCCCTCCCTCCCGACCCGACGTAGGGGTAGAGCCCCTGGTCTTTAAAGGGAGAAGAACTGCTGTTGGATCACCGCGGAACCAAGCTCGTTCGAATAAATAAAATGACCAGAGATATTCCTAATGTAAAGCACAATTCACTGACAAGAAAATAAGAATTCGGATTTGAGGCTTATACAGAAAATAATTCCGGAAACTGGGTTTATAGCATGTTTTCCGCCTTGCAGCTGCTTTCTCCTACGGGTTTGATACATTGTTATCCAAGGAAAACATAAACCACAACAAGCGGGGAACTAAATATTTTCGTAGTGTTCATGAAGTAAACACGAATCAACTTGATAATATCAGAACAATTACTAAAAGCGTGGTCCTTGGATCGTTTGCAAGTGAATAGGATTTCGTTTAACCTGTAACAAGACCGTAATGTCAATGTAGGTCAACTTTGGGAAGTAATTATTTGGGCTCGTCCACGGTCTTTGTTTTCAATGGCTGGAGTTACGGGATGTAACAATCCGTGCGTCTCGTTTTGCGCATCCTTGTGAAAAGCTTTACGTACAAACCTGAGATTTAAAACGACGCTGCGCTAAAGAAGGTTTAATAAACGACTTCGTTGCTTTTCCCTCTGTCTATTGCAAACATCAGCAGCGGAGGGAACAGTCCCGGTGTATCGGGCTTTGTGAGGAGAGCCTCATCAGCTCTGTGCAGGCTCGTTCCCGCGACGCCTGCGTGCGTTGGGAAGGGGCTGGCAATGCCACCCGCTCCCTCCGCCTCCGGCGCGGCTCACTCACGGCGGCGCTGAAAGTTGCTCCAGGTGGCCGCAGACGGGGCTGATCGGCCCTTCCGGAGAGTCGCGGCTTCAGCCAGGGATCGGGAACCACCCGTCCCGGGCAGGCAGGTGCCGGCGCGCAGCCAGCCCGCGGCTCGGCTCGGTCTCTGCCAGCCCGTGTCTCTCCGGGGCGTAGACCGCCGGGTTTGCTCGCGTCCCGCCGGTCTGCCTGCCCCAGTGCGGTGCTGGGGGCCAGCAGCGCCTCTGCCCGCCGGGCCCACAGATCTTGCTACTCTGAATACCGACCCCGCGGCGCTGAGCGGCTCGCTTCGGCTCGGCTAACGAGAGGGACACCTCCCGCCCCGCCCGGCCGGGGGCCGGGCGCTGATCCAGACACAGGCAGCCGGCAGCCGCTCACTGGGGAGCGGCCGCGCCGAGACGCTGCTTTCTTGCGTGGGACCGATGGAACAAGGTAAGCGTGCGGCCTCCGCCATCCACGCTGCGGCCGGGCGAGACCGACCCCCGTCCGCTCTTGACGGGTACGCTCGCCGCTGGGCTGCCGTGCCGCCGGTAGCAGAGGGCCGTGGCGGAGAGCAGTGTCCTCCCGCGCGCCTGCCGCCCGCTCCCCGGGACATCCGAGAGTGTCCGTGTCCGTGTCCGTGTCCCGCCGCCGCCCCGCTCCCGCGCGGCTTCCGCCGCAGCCAGGAGCGCGCAAAACTCGCGGCCTCAAGACCGCGGTGGACGGTGGCCCTGCGGGTAGCTGCCACCTCGGGACCCTCGCTCATCGGTGTACGGGTCCCAGGGGCAGAGCCAAAGCCTCCCGCTCCATCTAAAGCCGCCCCCGGAGTCCTGTTGTCAGTTTGTATGTTATCAATGACACTTGTTGCACATTAGAGGTGCGTTTGTCCATTTCACTGACTTTCCTGAAATCATACCCTCGTTTTTCCACGTGGAAATATGTGGGGTTTATTTCTGTAGACCCCGTGGAGTGATAAATCTACTTTTGCGCCTGTTCTTCCAATGAGGTGTGGCACCGAAAGAGGAGACCACGGGCAGGCATCCCTTGGTGTCTCCGCTCCCCACTCGCGGGCTGCTCGCGAATCTTCTTTCCGCCCCGCCGCTCCCTCTCCCCTATGCTGTTGGGTCCCAGGCGCTGCCAGGCTGCTCCAGGGCCAAGGACTCCCCCTTAAGCAAACCCCGTTCCGGGTGCAAAGCTCGTTCCCCTCGGAGACGTCGCAGCGGCCGGGCAGTCCTCGGGGAGATTGCACCGGCCGCTAGGCGCGCCCTGGGCCCGGCCCGGGCCCCGGACATCTGACTGCTCGCCCCCGGGCTCGGCGCAGCGCCCGCAGTCACGCCCGGCAGCGTCTCGGAGTGGTGGTCTCAGCAAAATAAGTCGGGGATACCGTTCCGAAGAGTCAGCGGCTCATCGGCTGCCGGAGCGCTCGCTTTCTCCGGTGCTTCCTGTGGCCGAGCAGAAGTTACTGATGGAGGGCTTACCCGAGCAGATATAAACCAGCTCGAGGCATTTGTGACGGCCAGTGCGGGCGCGTTCCCGGGTTAGTCCGGCAGCGCTGCAGCTCGTCCCGTCGGGCGGACACGCCACCGGCACTGCTCGTGTCGCCGCTTTCGGAACGTTCATTTCGGCGGAGGAGAGCAGGGCCGGGCCGCGGGCAGCGCGGTCACCTGTCCGGGCCCCCCGCTCCCTGCCCCGCGCCCCGGCGCCCGGCCCGGCCTCCGCCGCCGCGCCCTGCCGGCGCCCCCTGCCGGCGCCGGGCCGCTGCACCGAGCGGGCCCGGGCTCGTCCCCCTCGCCGGGCCCGGTCTCGTTTCCCCCGCCGGGCCCGCTGCCGCCGCTTCTCTCCGTGCCGGATGTGTTGTGGCGGCGGCGGGACGGGGTAAGGCGCCCGGACAGACACCGGCGCCGGGGCTCCGGGGAACTCGCGCGGGTGCCCCGGCGCTGTCCTTGCGCAGTCCCGGAGCCGTGACGCGCCCGCACCGAGCTGCGGCTGGTAAGACCCGCGGCACTGACGCGCTCGGCGCGCGTAGTTTCAGGCAGGGCAAAGCACGAATTCCCACGGTCTGAAGTTAACGATCGTTTTGCTTTGCCCGACATCAGTAACATTTCTTGCAAATGACATAGAAACAAAACTGGTATCAGTAACATCAAATTCCTCTGGGACTTACGCATTCCAGCATACGAAGAGAGGAGTATCGCAGGAAGTGAACCAGAATTAAATTCTACAGTACAAATAACTTCAGACAAGTTTTGTTTGACCTGCTTTTTTTGGTGGGGTTTTTTTGTGTTTGGTTTTTTTGTTTGTTTTTGGTTTTGTTTTTGTTTTTGTTGTTATGCATACAGCCAATGTGCCTTTTCTTGTAGCTTTTGTGCAGCTCAAAATGTCTGAGAGGTTGTGGACTAGAAGAAAATAAGTCACTAATAGATCCCCCCACTGTATTATACATTATTCCAAAGTGCAGCTGTAAAGTCCATGTAGAAACAGAATGATGGAGGAAGCCGGAGCCCAGAGCAGCTCGCCTCACAGGTTTCCTTTCCTGAGTTATTCTGTGGCTAATGGAGGGACCAGTGGAGGAGCAAGGGAAATTTTACTGTTGCACGGAGTTACATAGAGCAATAGTAGGAACAAGAGGAAAATCCATGTACTGGCCCTGTGATGATGCTGTCTGCCTGTGTTCCTGGCAGTATGGATGCTGCTTCTTCACAGCATATCTAAAAGAGATCCTTGTGTTTAAAAATGAGGGGTATTGTTGCCTAATAATGTAGTCATTAGAAAACAAAGATCATTTTAGACTAAATGATCTCTGTTGAAACATCTACATAGGATGATGTATGTTCTGAGAAAGGCCATATTTAATATTTTCCATTATGATCCTTGGCACAAAAGGTAGGAATCTGCTAATGGTGCAGAGCTGAGTGTTCATAGTCTAGACCAGGAACAAGAGAAACTGGGTGACCTTGAGAACACTGTGACAGAAATGTGAAGAAATGTAAAAATTCTATTTCTAACTGATGTCTTCTTGGGAAGCCAGTTAGCGTCAGCTACCAAGCACAAAGAGGAGACTGCCTTTTAGTGCTTTCTAGAAAGAACAAAAACCAAAGGTTGAGTATGTGTTGTATCTTGTGACTCTCTAAGGTTTTAATCTCTTTATTGGGGTGTAGGGAAAACTATATGTATACATCCTTTCAAAATAACTTATTCCTGCTGAAGACTAGAGTGAGATTTTAGAAGTATTATGAGGAAGTTTTCAGTGCCTCTGTGTGAATTGCTATGCTTTGGATTTTAAGCCACAAGTTTTGAAGCTCTGGCAAACAGGAATTAGGTTTAAGAAAAGCTTCTGATGCTATAATCATCAATCATTACTGTAAATATTGATGGAAAGTAGCATGAATATAGTTTCATACATATTTTTAGAGCAAAAAATGAAATAGCATTTTTGCAGGTGAAACTTCTGAGAGATTTAAGATAAGCAGTTATTAGCATTAGTTTTGCTCTCTCTGTGGTGTATCTTGACAGGCACACTTAACAAGGATATGGTGGGCAGGTGGGGATGGTTTTTTGGCTTAATGTCCTTAGCAAAATGAAGGGCTTTTCTTACCCTAGTTGATCCAGGAGTCATTTTATGGTGGACTGAATTTTTGGTGCAGTTTCCAGCAGATCACTGGTATTACTGAGATTCCCAGGACTTTGATTTTTTCCCCCTCTTTCTGGGGAAACCCTGGTTTACCTCTCCCTTTTCTTCTGCCAGTGGCTTAGATGGTTGTTAGTATTAAGAGCATTGAGCTTTTAGATTGTGTTAAACTTAGTGTCCACCCACCAACCCTTTCCCACTTCCCTTGTTCCTCCAATGCTGTTCTTTTCCTACTTGTCTCCACTCTAATAGTTTGTCCTTTAATGAGAGAAGGCTACAAATTATTCTTTCTAAGTAAGATAAGCCCTTGTGAGCTCTATTTTATCTAACCAGGACTGGGAAGTCATTTGCCCTTATTTGTATTAAACAGATGTATATACTTTACCGCAAGTCATTTAGTGCTATAAAGAGATTGCCTTCCTATTGATAGCCTGGATGGGGGAACTCAGAAGTAAGTTGCCAACAAATGAAGAGTGTGCTTATAAGCACTATTGATTCTCTATGAGCCACAGAGAATTGTTTTGTTAGTAAAACTCTTCCTGAATATGTGAGGATAAGAAGAAAGACAAGGATTACTGAAAGCAGAGAGGACTGGGGGATGACTTGGGATGAGAACCTTATGTTGTTTTTCTTTGAAGGGTACAGTCTGTAAAGACAGGTGACCAAAATGTGACAGCAATTTTTCTGGCCATCCTCAGCAATCTCAAAGGCAATCCTTAGAAAACTGAAGGGCTAGCGCAGTACTTCATATGGCACACGATTTCAGAGTGATCAGAGAGTTCCCCAAATCATCATGAAGGAAAATGAAAGTATCATTTGCATAGGAAATGAAAGACTGGTGCGATTCAAATTCCTTTTGTCCTGTCCGGATTTTGCAACAGTTTGAAAATGCTTCTCTGAGGTGTTTGGGGAATATTTCAACATATGCTGTTAGGCAGCTATTAGGAGCCAATTCCGGAGCAAGTAGGAAGAGGAGCAGTGTGGTTCTGAGCTGTAGGACAGCAGAGTCCATTTACTGGGAGTTGGAAAACCTGTGGATTGCTCAGATTTATGTTGCTTGCACTGTCTTGTATGTTCTTCCATATTCACACAGCTTGCTAAAAATAAATATTATTTACATAGCTGTTTTCCAAGACAGATAACAGGACAGAACTGGATGGACAGCAGGATAAAGCTACAGTACAGTGGTGCTCTCTGTGGAGCCATGTTCAGTGGTAGGATTTCCATCATCTTCAGTGCACATATTCTATGATGTAATTTATATTTTTAAGTTCACAGGCTATTCCTTTAAGAGTATCTCGAAAGAATAACAAATTACATTATTACTTCAGCTTTGACAAATCTTTTAAATGTGGTAAGTTAGAAGATTCTCCTGGTGATGTCCTGATCTTCCTCACATTTTTTTGAAGAAGACATAAAACAGTGATAAATGATGGGCATACATCAAGCATTTAGTTATACAAGACAAAATATTGGAATTACCCTGACTGTGGAGCAGTAGATCAGATAAATTATCTCCAATTTTTATTGTTACTCTTAGTAACAACAAAAAAATATTATTAGACTGATGCACATTAAAGATATACTGTGTATTCAGAAAGCTGATTTTGTCAGACTAAAATTACTATGAATTCAGAATATTCTGAATGACTAATATTTCTTCAGACTAAAATGACAGTATGAATTCAGAAAGTTTCAGGTTATATTACAAATGCATCATATACTGCTTTCTTTGTGCAATTTTCCTCATCATTAAGACACACATGAATATATCTAAGAAAATTCTATAGTATCTGTGGGGAGTTTGGTTGGTTGGTTGATTGATTGCGGTTTGGACTCTGTTTTGGTTTTTAAACACCTACCTCATGTTTTGTTCCAAAAAGCTCTTACACAATTTATTACATCTTCTCTTAGGTTTTACCTTATTTTTTAGATCTCTTTCCCTCTATTGTTTTTTGTTCTTACATTCAGTGATTATGTTATTTAAGGGTTTTTCTGGAGATTTGTTGCAGGTATTCCACTGTATTTAAAAATTAAAAAATGCTTTTTAAATATCAGAGGTTGTCAAAGCACTCAAGAAAATAACCTTTCTTGGGAACAAAACTGCTTGTGCTGTGATTTGCCTTCCATATTCACCCAGTCTGCTAAAATTAGTATTATTTAGAGCTGTCTTTCTAGGGAAGAACAATAGGACAGAATTGAATTTGCACCACCTGAGGGCACTGTAATACTATTTAATTTAATTTACAGGGCAGCTATTAAAGAGTAGTGTTTAAAACAGCCCCAATTTTTCTTCCTGTTATGATTACTATCAACTTCTAGAACAAACATACCACTGAAATGAATCAATATCATTAATAAAGAAAAGACGTGTTGTTGAAGGCAGGTATCTTGGAAAGAAGGTCAACCTTTTCTCGTGTCATGAACATTTTTTCCTTG
Organism: Diglossa brunneiventris; assembly: GCA_019023105.1. Lineage (NCBI taxonomy): Eukaryota > Metazoa > Chordata > Aves > Passeriformes > Thraupidae > Diglossa > Diglossa brunneiventris. The sequence continues at coordinate 35,669,116 of CM032359.1, forward strand.
TATCCACTGTAGAATGATGGTAATTTTAAATACAATGCTATTATTATTTTAAATGATGTGTTACTAGTGTGGCTGTGATTGCTGTATAAAATCATGGAATCGATTGGATTTAGGTTGGAAAAGACTTGCAAAATCAGGGAGTCCAAATGCTAATTTGGACTTAAAGTCCAAGCACCCCTGCATTCTCCACTGAACTGTACTCCTGGGCTGCAGTTCTGGCTGTTTACATTTGCTGCCTCTTGTCTGGGTGCAGAAAAGTGCAGAGCTGAAGTAAAAGCACCCAATGATTTTGCTGTGTCCGTGTACTTACACTGCTTATTCTACTTAGCTAGAGTCATAGAGTCACTGACTGGTTTGGGTTGGAAGGGATCTCAAAGATCATGCAGTTCTAATCGCAGGGAGTGCAATGGGCAGGGACACCTTCCACTAGACTGAGTTTTTTTGAGAATATAAAAAAGTGAGAAATAGGAGCAGTAAAAACTCCCTACATGGACACTTGTGATGTGGCTCATTTTCTCTGTCTTGCCAAGTTTACATTCCCTTTCAGCACTTTCTAAACTGCCATCTCTCTTTTTTCTTTATTCTTTGCTGTTATTCTGTCTGGTCTCCAGTAATTTGATTTCACCATCTTGTTATTTTCCCTGCTAGTGCAGGAAGAGGGTCTCCAAGTATCGTTTAAATAAGAAGGCCCCTGTGCAGGTCAGGAGCTTCTCTGCAGGAAGATGTCCTTCCAGAGGTCACAGCTTTTAGCACTGGTCACTCCTCCCTTCTTACAAGGAAGAGGCTGAACTCTCCCAGTGTATTTTCACTTGAAATCACATCCTGGAGCCTTTTTGTTCCCTTTATACAACATGAAACACAGTGAAACCTTCATGTCAGAAACTAGATAGTATTTAGAAATTTGTTAGAATAATAACCAAGTGCATTTCCACCAGAAAAATGCCTCAAAACTGTACTTTTTCAGTTTGGTCATTTCACCAATCCAGGAGTACATTCAGGATTAGTTCTATAGATAATACATTCTATCATGACCAATTTGACAGACATAAATAATACTTCTAATTTGTGCATGCTAATTGGATTAACAAGGGAATGATACTGTTTCTTTTGCAGTTGAGGACAGAAGTGAATGAGCTCAACTGTGCCTTGCATAACAGGATTTCTTAGAACACATAGTAGAAAACAGAAAGTTGTGTCAGATAATGTAGTTTAAAAATACACTGGAATAACTCATTGAGAAATTATCCCATATTAAAGAAAAATGAAAGTAAAAAAAGGATTTAAAAAGCTTCATTTAAAGACAACTCTACCTTTAAAAGGCATGGTGTGTACCCTGTATTGGAGACAGGAACAGATATATAGTTATTTAAGAGATCTTAGCTCTTCCAATAAAGCAATTCCAATAAAACAGAAAAAGACAAGGACATCCTCTGTAACTAGTCCTGTTGGTTTGTATGTCTTAACTTGTCTTTACAGATACTTAAGTATCTTGAAGCAGTGATATTTTCCTTCCTTGAAATCTGATCAGTCTAATACATTACTTTATTACACTAAGGTCATCAATATCAAATATGTTTGAAGTATATTCCTGAAATCTGAGCAGGAAGTTAGTTTTTGCTCTAGTGAGAGACTGAATTACTCTGGAGAGTATATGTGCTGTGTTTCACAGCAAGTGTTTATGAATGAAGCAGATGTTTAGGCAGTTTTATTTCTAGCAGATTTTTTTTTTTTATGTGATATTAGCAAACACTTTCTAGTGATATTCTATCAGCATGGAATGTAACTTTTTTTTCCATATGTACACTCTGTATGTGAAATCATGAGGCTTAACTTTAGTTTCACAAATTCTAATGTGCACTTTCTATCCTCTCACATGCCAAATGACCAATACCTCTTTTTTTACTTTCTGGCATTAATTTTTGCTCATTTGACATCCAATTTGCCAAATGAATTATGACAGTAATCCTTTCTTCTGTGCTGTTGCTTCACTTTATTCCACACTATGTATTCAGGTTTTCTGAGGTCATTCTTCTCCCCCACTGCCCCTTGTTTTGGTAATGAAAGATAGGGGTTTTTTTAATACTGATTAAAATAATTCTGAATGGTTTAACATTCATTTCAGCTCAGATAATCTGAATTGCAAAAATTAAATGTATCTTGTAACCACTTATGCAGAATGTAAGGACTTTTTATTTGTTGATGACATAGAAAAACTCTGTATGAACTCACATTTGGAAGGAAAAAAAAACCACTAACAAGATCTGTCACTAGAGTGGGGGTTAAAAGACTAAGAAGCAGTACTTATAAGATGTCATGGAAAGAAGGGTTCGAAATTACCTTCTCAAAGGGAGAAAAAATCATGGAAAGATATTATAGTTGTTTCTTTCCAAAAACAAACATTTAGAAAATGTTTACTTCAATAGGAAAGAGAATGGCAAATTAGACATCTGTAAATGTGAAGAAGGCAGAAAACATAATGCATTTTGAAGATTAAACCCTTTTTTTTCTGTACAGACAATATTTCTCTTGAAGTACATATATCTTAATTTATCCACAGAATAGTAAGGCAGAGGGAGATGTGCTTAGTGCTTGCCTGTTAGTGCAGTTAGTGCAGAAATATCTTACTCAGTGTATGCACAACCAGGAGAATGGAGGGGAGAGCCCTGTGCTGTCAAACATTCCTCTTATCAAGGGTTGCAAGCCACTTGTCCGCCCTGGCCAGCTTCTAGCCAGAGTCCCATGACTGTGTTAATGCCAAATCAGAGCTGTGAGAGCTGCTTGCTAGTCATTTATCAGGTTGCATAAGTGGTGAATTTTTTCCATGCATAAAGAAGCTTACTTTGTGCTGGATCTCAGTGTTACCCTGACTGTTCTGACTCCTCTTCTCAGCCTGTGCTTTTTGCATTTCCCTATGATTGTATAAGAAAACTATGCCCTGGGGTGTAATACTTCTGGTAGAGAAGTCAACAAGATCAGGACAGCTATCTTTGTGCACTGCCTTTCACTATGGCAAATTCATAGTCACTCCACCCTGCATCCTTGCCTGAGAAAGCCTCATTCCCTCTCTCAACACCTTTCCTTTGGTTTTCTCTCCAAAGCACTGAGTAACAGAGGTGTGGTGGGATTTCACACACAGGATGTCTCAGGCAGTCTGAGTTTATCTGCAAGATACCTGCCTATGCTCTAAGCAGCCTGTGCAATTTCTGCTGTTTTGAATGTGAATTACTGCTTAGCAAGCTTCTCTCTGAAGCGTCACAGTCCCTGGCTCTGCAGGCTGGTGAGCAGCTGTGTGCAGCTCTGGCAGTCCCTCCCCAGGCTGATCCCTAGGCTGGGCCAGAAGGGAGCGTTGCAACGGCAGCGTTCCCACAGCACGAGGAAAAGGTGCTGGCACTGGTCCTTCTGTGTATCCTTACCACTTCTCTTCACCCCCTCTTTGCCCTGATTTAGTGGGACTCACTGTTGGTGATAGAATTTAATGGCATTTGGATCAGTATAAGCCTTCATTTAATGGGCTGCAAGATATGCAAACTTTTTATTTAGGGCTGCAATAGATACTCTAGTTTAAAAAATTAACCCTGAACAATCTGAAGCATACAGGGACATAAATCTGTGACATTTGAGCTAGGAATAAGAGAGTCACTGAATGGAGAAGTGATTGCTATTTTTTCATGGAGCTTTGTATATGATGAAGAGACATATGACTTGGTTTATACAGGACCTAAAACTCTCTTAAAGTAGTATCTCAGAACATTTTACTTTCTTCCCATAAATTCTCAGCAATAAATGTTCCATTTCAGTACAAATACAAAAATAAAATTTATTTGGTAAAACCTAATTCAGATGGGCAAGAAAGTAGATAAAAGATGTTATGCCATCAGAAAAATCCAATCACAGGCAAATATGAACTCCATTGACACTGGAGGAAAGAAGATATGTGGATGATAACTTCTGGTACATCTCAAAAGGAAGTACTCTGGAAATATTTCAAAGTTCATTAAAGCACCTGCAAGTGTATTCAGTTTGCAGAAATGGAACTTATGTTCAGATCAACTCTACTTGGGTAAACCATATGCAGAGATACTGAAAGTAATTATTTACTGATAGGGCAGGAGAAATAAAAAAGCCCCTTTAATTTTTCAAATTTCAGATTGGTTTTTTCAAAGAGAACAGAAAGAGATAGGAATGTTTTATGTAGGCTCTTTAATACTCTTAATAATATCCAAAATTGCTATTTAGAGCAGAAGCACATATTAAGTCATGTAGGATCAAGTGAGGGTCAGCTCTTAAAATCCGTATTTGCAATTAACTTTCAGTAATGCCTCAATTCTTACTATTCTGTTAAATTCCATCAATTTAATCAGAGGTTGGATGACATGTTAAGCAACAAACTGACAAATTCTGCCAGCAAAATGATACAGCACACACAGTTCTTCCTGTCAGCAATGTGCAGTCATGTCTTTTCACCAGCTACCTGCCTGGGCTACAGGAGTTGTTTGGGTAAAGATAGATTCAGTTGTTGGTATGAAGCAAAAAACTTGGCTGCTTTTGTTTCTGTTGATACTGAATTTCAGGTTTTAGTATTGTAATTATATTTAGAAGGCTTTCAGAACATTTTTCAATCACCAGCTGATCTAAGAAAACAAGACTACTCAGAAGCTGAGCTAAAAGTAATGCATTTTGGGGCTAGAAATTAGCAGCAGAACTTCACTGAATATGACATGTATATAACGAGACCCCATATCACTACAGCCAGATGTAAGTTATCTTTGCACCAGTCATTATAAAGGCCTCTGAGCAAGTGGAATATTTAGGACATTTATTTTCATTTATTGATTATCTGAGATCATTAGGTTGATTAAGAAAAAAATAACTGCTTTGCAAAGAGACAGTGGGATCTAATCTTGTGCAGCTAGAGGAAAGAAGTCCCTAGGTCTGGTTTTGCTCCCTGTTGGTTCCATGTGTGGCCTTATCTGTTGGTTTTTGGAGGTCTGTAGAGAAAAGTTCATCCATGGAGAATTCTTTGGGAACCACCCGATGAAAAGGGTCAGTACAATGTCAAATATCATATTATTTTGATTTCAACACTTACAGTCGGCTTTCCCAAATTCCTGTAAGCTCTCTGGTTCACCAAGGACAACTCCATCTCACCAGGTAGCCTTTCTTTTTAAAGTAATGGAAGTGTGGAGGCTTCCAAGCAAACACTGGTTTTTTTCCCAGTGGAGTAGGGCTGAGCTGAGGGGTATTTCAGCACTGCTGGCTGCTGCAGGAGGAGGAATCTTACTACAGATAAAGGCACAGCTGCAGTGAGAGAGAGGCAGTGGGCAGAGAGGGACAGAAGTTGCTCTAAGAGATATTCTTGCTAATCCCTCTTCCCATTTTCACTCTGCAGCACTAAACTTTCCTCCAACTGAAACATTTTTTCCTCAGTTATTATTGGAGAGCAGGAGGAGGGGGCGTTTGTTCACACTTCTGTTGGAGAGAGCAAACATTTCTTTTTAATCCTGAATATTATTTACAGGTTTGAAACTCTAATATTATATGATATTATTTTTGCTACTGAACGAAGTAATGGATGCATTCAGAGCATTTGAAAATGGGTCGCTCTTGCCCAGTTACTTTGCTCCTGCCAGATGGGATCCCTTCCGTCGTCCCTTGGACTCCATCCAGCCCTGGCAATTCAGGCTTCTGGCAGCAGTAATGTTGTTGGTGACCTCCCTGTCACTTGCTGAGAACCTGGCTGTAATCCTGGTAACTTTTAAGTTCAAGCAATTGAGACAACCTGTCAATTATATTATAGTCAATTTGTCTGTGGCTGATTTCCTGGTCTCACTGACTGGTGGTACCATCAGCTTTTTAACAAATCTAAAAGGTTATTTTTTTATGGGATACTGGGCTTGCGTATTGGAAGGATTTGCTGTCACATTTTTTGGTAAGCTTGATTTTGTTTGTAGTTGTATGTTCTTTTTTTTCAACTTCCTTCAATGTATTCTACTGTAGCTTCCCAAGTCACTGACTTTGCATGCCTTTGAATTCACTGGTATTTTCCCCTGTTACATGTATTCTATAGTGGAGAGTGAAAAATATATCTCTCTATCCCTGTCATATACATGGCCTGTTGCATGTGTAGTGATCATTGAAAATGTTTCACAGAATGAGGAAAAGCTTTCCAATAGAATAACAGTGTTGTGGTGCTTATGGTAAAACAATTTCAGGAAAAAAGTCCTTATGTATAGCTATTTTCAATATTTGTATTTAGGTGTGTGCATATATGGATAAATAAGAGAGAGAAAAAGAGTGAGTGGCTGCCCATAAACCGTGGAAAATCTCAGGGCACAGAACATCTTCTGTTCTCTGTCCTCCAGGGCCTCTGAGGAGCAGGGACACACCTGTAACAGTCAGTCTGCACACCAACATCTTTTTGTGATTTTTTTTCATGGCTTTGTTCACTTACTACAAAAAAATATTAGAAGTACTCTAAGAGGAAAAATCCTCACCACACAGTACCCTGTGTAAATACACCTCTGCAGAGTAAACAGGATATTAGTTTAGAACGGGGCATCTACTCACTTGAGACAGACACTCATTCCTGTGTCCTGTCCCTGTCTCTGAAGCTGCATGGAGACAGCCAGTAATGCTTGTCTCTGCTCTAAATCACACAGTGCTGATCCTCAGCCTGAAAAGGAGTCCCACAGCTGGTCTCTGCCTGTTTAGCTAGACAGAGGGAATGTCACTGAGGGACAATGATTCTACATCAGTTTGTGGCATGTAAGATCTCTCCTATGGAGAAAGATCAGGCTATTTCAAGATTTTGGTGTCCCACCAGGTAGTATGTGCCTAAATCGATAATTTGATGTTGTGGGCACCTGTCTGCAGGTTTGAGTTTTCTGATAGCCTGAAATAATTTCTGCAAAGATAATATTTTGAAGATTTTAGTTACTTAATTTGGATGGTACACTTAATTTGCAGCTTTTCAGTGTAGAACTAAAAGTGCAAGTCCTAATCACTTAACTGGCCTGATTAGCTGCTTGGTTTTGTAGCCCTTATACTGTAGACTGGCAAACTGGACAAACATGAAATTCACTTCATTAGTATTAGAATAATGCACGTGAATTTCTCATCCTTTCATAACTTGCGTTGATAGAACAGGTGTCTGATGTTGTGGGTAGTCAAAGAGTGTAACTGGTTGCCCAGAGCTGTTGCAGAGTCTTCATCTCCAAAGATACTCAAAACCCAGCTGGACTTGGTCCTGAACAACCTACTAGATGGACAGTGCTTGAGGGGGAGTGATGACCTCCAGAGATGCTTTTCAAAATAAACAGTTCAGGGATTCTGTAATTTGGGATGGTGTTTGCTGTTCAGGGATCCACCCAAATTTGATGCTGACTGTGTTCTCTTGCTACAGGCATTGTAGCTCTCTGGTCTCTCGCTCTGCTGGCTTTTGAGCGGTACGTTGTGATCTGCCGCCCCCTGAGAAATGCGCCCTTGAGGGGGAAGCATGCAGCTCTAGGTATTGTCTTAGTGTGGAGTTTTTCCTTCATTTGGACCATTCCACCGACAGCTGGTTGGAGCAGTTACACCCCCAGTAAGATTGGAACTACTTGTGAGCCTAACTGGTAAGGCCACTCTCACAGAGTATGGTAAAAAAATTAAACTTGCAGTTCAGGATGCCTCAGGGCCAGGAATTTAAAGGAAAAGGTTAAAGATTATGTAAATCTCTGAAAAAAACCCCAGATATAAAGAAAGTTGTAATAAAACTGATCAAAATTTTCTGTGAGCAGTTTCTAAAACAAAAATTTCTAAAGGGTGTAGCCTCCATCTCTAATGAAAATAATCACTCTAGATCTTATGCTTTTGTCAGGAGTCAAAGGACAAAGAGATAGACTTTTTTTCAGAAGACTGGACAAAGCTCTGAGCCAGCTAGTCTGACCCCATAGCTGGTTCTGCTTGGAGCAGGATGTTGGACTGCATGTCCCTTCCCATGTAATCAGCCCCACAGCTGTTTCATGCTGTACCTATAGTTGTAGGATCCCCTCCAAGCCCCTGGGCAGGGAGATGGCCCAGGGCTCCATCTGGGGATATGACTAGCTGCAAAGGGGCATGTTGAATAAAAACTTTTGACAAAAATACTAGTGACATCTTTGAAAAGAAAGATTAATATTCCAATAAAATAATAAGAACACGTAGTAGTAATCCATACAAAGGTATTTTGTATTTTATACAGGTACTCAGGAGCTTATGCTGACCGTACATACATTATTACATTCTTCATCACCTGTTTTATAATACCCTTATTGGTGATTTTGGTATCCTATGGAAAATTGGTGCAGAAGTTAAAAAAGGTAAGAAGAAGCAACCATAAGTAAACTTTAAAAATGTGTGTGCATGCCAAAGTTTGGAATTACTGTGTTTGATTTTCCATAAAGATCAGACATAAGCAGGTCAGATTTGCAGGCAGCAAACATAGTCAATTACATCCCTTGTTATATAATTACCTTTACACACAGAAATTCATGCTATGGTTAGAAGTGATGTTTTAAAGTGTGGAGTTCACATCACTTATCAGTACATCTCATTAGTCAAACATCATACAAGTGAAAGAATGTCTACCTCATAAATAAATAGAATGATCCAGTACTGCTTTATTCCCAATTATGCTTCCATTCAGTGATATTTCATAAGACTCAAACCAGGTAAATTAGAATGCTGCTTTAAATGACTGCAGTTGTAAATTTTAAGAGTGCTGCCTACTACTTAATAATATGCTCAAAATAAGATGTAGCCTTTGCAAATAATGCAATGCTGTTTAATAAACAAAATATTAGATTGTCCAGGAATATTTAAAAGACTTGAGAAATGCTTTTGAATTTTCTTTAATGGTTGCATTTACCTGATCCAAAGGAGAAGCTGCAAAAAGTGACAAAGAAGACAATAGAACAGGAAAATTCCTATTTGGTCCAGGATTTGGGGACAATATTGATATTTCTATATACTGCAAAGGTCTGAAAAGCCAGTACCTGCAACGCATTCTGTAACTCTATACTGAATTGACATATTGTTATATCTCACAACTATGGTAATTTCAAAGATCTGACTGAAGTGAACAGAGAGGGACCCAAGCACCAGGACTGGTGTCTTGATGTTCCCAACCATCCCTCTTCATGCATTTTGTTCCACACTTGTCACAGTGCTGGCTTGTTCCTGAGTGGAATAATCTGCCCTCAGTCCCAGTGACCCCAGCCTTACAATGCTAATTGTAGCTTTCACTTCAACATCAAAGTTGATTAAAGAAATTAATCTTTGGGAAAGTAACAAATTAGCAATTTACAATAGAAGTAAATTATTATGGCAGCATTCCTTTGTATGGAAGATAAAGCACCAGTATGTTTTTCTTTATCAGTATTTAGAGAGAACAGAAAAGCTAAATGTGAAAAAAAGACGAGGCTGGTACGACACAAAGATGAAACCTTCGCAAGTGCAATACAGGAGATTGTGCTCCTTTGCCAGGGGACTGCAATTCTCTGTGTAAGAACAGCATACATTAAAAAATGCTGTAGAAATCTCATATATTGGCAGGGTCTATCTTATCAGTACCAAACACAGCCTTTGTTGATGCCTAATAACTTGCAGTTACTGTAACAATTCATTGTTGTTGTTGTTGTTGCTGTTGCTGTTGTTGTTATGTTTATATTTGGTAAAAACTGACATGAATTGCAACTTTCTACAGAGGTGAGGACATTGCCCTTCCTAGGCGGAACATCTATACCTCTTTAAGCACAAACATTGACATCTCCGAGTGCAGTTCAAAAGTATTAGGGAAAATGTATCCATAGAGTTCTAACCTTACTGCAGGAAGTTAAAAGGCCATGTTATGCAAACAAATCTTATTTTATTAGAATGTAATATTGCAAGACCTGGCATCAGATTTTTCTGGAGCCATACAGACTTATTCATTATTTATCATGTAAAATAATATTTCATAACAGCGCCTTGTTTCGCTAAGTCAGCAGAAACCAAACAGGGATGTTTCCAGAAACTGTTTTGACTGTTTTACATCAGCTAATTTCTGTATGGACCTCTGTGCTTAAGCTTCTTGCATGATCGCTGAGGAAAAGAGGGAGTGCATTCCAACTAAATGCCCCAATCCCACTTTAATTCAGATATCATTAGATCATAAATGCTCCTCTGGGGAAGGCCATCAAGCACCACTGAGCCAGACAAACTCCCCTGGTGTGAATCTGCCCCTCAGTCAGGAGGTTGCACAGCCTCAGCAGTGTGCTGTCTGTAATACCCATGCCAGACACCCGGCTGTCTGCAAAAGCTACATGGAATAGAAAGTGCTTGAATTCAGCTCACTATCTGCTTATGACTCACCATGATGTCCTTCTTTTTCACTTTGACAATAAAAATATAAAGATACTTAAGGAAAGGAAAATGTACTAATGCTGGTAGATGGTAATTCGTGTCCCTCAGCAGTAACTTGGGCACCCGTCCCTCTGTGCTGCTGCACTTGGGAAGAGCAGGTCTTTCCTTCTAGCGTGGCAACTGGACAGCTCACTAAAGTCACTGGTGGGACACCTTGTTTTTTTTTTTCTAGAATCTTTTCTCTTTTCTTAAAAGGTGTCAGATGTACAAGGCAGGCTGGGAACTACCAGGAGACCTGAAAGACAAGTGACTAGAATGGTTGTTTTTATGATCATTGCCTTTCTAATCTGCTGGATGCCATACGCTACCTTTTCTATCCTAGTCACTGCATATCCCTCCATTGAGCTGGATCCTCGTCTGGCAGCAATTCCGGCCTTCTTTTCCAAAACAGCTACCGTTTATAATCCAATTATTTATGTCTTTATGAACAAACAGGTACTGTATGCTCTCAGAGTGTCTCTAACACTCATATTTTGCTATTTTGTCTTGATTTATAATGAATTATTTCTACCTACCTATGTGTTACCTAACAAGCATTACAATATCCAGCATTTAGAATAAAAAAATAATCTGATGGAAGATAGTGTAAACCTCTGAGCATTATTAAAATATAAATGTTAGTAATTATTAGGTTTAGATATTATAAAGGAAAATCAGTCCATAGGGAACATGAGTTAGCTTCCTGTATGAAAATTATGTTCTCAAGACTGTCCAAATATATTTCAATAGTTCTTTAAGAATGCAACATCATTAAGTTGATCTTGAGGTGGGGTGCACATTTTCAAAGTTTGACTTTGTCTTGGGAAAATGAGGCATTTGTGGTTCATGTACAGGGGGGAGAAGCATTGCACATGCCCATTTAACAGGGAGCTTTTTTCTCTGTAATGAGGGCAGAGGATTGGATGCAGAAAAAAAGGAATTGACATGGGGATGAACCAGAGTGCTGTGTGCTTACAGTGATAACAGGCATGATAATAAACATGGGCAGATTTCTGCAATGAATGAAGCAACTGAGAGTGGTGGCATTAAGTTCATAAATTAAATAAAGAAAAACTGTTAAGTGACTGTTGAATAAGAACTGTTGAATTTATTTATCCAGTCCTGCAGAGAGAGCTATTGCTTATCTCATATCCTGTGGGCAGCACTCTGATCTTCCAAACCATGTAGATGTGTGCTACACTTTACCCTGTTTGTGGATGAGAACAACAAAAACCCATCTTTGAGTAGCCAGGAATTTAGTATATGAAGGCATGAGTCTAGAGAAATGACCAATCATGCCTATTAGATATGATTACCTAGAAGCAGAAAAGAAAAATTGTTTTCTAGATTAAGATTGGCTCTTTTCAGAACACAGTCAATTTTTATGTTAAGAGTTCTTTGTGGTGGCATAGGCAAATCTATTTTATAGGGTTATTTCTTTATATTCCCAACTGATTCGTGAGAGAATTTCCAAGACTTTTAGCTAATATGCAGATTGATTTATAGAATTGTATTTACATTTCTTATGTGTTTTGACTGATATCCTGTTTTTTCACCTTTTTAGTTCAGGCAGTGTCTGATTCAATTGTTCAGTTGCAGTGCCATAGGAACTGCAGAGTCCAACATGAATCTGACTGCAGAGAGAGCAGTGCTAACCCAGGACAGAAGAGGCAGCGAGATGGCCCCCATGGCAGTTCATAGCACCATTTCTAAGAGGAAAACTGGAGATGAACACAGAAGCCAACAACCTTTGGCTCTGTTGACAGCTTCAGAAAACAAAATGTCTCCTATGTAGAGTGGGAGATGGGATCATTAATGCAATGCTACAGTGTATTTAATTGTTACAATCACCTAATATAAAGATATGTTGTCACTGGGGACATTGTGCTCCTGTGGACACAGGCTTTTGAGGTCCCAGGCTGCTCAGTGCATGTAAGAGCTGCTTGGTCTATGGGTGCAGTCAAACACCCAGCCATAAGGTGAGTCCCTTCCTCTGCTACATTTCTCTTCCCAATCCACAACCAACTTGCAGCAGGTAGTGGCACCACACCGCTGTGTCTCTCTCCCTGCACTCTTTAAGTGCCTGTTTCTGTTTAAGTCACATCCTCACTGCTTTAATTGGGCTGCTGATTCCAGAATAAATTATTGACTTGTTACTACACCTCTGCTTTCAGAAGCAAGGACTATAACGCAAATACTGCTTCTGTAAACAGTGGAAACTAATGGAAGTTGCCAGCTTTCCGTGTCTGTATTCCATCTCATATTTAATTCACACAATGAAGTGCAGCAATACATTTAGCTTTAGTGGAATGTCAGTTGCACATGAAATGCCAAACCAGGTTATGAGTGTAATAAAGACAGACTTCTGTTTTACAAAGTGTTTGGGATCACTGTATGAAATGTTGCTAAGAACTAAGCTTGTGCTAAGGCACATTGGAATTTTAATCCTTTATAAAATCCATCTTTAATTGAATGCATTTTAGGAGAAAAGGTGAAGGCTGACTGTATTTAAATGCTTTAGAATGGAAAGCCATTATTTCTAGAGAAGACATTAGAACAACACCAGCTGGAACAAATATTGCTCCATAATGGTATAGAGAAGCTACACTCGTTCCACCCTGTACGGGCCTTAGCTAAAGAAATGTGATATGGAATGAATCATCCATGGTTCAGTTTTACTTCCAAAAAATAGAATTGTTTTACACAGAATAAGTAAATTTTGTTTCTATCAGATTTTTTTCCTGCTTTCTGTTAAGTTAATGTTTGAAAAACTATATTGCCTTGAGAGAGTGGGACTACCTGAGATACCTGTAGTCAAAGCTAGTCCCTGAGCAGTACCTTGCTGACTTAGAAGTCAAGAACCATTCTTGCAGCAACTGGAGGTGCTGGAGGGTCAGGAAAAGGTAATACAGACATCCAGCACAAAGCATATCCTGAAGCCCTGGTATGTTGCAGAGACTGCCTGTCTCTGTCTGACTCCCCTGCCTGTGAGGAGGAGAGCTGTAGCTCCCTGCTGGCTGGGGTGGAGGGACAGGCACGGGAGCGTGTCCCTGAGCCACTCTGGCCTTGGCATGCCCAGGGAACTGCTTGGCCATCTGTTCCTGCCCCTCACAGCACTCACACCCATGGACAGCCATGCTCTCTGTTTTGCATCTTACAAAAGCCCTTTGGACTTTTTCTACAAGGCGTCCTTTGCAGAAGAGGAGGAGAGGTTAGGAAGCATCAGATCCTTTTTTGTTTTCTCATTAGAAGGATGTTCAGATTCCATTGCCCTGATTTCATTTTGGGATGGTAAGAGCCAAAAAAAGTAGTTAGTCTATGAATAAAATAATGAGCTGGACATGTGAGAACTCACTGCAAAAGACTGTACAGTTTTCCTATTCATCTCACAAAATTTCATGAGGTGGCTGCCTTTTAGAGCGTAATTTTGGCTTGAACTTTTGCAGGCCTCAATCTTAAACACAAATGTTGACCCTTATTCTGACAGGCATATTCTTTAATCCTGTGTTATCTGTAGCAGAGCAATGAACAGATGTATATGCCTTTTTAAAATGTTTTGGAAATACTGCGAGATAGGAAGAATATGGTATTCAGTTATTAATTCTCTGCACCTTTTTGTGCTCATTAGCCTGTTAAAACAGCCAGATATGATTTGAAAGTGAAAATTCTTGCATTAAAGACTCAGATTTTCTCTTTCAAGGATATATTGACCTAGGTTAATCACAAGTTAATGGATTTAATATATTAAATCATGAAGAATTGGCAGAAGTGCTAGTGTTTAATTAAAAGCAACAGAATTATTTTATCTCGGGAGAAGGTGAGGATATGTAAAGTATAGCTCTGTAGTACAAAATAAAGCAACAAAAATTAAGTAATCGCAAAGAAAAAAGAAATGTAGAAATGCATGGAAATGATGTAAAAATGTATGGAAAGCAGTAGAAAACAGCAAGCTGTCTCTATGAGATGTAGCCATCTCTGATAGAAACAAGGAACAATAGAATCAATGGGTATTGTCATCTTAAAATGTCCTCAGTAATGCTTTTCAGGAGGAGGAGGATACCTTTTTTCCTATTTACTGGTCAGAAAGTACATTTTAGAAAGTGTGAACACCTTGACACATTGTCATGGTGGGCCAACCAGAACAGTATCAGCCTGTGAGCAAAATATTACAGGGCTCCCAGGAGCTGGTTGTTGTCTTTCAATGTAACATAATAAAAATTTTTTTAGAACTACAAACAAAACTAGGGGTTCGGAGTTGTGCACAGTGATTAAAGGGACACATTTTTGCAGTATGTGTCAGGAGCATGACATGAACATTTTACCGTATACAGAAAGTAATTTAGGCAATGGATGGTTTTAAGACCTTAAGATTTCATGAATAAAAGATGTTAACACTGCCAAAGTCAGCTTGCTGCACTTGATTGGGAGCTAATAAACAGCATCTTGTGTCCTTGAATTTTCATTTTGCCACCAAGACTGTGCCTAGAAATCACACTCTTTAAAAAATTTTGTAGCATTGTCTATTGTTTGCAAAACTAGCAACGTAACAGTACACCACTTTCTGCTTTGTGATCATTGCATTTTAATGATGTAACCTGGAGAAAGATATTGCCCTTCCAACAAATCTTCCATGGTATAGGGGGATAATTGCTTTGTGGTTTGTTTTTTTTTTAATGTCAGCAGTACTTCATCAATCTACTTGTTTGTAATGGAAATAGTTTTTGTGTTTTTGTTTCTTTTTCAATATCATTTGATGGTTGCCATAAGAGTTACTGTAGTGTTATGAGGTCATGTTGGTTCCTTTGGGATAACAGTAAGAAAGGCACTGACACTGAAGTCTAGCTAAATGATTCACTGAGTGAAAACCAGAAATTATGCAAAAGATAACAGCAATCTTAGGAGCCTTCTGGTGCTGGACATCTCATGTTTCAGCATGAAATTAATCTCTCCTTTTAGGTCATGACATAGTACCCAGGAGGAAGTATTCCAACCTTGTTCTTGACATCTTTGTAATACTTCCAGGTGAACAGAGTTACCCATCATGTGCCTGCACAATGCTGGACTTTCCAGTTGGCACACCATGGTTCTCTCTCACTAGGAATGAGCCCATACAGGTGCATTTTTAAGGCAAGTGTATCCTGACATCACGGCATGTGCACAGGGTATGGAGTGGTCACTCAAGCTAATGAACAGGCCTGTAGAGCTGAGGCCTCTGTTTAAACTCTGCTCAGGCTCTGTCTGAAATCACTATCTCCTCATTTCTATGTCTTCTGCTGTGGCTCACCAGAGTTACTCTTCATTTATAGTTGTGTCAGCTCATTCTCGTGGAAAAACTGACACAGAAATCTGTTCTCAAAGTTGTATATTCTTGAGAAAAAACCCTGAAAAAACAAGTGGATTTGGGCATGGGGGAAAATATTCAAAATAGCTTTCAAAAATCATTTCAGTAAGAGATAAAATACTGAGGTTTGAAAGTACATCGTCCAAACTATCTTTCATAGCCTCAAATTTAAAGAAAGGATACATTTTAAAAGGTCATAAGATAGCTCACCTCATCACCCACTTGCAGGTATGATGGTGAAAGCTTAGGCACTGAATGTACTGTTGGTGCACTTTACAAAATATTCATGTTCTTGCTTTGACAACAAACAGCACAGCTTCTCTGGGGATTCCTTACTGCTTTTTGAAGATACAAATGTTATACAGATTTTGTTTCTCCTAAAACCACATGTACTGCAGAGCACTGCTGGAGGAGTTCTTGTTCAAAGTGCACTGGCATGGAGAAGGGCGGAGATTGTTATTGAAGATCAGCTCTACTAGAAGTTCACCATAAACCAGATTATTCCATCATAGGCTGGATGCAGATTAGCTTCTAAATCATCTATTTGTATCACATTATAAACACATAAATTAATGTAACATTATAAAGCTATTATAATTGCTCCTTTTGCAAACATTTTTGCCTTGTTTTTTGGTAAAAATGCACTTAACTACATATCTGAGTTTCTTTCACTTTTGAGTGATAAGACCTTGCCTTTACCCACACTGAACCTTTATTGCCAAGGGCTCTGAAAGCAAAAATGCAACTATCAATCAAACCAAGTTTGAGAAACACATTTCTCTCTATTTCTGATTTTGGATGAAATATTAATTCCTGCCTTTTTTTTTTTTTTTTTTTTTGTTTCCTGCTTTCTCTTCCGTTCGTTTCTTCACTGTGTTCAGAGCAACACCTCCAAAATAAAACACTTCTAATATTCTCCTTCTGGTTGCTCTTACCTGCAGATCTGAAATCTCACTCAGAGGAGACTCCTTCCCCCAACAAATGCCCTTGCAAAGGAGAGAAGGGTTTGACAGTGAGATGAGGTCTAAGCTTAAGCATGCCTAGCATTTGCCTATGTTTAGAATGTCCATGATGTTCCTCCACCACTATTCCAGCCTGAGTGTTCCCACAGATATACACAGGGCAGATATATTTGACATATTTTTTTACAGTCTAGCTAGAGGAATAATATGCATATTATATGGCTAGAACATTTCTGTTTAATTATGACCTCAGTGAAACTGATTATCTAAGAAAACAGAGTCATGAACATTAACAATAATTCTCATCTCAATTATTAAGAAATATAATTTTAAATGATTGGTGAAGATTCCTAGAAAATTTATGATAATGTTCTTTATTATAATACTTAGTATTATAGATTGTACTACTTTTTCTCTTTATTACATTATATTGGAAGTCTCTTTCCTTTTCTATGTCACAAATAGTTAAAAATCTGTAAGAGAATTTAAGGGCCTTTCAGCAATTTGGCACACCAGTTTTATCTTAACTATTATCTAGCTGCATCAAGATATTAATGTAGTCATCTCTCTTTAGTCTCAATGTATTACTATAAAAATGTCAAACAATTAGATTATATTGGGCAACACAGCCCTGTTTGATTGAGTACAGATGTAGGCCATGTCCCTTGAATCACACTGATGAAGAAGCAGAAGAGTTTGTGGAATTCCAGTCCAAATTTATTTCAACTTGGATCCCGCTTCAGATTCTAATGCCATCTTGCAATACTAATAACCAAAAAATGCTAAATAGGTATTTTCAGATGAAATAAAAGTCAGTGTCATTCAGGAGAAACACCAGTGAACTCTGTTAGCGGAGAAAAAACTGAAAACTATAAAACGAGCACAGAAGCCAGTGTGCTGGTGCAAACATAGACACTGCCCAAGGGCACAGATGTGACTATACCAAAGGAGCAAAACGAACATTTCCTTTGGTTGCGGGAATAGTAGTGCTTAAATTCTGTTTCTGCTGGACCAGAAAGTTTAGTATATGCTTTTGTGTCAGGAAGACAACCGTGTATAGCAATACCTTGTTACAAATGTCTCAGTGTTGGCTTCTGTGTCCTTCTGGTGGCCACTAGGACTGTGTGTGGACTTTTTCTGCATACACAAACTGTGCATCCAGTTGCACATGTGGGCCCATCAGGGAGTGGCAAGGGACAAATCCTTACAGATGAAATACCTCTCAATTACCTGGTGCCCACACAGATAACATGTGAAGAAAAGCTAAAGTTGTGCTGTTATAACTTAAAAGCTGGAAACAGCTTCTGTTCCATATATGATAAAAATTCAGAAGGCAGTTATGTCAGTGATATTTTGCTACAGCAGATACACCATAAGAAAAGCATACTGGCAGTGTATCTCCATGGTGAAGTCTGCCTCAGCTGAAGAAGTCTGTTCCCACTCTATGCCTGCACCTCTGTATCCATGGGTATCTGAGCTTCTTGAGCAGCAGTGCAGGAGAAAGCACGCACCTGTGTTTTTATTGACAGTGACAGGATTACTTGCTAATCATCAGAAAAAAATAATGGCCCAGAGAGGCTCAGATGCAGAATGACAAGGTAGGAACTCTATGTCAGTACCATGCATAGTGACCTATGCAATTTAGCAGCTGCCTCACTGTCAGGTTTAACCAAAGTACAGGTGGTCATCTACATACCTCAGCTACAGTGTACTCCATACTCAGTTTCTACTCTGTAACCTACTTTGAGTTACAGGCTCATATAAATTCTGAGGACATGACAGAACTGCAAATATTTCTGAAACCCATTCTTTGTTCCATCAGGGAATCTTAGTTAATTCTCTCCACTGGTGTATTGACAGGCAATTAATACACATCAGTGGGAGAACAGACTGTTCTGGCTACTTCTACAATGCTGACAACTCCAGCAGACAAGCTCATTACCACCAGAATGAAGGTCAAGATGTCTGCTCTCAGTAGATTAAATGTTTTCATGACAAACTTGTTTCCCTACATTCTTCTTCCAGGATCTTGCAGATTACAGGTCTTAACTGTAATTCCACTGTCACTGTTCTCTCATCAAACCCACTTTGTACTTAAGAGGCTGTTCTCGAGCCCTCGTCTGCAGTTTTCCAAATGAACACTTCTGTCCTACAATATGAAACTGCTCTCCCTTACTGATGGATTACAACCATGTCTTCATTGTACTAATCAAAACACATTGGGAACACTGATCTCTTTCTTAAAATTTTGGCATGAAAAAGAAGACAGAGAAGACCAGTGTGGACACTGTTGCTATGATATAGATTTGATCTACTACCTGGTATCCAGTCAGATAATAAAACACCTGTATTACATAATATTTTCACATAGTTTATGATTGTCAAGGGATATTACCATCTGCACTTCTGAAAAACTCAGGTTTGTTTTTTTTTTTCTTTGATTTCTGAACCTCTCCTTGAACTTCTTTCACAATTGACATACTTGGGCAAAATTAAGAAAAAACCCACTCAAAATTAAAAATAATTTTAGACAAAAATTAATCTGATTCTTCAGTTTACTTCACTACTGTTATCTGCAGCTTATCTCAGTGTACCTATAGCACAGAAAAGTTATGCCAACTTGGAATTGTGAAATTGTTGATTATGGTTATGGTAGGTCCAGAAGTCTTAACCATCCACCTTGCTAAGAAACTTATGACATTAACCTCAATTTCTTTAAGAAAATTAAGTCATCATGAAAGCCAGAACATTATAAAAATATTTTTAGATGCCTTTTCAGGAAATAAACACAAATCCTAATTAGCACAGCCCTGATTTCTGGTAAACCTGTACATCTTTGTAAACATCTAGTTTCTCCTAACAATTTCAAATGCTAAATGTCAAGTAGGAGACTATCAAGAACAGTGACAAGTCATGAACATTCAGTTACTGGAAAGGACGCTCTACTCAAGCTCAGTACTGACTCACTTTCAATTTAATCTTGACAGTTTTCACCCTCTTCTGCCATCATGTGTGAGGCTGAAGCATTTTATGAAACAAAGGGAAAAGAAATCACAGAAGTTATTCAGTGACAAAGAAACATCTTCCTAAATACTTCCCATAGTAATGGACACTGTCACAAAACACCCTTTTAATTTCTTATACCTTCCTAGCCCAATATATTGGCATTTACTCCTGAAAGAGGTCCTTATTTTGTTGGCTTCAACTGTTTGAACTCAGCACTGACTTTGAGCACTCTTTTGGCAGAGGAAGAAAACATTTCTTCATAGACAGACTATTGCATTTACAATGTTTATTTTAGTATATTTAAAAGTAAACATACATATGGTAGGTATCAAGATTCATCTTTCAGGGAATATTAGAATGGATATTTTATCCACCAGCAATATTGTTAACATTCCATACTGCATTTTTATAAAAATGATATTAAGTGATCTAAAATTGTTCCTCTTAAGTAAATTGTAAGTAACCATAAGCCTTAAGTAACCATCTGGAAAGCTGCAATACATTAAATACATTTCCTCTCTTATTCTGAAGTGAAGGCTGTTGTGCCCGCTACTTTTGAAAATGCTACTATCATGTTCATGAAAGATCCTACATGCTC
The DNA here is from genome assembly GCA_019023105.1 of Diglossa brunneiventris. Taxonomy (NCBI): domain Eukaryota; kingdom Metazoa; phylum Chordata; class Aves; order Passeriformes; family Thraupidae; genus Diglossa; species Diglossa brunneiventris. The sequence goes on from CM032359.1 coordinate 35,689,424, forward strand.
TTCTATCACTGGCTGAGAAGTATTCCACCAATTTATCACCTGAGTACCAATCTGGGTCTTCCACCAACCAGTAAATATTTCAGGGCACATAGGCATGCCTTCAATTTTAACTTGACCACATCCTTAAAACCCATGCTGATAACTATCTGTCACTGTATCCACATGAAGACACTGCATTTGGAGACCTGAATTAATACCCAAAAAGGACTTAAAGGGATGAGAGACTTCCTGGTGACTTCACAGTGATGAGCTGGTCTTTCATCCACATGCAAGAGAAGAAAGGATTTATACTCATATAGGATGGTTGAATTCCCTCTGATACCCTATTTTGGGAGAGCTTCCAGATCAGACAGTGCCAAAGCACAAGCTGGAAGGCTTAGAAGGTTGTAAAATCACAAAATTAGTGTTCAAACTCAAGATGAATGGTCTTAAATAATTATGGGAATGATCTGTACACCAGACTCAAATCTGCTCTAATTTCCCTGCCTATGAACACCTGCAGCAGCAGCTGCTCTGTTTTGGAGTCTGCTCCACTGCATTCCTTTGCAAAGCAGGGACAGCAGCCTTGCTGGCAGGACCAGCCACGGCAGCTCTGGAGAGAGGGACGCACATGTGGCATGAAATCCTTGAATGCCTGCTTAAGGAAGTATAATTTTAAAGAGGTTAAACCAGGGGCTAAGGACAGAGATTTTCTTATTTTTGTTTGTTTTATCATTTTGTAGCAAACTTGCTGCAGCTTTTTACTGCAGACTATTTAGAACCACACACTTTTCTTGGACAGCTATGTACAACTCAAATGATGTTCTTGTCCTAGAATATCATCAATAAATTCACCATGATTTTTTTCTTCCTCACATTTTTCAGATTACATAAATTTTAGCTGACCAATTCTTTTCATGCTAAAATATATTATGAAATGTCATTTCTGTTATAAAAGCTAATTGATAGTGTGATTTGTTATGTTGCTGAGACATAATTCAGAAAGTTATTTTAAAGCCCTTGATACATGGAATAGCACTAACTGCTTAATATTTCTTGTATGAATGAATACAGTGCATAGGAATGATGTAGTGCCACATAGATGAAATATTTTCAGAAGCTCTTATTCTTGTTGTTTGGGCTTGTGCCAATGTCATTCGACAAGAGAACTCATACGTCCTAAGGTGTATCTACTGTAATTTATTTCTGGGTCATTAGTCGGTAGGATTTTTTTCCTCCAGGTTGCTGAACACTATATAATACTGTAAAAATTAAGAGCTCATAGTCAAATAAATGAATACCTTAGAATTATTTTTAAAAATCAGATAAGTATTTTAAAATATACAATACTTTAATTTAATATTCTTATTTCATTAAAACAATTGACTGATTAATATAATAAAAATAATTTCTCAGTCTTGTGAAAGTCCAGATGGAGAACTGCACCTAGCTCAAGAGTCCCCAGTATAAGAGCGAGTCCAGAGGAGGCCCTAGAGCTGCTCTGAGGGCTGGAGCTCCTGTGCTCTGGGACAGGCTGGGACCCCTGGGGGGGCTCACCTGGACAGGAGCAGCTCCAGGGACACCTCAGAGCCCCTGCCAGGGCCTGAAGGGGCTCCAGGAGAGCTGCAGAGGGACTGGAGACAAGGCCTGGAGGGACAGGACACAGGGAATGGCTCCCACTGCAGAGGGCAGGGATGGATGGGATGTTGGGAAGGAATTATGTTGGGAATGTTATTAAAGAAAAACACAGAAAAATAAAGAAAGCAAAAATTAGTAACCATTTTATTTAAGACTAATTTGTTTTCTAATTAAACTACAACTACTTCTACATAAAAAGATCAGTTCATCATCAGTTCAAAATTCAGAATAAGGTCACTTGGTAAATTTTCTAGCTATGTTTCTGATTAATTGTCCATGCGAAAATAAAATACATCAAGGAAATGTTTTTCCAAATGGAAGCACTGACATTGATAGATTCCAATTCCATTCCTGCATCAAGCCCACTTGTCTTTAAAATATGTTGGTACGTACCAAATTTTTGAAGGATTCACTAAGATAAAAAAACCTTAGAGCACTAACTGAAATTTCTGAGCTATATATGCTATTTTCCTGACATGCTAATATCGAACTGTTTACACCTGAAACGGCAATATGCACATTCTCTTAATCTCACCTCTCCTTAGATCAGTATGAAAATATTGACACAAATTACATCAGAATTATGTTGGGTAAACCATAGAGCACACAATTAAAATATGATGGATGACTTGCAGGAGGATCTGAGGAAGTGCAAAGAATCTGCTCTTCTATTTTGTCTCCAGGAGAGCTGTGAGAATCTGCTTCCACTATAAAAATGTATTAAAAACCATTGTTATTTCCGAATATGACTAAATAAAAGAACGCTGTAAATGCTATAATTTAACACATCCTCTCTTTGATTAATACTTGTGGTTCTTTAACATTATTTTAAAAATATTAACTGCCACTGTATTGAAGAAGCATTTTCTGAAAAACAAAAACTAGGAAATATTTCTGATCTGAGTTCTTTCTTCAATTCTATGACAGTTCAAGCTATTAATAAAATTAATTTTCTTAAACCTTATTTTAAAAGGTAAGTCCTGTACATTGAAAAGCAGCAGTACAATTTTATAGACAGTATATTAGAAATTGTTTTACTCAGAAATTCTTCCCCTCTCTCCAACAAGATGCCAGATATTTCTTACGTGTAGTATACCCTGTACAATGCAGACTGTCTAAAATCACTGGAGATCCTACTGATCTTTTTGCAGTTTATAATCCCATACCATTTATATTGTCTATGTTGTGTTCCTGATTTACCTTGTTAGTAACACGACCTTATTTGTTCAGTGGAGAAAAGATTTTAGCCTTTAGTCAGCTATGTCAAAGCCTCCCCAGAATTTTATTTATATAAAATATGGCTACTCCAATTATGATATTGTATCAGTAGTCTTCTGACTCCCAGCTCTTTTAAGAAGTTTCAGAGAAAATTGTAATAGCTCATCTGTAAGGTTTCACTTACACCTGTGAACTACCTATCTAAAGGTTCTAGTTAGTGTTTATAGCCAGTCTTTTATACTAAGCCTTTTAATGCTTACTTTTCATGGAATGCCTTTTCCTGTGACTTCTACTTTTCTGAAGAACATGAATTGTCTGCCCAGTCGTTCTACCGAAGCTTAGCAAATCTGGAAAGAAATGTTAGTTTCTGTGAGATTTTAATGAAAGTTTTGAAAAACGAGACAATATCAACCATACAGTCTGGTGCTTTCACCATGAAATGGTGAAAACCATGAAATGGTTTTTCATTTAAAACACAATGGAAAAGGGTATCTTTACAGATTTAAGCAATGTATCTGTGCAGATACAAGTTACATCCAGGGGATTTTTTCCCCATAGTTTATGTAACTACAGATGGCCATGTCCTAGGGCAGTGCTTCTGACCATATATATCCTATTCTTACCATATGACCATACACAAACACCCCACCAAATCTGTTTTAAGTAGGTTATTGTTCTGTGTGAAAGATCAACCTGTCAACCACATGGTGGCTCCTGCCTGCAGTTCATCTCCTATAGAAACTGCAGGCAGAGTTTGGTAAGGAGCAAAGAAAGACAGGAGACAGGCACATACACACAGTCCCTGAGCACACCCGCACGAGGGTCGGGAGCAATACACACACCAGCTAAGGCCAACACAAACACTCACTCTCAAACAAGGTCTCCAGCCGTTCTGCATTCTCCTCCAAGTTTGTGTACCACTGGGTGGTTACTATAGAACCAACACCTGTAAGGCTTAGAAGCATTGCTGTCTCTGTTGGTCTCTCTAGAGCAATACGTAGACAACTAAAGAAGATCAGAATTATGAGATCAATAATATATAAAAATACATAATATATAAAAATGCATAGTATATAAAAATATTACTAAATATACAATGTTTTTTGATAGAAGGAGGAAGAATGTCAGAGTGTATTTTCTTGTATGCTGATCATCAAGTGTTTTCCAACACTCATATAGCACTTTGAATTTAATACAATGAATTCAGGTAACCTTCTCTCAACATTTTTTCATGACGCAATTTTACCATGGGATTTACTCTCTTGTCACATTACTGTAGTTCTGGACATCTCTGGAAATCTGAAAGGAGCAGTATGACCCTAACCTTTACAAAACACTGCAGAATACCTTTTATAAGGCAGTCAAAAAATTGAGACTCAGATGTGAAAAGACATGTTTAGACATAAAATATTGCAGGAACTGAAACCTTGTTCTTTGTTGCAAGTATGGTGTTGATTCGGAGGCTTAAAAGCAAATCATGTGCAATGTGGGATTTGAGTTTTACTGCTGAATATTTTGGCATCTTTGGCAAAATTATTTTAGTCATAAATGGGGAGTGATACTCTAAGGTTGAAACTGCAGTAAATAGAAGGTTGCATTTTGGTTTTATTCAGACTTGCTTTTTATAGTAACTTAATCAAAACATGATAATGAAAGTTTTCAGCAATCTTTTGGGGTGATGCTATCTGATTGTCTATGGAGTTTATGTGACTCATTTTTTAAATAAATGTTATTCTGAATTTTCAGGAAGCTTTTGGACTTAAACATGTAACTCTTATTGATAAATTCACCAAACTATTGAATTGAGATTTCAAAATTTTTGAGTTTGAAAAACTAGCTCAAGGAATTGTGTTTTGGTTTACTTTAGGAAATGGCTGTTTGGGATCAAAAAGGATATCAAAAAATACTAGAAGTTTGTTTATACACTCAGACATCTGCATATTTACATATGTAGATATGTATATAACCTATTTTACATATAACTAGATTTAATTTATGCATTGTTGCACTAATTAAACAGTATTTTTTAGACCATTTTTTTTCTATTTCTTCTTCATGGAATGAATAATTAGAAAAGTCAAGAGATATTTATGTCCCCAGGATGTGCTTTGCTCACTTGCTGCCCAGGCACAGTGCTGGCTCAGCCTCAAGTGCCTTTCTGCAGGGCTGCACTCTGGCTGCCCCTCTCCAGGTTTACACTTGTGTCCAGCATCACTTTGTCACCAGTGAAGAGCCTGTCATTTGCTCCTGCTAAATTTCATGTCACTGTTGATTGCCCAATGCTCCAATCTATCTACGTCCCTCTGCAAGGCATCTCATCCCTCAAGAGTATGATCAGGTTATCTGAAAATTCAGCATGGTCTAAATAATTAATGAATAGAATTAGGACACACTGGCATCTGTCGAGAATTCATAATGGACATGCAATAAAACAATGTAAAACCTGCCAACTTAAAAGCAATTATAAGAATGAAATGGTTTTAAAGATTAAAAAAAAAGCTGCAATTAATACAAAAAATTCTGAACAGGTTATTTTACATGCTATAATAATTTGTTTAAACAAAAATCTGATTTTTAATGTATTACATGTAATACATGTAACACATGTAACACATGTCTGATTGTTCCATGTACGAACCCTCAGAGGGACTCATAGCAGTTTATCTGTCAAAGGAAAATTTTATATATTCTATTAGAACATTTTGAGAATCTTGTTCTCAGACTTGTGAGGTACGTGTAATATAGCAAGGTTTTTGTGTCATATTTTCTTATCATTGCCTTCCAACAGAGCTTTCATCCTATTTAGTCCTATAAAGAAGCTCTTTTTCTTGCAGAAGTAAAGGATAATGTTCATAACTCCAAATTTTAACTCTTCTTTGAAATAATTTACTTTATTGTGGACTTTACTGAAACTGGCTTTACCAACCTTTTGTGGAGATCAGACTTTGCAATTCTTTGGTAACTTTGCTGTGATCTTACCAGATCCAGAAGAATCACCAAACGGCATTCTGGAAAAAAATATAGCAATGGTGTTTGCACTGATAATAATGCCCAGCATAATAATTAAAGTAAATCAGGCCTTTTGTAAATTAATTACTTTCTTGAACACAGTCTAAACCACTACATATTTCAGCTGCAATTGTCAAGTACTATGTAAAAGTACACTAATAGTCATCCTAGCATTATTTCGTGTAATTTTGCTACACTTTTCCATAGTGTTTTGCAGGATTTTTCTCCCTATGCCACATTAGCATGATTGGTAATGAAGTCCACATACCATCCTATTACAGCCAATGACCTGTATGACCCAACTGTAGTTATAAACCCTTGGACGTTTATGGTATGCAGGTATTGAAATTTTTTTGTACCACAGCTCCTCTCCACAACGTACAACCAAGTTACATCCCTAACATACCTTATTTTCCTTAAAAGTCTCCAGTAAAACAACTCAGAATCCTCTCAGAATTAAAAGGTTTTGTCTACTATTTGGTTTGCTGTAGCTTAAATCTGTTACTTACTCTCCTATCCCAAGCAGATGAGAAGTAAATTACTTCTCTGCCTGGAAAGTCTTTGACACACTTAAACTTCTATCACATCTCCTCTCAAAACGTCAATCTTTCCTCTCAAAGCATGCTTTAAATGCATATGAACATATCAATGCATACATATTAATAAAACCAAGCACAAAAGCTGTGGTACAGCCTTTTGACCACTCCTAGTGTTCTCTAGCAGTAACTTACTCTATGTGGTTGATATTTTTCTGCTGCTGAGACCTTTGGAATATTACGTAGAGTGGGAAATTATTTCACACAGCTTGCACATGACCCTCCTGTATAGCTACCCCTATACAGACCTTGGGGGTTTTTCAACACTAGCAAGGGTACGTTGCTTAATTTGTGATCCATCTCTTGAGTCTGCTCTGTAACTCTGCCCCTTAAACAGCCATACCTTAACTTATTGATGATTAATTGATTATTTTCCCTGAAGTATAATATCTCCCACTAGACTCTCCCAAATTACACTCCGCATAAAGCAAGGTTAATTTGTATCATAATCTTGTATTCAGGATTTGCTAAACCACTGCATTCTCTTTGTCAGCCTGGTCTCATGCTCAGATTTAGCAATTATTTATTTTATTTCATCATATAAATGACCAAACCAAATAATTCATAATATTTGGTCTAGGTTAGAGCTTTCAGAAATCTCAGACAGAATTAATCCTGGCATATTTTAAGAGTAGGAACAAGGGCAAGGTTTGACAACTTTCCAAAAGTTGCCAGACCTGTAAATATCTGGTCTATGGACATTTGAAACACCATCTTCAGACATGATCCATGAATATAGAGAAAACATATTTTCTTATTTCTTGTAATATTTAACATATAGATATTAAAATCACTTTTAAAATCAAAGCTTCATAAAGAAGCTTCCTTTTGCTCTACAGGGCTTCACAATCTGATATATACTGTCTTCACTTTCACATGTCAACACAATAGAGCTACCCTGACAAATTCTGCACAACTCTGAAATCAAGCTTTTTCCAGATGTGCAAGGAAAACAGGAGGAGAAATGAAGATTGTTATTCTGAAAAAGCAGTCCTGAATCTAAGCCTTATGCTACAACAGAAGGACTAATTAGTTGTGAAGAAACAGAGAAAAATACCCTCTACAGAGGGTACAGAGACTTCACAGAGTCTACAAATGCTCTGTAATACCAGAGTAATCCTTCAGCATTAACCTAGCCCTGATGGACAATTCTTGCTTGCCTCAGCAGAGACTTACGAATTTTGGCACTTGAAGTGGCACTGCAGAGGTTGCTCTTACCATTAAAAAATATCTTGCAACCAAATACTAAATTCCAAAGAAAATGAGATGGTTTACTGAGAAAACCATTAGATACTGACTTAATTTTTGAAACCTATGAAATTCCAATTCATGGAAAGGAAGAAGGACTAAGCTTATTTGTGAGGATTTACAAAAAAGCTGTGCAACAGAATAAAACCTACATAATACAAAGATTTTCTGACTAAAAACCCTGGATCTAGAAAAAAGCCCTTAATTGTCAATATCAGTATTGTGATAATGATACAATAGGACACATCTAGGAATAAAAGTTGGTGTAATTAAATATATTTCTCAATTTGCTTATCTTACTTGGGATGTTCATAGCAACCAACCAATTAAGCAACACATGAGACATGAATCTCTCCATCCCATAGAACAGAAATGCGCTACAGTTTGTCAGCAGCTGCTCCCATTCCGTTTGGCTGAAAGCAAATAAGAAGGAAGAAAGTAAGTTACTTTCATGTTACTCTTTTACGAGCATACTTTTCAGAAATTATCCATAGCAAACAGTTCAGTGTAATTTACTGCAGGAATAATTACAACAAAAGTCAGCATGCAAAGCAAGAAGATAAACATGGCAGCAGAATTCTGTAAGAAGTATAATAACTCATATGAATTATTAATACTATGCTCTTGTATTAAAATTATGACTCAGTAACATCTCATAATGTGCAAGAGGCATAGTGTATTTTCAGATAAATACCAGCCTCTCCATCAAAAAAAGAAAATTTTAAAAAATCATCACTGTATGTATGGTACAGCTTTAAAATAGAGTATTTGTCTAACATTCAAAGGGAGTAGTCATGTGTATACCCACCAGGACATGAGCAATTGGTTTGTAAAAAGAGATGTGGGTAATCAGGCCAACTGGCAGCAAAAACTGCAATTTGGTAATAATGATCTTTGCAATTTTTATGAAAAAATGGTAGAGTACCTACTCAGAGGTAAAATTCCAAAGGACTGACTGCTGAACTAGCAGTTAGGAAGGAAGGTCCAGTGATGGCCATGTTGTCTCATAGGGATTGTCACTGTTTGACCTCTTGAGGTCCCTTTTATTCCCCTATGGCTATGATCTTAAAAGTAAACTATTTCTATAAAGAACAAAGTGTGTTTATGAGTAGACTCAATAGAATGGTAGTAGCTTCATGATCAATGTTTGAATTTGGAAACTGTGTGCTGTACCTTCACTACTCTGCTTCTGAAATCTGCGCTCCCATTTGCATTTGGCTGAACATGCATGGAGGTGCTATGGTTTTATGACTCGGATTTGCAAACAATTATGACCAAAGCCAGAAATTACACTTCTGCTCACATCTATGTATTCATCAAAGACTGCACCAGAAGACTTTCCATCAAAATTAGATTATTTACATATATAGCAACTCTGACAAAACCAGCCTGCTTAAATCACTTTGTGGCACTCTACTTCAGATCCCTAAAATATTCTGTCTACAAACCTAGATCTGTGTTTGATACAACAACAATGGTTTGCTATGTGTTTATCAGCTCAGCAAAATATGACCCTATTTGATGGACAAAGTCTCTGAAAATAGGCACAATTTTAAACAAGAAATTGGATAAAACAAGAAAGCAGATAGAATATTACTTACCTTGGAGCACAGATATTGCCAGTGACACCTTCCCACTGCACTGTAAATAGGTCATGGTATTTTTCTAGTATTTCCTGAATTTTTCGGGAAGGACTTAGAGCTTCTGTAACAACAGAATTTTATCATTATGAATGTAACATACTACAAACTACTTTGGGCAATCTCAGTTCAATAACTTTAAAATGTCACTATCATATTTATGGGGTTTTAAGTCATCATTAGATTTCATGTTTTTTGAAACCTAAGTCTGGCTTTTAAAATTAAAACATTCAGAATAAAATCAGATGCCCATTTGAACGGTGTCTTTTATAGTGAACAAGGATTATTTGGTAGATGGGTTAAGGACACAAAGAAAAACTTTTAGGTATCCTGAAAAAAGGTTAAAGAATTGAAAACCAGTACTGCTTGTACAGTTCTGTGGCAGAGGTTCAGAGAGGACTTAAGTGGGTGGATAAACTAACTGAGTTTCCAGAGTCCTGATTTCAGGAAACAAGACTCCAAAATTACCTCTTCTCTCCAAGGACATTGCGCATTTAATGATAAACAATCTTCTCCTTTTGACTACATTTTCATACTAGTATAAAGTTAAAAGATACACTCTAGAGTCAGATATTGAGCACATGAAGTGTTTTATATTGATCTGCTCTGAAGGAGAACTACAAACACATGGAGACACACTCTGTTATAATACTGATTGTTCTGTGGCTTCTTTTGCATGGTATTTAGAGTTAGTAACTATTTCAACACCTGAAGGGAGCCAACAAGACAGATGGAGAAAGACTATTTACAAGAACATACAGTGGCAGGACAAGGGCAAATGGCTTCACACTGAAACATAGCGGGTTTCGGTTAGATATCAGGAAGGAATTGTTCCCTGGCAGGGTGGGCAGCCCTGGCACAGGTGCCCAGAGCAGCTGTGGCTGCCCCTGGATCCCTGGCAGTGCCCAAGGCCAGGCTGGACATTGGGGCTGGGAGCACCTGGGACAGTGGGAGGTGTCCCTGCCTGTGGCAGGGGGTGGAACGAGATGAGCCTATAGGTCCCTTCCAAACCAAACCAGTCTGTCTTTCTGGAGCTAAAAACCTCCGTTAACTGTTAGTTGTGCTGTTTCACACATGCACCATATACAGGTGATAAGCTGTGCTGTTCTGATGAAAAGCAATGCTTTTTTGCCAGCATCTTGATGTAACGACTTCATTTTTTGGTACAAAAACAATTCTAAATTCCATGGGTAGATCATAAATAAAATATTATTTAATATATATTACCTGCTTCTCTTCCTTCGTTATAGGGGTCCACAATATCTGATAAACAGTTAATCACAAACAATGTATTCAAACAACAAAAGAAGGACATTTAGCTGATACACTTAGCCAATAGGTTGTGAAAGGATACATTTTAAATTACGTGTATCAACAGGCAAGCAATTAGAAGGTAGATCACGATTAACTGGTGCCTACAATCAAAAATACCACATATGTTAAAGTATCAATTAAATACGAACAGTATTGCCTTATTTGTGTCAAACAACTAAGAGAAAGACACATCAAACAATTAACAGAGTGTTGAATCCAGCTTTAAAAGCATCCTGGTATTCAATTATCAGTGGAAATTAATAACTATCCTGCATTAGCTACAATGCATATACATATTACACATATATACACACACGTGGGCACATATATAGATATATACACAAATATAAATATAAATATATAAAAGCATATGCAATAACTATATAAAATACAATATTTTGTTGCAGAAATTATTTTCAGTAACTTTAAGCAGCTTCCTTTGTGGGTTATTAAATATGTCCCATTTATAAAGTGTGATTCTTCAAAGAAAAACTCCTTGCAAAATCAACAGGAAGCAATATTATTATGGACTTATGAGACATTCACTCCACCAGAATTCTAGCACACATAATGAGCTTTTATGCAACCCACTTTCACACTTTTCTATGCAAGTTCTCTGGTTATTTACAAAAAATGTGGAAAGTTCACCATTTGGACATTCTTTTTCTGATGAGCTTTTGTGGTTTTTTCTTTAGATGTTTCAACTTTTTTTTTTAATTCAGTTTCTGTAAAAATGAAAAGAAAAAAAATTAATGTATGGGCAGCTTAGCAAATAAATGTCCTTGAAGTACTGTACATATTTAATATCATGAAGTAGTAGTAGTAATAGTACTGCTAGCAGTAATAATAAAAATAATAACAACAATAGATTAAATAAAAACATAAAAATTCATTTCAAAACTCAGCAAAGTAAGGACCCAAGCCTTCTTGACTAAAAATAAAGGCTTTAAAGTGAAAAACAAGGAGGACATGTGATCCCTTAGACATGAAATGCTTCATTACACTGCCAATTTTGGATAGAGTTGAACAGTGATCATTAAAACATTTTCTAAGTAATTTACCATATCTATTAATTGTTGATGTTAATGTAATCACTGAAGTTTCTGTGGGACACACAGAGATTTAAAGGAAAAAGGAAGTTTCATATTTGAATTGGATTTTTTATTTCTTTAAGGGAATTTTAAAAAGCATAGAAAACTGTCTTATGTTTCTCGCTGTACATATGATTATCACCAAGAGTACACCTCAGCCAGTTATTACTGAGTGCCCTGGAAGTTCATGGAAGCTTGAGATCATACTGCTCATGTTTCCTCATTCAATGGCCTCTGTCATAATTGAAAGAACAGAGACTTTTCAACTCTGCTTCCTCTCATTTATCTACTTCTAAAATTATGTAACCATAAGTTCCACTATGAAAAAGGGAAAAACAGAAATAGAAAAAATCTATATGTTCTAAAACTTGTATTTCTAAAAAGGCCTGTAATAGTACGTAAACTAAAATATGCTAATCTCACATTACTTACAATTCTTTCCCTTTAGAAAGAAGGAGTGAAATGGAAAAACAGAACAGGTTATACTGGAGGCTAAATATTACTAAATATTACAGATATGGACACAATACAAGTACCTCTCTGGAAGAGAATAGTTCCATGGTACAGAGTGAGATTTTCTATACTTGGTCTATTTTTTATCATGGACCAACTGGTTTTAATAATTTTATGTGGTTTTCTCTACATATGAGAAAAATGCAGCTTAAAATTTTTAACTTTATTAATAGAAGGCATCTTTGATTCATACAAAAATGGCTTGGTGCCTGCATTTATTACTCACTTCTAGATCTAAGAAATGAGTTTTAAGATGCCATAAGGAGAAGTTTACCAGCTGTCCAACTACCTTATTTAACTTCAATTTGCTAGATTTTATGTAGGGTATAAGTGTCAGCAGTAGGGAAAGTTCCTAAAGCCTGTGGGGATTTGATTTTGCACAGGTGTAGCACAAGAACTGAGAGTAAAGATTTCAGAGGGTAAAATTTTACATTTGGTATTTTAAGCAAAGTCTTAGAGTAGCGATAAAAAAAATTACAGAAGTGTAAATTCTTACTTCCTTTTTTTCATTGCAGCTGAAAATAGCTTTGAAGTTTTAACAACATGCTTGTAAGTTTCTTAACAGTTTTAGATTCCACTGAGTTTTACATAATTCTGTAATGTGTCAGGGATTTTTAAAATTAGTTATCTGTGCTCCTATAATCAGCCTGTACATTACTGAAATAAGTCTACTGCTCTATCTAGTCCACCTAAGATACTGAAAACCTACTGCATGTGGTCTTCCAGTAAAATATACACCACAATTCATATTTAAATTTTTAAGAATCTTTTTTATGCATCATTATGCTAAAGGAAAACATGTTTATCTAATAGTACCTGCCTCAGCCCAATGTAGTCGATTGTAGAGAAACTGTAGGGAAAAATCTCTGGAAACAGAACTTATTCCTTCTTCCTTAAATATACTCAGAGCTTCCAAAGGCAACTCCATCAATAATGTATCCCCTAGCAATACCACACACAATCCTAAATCCATAGGTGTATCTAAAGAGATGTGACAGAACAAGATTGAGATTTAGTTCTCAGTTTGTCTATAAACAATTGCAGTTAGATGCAAAAACCTAAGCTTCCTTCATTGTATGACACATGAACTTCATTGTACTGTGGATTAAGTGCATTAAGAAAAAATATTTCTTTTTATATAATTACTCATAAGATGTTGTCAAATTTCTACGCACTTGTTAACACCAATTCTTCAGAGGGAATAACATCCCTGAATTAATAACCAACCATCTCAGGTCCAAGTTCAGGTATATACAATACATTCAGGAAAACAATATTTGAAAATGCAAAATTGCTACAGAAGTGATTGGCTAAAAAAATGGAGCTGTAAAGGCACTCTTATCCAATACTGTGTAGTTCTGTAGAAAAATTTTGTTTCTGTTATTTAGGGAAAGAAGTACTAACTATTATTATGACAATATTTCTGCTCTATAGAGAAAGAGCATATGCATGGAAGACAATTTATCCAGTTTTTGCAGATGTGTATTCTGGAGATGTGTTTAGAGGCATACTGTAGCATTAGGTTTGTATGCAAGCTATCATCCTGGGAGAGTCCATAAAGCTAAAAGCAAAAAAAAAAAAAAGACAAAACAAAGACATCTACCGATCTACTGACTTAAGAAAGTTCTTTATTCTAGCTCTTCTCCTGAAAACTGGTTTGTGATAAAGCCATTTCATTTAGGTGTCTACAGACTGTACGGTTTGGAAGACTCTAAATAAATGCAGAAGCATTGCTCCTGCATCTAAATCTGTCTTTGAAAGTATACTGAAATATTTGACTTGATATAGAAAATAAAACAGAGAAAAAATATGCTAAAGCCTTTGTCCTCTCCTTGTTTTAAATAAAATTAAAATTGAAATTACTGGATTTTAGTATCTGTCCACACACATACACACAGACACACACACAACTCAAGGGAGGACATACCCTGCATTCCAACTTGTTTGGTGTCCTTATCTTTAACTTTCTTTTTTCCTGTTTCAGATGCTGAAACTGATACATACTGGGATTCTCTGGGAAGAGGAAATTAATGGAAAATATTACCAGCTTCAATTTCTGCACCAGTTTCAATGAAATTTTACATAAAGGACACTCTCCCTTAGAATTTCCTGTCCTTTAGAAATCCCATCTTTAATCATTTTAATTATACTGTTGCATCTTGAGCTTCAACTTAAGTATAACTTAAGTTAGAGAACAATGCTTCTCAGAAATGGCCATTTGTCCTTCACATTGCTCAGTCCCTTAGTCTGACATATCCTGAACATACTCTCTTTCAAGATATGGAACCTTCATTCAACAGAGTATCCTTTCTAAAATCATTCCTTTATTTGAGGGACTTGAATCAAAGTTCTGTTTCCACAAATGACAACCAAAGTCAATATATCTTACCTGACAGCAGAAAAATCAAACTGTGACAGGGTTGGTTTCAGATACTCCTCCATAATTTCTATTATTTCAGAGAAATCTGATGTCAAATCAAGCTCACTATCACCTGTTTTCTCTGATGGAGTCTTTCACACACATAGAAACAAAAATTAGAATACTTTCAATCTCCATTCTTGTTAAATACCATATTATATATAAATTTTGTAATATTTTAAATCAGAGACTAAAGAAAATAGTGTGAAAGATCATAAAACGGAAATACAAATATAAGAAGTTGGTTTCAAAACTACTTTATTTCAAAATTTTGTACCAGCATTTTGCAAAATACTCTAACATTAGAATTACTAGAAGGTGTCAATACTTATTATTTAAACAATTAAAATACTTCAGCAATTTCAATGGAGAATGGCAGAAAACTACAGCAGAAAGAAATTATAATGTGTTCCTTCAAATAATGAGAAGAAACTGCATAAGGACAACTTTAAGAAGTGAGCAGAAACTGTATGATGAATATAGAAGAAGCAAATGAAAGCATATGAAGAGATCAGTGGAGCCAATTTAGAGAAAATAAATCAGAATGAAGAAAATAGAGAGGAAGAAAATAGAATCATGCAGGAGAGATAGACATTGAAAACTGAGGTTTGTAAAATCAGCCTAGATGGACAAAAATCCACTAACTGAACAAAGTCAACTAAATGGTGAAGAATGTTGCTATTAATGAATTAAATCCTCATCCAAGGCTTGTGTGGCTCAGTATAGGGTGCATGCATAAGTTCTGGGAGTTTAATTCATATGCTTTTTAAAAACCTAAGTCACTTGATTTTTTCACCTGTTCAACCTGACACTATCTTAGCACCTTTTTTTTGACTTACCCAAATACAGCAATCTTTGCAAACTTGCCAGTACAACAAAGTCTGGCCATAGGCAAGAGAAAGTGATCATCAACACTTCAACCATCTGCAATACTCGGTATTTTAACTGAAAGATGGTAACATGATGAATAAAACAGAATTATAATTCAAGAACCAGATTTGTCAATGTGCAGGGTAACCCAGACTGTTACTGTATCCTGAACTCTATGTGCCCAAAATTGTCACTGTTTCTTTCAGGCCCTGCAGCCAGAACCAGAACCACGCGACAGGAGAGTGCCAACCCCTCGTAAAAGTCAGTCACCCAAGCAGAGCTCTCTTGTGCCTTAGCTCTCTCTTGCCTCTTGGCTCTCTCTTGCCTCTTGGCTTTTGCTGTAGAGCTGAGGCAGCGCAGGTGGAGGCTCCCCTTTTGGATTTTCTCTCGCATTTTTTTGGGAGGTTGCTATGAGAACCTCCCCAAGAGGCTACATTTCACAGTCCTCAGGGCAAACTGCAAGAGTGCCTGTCTGCAGCTAGCACCAAGAGAGAGGAGCAGAGAGGCCCTGCTCTGTGTGGTCACCCAGGGTGCCCAGCTGAGGTGAGAAGGCACCGAGTTTCCCCAGTCAGCTGCCCTGCTGTCTTCTCTTGAGAGGAAGGCGAAGCCCCAAGTTCTAGCCCTTCACCAAGTGCCAGTCACCAGAAATCTCTGAAATATGGCCCATTTTCAAGTAAACTGATCTCAACTGCACCATTTTAATTCTGATTAACTACCGAACATTTCAAAGCTCCTGAATGACAAATACAGCAACTGCAGCACAGTAAGATTAAATTTTGAAGCAGAGTACCAAGCACATAGTAACTGTGAAGACTAGGGTTGCTACACTTGGAACAAACTGAAAAATTCTGCATAAAGAATGTCTATCATATTTTTAGTACATGTTTTTCACCCAATTTTAAATATAAGGTAATAAAATATATTACCACATCTGTTTTGGAGACACACTCTTTCAAGTTGTGAATAAGAGTTTGTTTAAGATGATTCCTCATCCTTTGCTGCTTGTAAAGACGCATTTTTTCCAACAAAATACGAAACACATCAGGATTCACAGGAAATCGAGAAACTTTTGCCTGCACTATTAAAAGAAGGATAACACCCTTGTAAGAGTATATTTGCACTTGAAGAAATAATTGCATAAACACCATCCATTTCTAGTCATGGTATTATTTGAAAATAAAATCTAGATAGATAGATAAGCATAAAATATATACAGATATGTACAATGAAAAAACCACTATTTATTTTGTTTATATTTGAAGGCTGAAGTAACAACTTCAGCCTTCAAATATAAACAAAAATTATATAAAATTGTGACTAGATACATGACATCTGATAATGAGACACATATTTATGAATTTATGTTCCTTGGCAATTAGGAAGAGTTAAAATTCTTTTTAAAAGTATCTAAAATGTTTACTAACTGCAACAGTGAAAGATATGAGCCTTCTCATAACATCAGTGCAATGATTTTTATCTCTTAAAAGTAAGAGGTACTTACCCATCCGCGGAGTGAGTTTTCCTTTCTGCCTTGCAGTACTTACTTTGGGCACCTCAATCAATGAACTGTACAACTGTGATCTGTGGAAACCAGAAAAGTGCTGAATAGATTATTTGACTGTCTAGTCTTGTTCATATGACTCAGATTTATTAGATGAGTAATTATTGCCCTCTAATTTAATGTGCTCACAAATACTCTCATGATGCAGTAACTACCCCCACCTTGGATGCAAAAACCTGCAAATTCTAGCTGGAAAAAACTGAGAGTGGTAAGGTAAATTCTTTTATCACTGTGTAACCAATAAGGTAGATTTCTATTTGTCCCATGACAAGTGTTAAAGACCTTTTAAATTGGTGAATGCTCTCATAGTCAGTTGCTCAACTGATGAGCTAGTTTATTGCAGCTAATTAGGCTGCTATAATCAGGTAATTGGTGGCTTTATAAAGCTAAATATGACCCCTTCTAACATTTCCAAGAGTATAAGCAATAAAAGCAGGAAACTCTCAACAGAACTTAGAAATCACATTAAGAATGGCTTGAAACCTTTCAAGTGACTCTGGAGATTTAAGAGATAATTAGGGAAATGGAAAGAACAGAAAACATAACATTGAGCTGCAGGCAGTTTTATTTATATATTAATTAGTTCATTATCCTACAATTCAAGTCCATCAAAATTAGAAGTGAAAGGCAATATTCACATAAAAAAAGACTATATTTGTAACAAATAGTGCTAAATCAAAATGATGAAATTTTATACCTGTCTTCTGAATGCTGGAGAATAACTATGCAGAAACTGGATGGCAATTCATCTACTATATTAAAATGTTCAACAGGAATACAGAGGTTTCTCCATGCCTGTACAGTAGTTCAAAAGCACTATTATTTTCATAGACTTTATAAATCCCATTCTCAGTTCTTTCATTAGAAAATTGATAGCTATTCTAGGAAAGAATGTACTTAAAGTCCACACACTCAGCAGTTGTGCCAGGACAGTAGGCGCTGTCAGGAAATACTGCTTCCCTGTGAGGAAAGCAAGCACTGGCACAAGTTGTCCAAGGAGGCTCTGGGACCTCCATTTCTGGAGATAATTCAAAAGCCACTTGGACATGGTAGTGGACAACAAGCTCTAGGTGGCCCTTGCTTGAGGAGGAGGGGTTTACAAGATGACCTTCAGAGATTTTTTATAACCTCAACCATTCTATGATCATGTAATTCTTGTGCAGTGCAGAAGAACTTATAAATATTATTTAAAACAAATAACAAATACTGTATCTTAGTCCACTCTTCATACCAACATGACCTTTACAGCCACTACACAGTTTCTGAAGTTAAAGTGCTATCAAACAATAGCAGAGTATTAGCAAAGGAAATTATAGAATAATTCATAGTAACATTTACTTTTGAAAAAAAGTTTTGCTAGAGACAGTTCACCAACAAATACTACATAAAATTGTATTTGGTTTACATGGCAAGATTTTGATAGCAGAAGAAGGTACAGGGGTGGCTCTTAGAATCTCAGAATTTTTCAGGTGGGAAAAGCCCTCAGGGACCATCAAGTTCAACCAATCTCTCAGCACTGCCAACCCACCACCAACTCATGTCCTGTATACACACATATATCTCTCTGTGTGGATTTATATAACGTATAATAAACCCCTAATAAGTAGCTCAGAAAGTTACCACTGAATTAGCAGTCAGTTGCTGTTCTACACATTTTAGAAGATCACTTGTGTTTCTGTTCTGTTTTAACCGATTCTGCAGATGTAGCAACGCTGCCAGCTGAGAGCTGCTGGTGTTGGACGTAGCAGTTAGAAGGATATTCTTCATCATCATAGACACCGAACAACTCTGCAAAATTTTTACATCTGTTTATTTGCCTTCACAAAAATAAAATGAATAAATATATAAGCTATGTTTTTATAACATATATCTATGTTGAAGAGTTGTTCTCTACCTTGAAAGGTGAGATGAACTAGCAGAAGACTGCTGTTTGTTTTTTCAGGTTAATGTAAACAGTCTGACAATAACTAAGGAAGATTTCTTAAATACAAATAGCTAGAGTTGATTTCTTTGTCTACATTTACCATCAAGGTTCCTGCATTTAGTCATCTAAGGTCTATGCGGAATGGTAAATACTGTGCTCTTAGCTTAGCCTTTCAAGTAAGCTGAGCCTTTTCTGTTTCTGTGCTTTAATGGACACCCGTCTTATCACACAGCAGACTTCAAAATGCAAAATAATGGGTAAGACTATATAAACTTTTCTTTCAGCAAACATACAAATCCTGTCATTTGAACTAGGAAATACGGGTTATGTGTTCCTGATACAGGGAATATAAGCCCTACAGATTTTCTGTATCTTTTCTTTGATGGAGGCACATACTCATATGCATACACCTTCAAGCCATCTATGGGACCATATTGTGCAGGTATCAATCCGAGAAACTGAATGTAAACTGAATTATCCACTGCAAAATAATGATTGAACAAATCCAGAGAAACATTTTTAAAATTATTTGTTAGGGAAGGATGAAATTATTTTGTGGCAATGTCTTATCTTTGCTAATGACAATACAGTAATTTATTCCTATTAAAATTTTTTCATGTATGCAATCATCAATGAAAATGTCAGGTCAAACACAGCAGATATTAGAATTGTTAACAAACCACTGATCTAATGTTCTGAGCTTAGCAAATATACCATATATTTGATGACCTATATTACACTCTGGTTCTTATATGTGGAACCCTACATGTGCTCTCTATGGCCAATTTTCAGACTAGCAAATACAGTTTCATTTTTGTAACTTCAAACATCCTCCCACTGAAAAGCAGTACTAACATTAGCTGCCTTACCTGGTGAAGTGCCAAATACTGGCTAGTTGAAATTGGATCAAACTGTCGAAAGCATTCAGCCATTTCCAAACTAGCAAGAGCCAGTACATCAGTAACATTATAACTGAATGCAATAGCCACAGACTGTAGCAAAGCCTCATTGGATTGAGAAAGATACTTTTGAGCCATTCTTTGCTGTGTCTAGATGACAAAAAATAAAAAGCTTTATATTAAAATTGGTTAAGTATTTGTTATACATATACCAATTACAGCATGTTAGAGAAGATAAATATTGCTTTTTAATTAGCAATTTTAATGAATTTTCTTTTTAAGGCACTTAATGTATGATCAAAATATGCAAATACTGATTAATTTTTTAGCAGACACCAATATCTGTTTTACAACATTAAAAAATACTTGGTTGAACAAAGAAATTTCTTTTAATATAAAAGGTGTACTCAGCAGAAGAGACTTTAAATTCAAGGCAATATGAGCAGTTCAGAACCAGGGATCAATACAATTGTTTCTTGGACAGTTAACATATTTAGTCCAAATGAACCCACAAATTTCTTACCTCAGGTATTTATTGATTTTACTAGCAACACAAACTGTACATTCCCAATTCCTAGTGTGCTTTCAACATCAGTAATTAACAGAGATCAGCTCACTGAATTTCACAAATGTTTTGTGATTGAAGTAATTTCTTTCTTTGTTCTCAGTCTGCAAAATGTTATGCTCCCTTAAAAAGTCGTATCTGTGAGGCAGAAAGAAACTGCCTGTTCATCTACTCCTCATTGCTACATGTTCAAACAGTGGGAAACCACTGAAGGAGAAATTATTTCTTTCTGAGAGCAAGTGGGTAAGCTCATTCAGGAGCTCCCACACAATCAACTGAGGAGCAGGACTGAGCTACACAGCAGGGAGTGATGGAAAGCTGTTTGTTGGAAGATGTTTTGTAGATTTTTTTCATTTTTAAGATCAAGTTTTTGTTACAACATTTCCATTATCAGTTTAAACAGAACTGATAAGTTGAGTATTTTTCCATAAAAAGAAAGCAATCAAATTCTAATGCAAGCTCATAAAGTAATATACCTCTAATTCCTGTATTTTCTTCCTATACTTATCATTATGACATTTATTAGTTGATAAACCACTCTCTGTCACGTCCTGTTCACTGCATTCTGCTGAAGTCAATGAAGATTTTCTGGTGTCTGATATAGCATCTTCCTACCCGTCACAGTTAAAAAAAAAATGAACAATTAATCACTCCATTAAGTAAGGCAGGCTTCATTTCTTTCGTGAAAGCTTATGTGGAAACTGAATTAATCTTAAAAGAAATCACTATCTTAATTCCTTCATGGTGAGAGATTTACTAATACTATCAACCATCAAAATTTCTTAGTATGTTATGAAGTCAATATGACCAACATAAACTAAAAAAGCCCCCCCATACAACTTCTGAGAGTTTGACTTTCTCATATTTGTCCTCCACTCATTTCTTCTCAAAACTTTAATTCATCACTGAATTTATAATGCATCTATCAATTCTCCTTTTTTTACAAGGGTTCTTCACAAGGGTTCTTACTGCAACATAGAAGCAACTTGCAAACCCAAGCTTTTAACCTACAAATCAATACCTGATTGCTTGGATTCACAGACCGTGCCTCACTCACCCTTTAAGGCATTAGAGAAATTTTTCTATCTCTCTTTTGAAATTGTTGTAATTAGTATATCTCACAAACAAATCAAAAATTAGCTACACGAGGATAGCATGCAGGCAAAAACATGTTTTTGAAATTACTCATTTTGCCATCTATTTTTATTATGGCTTGCATGCAGTGTATAAAACCTAGCCCTACATAAAGAGTGGCTTTCATACAAATGTATATAGAAAAAATATTAGAGCAGATAAATTTACACAGAACAATAAATTTAACTGAAGAAAAGAATGCATACCATAACATTTGGCTTCCAGTAAATCTCTGAATATATGGGATCTACATTGATGGCAAGTAAATGAAGTGTTCTTCCACTTAGATACAGGCATTTGGATTTGATGTTGGGACAGCCTTTGCAAAGATTCTGTATGTTTGCTAACTGAGCCAGTGTAATATGAGCCATGGTGCGTTTCATATACTTCCAATCCTGGTAAAATACATATTTATATTTATTTGCTCATATATCCCCACATAGAAGAATGCATTTTAAAAAAATGCAACACATATGTATTCACATACAAATTCATATGTTAAATGTGATTATACTTTCAACTACAAATGAGCTGTCTTTAATAGATGTAAAAATTCACTAACAACTGATTAAGAAAAGGAAGTTCAATGTGACATCCATAATCAAAGTTCAACCAGTGCCAAGGAAAACGTGGGATAAGGGCAGGGAGGCCAGCAAACCATTCCCAAGACTAAAACTACACACTTCAACCTCCGTTGCTAAAAAACTACATGACTGCTCTGGGAACCCATTTCCTCAGTAGTGGAAGAAGTTGTGCTATGGAAAACCTGGTTATACCTTTTATGCAAGTCATAGGACTAAACATTTTGTATTACCTGTTCTATTGCATCATCTTCAATGATGATTTCCTCCATAAATTCATGAAATGATTCTTCTCCCAGATTTTTAAACTTTTTCTCAGTAATGACAAGATGAAAAATATCCAAAAGAATTTCCACAAGATTTATTTTTCTAAGAGCTAGCTGTCTCATTAATGGGATACTAACATTTTTACTCTGAAATACAAAAGAAAATACAATTTTAATTTCAAATATTTTTGCAAATTAACCTCATAAGAAGTTAGAATGTTGTATTTATTTTAACTACAGAAACAAACATTTTAACATTACCACCTTGATAGAGCAGAAATGTTGAAATGAAGATATTCAAGTAATTTAAAACAAAAATTTCAATGAGGTCAAATATATTACAAAGCAATCAAGGTAGCTCCATAGAGTAAGAGCAGCTGGGTTTTTGTTTTTCATGTTTTATATACCTGGTACAAATACATAATATCTAATAATGCTACATACACACTAGCAAAGTAGGCTGCAGATTTTCATAATGCAAAATACACTATTTTGAAGACAGACATTTCTTTATTTATAATGTTTTGTGAAGATTTTTTGTTTTTCCTGAGAAGAAACACATTCTGAGGAATTTTAAACTTTCAAGGTATTTAGCGAATTAAAAATATCTCCAAATTTATATGTTTTTCTTTTGTAGCTATTAGATAAATGCCAGAATTAAATAAACTTGACAAAGACCAAACAAATCCTCTCTTCATACCTTTTTCAAATGTAAATTCTTTTGGCATGCAATTTTTCCTTCTATATTCAAAGAATGTTTATCATTACAAGAAGATAAATCCTGGAAGCCCCAAATGAGATTATCCAAGAATGAGTGAATATTACAACTAAACTAGGTTTCCTTTCCACTATTAAGGTAAAAAAAGTCAATACCTCATTAAATGCAAATAAACTACAAACGTTATGAAATACTTCTTCTGTTTTGGATACTGCTCTCTGAGCTAAACTATAAGCATCTAAATAGTGACTGTGTTTGTTTCTTTTGTTCCTTTCCTGCTTGGCAGTTATCCTGAAAAAAAAAACCAAAACAACACAATAAACTCAAGAGAACTAATGTAAGAAAGTGCTTATTTTTACAGTATCAACACTGTTGAACATATATAATAAAATAATGAATCTATTAATTAATAGATCAAATAGCTTAATTATAGAGTAAAAAATATTAAATTTGTATGTGTGCTTTTGAAATGTACAAATAGGATAAGTGAACCTTTACAAGTTACTTTTCCAAGGTCTTACTCTTAGAACTGTACGGCTGCAATGCAAGAAGATGCCAAGACTCAAAGAGAAGAAAGGCAGATCATATTCTAGAGTATGTTTTTAGCAGGAACACAATGGCAGTATATCAGGTACAAAACATATCTCAGTTGTTTTAAGGGGTGTCTTGCAAACAGCTGGGATTCCAGCATACCATGTTATGCACTTTTACTATTGCAGCAGTTTCTAGAAAAACATTGACTTGGTTTGGAAAGACAGGTGTCTGCTAAGGAAGGCAGGAGCATCCCCTGAAATGGAAAATGTAAACCCCCTCTCCCCGAATTGTTATAAATTTTAAATTAAGGGCCTCTCAGGCAAGAAATATGGGAGCAGGAATAACAGTTCTTTAATAGGGAAGAATATAAAACGATGAAATAAACAATGCAGTACACTAGAACAACACTGACAGAGTCAGAACACAACCTGACACCCTGTGGGTCAGAGTGTTGGTAGCAGTCCCATTGGAATTGTGGCTGCAGCCCTCCTGCAGTGTCAGGGGTGGTTCTGCTGGAGCAGAGATCCTGTAGAAGGGTGTAGTCTTCCTCTGAAAATCCAGTGGAAGAAGAGGCAGCTGCTGTTCCTCTGGGAAATCCAGTGGAGAAGCCAGGCTGGTGTTCCAGAATCTCCAGATTATATCTAGGGAGGAATGCTTGGCTCCTCCCTCTGGGAGGAGCATCTCACAATGGGATGCTACAGTTCTTATCACTCATGTAGGGACATTCAGTAGCTGTTATCAGCAGATGTCTCCCCAGAGGGAGGAGTGGGTGTGGAAGAGACAAGGAAAACTGCCCACTTGACAGAAGACAACTGCCATACAGATGGCAAACAGAATACAATTTGCCTCGAAATCCAGGACAAACATTTCAACAGAAAGAATTGCAAAAGCTTGTAAATACTAGAGAATGATTGGTGTGGCTGCTAAAATATGTCTACAAATGGGAAGTCAAAAATCTGACTTAAGAGACCCAAACACTTTGTTTTGACCTCAAAAGAGAACAAAAGAGAACTCTGCCTTCAGTGTGAACAATTTTTGATTTTACAGTACGTTTCTGAATACAGAACACATGAGGAATGCAAACAGACACCTAGCACCAATATACAAAATCTAACTATGTTATCTGCTCTTTTCCATCTTCATTAGACTATAAAAAGTAAACAAGACACTTCATGGACTAGTTTAACCTAAACAAAATTTTTCAGTAGAGGTATATTCTTACCTACAAATATTTGCACATTCCAGCAGTATTTCAGCACTGTAGTTTTTATGCCCATGATGAAGAAAGTCCTTCTCAACTTGAACTAATTTATTGTAGGATTCCTGTGGAATGTGTGGCAACTGAGCAGAATTGGCATCAATAGTCATACGATCCTGGGCAAAATGTATCTGAATAAGTGTTTTTCTGGAAAGAAAAATGAAATACAAGATAGCAATCAGAAAGCACAGGTTTTTTGAGAACAAATACATTTCTCTCTGCCTTCCTTTAAATTCTAAGAAGTCTACAAAAAGTACCATAGTTGTGTGTTTTACAAATTATAGTAATTCTGAAAAAATCCAAATATTATATTTTGATATTAGAGAAGAGGTATCACTTGTTCCATGTATTTAATTATTCCATCTTACTCCTAATCAGTCTTCTAAGAACAGATGAACTAAGAAGACTGAAAACAGACTTCCTTTTCTAGAAAAGCTTCCCATCTATGGAAAGACAGGAGTGTAAGTGTTGTACACTGCTCTCCCTTCACCAACACATTTTAAGGTCTCTGTGCTTGTATTTCAGTAGAACTGAAATCATTATTTAGTTCACCAAGAACAGGCTTCTTGGTTCATGTTGAGAACAGAAGTCAATACCGTAGACTGCAGTAGTGTTGTCGGAGTGTTCAAACAGGTACCTCTGCACGGGCAAATATACATTGCACCTTTAGGTAACCTGCACTGCAAGCTATGCACAATAGGTTGTGGTGTCTAATTTACCAACATAACAGGTAGTGGGGCTACATGCAAGCATTTGAGAAGGAAATACAGAAATTTGGAAAGAAATTTAAACTTTAAAAAACCAAACCACCACATAAATTACTTAGAACAAAAATATTTGAGAATTCACAGAATTTGCCATACTAAAATAAGACAGTATTGTAAAAAGTACATATATTTGCAAGGTAGCTGCATTTTAGAAGCTGGGCATATTTTAGAGAAAATACAGCTTACCTGGCTTCAAGGGATGCAATCATAAAACCCAATTCTGATTGCCTGCCAGGTCTCTTCAATAAAGTAGATCGAAGCACACTTACAGTACGTTCCAATATCTCACAAGCCTGAAGGTAACACCACAATTTTCATAATTCTATTTTAAATGTCTACAGATAATAATAAACATTAATTTAGAAAGCTTAGATTTTGTACACATGTCAGTTATCCTGAAGATGGCTGGCTCTTGCTAACTGTAAGAAAGTCTAGAAAGTTTGAGTTACAGAACCACAGAATCACTGGGTTGGAAGAGACCTTCAAGATCATCAAGTCCAACCCAGTCCCAACACCTCAACTAAACCATAGCACCAAGAGCCACATTCAGGCTTTTTTTAAACACATCCAGGGATAGCGACTCCACCCCCTCCCTGGGCAGACCATTTGAGTATTTGATCACTCTTTCCATAAAAAACCTTTTCCTAATATCCAGCCTATATTGCCCTTGGCACAGCTTAAGACTCTGTCCTCCTGTGTTATGATCATACATAGATACTTTGATGATTACGTGAATGGTGCACATACATACAAGGACAGAAGATGGAGCCAGATTCATCTTGGAGGTACATAGCAAAAGACAATAAATAGGAGTTTAGTCAAAATCAAAATAATCCCTCTACATGACACAGCCTTGAACAGTTTATCAAGACAGGTTAGATGATCACACACATAAGACTTTATTTATGCTGAAACTCATGAAAGTTAAGTGTTTAACAGTAAATGGATATTTTGATGTTATAGGGCTTTAGTAAAAAAAAAAAAAAAAAGTGTTACAGAAGTATCTTCCAGAATCTAGAAATATTATTTGTAAAACTATTTTAAACACTTGGGAAGGAAAACCATAATAGAAAATAATACTGAATAGTTTGATTTTTATCGAATACAAAAAATAAATACCCCAGTGTTAACAGAACTGTCTGAATACAAAAGAACTCCAGTTAAGAGAATCAGATCTCTGGGGGTTTAGTCATACATATTAGATTATAACTGGTTTTATTCCAATAGGAGAACATACGGCTTATCATAAAAACATCCTAAACTTCTGTGGGTAGAATCTCATTCTGAGTGTCCTGCATCTGTTTGGAACCTGTAATTAATGTCTGTTAAATGCTCAGAGAAAACAACTACATTTAACTACATTCAACTACATTTAACACCTAATTTTGCTTTTATTGAAATGGAAAGGCTGTAATATTTCACTGAGAGAGAGCACTGCTGAAGAAAACCCCAAACCACAATCTCCAAACCCGAAAAATTTCCTTACCATGTTCTGTTTTCCTTCCCCTTCTTCCTCTAGAATTGCTTCTGTTAGACTAAGGGTGCTGTTATACCAAAACTGTTCATCTCCTCCCAGAAGCTGTGCTTTCTCAAGGAGTGCTTTAGCTTGTCTGTGGTTTCTTTCCAGGTTAGCCAACACAGCAAGTAAGTACAAGCACTTTGACATATCAGATAGGGCCCTCAGTTCCTAGAAAGAGAGAGATGTGTTCTATACACTAAAAATCCACTACTGCTATTCATATTTTTGTCTGTCCATATTTTATATTAACCTTAAAGAAATAAAAAGCAAATGCTATTTCCCCAAGTATCTGCTGAATTTCTTAGTTATTCCTTATGGTACATCTACTCCATATTTCTTTCTGTTCCCATACCTTCTATTTCACCAGTCAAATAAACTATTTTTCTGGTATTATTTAGTGTGTATATATCTACTAGTGTTTGTCAGTGTCTGATGAAGAAATGTGATGACAAAAGATTTTTTTTGTCAACAGTACAGATACACTAGAGATCCAGCGAATTCACAATGTTGCTTTACACTAGTTATAAGCTATGTAACTAGTCCTGTATAAGGAACAAATATTGTATAATATTTGTATACTAGCATACAGACATACAGGATTCTATTGACGAATTACATAATTAAAATTACTGTCCTCCCTAATGTATTTTGAACTTTCCTCAATATACAATGCTTAATTAATGCTTTATAAAGGGGCATGTATTATTCATGAATATAATTCATATATTATTGTTCAAAGTATTCATGATTGTACCAAATTTACATAGGCCGTGTTTTCTTACAGGAGAAAAAAATATTACACAAAATAACAGGATATCAATTACACTTTCTTTAAGTAAATGTTTTACTGCAATTACTATATTTCAAAAACTTTTATAATGAGGGACAGGGCTAAAGTGGAAAATGTTAGATATAGGTAAAATATCTGTAATGTATAATCTTTCATAATAATGAGATGATGCGAATCTGTAAGGTGGAACATATGGACACTTATTTCAGATCTGCCAGATTTCTAGGAAATAATTTCAGTTTTATCAAAAAACTGCAGTAAACCCATAATGAAGCTCAAAATTACATAACCAGATTTTCAAATGATCAAAATGTTGAGAGGATGGGACTAAATGCTCTCTCTCTTCTGAACAAACCTTGAACTTTTCCCACCTATTTAAACAAACAAGGTTGAAATATACCCATATCTTCCAAGGCTACTGCAAAGCAGACAGAGAGGCTGACACTACTTCAGAAATTTATATAACCTTCAGACAACTCCCATAAAGTTGGACTGAAATGCCATGTATTTAAATGTACATATTATATATGTTGAAATTTAATAAGAAATTGGTTTGGGGTGGTGGGAGAAGGCTTGGCTTTGCAGTTTGATTATTATTATTCCGACAAATAATTGCATTTTCCCTACACATGTTATTAGTGTTTCTTTTTCTATTTAATTTGTATTGTACCTGAGTTGCAGCATGGGCCTCTGAAAGCAGAAGCCTTGCTGGTTGATACAAGCCTAGCTGAATTAGTACTTCAGCTTTTTCAATCCACAAGTGAGGGAAAGAAAGTGCACTCAGTCCTTTTCCTGTTACTGCATTTACCTCAAAACCCTGAAAAAATTAAAGTATTACATCTTCATAAATGTCAAAAAACCTAGACAGAATACACGTTGTTAACTGTGACATCCCACACCTCAGCTGTATTTGTATTTTCTAACTTCAAAATTTAACATTATATTACAAGAACAACAGGTAGTTTATGAGATTTGGATTTTACAATCCTCAAAAGGCATTGAACGAGTAAGTAGATACTATTTAAACTAACTGGATGACAGATTAACTACTTCAGATATGCTGCTGTCACAAAGTTGACTTTTGGTAATAACTAAAACTAAAAGAGGATTACTATTTACAACACTAAAAGAGGTGACTTGAGAGGGATTAGTAATTAGAAAAACAATGCACAAGTATGGAAAAAATATACAAAAAGAGCAAAATGGTGTGATGACAATCCAGACAGCATTGCCATAATAAAGAGCAAAGTGAAGGTAAGCATTAAAGAATCAGTAAGGCAATTATCATCTTAAAAAAGAGACAGGAAACAGCTGAAATACTTGCATGCCCTTAAAACAATATGTAAGCAGAAGCAAAACAGTACATGTTGATGTAATGGAGAAAGAAGAGAAAAAACAAGAACAAGAGTGAATATAGTGTCTTTTTTGCTTCTCAGTCTTTTTAATCCATTTGCATTAGTCCCCAAATCCATTTGTAGGAAAGTAGTTTTAGTTTGTATGAATAAAGACTCCAATCTTGTTTCTCCTTGATATAAATAATATGCCAGGCAAACCTCAGCTTCAGACGATTGCTAGCAGAATTTAGATAGCATGCACTTTTAATTATTTTTGTGTTCATGTATTTCTCAAGTATTATCTAAAAACAAACTAGCAAGTGCATTAAAAAAAAGGGAAAGAGTAACTTAGTATAGAAACTGAAGCAGAAATAAAAACCTTTTCCCTCGAAGTAAGGATATTCTCATTCCTACCACCATTAAGCTGAGCATTTTCAAATAGTACTTTTCTTTCTTCTGTCTTCATGCATACATTTTTTTCTCTTTTCAGTGCAATCTCTTGCCTACACCTAAATCACAGGAACAAAAAAGTAAACTCAAGTATATTTGAAAAAGAATTTCATAACAAAGTATTAGTGTGTTAGGAATCCTTACCATATACTACTCTGTAGATAAACAGTAACCAAACTTGCACAGAATTTTAGGGCAAAGCTAATATACCAAAGGTATGTTCCAAGATAATTTTTTTCACTGTTTTCCCCCAACAACACTCATTAACTGTAGGGAAAACAGTCCCAAATAAATACCCCCTCAGCAGTGAAAATACATACATTGCTTGCTCTAATTCACTAATGTATACGTCTCCAGCAGCTTTCTCATGATATACAGATGCCTGATTCAGTTTTAAATCTGAGCATATCAGGGCAATTCTACAAATAAAAAGAAGAAATGTTTAAGAAACAATCTGAATCCTTCATATGTTGCTTCATATAAGCACATTATATACACATAGCATATATTCCCCATTTGTCAATCCTACCTTCTCATGTCTTGATTAACGCTGGCAATAACAAAGATTGTAAATAAAAGCAGGAAAAATTACCCATAGACAGAGGTCACAGAATCAAAGAATAGTTTGGGCTGGAAGGAACTTCTAAAGATATCTTATCTTTAGATGATCTTTGTGAAAGATGCCCTTGCATCCAATCCGACCTTGGACACTTCCAGGGATGGGACATCCACCAGTAGGCCCAGTCTAGTCCATCAAACCTGTATCACTCCAGCTTAATGGCAAAAATTATGTACTAAAACTACGAAAATATTTCTATGGTTTCGCAATAGCATGCAACCACCTCCACCCTGCCCCTCCATGTGTATGTGCTAACCTACTTTTCTGTCCTGATTAAAGAGTAATATATTCCTACACATTCGTCTAATCATATATAGACATCAGGTCATAGATATAAATAAAATACCATGAAATAAACACAAGTCTTGAGGAATCAACAAAAAAAAACCTGTCTGGCTGAAAATTATTTCCTACCAGAAAGTCCCTTTTAAGTCTTGTAAG
This sequence comes from Diglossa brunneiventris, assembly GCA_019023105.1. Taxonomy (NCBI): domain Eukaryota; kingdom Metazoa; phylum Chordata; class Aves; order Passeriformes; family Thraupidae; genus Diglossa; species Diglossa brunneiventris. The sequence continues at coordinate 35,720,319 of CM032359.1, forward strand.
AAAGTAACTCAGTAATCAATTGGCAGAGAAACAGGTATATTTGTATACATGAATATCTACTCTGCTTGGTGGGATCAGTTTCAGGCATTTTAAAGATTCATTATGTGGTATTTCACAAACCATCAGAAAATAAGCAAACAATTATTGCTTATGACCGTTACTTATTAAGCAAACATAATTTAATACCTACCAAAAAAGCATTATAAAATGCTTTAACTAAAACAGCAAGAATTTCAATTGCATGCATAATTAATACTTTTAAATCACAACTTTTAGGGGTTATCATCCATAAAAAATAACATAATCTTGGTCACAAAGACAAATCTCTCTAAAAATGCACTTACCAGGGCAACTTCTTTGTGCCCTTATGGTGGAGAATTTATTTTTGATGCAAATAGGGAATCTGCCTTTTGAATACTTAATAGATAAGACTTTCACAGAAATTTGACTTTGCTTTTTTCAGTTAGATGACAATAAGTAATTTCAAAAATTTTTCACATGAAAGTGGTGTGACTTCATAATCTCATATGCTTTCCACATGGGAGATCATTTTTTGTAACAAATAAATTTAGTGGCTTTGATTCCACAAACCTATTCACCAAAATTCTATTAAAATGCATTAAAAAAGAAAGGAAAATAAATAAAAATCCATTACAAATATAAAACAGTAAGTCACAAAAAATTCTTGTTAGTATTTGGTGAGATATTAATGGATGGTCCACTCCATTCAGTTTCTCTTTTATTTAAAATAAATAAAGGATACAAACCGAAGGTGATAGAGATCAGACAGACTTCTACACTCCAGCACTTCACTAGCAATAACTTCAGCTAGCTGAAAGACTGGAAGAATCAAGTGGGGGCAAAAAATTTTCTGTAGTTCTTTTGATAAAAGGTCCATAAAATACAAAGTGCAAGTCTGAAAAGAAATTTTTTAAAATTCAGTCAGTATAAACATAATTTTGTAGAAAATAAATTTTAAAGTAATGATTACATCTTCAGTTCCAAAACAAACCTGAAAAAAGGCATAAAGAAACTTTCTAGCTGAAAGAGCAGCAAGGTACACAGAAAGCTGGTAAATGTCTTCTCTAAGTTAGCTTCATTTCAGCATGCAGAGGACAGGTTAACACCTCGAAGTATGAATGAATACTACAATACAAAAGTATTTGGGACAACTGTCTGAAAATACACAGACAGAAAAACTAAAATAAAACCATTTTCTGGTACTGATTTACTCCTAAATAGTAAATGCTCTAGATTTTTGAGGAGCATACTTACAGGTTTTGGGAAATTATCCCAGTGAATACCATAACCATTTGTTTTCTGTTTCAAAGTATCTCTTATTTCACTGGGACAGTCATACTGGGCCCATTCTTCCACATTTGCTGGTAAGTTATCAACTGATTCTTTCCCTTTAGGTTTCTCCTTTGAAACAGAAACTTCAACCTATAATAAAAACAAGAACACTTATGAGATCAAATTAACAATCCTATTGGTGTTAAATATTCAGCTAAAAAATGAACACATTTGCTTAATGTCCTTTGAAGTTTTGTCAAATTTGGGGTGGTTTTTAGATCTCTAGACTGTGAGTTTTACAAAACAGCAGCATCTTGACCAAGGCAACAAACAAAAGAAAAAGTATTTGTAAATTCATGATCTCTCAAGACTGTCATCAAGAGTGGAGGGATGATCCACAGATTCACAGAGAAATTCTTCCCAGGTTATGAGAGTCGGTACAGTAAAGCATCTGAACTATTCACCAAATGAGCCCAGGGAAACATCTCTAAGAAAGAGAGGGTTGTTTTAATTCCACATAAAAGTGGGTCTTACTTGTTTATCTTTCTTTTTGTCCTTGTCTTTTTTAGGAGTCTTTGACTGCACTTTCTGATGACTTGTAGGTTGCGAAGTCTTTGAGAATGCTTTTGTAACAATCCCTGATGCTGACAATGACACCTAGATTATCAAATAATTACATTAAATTAATTTCAATTTGCAATTTTAATAACAATAATAATCTTACTTTCCAGTAATAGTTATTATCCACTGCAAGTCAGTATCTACAGCTATTAACAATTGTCACATATCATAGTCTGCTTACATAATAGTTTTCTTCAGTAAAATAATCATTTCAGAGACTCCCAGATGCTTGAATTTTTTGTACAAGCATGGCAATGCAATTAAGCAGCAGAACCGTCAAAAGACAAGATCATCTCTGGGATAAATACTACACTACCTTTTTTAAATTTATACGGTTGAAAATGCAATTCTTTTCTTTTTCCAAACCATTAGTCTAACTAGCTTCATTTTCTACAAGGGATGAATTTTATAAGGAAGTAATCTGCAAGACAGCAGAGTCACTCTGTACTCTTTCTGGGTCAGTCTTTTACAATGCTACTACTGAACATTATACAAAAAAATCCCTAAATATTTAAGCATACAAAAGAATTAATCAAAACTTTCTCTGTACAAGCGGGAGCACAGATTCTTATTTTACCTAAAATTAAAAAGAAACAAAAAAACCCCAACAACAAACAAAACCAAAACCAAACAAACAAAAAACCAAACCAGCAACAACAAAAAACAAAACCAAAAGCCACATTAATTTGAGAAGACTAATATGTTTTGCTGAAGGAATCAAGAGTAGAATACAAAATATGAAGCAAAAAATAAGGCTGGATACTCAAACAAAATAAAATTTCAAATTAAAGGTGACACATCTCTAAAAAGTCAGAGACAGCTGATTTTTTCAGAAAATATTTTATGACCTTCTACTGACTTATTTATGGAGTCCTAACAGTAAAGAGCCTGCTTTCAAGCAGATGTCTGCAGTCAGGTCTGCTTTAGTTTGTAAAGCCAAATCAAGGTATCCTGAAGTACTTTAATTCCCTTAAGACCACATGGTTATTTCTTTTCTCATAATACTGTTCAGCTGTAAATGTGATTCTTAGAATTACTATCATTATCTTACAACTGGCACTGATGGCAGCATCAACTCTAAGTTTTAGTTTTAATAGCTTATTCAAACAGTCGTACTCTCTTCAGGTAGTTTTTTCCCCTAGTAAGATGCACAGTCAAGTGCTGGATATTAAAAGTTATGCTTGTGTAAATTTGAAAACACCAATATTCCATTTTTACTTTGCAAATTCCTGTCTCACATCACATGTTAAACTGATTTTTATATTATTTTAAATTCTTGCTCCTAATTACCACAAATAAGTGGTAACAAGTTGCAGGCTTTCACTTCTAATTGGAGTAAAATTATACACAAGCCATAGCTTACCAATCTACTTGCTAAGTCCCAACTGAGACTGTTCCTATAATGATTTGTTGCATTACTATTATCAAGTACATATTTAGTCCCTTTAAATATTTACTTTACTTAACATATAATTGTTTTCCTATGATCATTGCTGCTATTCTGAATAGCCATTTCAATCGGGCATGTCTATGAGAAGTGAAGTAGATTTGATTGATTTGAAATGCTCTAACTATGAAAAAGTAATTAGAGAAATCAATCAGTGAACACTGCCAGCTTCCACAATTCTTTTCAGTCAAATGACAGTCCTTTTGATTCAATTTCATGAAGGTCCACCTTCAGAACTGACAGAAATGTCTTCAGTATGTATTCTGCCACTACTGAGATTCCTTAACAAATTAAAAATACAAAATTTGAGAACATATTGCACAAAACATATGAATGGACTCCTGAGAAACAATGGCCCACTGCTTTTACCCTTAGTGTCTCCTCTCCATTTTCCTGAGAGAAACAATTTTCTTGTTTAATCCTTAAACCTGAGAAAATACTCTAACTGCACCATACAACAGAAAACTCTAAGGGCAAAGTTAAACACCAAATGAATAGCTGCTACCATAATTACACGAGGAAATGTGAAATATACTAGCTACATTATTATAACACAATACAATATATAATCTCATATAATCTCACCTGCCAGATACGGATGACACAGGCATATGCCATCAAACAGTGCTGCTGATGAAAAGAAGATCCGTGACCAGAAAATACAGCCATTAATGTCTGTGCTCTAAACAAAGCTTCCAGTTGTTTAATATTACTCAAATCTTCCAAATTCATTTGGGGCGTGATGCCATTTGCTCCATTGTCCATCTTAGCATTTTCTGTAGGCAACAATTTTGGTATAGCATTGCTTTCTGTTAAAAAATAAGCAGCAAACACATGCTCACAGTGACAACATTGTAAAAATGTATTTAAAAGTTAAAATTTCTGAATTGAAAATGAAAATATTTAGGGGAAAAAAAAGAAAAATGGAAATCTATCTGCTGATGTTCTTGTTAAAGTGATGCAATGTTACTTGTACCATGTTTTTAATCGACAATGTAACAGTTCTGTATAATAAACGATGTAAGCCTGATAGAGAAATTAAATCCGAATAAGGCTGGATCAGATGATCTTCTGAGGTTCCTTCCAACCTGGGCTGTGTTATATTTACATCTAATTTCCCTTATTATATTACTTGAGTTTCCATTTAAAGCTTTGCAATGATAGTAATCATAAGCAAAGTGGTGAAACTGGGTGAGTTACAGAACTAATACAAAAACACTCTTTGCTGGGTTCAAACTGCCTGGATGGCCGGGCCCAGAGAGTGGTGGTGAATGGTGCTGCATCCAGCTGCCATCCAGTCACCAGTGGCGTCCCTCAGGGCTCTGTACTGGGGCCAGCCCTGTTCAATATCTTTATTGATGACATGGATGAAGGGATTGAGTCTTTCATCAGTAAGTCTGCAGATAACACTAAGCTGGGATTGTGTGTTGATCTGTTGGAAGGTAGGAGGGCTCTGCCGAGGGACCTGGAATGGTTGGATGTATGGGCTGAGTCTAACCAGATGAAGTTTAATAAATCCAAGCGCCTAGTCCTGCATTTTGGCCACAATAACCCCCTGCAGCATTACAGTCTGGGGACGGTGTGGCTGGACAGGGCCCAGGCAGAAAGGGACCTGGGGGTGCTGGTCCACAGCTGGCTAAATATGACCAGCAGTGTGACCTGGAGGCCAAGGAGGCCAAGGGCATCCTGGCCTGGATCAGGAATAGTGTGGCCAGCAGGAGCAGGGAGGTCATTCTGCCCCAGTACCTGGCACTGGTGAGACCTCACCTTGAGTGCTGCATCCAGTTCTGGCCCCTCAGTTTGGGAAGGACCTTGGGATGCTCGAGCATGTCCACAGAAGGGCAACGAGGCTGCTGAGGGGCTCGGAACACAAACCCTGTGAGGAATGACTGAGGGAGCTGGGGATGCTCAGCCTTGAGAAAAGGAGACTCAGGGGTGACCTTATCACTCTCTACGACTCCCTGAAAGTTGGTTGTGGTCAGGTGGGGCTTGGTCTCTTTCTCCAGGCAGCACTGACAGAACCAGAGGACACAGTCTCAAACTGCACCAAGGGAAATATAGGTCGGATATTAGGAAAAAGTTTTTTACAAAAAGGGTGATAAAGTTCTGGAATGGCTGCCCAGGGAGGTGGTGGAGTCCCCATCCCTAGGTGTGTTTAACAAAGCCTGGATGTGGCACTGGGTGCCAGGGTTTAGTTGAGGTGTTGGGGCTGGGTTGGACTCGATGATCTTGAAGGTCTCTTCCAACCCAGTGATTCTGTGAATTCTATGAAAACTTAAATCACCATAGGACTGTAAAAAAAAACCCACCTAACAAAACCGCTAACAGAAAAGTATGAACAGAAGGTTGTTACTGTTACTAATCAACTGTGTGATAGAGACACTGCATATTTATCTTTCTCAATGAAAACACCAGAGGTACTCGTCTGATCCATGTCATCTATCCACACAAAAAAACCCAGCAGAGCAGATGTTCATTAATGCCACACAGGACAGTATTGTTCCAGAAATCAGATACTTTTCTTTCCCAAATGAATATCAGAATCCCATCCTATCAGAATAGGTCACTAAGGTCATACCAGTAAAAGAGGATATTTGTGTGAAAGGAGCAAAGAATTTTTACAGTTACAAAGTAGTTGAAGCCATACATCCCTTTGAAAGTCACTTTTGAAAAATTACTGCTAAGATAAAGCCAAGGAAAGGGTAATGGACTTAGGTACCCAAATCTTGCCATAGAAACTATTTCCTTCAGTTTCATCTGTCCCTCCATGAGAACTCACTTGAAGCAAACTGTCCAGCACTGCTTTCTGCAGTAGCATCTCACATCTCAGGAATCCCTGTGTCAGAGGGGTGCAGTATCTTACTATATCAAAAGACTAAGGGTAATTCTCCATAGCATAACAGAGAATTCACAAATAAACTGAACTTGCATTGAATAAATTACAGTAAGTGCACGAGAAAATACAAGCAAGCTTGTGCCATTCCTTTTGATAACTAAGCTGCAAATTTAAAATCTCACTTGTGTTTCCTGCTGAGAAATTGCTCTGAAGGAGAAACACCCATTACATACCTTCCTCTTGTGAGGATTGCATAGGGAATTTCATACAAAGCAGAAGATCTACTGCCCACTGCAGAGGTTTAATCACATCATTGAGGGGAAACTGATTACAATATAAGCATTCAGCAAATTCCATCAGGTAATCAACTCTCTGCCATTCATCTTCTTGTTTCTATAAAAGTAATAAAGGGGGAGTTAATTTGTATTTGTTTATGTAAACCATCAAAATTATATTCTAAAGTTTCATGTAGTCTTAACAGAAGCAAAAAATAATAATTTGACATCAAGTAGTTTTATTGGCATCACATAATCAGAATTATGATAAACAGAATGTAACAGGAAACTCCACCACCAGTTAAATCTTCATTTTATTAAAACCACTTACTACTCTTAGACATTTTTCTTTGGAAGAACTCAATGAAAATTTTACTGGACATAAAGATTCAACCATAGAGAGTTTTCCTACTGAAGAGTAATCTCAAAGTTATAAAAAGCAGTTGTCAAGTATATGGCCTCCCTACCCATTCAGGAACTTGCAGTCCTATGAATCACTTGAGAAACATCATTCTATCAGCATGGGAACAAACAGTAAGAACCCACAAACCTGCAAAGTAATGATCGCATTTTGAAAACAGCTTAACTGTCCAACAATACTTCTGGAGACTGTTACCAAGTGTCGCCACATATGTGATAAGTAATCTTCACTTTCATGACTGACTTTCTGAATGGCCATCATAAAATTGCATCCTGATCCTGCCCTCACTGTAGCCATAAGTTTGAAAATCAGGCTAGAAAAAAGATCAAACAAATTACAAATTACTTGCATCTGTACCTGTAAAGTTACTTTTTGAGGAAGACACACACATATACTAGCTCATATCTGTAGTAGTACAAAGATGCAAAGTTTATAAACTGGCATAAAAGGGCATGAAACCAACTCAGACAAGATTATATAAACAATACCCCAGATAATTTTGTTTCCATTTAATGAAGAAGGGTTTGCAGTTAGGAAAACTAAAACTTCTGCTATATAGCCACATTTCATGCATCTATTTGCTTGGGAATTAAGATACTACTCTTATATAAGTTTTTTTTAAAAATCAAATTTACAAGTATTAAATTTACAAGTATTAGCAGATTAATGACAGGAAGCACTGTGTATGTGTGTCTTTTTCATGGAAAAGACACAAGAATGTTTTGTGTTGTAAGGACAGGCTGCTTAAAAGTAATCATAATACTTTCCCAATGCATATAAAATGAAAAATACTCAGAAGTTTTATACTTCTTAAGAACCAAAATGCTTATTTTAATAAAAATAAGTCAGCCAGCTTACAGTTTGTGTCTTGTCTGAGGCAAAACTTGGATAGCTTCATCCAGGAGTTTTAGTGCTGTCTCCCAGTCAGCTTTATCAGCATAGATGTGGAATAATAGACCATATAAGGAGGTTCTTAATGTCAGATCTTCCTCAGCACCTTTGAAGTATATTCAAATGATTTATTAATATACTGCAGAATTAGAATAATGATTACAAAATCCTGGGTTTTCTTTTATTACCAGATCAACAGAAGGAAGAACATGCCTGGGAGAAAGCATCCAACTGATAACCCAATATTTTGAAAATCCTTTGTAATCCACTGATGCAAAGGACATGTATCTTTCTTTTCCTTAAAAAAAAACCAAAAAACAAAAAACATCAAAACACAAAAAACCCCAAATAAAACACAAAAAAACCCTTTCTCTTTCAGTTAACATATATCTCTAAGTATTATTGAACTCTTGTTTTGTCTGTGAACCAGTCCATATCATTGATATGAATAGTTACTTCATAATAGTAACCTGTAACTTGAATAGTTTCTTGACCAGATGAAAGCCACAAGCATTTCTCCAGAGTGAGTCCTATACCACAAACCCAATACAAAAATAACCAGACTTAGTAATATTAACTTCCTTACACTCATTAAATAACATTAGATCCTGAAGTACTCTTAGAGAGTCACAGAGTGGCTGAGGTTGGCAGAGATCCTACAGAGCTGTCTGCCTACATGCCTGTCTAAAGCAGGCTCCACTCCTCACCTGTGAAAATTTGACTATCACAATTCTCACCCAAAGGTCAAAGACCTGCTGTTTCTTTCCCTCTCCTCTACAGCACAATCCTGCATCTTCAAAGAGAAATTTACTGTCTAGTTTCTCAAATAGATTCAAATATGACACACTAACCATTAAATACATGTAGGATGATCCTAAGAAGTTAACTAAGCTGTAGCCACAACATTTGGGCAAGTATTACATTAGCATCATCAAAGATTTATCAGATTTGGTCTAATAAGCATTTGCTTCCATGAAGGCACAAAGTTTGTCTAATGTAGTGGCCTTCTACAACGGAGCAGCTGCAGCAATGGACACGAACTGCAGATGTCATCCACTTGGATTTCTGTAAGGCCTTTGATATGGTGCTCCGAAACCTTGCTGCTACTGATTTGGACAGATAGAAGTTTGATGGATGGACTGTTCGATGGATAAGAATTACAGTCACTGGCTCAATGTCCAAATGGCTCAGTATCCAGAGGAAACCAGTTACAAGTGGTATACCTCAAGGGATACCAAGACCAGGGATACTGGAACCAATATTGTTCAAATCTTCCTTGCTGACATAGCAAGGGGATTGAGTGCACCTCCAGCAAATCTGCTGCTGACACTGAGGTGAGTAGTGTGGTTGATTGATGAGAGGGAAGGGATGTCGCCTAGAAGGATTGACATGCTCAATGAGCGGGCCCAAGGCAACCTTTAGAAGTTCAACAAGATCAAGTGCAAGGTCCTCCACCTGAGTTAGGGCAAACCCCAGTATCAGTGCAGCCCAGGAGATGAAACAAGAGCAGTCCTGTGGTGAAGAATCTGAGAGTACTGGTAAATGAGAATCTGGACATCTGCTGGCAGATCCTTCTCCAGATATGACTGCATTTAAAAATTGACTAGTTATCCTGGTCAAGGATCACTGGAGATCAGTTCCTGCCTCTCACAATGGTTCCTACAGTGTATATGTATTTTTAAAACTCAGTAACTCCAGAAATAATCAAATATAGAGCACTCTGTTAACAGGAATTTTTTTCCTTAACTGCAATCAGAAGTCACTCACTTCTAACTCATAAGAATTGCTAACATTTGCAGACAAAAAAATACCTGTGCTACCTGCAACTGTAAATTTTCATTATCTACATATAATTACTTTTTAATACTACTTATTAAGGATTCACTCTGAAATTATGCTGTGGTGGAGAGATAACTATATACTCATAATGAAGTATTCTTTTTTACTGGTTTTAAATGTATCTCTACAAATAACAAACTTTAGGACTGTGTCTATGGGCAATTACCATTATGTATCTAAACACTGTCAAAGTTCCATTAAACTCACAATTATCACTGTGCTTTTAAAGTACACATTGTACTCATCAGTTCCTACACACCCAGAATAATCAGGCCAGTCACCATTACTGATTATTTGTGATTTATACACAGCTTGACAAGAAAGCAAAGTAAAGGTTTCTATTCTTGTATTATCCTGCTTGATGATCTGAGATGCAGACTCATATTTGTACCACTAAGCTTGGATGCAAAAGTCATCAACAATTGTGCCTATGGAAATATACAGCAGCTCCACTGACATGTAAATCAAATCTAGAAAGAGAAATGGATAAGCTCCATGGAGTTTTAAAGTAAAAAAGTTGTAAATGCGCATGGAAGTTTCAGTGTGCAGAAGAAATTCCACCTGGTGAGATGTGTTATATGACACACATCACTTGCATAGTGTTTCAAGAGGATAACTTCTTTGGAATACACATGCTGTTCATCATCAATAAGTATTTAATTTTATCATAAATTCCCAGCACAGTCTAACTTTTGACTCCTTCCTACTGCCAAAGTCCTAAACAATCTGTTAAAAACCTGAAGATATGAAAAGTAAACACTCCTTTTGCAGGTAGAAGAAATTTGAGTCTGCAGGTGGGAGAAATCTTAACTCAGTCAGTAACTTTTTTTTCCTGAGTTAGTGTTTTAGGATCTATTACCATATTTTCCAAATCTATTATCATACTTGCCAGAAGTGGCTTTTTTTTCTGGATTTTGAGTATTTTCTAAAATTTTTTTTTGTAAGCTTCATGAAATGAAACATCACAGTGAAAATCAGACAGCAAATTACTTCGCAGAAAACTGTTGAGAGTTTGACAATTGCCCAAAACCAAAAGAATCACCAAATCAAATACAAGAGTATGTGACTGCAGGTAAGAAACCAGAAATGTGTTTATGACAAATAAGTCCCTTTTGCCTCTTAGGAAAAGTATCTTGAAGTTTCTTTACCATCAGCACCAATCACTAAGAACAAGCAATACCTGTTAGAAATTCTCACCTGTTTGTTTTTAGATTCTGCTTTAATTATATTCTTAAGAATTATTTTGGTAGGTTCTTTAAACTGTTTTCTGTCATGTGGTGAGCCTAGCAAAGGTAAACATGCATTCCAGAAGTGTGCAGCTGCAAACATTACAAGGGAATAATTTCCAGCTTCACCTGCATGCCTGAAGAAAGGGAAATAGAACTTTACAAGGAAAACCAGCCACACTTTAGCTATAATAAAGAATTTTACTTTTAGGAACATTTGGGTTTAGCTGATCTATGGATCACTTCAGCAATGAGGACTTAGCGTAAGAGCTTCATAGAAAAGCTGTTTTCCATTTTTATATACCAATTTCACACACTCAGCAGAACTAGGAATAAATAAGTAGTATATTAATGATAATAATTAATTTTACTGCATTTCTGCATAATCTTAGCTCAAAAGCATTCATTTAAACAATAGCAGAAACCTCCTCAAGATGTTCTCATTGAAATAATGTACTTTATTTGGCTTCCTATAACGTTAATTTCTCATTCCAAAAAAACCATTAAAAATAAAACATAATTATTACTGTACTATGGATTTTGCTTAGTATAGTACCACTGTAACACAAGTATACGGCCCAAATGCCACTAGCTGCATCCAAATTGCTTTGAGCATATTTCTGCAAATGATACTTTGAATTAATAAAAGCTAATAATCCGCCATACTGTGACACACAGTACTCATCTGAGTGAGAATAAAGCTTGGCATTTCAGTGAAAAATTACAGATTGATGTAATGTAATCACCAATTGAATAGTGTTACTGTTTTTAAAAATGCAGTTTTTTGAAACTGTCAATATGATCACCCTCTAGACAGCACTCTTTAGATCACATTTAGACTGCTATATCCAGTTTTAGGCCACCCAATACATGCCAGACACAGAGAAACCACAAGGAGCTCAGTGAACAGCCACTGAGATGATCTAAGGACTGGACTGCACTTGCCTTGAGATGAGGGCTAGCTGAAGAGGTGGCTTTAGGAGCCCTAAAAAGGGGAAGTTTCTCAATAACCTAATAAAATTATTGAGAAGCAACAGTCAGGCTCTTCCCAGTGAATGGCAGGACAAGCAAGAACATAAGTTAAAACGAGAAAGGTTCAGAAATGTCCCCCATGTGTACAACCATGCAGTGGAGCAGGTTATTCACAGAAGCTGCATGTCTCCATTCCTTGAGGTTTTCTCAGCCAGACTGGATAAAGCCCTGGACTGGCCCTGCTTTGCGCAGGAGTCTGAACTAGATCCCTTCTGAGGATGGTGTGATTCTCTGACACTATAAAGTCAGCTATGTGGAAAGTAGTTGATAAATTTACGGAAGTGCAAAAATCTGTCAAATCCTTTGTTAAAGATTCCAATTCGCAATTATGTTGATTTTTATCAGTCTTGGGAGAAAATAGGATCCCCAAAACTGTAACTAAATTTTAGATTTGTTTTATGTTAGTTTTCTCTCAACATAAAACATACCTGGCACTCTGAACAAAGGTTTGTGATGCTGCTACACGCAGATGTTTTCTTCCAGACAAATTCTCCATTATGCTCTTTCCTTTTATACAGGCTGCAATGCTTAACATTTCTTGTCTCACGCTGTTGCCAAGCCTGCATAAAGGCAAACATTTCAAGAAGCACTAAGTCTTACAGGCTAAGACCATACCAATTCCTATTAATGATGGATTCAAGTTGCTTCTATATAGATGTCCCTTGCTTAGGAAGTGACAAATCCATTTATTGAGTTTTCTTTTAAAATTAGAAAACATTTCAAAAAAGGAATATTTTGTGAAAAAGTACACTAAAATATCTTCTTCACATCTCTACAGAAAATAACTGTGAAATCAGACTTTAAAAAACTATTATCTATATTCAGCAAGGAAAGAACATAGATTTGTCATTTTCTCCCTATTTTTCAGTATTGTACATCAAAAAATCTTAGGTCTAAGTCGAACTTATACACCAAGCAATTAAAACCAGAAATCAGGAAAATCAGACAATTTTTGATACTTTATTTTTAGATTTGTCATGCTTGTGTCTGGTAAAGTATGCCCAGGACTCTGGAGAAATTGATATGGATCCCACTAAACTACATGCAGAAGAAAACAATATAGATTTCAGTTCCAGAGTTAATCAGTTAAAACTTAATACACAAATAAATTGATACCATTGGTTAATATAATTGATTAATAGAAACTTAGTAAGAAAAGAATAAATACGATTTGCAGCAGTTTTCAGCGTCTGTTACCGAGCGCCGCCCCCGCAGCAGCGCAGAGCTCGCCCTGGGAGAGCCGCGTGCGGCCGCGGCTGTGTCCACGAGAGGGCGCCCCTGCCCGCAGCAGGAGCGAACCCGGTAAACTCGGCCTTTAACCGCCTGGACCGCAGCTCTGCGCTTTACCATGGAAAGACTGTCCTCTCTTCTCTGGAAATAGCACTGGCAATACATGACTGCACAATCAGACAGTTTATCCTTCATTGGTTTGACTTCCTACATTCAGAAAAACTGCTATTAAATGGAGTTGATTCTTTCCTCTTTGGATAAAATTAGATTCTGCTTTTGGAGGAAATTATTTTTCAAAATAGAGGGCTCAAAGGGTATCACCTTTTTATAATAAAGGACTCCACCAATAGATCCATTTATATGTGCTTTTTTTTTTTTTTTTTTTAAAGCCAAGGTTCAAAATATCAGTTAAGTAAGAGACTGGGCTTTTAGAGGAACTGGTTCCATTCCTATTGTACCCACATGCATAGATGGCAATTTAGTGCTGTCAGACTACCTGACAGCAGAGCCTGGAATACAGGAACTGCTCATATCTTTCATCACCCCCAGCTTCAAATTGGTCCATGAACTACACAGCCCTTCAGTGTATTATAGCCAGATGAGCACTGAAAGCAATTTGCTTCATCAAAAGAAGTAGAATCAGCTATTTTCTGCTTGGAGATTATAAAAGAGTCAAAATACTATGATTTCCAGAGATCATTTCAGAGCAGCAGTGCTCCCGGAAGACACCCAAACACAGAAATGTACAAGCTTCTGATAGCAAGCTTCATCTATCTGAATGAGGTCCAGAGCCACAATCTGAATCTCCCACTGCCTTTTACTTTCATTTTCATCTGTACCTGCACAATTTTTTTGGAAAATAGATTCTTCCATTTTTGTTTGTGACCAGACACATTTACCCTCTTTACTTTCTTCAGAACTTTGTTCAAGTACTTTACCATATCATAGGAAATTCTATGTACTTACACGCCATATTTCTTAATATTTCTATTGAGGACAAAATTCTCATCTGATTCCAAGATCCTTTTGGAACAAGTCATCACTCTTTCATAGTCTTGCGATACATATGCAAAATATGTAAGTCGTGTCAGTGTCTGCAATTCCACTAAGGAATCTGACCAACTGCATTCTAAAGCCAAATCCAGTAACTAGGTTTAAAAAAAAAAGGTTAAAATTGAAGGTTTTTATATGCTTTTTTTTATAATCCACCTGGGCATGGAACAAGTATTTGATAATGCTATCTAGAAAATGAAAGATCTACAAGTACAATCAAAATATACAATAGAGAGGCCCCATTCACCATGTAGTAAGTATTAACATAGTGTGTGCAAACCCAGGTATAATTGTGCATGCCCTCTGGCCAGAAGTGTCTGCCAGGACTTGTTCTATATCCTCAGTCATCTTTCAAAAACCAGTGGAGTAAGACTTTCAAAACTCAGAGCCCATTTTAGTTAAGTTGAAAGTAAGAATGGGACATAGAAGCAGTTTTGCAACAACCAGTAATTGTAATAAGTAGTTGCTGTGTATGCTGTTATATATGTGGCAGCTCAGGAGAGCTTGGGCTCCATAATCTTAGAGGTCTATTCCAACCTAAACATACATACATACATATAGATATAGATAGTTACAGATCGTTTCATATGTAGTTTCATTATAGGATCTAAATGTTTTAATTTCATTTCTTTTGAACATGTCAAAGGTCCACCTTTTTATGATAGTGGTAATTGTTAATTAATTGCTCCAAATGAAGATACTACAACACTGCTATACAAAACTACGCCAGTGAAGTGATAGCTAAAGTTAACTCATAATATTTGACATAAATCTGTACACCAACTAGAATTAAATACCTATTTATTCCTAAGGACCTAGTTCCTAGTTGTCAGTAATAGTTTGTTGTTGTCCTGTCAACCTGCTAGTTTTATTTTACACAGTCAATCAATAGTAACCAAGTGTAGTTTTGTTCTACCCTGCAACTGTCAAAGAAAATTAACTCTAATGTGAAGTTTTCTGTTGAAATGTTGAATGCTTCTAATACAAACCCAAACCTCCCTATAACTACCTGAAGAGGCTGGAGTCAGGGAGGGGTCAGTGTCTTTTCCCAGGTAACAAGCAACAGGACAAGAAGAAACAGCCTCAAGTCACACCAGGGGAGTTTAGGTTGGATACTGAGAAAATTCCTTCACTGAAAGGTAGTTCCCATCCCTGGATGAATTAAAAAGTTGTGTGGATGTGGCACCTGGAGACCTTGGCAGTTCTGGGGGAACAGCTGGACTCTGTGATCTCGGAGGGCTTTTCTAAACTAAACAACTGTAAGCTTCTATCCAATTTTCTCCAGAAGAAAAATGAAAGGTTAGAAGTATGGTTCTGTACAGAATTCACCTGAACCCGTTATGCTTATCTGATGGTCACTGAAACAATCTGCCAGAGCAACATAAGCATAAACTGAATATTTATATTCTAATGGTATCTGATCTTTGGATAAATAAAATTATTCTGTCCCAAAAATCTCCTTCCTGCCATAAATATTTAATGTCTTGGTTAAAAAAAATAATGGTACAGTAAAAGATTCAAAAATAATTTAAACTCTATTTAAAATTGAATTTGAAATCAAATTCATAGTACACAATTTCTTAAAATTCAAGAGCATATAAAATAAACCAAAAATACCTGAGATAAGTTAGGAAGAGTGAAATCCATGAGACCCAAGCCATTACATGAATACATTTCAAGACCAACAAGAATTCTCGCCAGAGGATTTTGCACTTCATCATTATTCTAAGCAGAAATAAAAAATTCACATTCAGTGACTTTTTTTTTTTGCAAGTTAATATTATTAAAGACATTAATTGAGATGATGATGATAAATAATAATAGTAATAGTAATAATAATAATAATCATAGTTTTAAAACCTCAGTTTGCTCTAAGCAATTCCTGCTCTGTATTGTGTCCTTAAAATCCTTGGTTTTTTGTATTTATATATTTTTAATTAACACTGTGAACTCTGAACTACTAGTTTCAACACTAAAAGCCCACATCAACAATACAATGAAGGCAAATTTTATATGCCACTGAGAGTTTCCAGTTTTAAAGACACTATAAAATAAGAATATAAGAATTAAATATCTCTTTCCAGCTTACTAGGTCTATAATGTATATATATAAAGAGGCCATAGTAAATGTGGACATTAATACAGATGATTTTTCTTCTTTCTTCTTTTAATGCAGACATTTTATTATTTTACATTTGTGAATTCAAAATCAATTTTGCTCAACAGTCATCATATGACAAACATCACCATGGCAGCTAACATCATAAGGAAGAGTTAAGAAATGTAGACTCACTGCTATACCCAATGTCAAAAATTTGCTGTGTTCTGTAATGGGCTGCAGACAAAATTTATTTTTACATTACGTTCAAATATACAGAAGAAAATGCACCTTGATAATTTCAGTCATTATTAAATGAATTTATGACTTTAACTTCTCTTTGTAAAGTGTCAACATTATGCAGGATTTGAGGGAAATCGTACCTCCCCCCGAGTCCCAAGCTGATGTCTGATCTGCTGCTGGTTTAACTGCTTTGCTTTCACCCAGGTAGCAATGATCTGTTGTTGTGCAGCAATAGAGACTTTTTCATTAGGTTTGGTCCCAGTCATTGCATTTAGGGCAAATTCACAAATCTAAACACCAAGAAGAGAAAAAATAAAAATGAAATACAGGAGAATGTGGAAAGTTTCTTGTATGTTTCTTGTATGGAACATGCTATCCATTAGTTATTTTTAGATTATTGCACATGCATCTCAGCTGCTTTAAACCCAACCCAAGGCAAACAGAAATTACAGTCCTCAGCCCCAAGTTGGTAAGGAGATCCAATGTGCATTTGGGGAGGATTTGTGGTGACAGAAACTGTAAAAGAAGGTAGCTTTTTTTTTAAAAAAAACCAAAACTTCTACTCTTGAGTTTATAGGAATTCATTCTGCTGTAATATATGACAGCAGAATGAAAGGGACTACAAAAAATCAGGGGTTTGCACCTCTAAGGCAGCTTTGATGTCAGAAAATCCACTAGGATCTATTGAAAAAGACTGGATGACATTTTCTTTTTCCTGTTTCTTCGCTGCAGCTTTTCTGCTACCCTCTACTGCTGTATCTTCTATCTTCTCAGCAGGTTTTGGCTTCGGAATCCAAGAAATAATTAGGCCTCGAGCCAAAGCATTACATAACATCAGTAAAATTTCAGTATTTCTGTAGAAGAAAACAAAAATCAGAAGCGCATACTGCATCAGATCAAAATAAAAAGGCAGGAATAAAGTTATTGATTTCAAGAAGTAAGCATTACTTGAAAATCTAGTTTTTTCATAGAAAGCAAAATTATGGATATTACCCAAAAAAATCTGCCTGTTGGTAAAGCAGTTTAATGATTAAAACTACAAAACCCAGAATGAATTTTCAGTTAACATCAATTTTTCTCATATGAAAAGAACAACTATTTTCTAAAAAAGTATCCTAAACCAACTCCTTCACATTTTTTTATGGTTATCATGCCAATCCACTGCCAAGCTGAAATTTTTGGGTTTTTTGGGTTTTGGTGTTTTGGGGTTTTTTTCAGAAAACATGAACCTAATTATATCTAAGAGGTTATTGCTAGTACATATTGGTGTAAGTATCAAAATAAATAAGCAGGTATTACCAGTCTTCATCTCCGCACAAACAGAAATTTTAATTTTATTCCCCAGTATTGTTAAAAGAGACTTCTTTGCTGCCGGTTGTTACTCTACCTAGTGGTGAGGTCACTCCCAACGAAGTTCCAAAATATCTAGGAATTTGTCCTATAGTCAGATTTTGACTAGAGTATCTACTCCACAATGATTGATCATTCTCCCATTGCATTTACTGCAGAACAGGATTTCTCTAAACCACTGTGGAATCCATGTTCCCATTTTCATGGTCTACTAACGAGCACATTCCCATTATTTCTTTTGTTTTCTATTTTCTCATATTTCAGAAACAGTAGTAATCTGCTTACACTGGTTAGAACTATTTGCAATGAACTATCTTTACAAAATAATTCAAGATCAGAGAACTGACAGCAGGCAAATGCATTTTGAGCTGTTGTGCAAATTCAGAGTCTCAGAGAATTTTCCCAATTTTCTGACTAACTTAACAAAATGCTATTTTGCATGCACATGTTGCTATTCCACACTGAAGAGAAAGTAGTATTTATTGGTCTAAAGTTAGCATGGCTTACAGTGTTTAGTAACAAAGAACAAACAGAAAGGATAAACACTTAATTTTCAAAATTTATCTCCTGAGCTACTCTATATATACCAAGACTCCTTCACTGCCAATGAAAGGCAGCAATAAATATTTCACAGCACAAAGTGACTTTCAATATTTGCAATAATATTTTCTGTGTTTTAGAAAAAAGAGTATGTTCATATCCAAGCATCTCAATTTACCCGTCATGCCTGACAGTCTTGATGGCTCCAAGAAGAGTCTGCAGATACTCAATAATGTCCCTGTGTCTTCCTGAAGAAATCACATGTCTGTTATAATTTAAGATATACACCACAGCATTGTGAACAATCCAGGCTTCATTCAATTGTTCTCCTATTTCAGCTGCACGTTGGAAGTTTTCCATAGCATACTGAGATAAGCTGTCTATCCATAAACTGTAAAATTAGTATAAAGAAGCTGTTATTCCAAAGCTTCAACACTAGAAGGAATTCTATCATAAGGTTAAATATGCAGTACTACCAACAACAAGAACAAAAATTTAATCAATTTTCAGTTGCATTTATTAAGTTCTCATCCACTGACTTATATTTTACTTCAATGAGAAGATGGTTCAGAAAAGGAAGTAGTATCAACATAAAATGAGTAGTCTCTGACATTGAAATGCTATTAGCTTAAAAAACAGTGTCTATAGTTCAGGTTTCATCCACATGTTTGGGTTTTTTAAATGCATGTGTGAATCCACCCATCAGTGCTAGAAATCAAATAACCATGTCAAGGCTCTACTTGAACATAGATATGAGTGAGGTATGCCATTTGAGAGTTAAGGACACGTCTTTTTTACTCAAAACTGCATGTGTTGTTGCACTCAAAGACATTTCCAGGTGCTTTGAAATGCTTTAATATTTTAAAATAGAATAGCATTTTCTTCACAGTCTGTGCAATAACTTTCTTTCAATAAATTTATTTTCCTTCTTAATTATCAAAATGTACTATTACTTTGAAAAAACAATACTAAAAATACAGTCTTGAATGATCATACAGAATTGCCATGGTTCCAAAGTCATAAAGTCAAAAGCACAAACTGACAATGGGTATTACTATGTCAACAGTGGTACAGGACACAGTACCAGACCAAAGTCCTTTTTTTCTTATGGGCTTTTAATCTAATTAGGTAAACTCAAAAATAGCTAGTAGCAAATTTTGGAACAGAGTTCTCATCTTCTTTGCCCCTTGGCTCTGATCAGTTTATAATTTTTCCCATTCTACTGAACATTTGCAAGCAGACAGTGTGAGAAACTTTACTTAATTTTCAGATTTCATGAACAGACCTAGGGACACATCTCTGCCATCCTGATCCCTCAGGACATGACCACTGTAACAATAAGGCTGGTATTACTATGAATGTGAACAGCAGAGTCTAAGCATCATCTTCAGAAATCTCTCTCCTCCTTCTTCTCCTTCACAAGAAATAATCATGTCAGACTAGTAAAAAACAGTGCTTGCTATATTCTACTCTCCCAAATTCATTTCAGTTGATTGGATGGAGAACACTAGATTCAAAAACTGGAATAATTCATTGTATGCATTCAGTACTATGAAATCCTTATATGTATAGGAGCTATAAAGCAAGACAAAAAGAGCTTTTTGATTTGAGAAAACATATTTTTAAATACAGAATTTAATGATCTAAGTGTCAATGTACAACAATTATTTTTCAGCTTGGAACATTAGCTTCCAGTTTCAGAGAAATAAATGTTAAATGAAAAATAAAATCCACACTCCAGAATGAAAGGAAACCGAAGAAAAATATCTCAAACTATTTTTTAGATCTTTTTCCCATTTCCCATGACTACCCACAAAAATGAAGACTCTGGTGACAATTTTACTAAGGAAAAACAGTTTTTGCAGCTATCAGCAGTGTCTCATAATAATGATCTGTTAAGAGTTCCTTGGTCTTGATATGTATTACAAAAAAGTACCTGTATGTTTTCCATTCTGGATCACTGTCAGGAAGATATGAAACGCGTCCTGGACGACACTGGTATGTAGCTTCTGGAGGTACAGCATGATCATTCAGTTTGACTCCCTGCAATCTTAATAAATGAACAGTTGCCTGAAAAGACACAGAGAAATAAATTGTCTACCCAGGTTATCATTGTAAAAACAGATTATTTCTTCCTATTAGTGCTGTTACCTCTTCAAAAATTAAAAAAAAAAACAAAATGTTTTTTCAAATACTGTACAGACATGTACAAGTATATGAAATACAATGCTCAGTACTTCATAAGCTTAAAATTGTCTACAGCTAATTTTACTAAATTATTACATGGAGAAAAACCCATAATTTATATATGTAAGTTTTTCAATTATGCTGGAACTTCATGGATCCAGAAATGTAATGTCAGATGTCAAAAATTTACAGTAGAATCTCCTGTAAAGAAGAGTT
This sequence comes from Diglossa brunneiventris, assembly GCA_019023105.1. NCBI lineage: Eukaryota > Metazoa > Chordata > Aves > Passeriformes > Thraupidae > Diglossa > Diglossa brunneiventris. Next base: position 35,741,117 of record CM032359.1, read on the forward strand.
ATCAGCACCTGCAGTAAAACTATAGCTACAGTTACTTTCACACATTATTTTGATAAGGTTGCCTCATGAAACCACTTCTTCTTTTACTTCCTATGGAGATAGAAAATAACTAATAACTAAAATAAACTCAAAATTCCAGTGCTTCAAGATTTGTATATAAAACAAAACTAAACAAATATGAATGACAGTTATGTAATTTATTTACCTCTGCATTAATAAATCTTATTTCTGCTAGTATTCTGAGTAAATCTGCTTCAAAAGAGAAGGATTTAGCAGGCAGCAATGATTTTCCTGATGAGCTGACACCTTGACCATCCATCATCACAGTTGCATTAGCTTTATTCTTCTGTGCTAAAAATAAATAAACCCATTATTATTTCCATGCAAATCATCGTCTTCATTTTTAAATTTACAAATCCCTACATATTCTTAAATTCACAAGGAATAGTTAGCAAGAAAAGATTTTTAATTATTTCAAGTAACTAACTTTTACATTATTGCCATTTATTGCACTCAAAACCTGTTCTCAAGCAGTGCTGAGGCATTTGTTACCTGTGATTTTGCTGCGTTTCAGTTTATTTATAATCTTCAATATTTGCAGCAAATAACTTGCTCCAGTCAGGGTATGCATACTGAAATTTCACTGTGAATAGATGAATAGACTCCATGGCCTCTAGCTCAATTTTATTGCATAAATGGAAGTGGAGCATAGAACTGGATTATGCAGAGGCTAAAGTCTTTTTGCATTTGAATCATGGACTGGGTTGACTTTCTGGTAATGCACACATTGGTAAAGAGGAATTTAGTTTAATAATGAAGAGAAAAGACTGTTTTAATAAAAACACAAAGTTTGTAATTCTACCAGTTTCTATTCATGATGCTTTTGGTGCATGGTTGCCTTCAGTTTCCAGTAAGTGTATTTATTTTTCCCTTATTTTGTTTGGAAAGAAGACAAAAGACCAAACATGGCTATTCAGAAGATGCAAAACTTGTGAAAGAAAACCAGCAAATTGATGTGCTATTTTCAGTGGACTTTGGAAAAAATATGAAATAGGTTTGATTAACTTTGGCTAGTGAAAAGAAAACCAAAAAACCATTTCATCTACTCTTAAATGTGAGTTTTACAAATTCCCTGACAACTTTAAAAGCCAGTCAGCAGAGAGTGATCTGAAATTGCTTTGCCCCAAGTTAAAAACTCTTAACATGCGCTAGGTTTCCAGCAGACCCTCAAGGAACAAGGTACAATGTTGGATACCTCAGAGGAACAACTCACTGATAGGGGATTAAAGGGTAAAAAATGTTAATATGTGAGCCTCATACAGAGTGACTTAAAACCCATTTTTCTTCAGCTCCATCAGACATGAATGATATGGACCTAGATGACCATAAGGGAATTTGCCTGTGTTCTTAAGACAGGCAGATGTATTTCATAGAAGTGCTTCTCTACAGAACTGGTGCAACACTTCTGACAGCAGAGTACGGCTTCCACAAAAAAACACGTAATGACTGATTTCTAGATTTGGAAGTTCAACATGTATGCCAACATGCAGTGCCAGAAAAGAAACTCAGAGAACTTTGGGAATGGGAGGAAATAAAATAATATTGTCTGTCTCCTTTTAGTAACTTAAATAAACAATTTAAAAGTTCCTTACAAGATTGAAAATGATTTGTCACTTACTTTGTTTATGCCTTGTTGCCTCCCTAAACAGAATATCATCATACAAGAGGCAAAATCTACATGCTGCACGACAGACATCCCACACTTCCTGTTTACATGCAACTTTTGCCAAATCTGCCCAAAGTATAATTCTACCAAAGAAAAAGCATAAATAAAATAAGTTGATAAGCAGGATTAGATTCCACAGTTCAGGACTGACAAAAATAATCTTGTCAATAATGATGGCCATCAGGAAAAAAAATTACATCTAATCAAAATTAATAAATGGAAGACTTCTTGTCAGTAGCAAAAGTAACACTATTATTTTATCTATTAAAAATAATCTCTTCAGCATACCAAGAGACAGAATTCTTCTCTTGGATGGTAATTCTACTAAAATTTCAAAACACATGTGACAACCCTCATTTTCTATCTCATAAAGTAAACTAAATATTTCAAAACTAATGTTGAGAACTTAAAAATAAGTCTTGAAAACTAGTTTGGATTGAGAATCTTTTAAAAAACAACTGCGTTTAAATTTCAGCACAGGAATTTTTAGTGCAGCAAAAAAGTAGACACATCCTTCTAACTAAAGAATGACAAAATTATATATAAATAGAAAAATGAAACCTGTCATTTTTCTACAGATTCATCCTTCTGACTCTCAGAATGAACTACTTCGTTTTTTTACCAAAAAAGTTGTAGTACATGATGTGCTTCTTAGGTACAAGGACTTAAAAAGACACTTGCGAGTATCAATTCTTCATCAAGTACAAGCCTTAATCCACGCATCCCTCTGTATGTTGGGCTCATATCCATAGAACAGGTGAGTTTAAGCGTGCATGTGAGAGAGCAGATTAGAAATAGGGAAAGAATAATAGCATGGAAATATAACAGAGCTTTCTGAACACAAAATTATACACACGCTTCAATATGTTGCCAGAGGCTGAAATATTCAACCTATTAGAAGGCACCATCCACTAAAAACTGCAGGGACAGAACCTTTCCTCTTAAAGACTTCTACAAAAGATGAAAGAGACACTTCTGGTCTGTAGCAATTACCTTTCTCTGCAATTTCCATTTTTTAAGTGTTTCAAATGTTCATCAACTTTCTTCACACTTTTAGTATGATGTTGGGCTTTTGCACAGAGGTAGCTTATTTGACTATTACTTTTACCTGAGAAAACTTGGTGAAGAAATAAAAATTAATGGTAGTTTTTTATAGATTAGAAATTTTAAAATCCACAAGAATGGCAAGGAATTAGATCCATAATTCCTTGCTGAAACACTCAAAATCCAGCCCTTTTCTCATTTCTTCAAGCTTCCCCTCAACCAATTAACCAACATAAAATCATGTATTCTACCAACATCTATTTTGGTTTTTTCCTGTATCTTGAAATACAGTTGTCCCATCCAAAACTGATCTATGCTTGTTTAGTGTCCAAATATCTCAAATAGATCACTTTTCTGACAGGACATGTAGTGCTCTAGTTAGGTTCATTCAAGAGCAAGTGAACCACATGTGTAAAGTACACACTCATTCTGAAAACAGAAAGTTTTTTCATGCAACTGAAAAGAAAAAATAACCATATAAATCTGATGTTCTGTCCTATGTACATTTAATATAAATGCATATGAATTTTCTCACTCCTTCAATGCACATGTATAAGCTTGTGGCAACTTAAACCATAGAAAAAGCAAAAACTCATGGCTTGGATGACAGCCTAAGAAACAACTGAAATTTTTCAGGACAAAATAATATAAATATTATGTCAAAAGAAGTCTTGTAATAGCTTCAATGTTGTAATAATCTCACTCATTTTAAAGATTCAGCCTGAAAGGCTAATGTGTGCTCAGATTTATTCTCAGAGGAATCTCAAAAGTAATTGTACAGTTGTCAAGTTAAAATTTAACAGCAAGGAGATGCCCACGATTTTAATTCTCTTCATTTCACAAATACGATAAATTTTATCACTTCAAATAATATATGAAAATGTTTTCCAGCAGTATAGTTTTCACATTCTCAAAAGGACTGCACAGAGTCAAATGGTTGATCTGTAAATATGACTCTGGCTTCTAAGTGATTAATTGATCAAGTTTGAAATGGGGATATGAAAGGTGAACATTTTGTGACCTGGCTGAACAGACAGCATGGTGTTCCACAGCACACACAGGCTGCTCTGGAAGCAAGAGGACTCTTTCTGTAGCATTCCCTTCCTCCAGCATAATCTCTACTGCAGGAGTACACTTGGTTTTACTCAAAGTTAGTTAAATTAGTCACATACACAGACTTGATTTATTGCCAAGATAGTACAAAACAATTTAAGCAATCTGGAAAGTGTGTTCCCTGTCCACTCTTCCTCAACCAGAAGCTGTATAATCACAAACTGATTTTGTTTTTCTGTTTGGGGCATAAGGAATGTATCCATTTATGTTGCATGCTTTAGAAAGTAAATAATGAATTCACACCTAAATCTCTGTGCAAAACTAGAGCTCTCAAAGGCAAGATTTTAGAAGAGAAAAACAATTACAATATAGAAAGAATGCCTGGTGCAATTAACACTGGGTATTACCACGTGAAATTTCTGAAAACACCACTTAAAAATGACCTTGGGTAAAAACATTCAGGAATTGTACTTAGTGAAAAGAGAACTACTTACAGCACACTACAGCACAACAGTAGGATTCAGAGGAATTTGGAGGGGAAATCAACACCTTTTCCAGTATCACCATACAACTTTTTTATCCCTAATGAAAATAATAGGAAGTCTGCCACAGAATTCAGCAGAACTATCACTTCATCTGTATTTTAATATTCCCTGTATGTTGCCACCAGATGCAATGTCCAGCCTTTAAGAGTGTGCAAAGCAAAGTTAGCAACTTTTAGTCACATGCACATGCTTTACCTTTAGCTTCATTTTCACTGTCAAGGACTATTTGAAATGTGTCAGGAGCTAATGCAAGACCTGCATTTACCAGAAGTGATCTCTTTTTCCTCATATTATCTTTTCGTTTTCCCCTTTTAGCCTGCATAAAGAAAATAATTCATTGTCATAAGGCTCATTTTATATTCCAACCTGATCTTATTTACTAAACATAACAGAATATACATCATATAAAGACTTGTGTATCTTTAGGTATCTTAGACATCATTCTACAGCTTGACTGTCATTGAAAGAGACTGTGGAACTTCTGTTGATATTCATGATTACACCATAGATAATTTAATACAAAGTGCTGTTTCTGCTTCTCATGAATCTTTACAGTATATTCCTCAGTATATAGCCTGACATTATGTTATACCTTTCCAAACAAAGAATAGAATTTATTCACAACCAACAGTAACATATCCAGTGTGCAGTAGCTAGGAATTGCTATAAAATAGAAAAAGATCCCGGTCTGCTAAGAACTAACTAAAGTCAGAGGAGGCATGGGTTTTTTGAACCAACATTTAAACTGAGTAAGCTTGCATGGAAAAGCATTTGAACCAGGAAAACAATCAGTTGCCAGTATGATCTTTGTTCAGGTGCTAAGGCAGCACAACAGAATTAGATGCAGTCACTCCTGACAGTGCCCATATTGTGACTGTAGAGTATATTATTTAGTGGCATTTGTGAGAGCCACATGATATTGATTTATCTCATAGCCAGCAAGGATGTTTAGCAATTTGGACACTGTGCTTCTCATTAAATAAAACTGTTTCATGCAATGAAATCCTAACTATTGACAAGTGCTATTCTTTTTTTTGCTGATATTTCTGCTAATTAACAGTTCCCTGCCTTTCCCAACAAATAAGCTTTGAAAGAATGGGGAAAAAATCCTTTACTATGATCTTCAGACTGTGAAGCAGCACAACCACTTCAAGGCAACAAAGCAAAGACAGTTTGCTGAAAACAAACTGATGCTGGCTCTACTAATATGCAGGTCTATTAAACAGCTGTCTCTCCTCTGCTGGAATTTAATAAGCAAGCCTATTCCAGCTACAGACTTTGTTCTCCCTGCTTACCTGTTCAATCAGCATTACCGCCTGATCCTCCAGATGCTCAGATGACTCGTACAGCATAGCACTCAAACGAAGGCGGTTAAAACTCAGTCTCAGATGTTCTTGATACTGCCCACTGTTGTTCAGGTGCATAGCTTTTTGCAAATGTTCCAGAGCAGCCTCTAGTCTATCCCCATCTTCTTCAATACGAGCTATTTCCATATGAACTTGACAACGCAACAAAATCAACATGCTAAGGATTACAAATTTAAGTGTAAACTGTTAAAATAAGGCACGCTAAAATTCTTAGACCTAAAACTCACTTGAAGGTGAAACTCAGTAATTAAAAGTGACTCCAGTATTAAAATTGATATTCTCTTTTTAACTGACTCATTGCTTTAATTTTCACTATCATGCCTTTTTAACTGAAATTAATAAGAAAATTTAACTGCATATTATTTTCATTGAGCCTGCAGGAGAATGCAACGCATCTTGTGGACTAACTGGTCTTTATATATCTGTAGAACTCTTTTTCAGGACTGCTTAGGCATGCAAATCAGGTGAAGAGGTTTTCAAAAGTAGTTAACTGACAGGGAAACTATAATGTGCTGAATAAGGACTTTTGACAAAAGTTCACTCTCTGCTCCTAACATTTAAGTAGACGCTAATACTCCTGAAACTTTAGCCCTGGTCATATTTGCTCAGCTCTTTTAAAGATGGGGCTCACCTCAGGCATACACATTCACTCTAAGTACGGTCTCTACCCAGGTGTTGTTGACTTCACTCTATGAAACCAGCACACCTTCACCAAAAACTGCATGTTCGCCCGTCTCAGGTATGCCCAGCTCCCTATCCATCACCTGCTCCAGGAGGCTGCTCATGACAGTTCAGACCTCTACATACTACTACTGATTATTTTCAGGAAGAAAAACAAAAAATCAGATAAATTTAAGCAATGTTATGAAAAAGAGAGAGAAGAAGGTATTCAAGCCTATTAAATATCATGCCATAGAACTAATGTATGTCCACATCAGAGCCAGCCTGACTGAGCAAGTAGCACCCTTTTCCTGTGGACCAAAGTAGCCACAATTAATGTTGCTATCAAACCAAAAATTAAGACAGGCAAATTAATAGACACAAATTACTTCATTCAGTCTCTAGAGACAGTACCACATCAGAATTGAGGCTGAGTCTGCTGGATTGTTAAGAATATACACGTGACAGACTCTCAAACCCTCATCTCTCCAAAATCTCCCTGCAGGCTTTTAGAGAAAAACTGCCATTACTAGCATTTAGTACAAACTTCAAAGTTGCCTATGCTGATCTTGAATTCTCTATATGGAAACAGAATAACAGTACAGCAATACAATGTAGTGCTTTCATGCATGTGTATATCCACTCTTTATACAACTGGAAAAAAATTTTTAAAACACTGACACTAGATTCCTCACCTTCCTCTGCAATACATGCAGCAGAAACCACCTACTGTCCTGCTCAAACGGCAGATTGTGTCAATTGCAACTCGCTCTACTGCAAAGGTTCTGATCTCTGTTCTTAACAGTCAGATGATGCAGAGGCCCAAAACAAAGTAACAAATAGTAATGTTTACTTGTAGACTCAAATTAACAAAAAATGTGAAAATATTTAGGTGCCTAAGGTTAAATACAGCATAATAGCAAATAGAAGAATGTACCCTAAAAAAATGTTTTCTTAATACAGGAGGTTTTTTAATTAAAAAGAAGTACCATCAAAGATTCAAAAGTAGTATCCTGCAAGAGTCTTTTTTGACATATAATGTAGAAGCCATGATGTTTTTTCAGAAGCAATTTTTAAAATTTTATTTTTGTAACCAACAAAAGCAATGTTAATACAAGAAGCTAGACCACAGTCCAACACTTATACTGCAGCTTTGGAACTTTCTCACATAATTTTGATTAATTAGAATATTTTTAAATTCCTAAAATATTTCAGTATTTGTTACAGGTCATTAAACAGTGTAAGACTGTGCCTGAAAGGAGCCTATATATAAATGATTAACAGGGAAATGTATGCAACATGCAAACACACATCTATTACAAGCTACTGGAAAATTCTCAAAGACACTTAATATCACAGAACTTGAGGTTTTAAATGAGTTTGATGCTTTGAGACCTTTCAAAATACTACACAGCATTGAAAATTACCTGTCAATCTCCTCAAGGACATCAGCAACTGAGATCAATGGCTTTCGCACATGTTGATGCAAATTGCGTTGTAGTAGTGGTAAGCACAGATTCCACTGGGTTGCACAAACAACCTGAATCACACCAGGATCTCCCAACTTAACTGCACGTTTTAATGTTAATTCAAGATTTTTGATCAATTTCAGCTGAGCCTACATACATGAAGAATTAATTAGCACCACTGCATTAATAAATAGAATTTCTTACATGTTCCTCCAAATTTTAATCTTACGACTGTTTTCAGTAGAAACCAGTCCCTCAGTCAGCAAACTTTGGAAAGTATTTCTTTTAGATGCTCCAGGCTGCTATCACGTATTTCTGGCAGAAGTCTGTCAGCTACTCCCCGTTCTTATGATAAACAAAAATTGGTAATTCTGAATACTTGTGAATTCAGAAGGTTTAGCCACTTCGGGGTTTTTTTCACATGCAGCTACAGATGCAGTACCAAAGACGAAAAAAGAAATATTATGAATGGAATTTGCCATACCGTCAATTAAAGTTGGTTCTTATTAAATCTAGAAGCCAATATTACCTACAGTAACAGACTTGTCATTTATTACATTATTTTTAGAGGTTATGCAAGTAAAAAAAAAAATCAGGAAAAAATCAAACAAAATCCCTCTCCAATTGCATACACGGTAGACTTAAAAATTAGAAATACCTAAATACCTTGTTTTACATTTTACTACTAGTAGTGCCTCATATTATGAAGAATTCATTAACAAGAGGGTGTTTTTTCAAAAGGTGAGTGAAATTTATGAACTCCAAAATTGCTATAGTCCTAGATAGGAGTAAGTATGTGCACTACCAAGTTCCATTAAACATATTCCTACTTCCCACTGAAGGAACTTAAGGCGACTCTAACAACTGGTCTAAACTGCTCATTGTAGGTATCTCTCTAACACCATTAATAATATTGATATTTAGGCTTCTAACTTTGATGGTCTGAATTACAACTGAGCCAACCAACCACAGAAATTCAAGAAAATCCTTCCCAGTGTGATCAGAAACAATCCACATTTCTGACGTAAGAATTTGTATTACATTGACCATAACATGCAATCACAGTTGAGATGGACTCAATGATCCCTAGTGGTCCTTTCCAACCCAAGATATTCCATGAAAAGAGGTCCCATACAGGCAAAATATGAAAATATGTCTCAATGCTGCCATCTTTGCTCTTGGAAAGCAATATATTATGAACCTTTACGGTCAGACAGAAAACTTAAGGGAGCAACACACAACTATGGTTTATTTTTCCCTGTTTGCTTATTGGAAATCCAATTTAAAAGAGTATAAAGGTTAAAAGAATTCCTTATCAGTAAAATGTAATTAAGAGACACAGTCAAATGCAATAATCCACATTTAATAAATTAAAACTTTTACTTTTTTCTCAAAGTTAAAGAATGTACCTCAACAACTGCTTTGGTATAAGTCACAATTTCAGTGCCATCTTTCTTCATTTCATATTCATATTCCAGACATTCTATCTCAATAAGTTTCCCTTGCTCCTACAAAGTATTAATACACAAAATGCTAATTTTAATAATTAAAAAGAAATACCATAAAGGTTAATAAACCCATGCAATTACAGTAACGCAGCACCGTACTTTCCTACTGAAAATCCCACTATACTAGTGAGTTAACTGAAATAATACAAAGGGAATGGAATTTGTTGTTTGAACTGCAGTCCCTTAATACTCACTGGAAGGTGCAAAATAACTTTTAAGCTGCTCATTGCCAGAATGCGCAGTAAGAAAAACAGTGTACACCTGATTCCTCCTATACTGTAATTTGATTTCAGTTCTAACAGAATCATAGAATCACAGAATGGGTTTGGGTTGGAAGGGGCCTTAAACCCCATCCAGTTCCAACACCCTGCTATGGGCAGGGACACCTTCCACTATCCCAATATGCCCCAAACCCCATCCAGCCTGACCTTGAACACTTCCAGGCATGGAGCAGCCACAGCATTTCTGAGCAACCTGTGCCAGGGCCTCACCACTATCACAAGCAATACTATTTTCACAATATCTGATTTAAATCTGCCTTCTTCCACTTACTCATTAATGTTATTAAAAAGGCACATGCTTGGAATAAACAGGCACAAGTCAAGTCAGAAAGGATTCAGCCCCATGGGCAGTAAAACTTTTAAGTGAAAATGAGCTTAGACTTTTAACAGCTTAGGAAAGAGCTGACTATTAAATCATATAAATTATATGTATGGATCATAGAAACACCTAAGTTCTGCTGTATTTGGGTTAAATTGGTGTAGTAAGGAAATTCAGACAGCCTCTCCATTCCTAATTCATTATGAGCTATTATCAAATCACTCAGCATGACCTTTGGTAGCTGAACATCCCCATGACTGGAAAAGAGAAAAGAGATCATGAAAAACTTAATGACAAATACACACCGAGATAGAATTCATGTTATCATTGAAAAATTTGCCAGTACTTGGCAAAAGACAAGGAACCGAAATTTTGACATAATATTTTCCTTACTCTACTATAACAAGAAATCACTGTCAAGTGATGCTGAGCAATCAGATGGTCATTTAAAAACACATTAACTCCAATGGAGAGCGTTGAAATAGAAACCAAGTTTCTCTGTTGCTGCCACACAACAGACACTCCCCACTACTGTCTACACAAATACTTAGAATAAATCCTTGTGAATCTTTGATCTAGGGGATTTAAACACATCTTCCAGTGGAATGTTATGGATTTGTAAATTATTTTAGACTTTCAGGAAATGTTCAGAATAATGGGCCTGAATCAGACACTTGGAATTCAAAAAAAAAAATTCTGTGAGGATAACTTAAATTTTATGAGTAACTCTAAGTGGGATCGTTATAATAGAAATTGGAGTTTAACTTCTAATCATACTCTTGCATAGGTAACATTTTAAAGACATATCAAAAATTTACAGTTAATACTTATTTGCCAAAATAAACTGCACTGCTAATTACCCTAGTCTACCCACAGCCTACTTTCTGACCTTGCATATACTTCTCTAGTTTAGGAAAAGATCAAGTATCACGATAATTATATATCAATGAATATATAAACAATACACAGCTGGACAGAACACCATAGAATCATTGCTACTATTTTTTAAATGTAAACACAAAAGGGGTGTGGGAGTGTGTATAAAAAAAATCCAAACCCACATAATTAAAACTTACAGTAATTGGTGCGCTCTTCAAATCAAGTATACAACGAGCTGCAAGGTCAGTGCAGTTTACTTTCAGAGAAAAATGAGCTAATTCCAGAATCAAAGGAATCCTTCAAAAATACAAAAAAAAAAAAAAATTCAGAGAATTTGATATTGCTCTTCCATGGAATTAAAAACACTCTTTGGAAGTAACTGTACAATGCACCTGAAAACCTTAAAGTCATACGAATATTAGAGGAATTATTATTATAATGTTAAATATTATAACTATCATTATTATAATTATACTAGTAATGCTCACAGTTGACAAGGAAAAAAGAAAGAGTTCAAAGTTGGCTACATTAAAAATACAAAAGTTAATCTGTTTATGGAAAATAATTAGCATACTCCTTTGCAGTCTGCACAAACAGTCCCTGAAGAAGACAAGAAATACAGAATTAAAGACATGAAGCACAGACATGGTGTAGTAAGAAACTTCAGATTGCAGAAAATTTTGGAAATACAATTCAATGAACTGGCCCACATAGCCATTAAATCCATCAGTCTGCTACCCAGGAACTAAGAACACAGACACAGAGATGGAGACTATTTTGTAACTGTTTGGATGTCTGTAAATAACCAGATGAGCATAGTGTACTGTCTGGAACAGGAGAACTGATGAGATACCCGACTATTGTCAAAGAGTGTTTACCTTAACAAGTAAAACTGTAATATTACTTCCATATGTAACAGCTGTGATGTAAGTACTGGAATAGTGGTCAGTTTAGTATTTCAAACTTATGCTGAAGAGTTGGGAAGGGCCCCAGTAAAAGTTAAAAATTAACTACAGTCTGAAAAGTACGTGTCGATTTTAAGACCTTCTAAAAATCTCGTTTCATCAAAAAGAAATTATTATGGAAAGATTTCATCATATTATACAAACAGCTGTATGGAGAAAGATATTTAATCTTGGGTTCTATCATAAAGCTTAATAAGATTTTGTCCTTTTTTAAGATAACCTATGTGTTAACACAAACAACTAAGTAGGAGTTCAATCTCTGCAAGGTCATCAGAAATTTTGACAGACTTCAATGGAAGCAGGATCAGCTTCATCATCAATTTCCAAGGGGCTATGACAAATAAAACTCACCTCAGATTGAGAACAGATGCTGGAGGTACATCATACTGTTTCAAAAGCACATATAAAGAATTCAGATTTGCGGTGGCATCACTTGGAAATATATTTGTGTCCCACTGCCTGCAACATATGAGGAATTGGGTCATAATTTTTTGTGAGAAATGTTATTGCATTAAAAATTTGAAATAACTCTCCCAACTTCAGAATGGATGGCTCTTATTCCAAGGTATCAGTGGCCTAACTGGATATTGAAATATCAAGAAAAAAAAATCTATAAAACCTAACTTCAGTATGTGAATTAATATTTCAGACAGAATTTTTTTTTTTTCAGAAGAAAAAAATCAGGTGTGTAAGACTCCTTTTCCATAATGTCAGTATAGATTAATCCACTGCTAGTAAGAAAATAACCAATATTTTTAAAACGGGGAAATCTTGAGACACTGAAAAAAATTACATGAGATTTTGCTATGAAGTCTAATTTTCAAATTTTTCTTATACCTTTAAAATGTAAAGAATTTTAAAAGCATTATGCTCCATGACTTGTACATTGTATTTTAGGTGATTTCCCCACTTCATCTTTACTTTCTTGTACACAGCTTGGGGATGGAACTGGAGTCCATTTGATATTAAAATGTCTTTCAGACTCCAAAATTCTTTCTCCTGGCAATATCTGTACAACACACTAATCCCTACATTCCCAAAGAGCTAGCTCATTTTTTTGATGAGACTGTTTAGACAGACTTGGCTGTTACTACCCAAACTGTCATGATTTTCTTTTGAGGAATTAAACTCTGCAGTTGATTTTTTCTACAAGCATATGGGATCCCTGAACCTGATCCTAGCTCTGTAACACGCAGCATCAAAGCACAAGTGAAAGGATACATTTTCATACTTACAACTTTAACACCTGCATTTTATAAATAACCGAAAGACAGATGGAATTTTGTATCTCCTTCTCTACCTGGGAAATATCCATTAGTTTGTGATACACCTATAAAATAACAATTTAATTACTATTTTATTCAATTAGCAAAGGACCAACACTCAACAGGACTAAAATAAAGCAGGTACGTTGACTGTTTTCATAGACTTTAAGGGCAATGTGGCTACTCTGATAATCTATGTTGTTCTGCGTAGATAATACAAAGATCACCCAGTAGAGCTATACTGACCTTCCAAGATCAGGATCAGAACTATAAGCAGAAATATAAATGTGGAACTACCTTCTGAGTTAGAATCCTAATTAATGCATTTTTAACACCTTGTGGTAGAACTCATTCTGAAATCATCTCATCCAGCTGAGACAATTAAATTTTAGCTGTACCTATAGATTATATGCAGGGGAAAAAAATATTATTAAGACATTACAATAAACTGCAGTTACTTCAATTTAGCTGCAGAGTTACACATTAGTAGTGCGCAGATCATTTCCTTTGACTCTCACACTGACTGCCCACACCTATCAAAACTGATTACTTAAGCTGTACTGGAATACTAAGTTTTGCAGGACTCCAGTATGCTGCTACTAAAGCACTCAATAGCTTGGATCATACTTCTGTAGCCCAAGCACAGTTTTAGAACTACTTTATTCTTCTTTTTAAGGACATTGTCAAATGGCTCTGCTCTGCTCAATAATTCTTATCAAAATACAAAAGCAATTTCAAGCTTGCCCCAGGGTGATTCCTTCATTATTATCACGCCTCTGGAGTGCTGCATATTGGTTCTCTTAATTCAAATGTTAGAGAAAATTGTAATATAAACATACACTTTTGGAATGCAGTGATTGCAGAGTAGACAGAAAAAGACAACTGACAGTGTAGTAGAATGAAAGAAAATATGCCTGCACACAACTTCTGAGGGTTTTTTTGCCTTTTTCTGCTTTTGCCACATTCGTCTTTGCCCTTATTTCCTAAAATAAGGGCATGCAAGAAATGTGAACTATCGTCATATCCTCCAATTTTCAGAATTATTTGAAGGGTTCAAGCTGAATCAGTGAAGTATTTATCAGCATGAAAAATACTGAACAGATACTAAATATGCCCTCAGTGGCATAAGTCAGGTTAAATTGCCCTTACTACATCTTCTCTTTCAATAGTAATTAGTTCCAAACAGAATTTTTAGGGTTAGCCACAGTTACCCCCATTATATTATGATGTGTCAAAAGAACAAGGAGTAGTAAGGAGCTCTTTAGCTTATAGTATCAAAAATATACAATTAGTGAAAATCTCTGCATATCTACTGAATTGTTTGGTAGATCACAAAATTTAAATGAAGAAAACATATAACAGTTATAAGTATGATCTTATGAAATGTAGAGAGAGCTCCTGTCTTAGTGGGAATTTCAAATATTTTTCATCATTACCATTAAAGAAAATATTTGAGAGTATTTATCTGGAACATTTTCCTTAATGAAGACTGCTGCAGTAGATGAAAACTCTTTTGCTTCTTTCAGTTTTGAAGCGTCGAGGAAGCACTCAAGTAAATTTCTGCAGATCAAATAAATGTATTAAGTATTTATTAACACTTTCCAAAATAATCCTTAGTTACATTTTTTAACACTCTTTGTATTCAAGATACCACTTCTAAATGCAGTACAAGCAATTAGTGCTATAAAGCATTGACTCAACACAAAAGAGACCCTCTAGTTTCTACATTTTTGCTTCTTCCAGATATACACACATATTTAGTGAAGATCACAATAAGAATCTTGGAAAATTTGGAGTTTTTTTGTGAAAACTTTTCTCAACAAGATACCTGGAATTAAAAAGATTCATTATTTAAAAGTGTATGAAAAAAACATTTCTGTGAGACGTATTTTAAGATTCTCCCTTAACTACTGGGAAGGTTAGTATTTCAAATCCGTTTAGCAAAAGAAAACTATTCACACTGGAAACAGCAACATACCTACTGGATTTTCTATACTTTATCTGATTTGACTGAAAAAGAGCCTGTGACTCCACAACACAAATTAACAGCAACAATAATCATAATTTTTAAAAAATTATTAATAAATACAACTTAAAAAAGAAAAACAACCATTAGTTTTATAACACGAACACACTGTGTGCATTTGTTTGTTTTCATCAATACCCTAGCAAGAGTTTGATACCAGGAAACTGCATGCATGGTATTACAGAGAGCCCTTAGCACACCCCTTGGAATGTTTTGTTAATTCCCTCCAGTGTCAATTTATAAAGAAAATGCTACATAGCAATAAACCACAGTCACAGACCACAGAAACAGAATATTTCACTAAGAGAAAGGGAAAAAACTATGGTAGGAGTGCAAGAGGAGCTGGAATCAGTCTGTTGAATAGGGGATCAAAACATCTCTGCCAAAAGGTTGTGGGACCTTGAAAAATTACATAGTCCTCCTTTTGCACATCAAAATGTTTTTTTCAGTACAGTTATCTCAAGGTTTATGCTCCAGCTTTGCTCAGGAAATGTGAGAATGGCAATACATTGCTATTTATACACCATTTATTTCCAATTACTATCAATGACTCAAACACTACATCCAAAATTACTGTGAAACTTCAGATCCGACCTAGGGCACTGCTGTCTCTGTCACTAAAACTTCAAGCTTAAAGTAAAGATAGAAATGAAGCATCTTTTTATGTCTCTTTAAAAAGTTATTAATTAAGCTTTTCACAATAAATACATCTACAACATCACCAGTGAAATATACCTTATTAAAGGCTACCTCAGCTAGCAGTCCCAAAAGGACTACAGAATGTCCATATGAAAAAATACAATTAAACTTACATCATAAGTTCTGCTCGCCATTCATTGTCTTGCTCTTCAATTTGGTTTAATGCTGTAACAATCTGTGAAAGGCTGGGAATAAGGCAATAGCGGAATCCAGGTTTAAGAAATGGCCTCACAAGTTGCCAATAAAGAACTGAGGCATTATATACCAAAAAAAAATACCTGAAAAAACAAGAATGAAAAAAAATCCAGTATTTCATGAACTTGAATAAACATAAAATTACAGCTTGAGTACTGTAAGACACTTATAAGAAGTTAAAAAGTGCAACTTTGACTTTCCATTGGAGGCAATCATGACTAAGAACTGAGAAGACAAATACAGCACAAGAAGAATATGGTAACTCTTGCAACTATACTCAACAATTAACCACTTAAAAATAAGCTAACACGTTGCTTTCATTCTATAGATCATAACTATAAAAGGGTAAGAAATGCTGAGATATCTAACAGCTTTAAAGAGGACTTTACATTCTGTCAATGTAAGACTGCAGCATCTTTATGTTGTTACAGCACATGCAGCAGTAACAGAAGTTACGAAATGAAGGAAAAATCAAAAGGAAAAACCCAAACAACACAACTCTGTGCCACCTAATGAAAATCAAGACAAACAATTTAAAAGACAGATCAGTAGCATTTCCTGGGATTTAGAGTTAATCCTGTCAGTAGAGCCTACCTTCTGTCATGGGTTGCAAAATCTATTGCCTTCATAAAAAACAGCACAAACTTTTCAAACTCTTCCTAGAACACAACAAAGAAAAGCAAGTGCAATTTGAATATGGATTTTATAAATCAGTAGATTTTTTTCCTATTTCAATATGAACATATTTCATAAATTTTATTTTCAGACCCATCTCAACTAAAATATACTGCCAAAATAAGTTGTTGATATAGAAACAGAATAACTAAAAACTGGTTGATAGCCTATTTATTAGTTTTCCTGATTTTAAATTTTAAGACTGTATTTTCAACTTACTTTATTTCTGCCAAATATTAATTATCGGGACTGAAATGTTCCAAAACTAGAAAGCTGCATACTTTTTAAGCTTTCAGCAAAGAAAGTTCAGAAATACCCAAGAGCAAATCCAGCAGGAAAAAAAGTTATATTCATTTGTCCCATTAAAAATCTCGAGGAATTATTTTCTTCAAAAAGGCTCCAACAGGAGTTTGTCAACAGAAAATTGTGACAGGCATGCCCTTTTTATCATTAAAGGAGCTGGGAACCAGCTCTTTAGAGGAGGAACTAGGCGTCCTGTTGGACACCAAGGCGAAGAACACCAGCCAGCAGTGTTCCCTTACTGCAAAGGTGGCTGAACAGTGTCCAGGGATGCCTTAGGAGGAGTGCGGCCAGCAGGCTGAGGGATGTGATCTTTCCCTTCTACTCAGCATTGGTGAGAAACGCTGTTTAAAGAAGATGGGAGAGATAGTGTTATAAAGGGATTTTTGAAAGTGTATGAGAAGGATGCAGTGCAAATAGGAAAGCCAAGGTGGAGCTGAATGAGCAGGAATGGGATGACACCAGAGGGGGTCTCTACAGTATGCTAGAAAAGAGAAACTAAAATCTCCAAGAGATTTGGGACTGACTTACTGGGCTCTGGGGTGCCATAAAAAGGGTACTGAGCAATAAATGGGAACTGCCTAGATAAAGAGAAAAACAGAGATGAAATATGTATTAAAGCAGAGAAGTTGCATTTGGCCCTTAAGAACACAAGCATCTTAATTAAGAAGGATTCCTTAGGATGGAAATCAAAATTAGGACAAATTTATCTTTTTTAAGCGAATGATGATTACTTAGTCACACAGCATGAGATGTTGTGCCACTCGTACTTTCATAAATCATCTAGGAACACAGCAGTGAAAAACTTTACAACTGATGCGAAGTGGATCTTAAAAGACCATTACAACAAATGATACAAGGAACCAAGCCAGGACTGTACAATCTGGCACCATTTTTAACTTCAAAGAGTTAGCAAGATCCAAGAAGAAAACAGCAATTATTGATTGAGAGTCACAAAACATAACAGAATAGTTTGTTAATTTAGAAACATAACTGGACATTGGATGTTTCAAACATGCATGAAGTTTTAAAATGACCACTGACCAGTTATTCTGCATATGTGCTCACAGAAGAAAGACAATACGGAAAATGTAACAGGGAAAAGATTCTAGCTTGAAAGTTAATTCAAACACATTATTCAAAGAAACTACTAAAACTTTTCTTAGGTATATTTATGAACACAAATAACACAAACTATGAGCTACAAAGATGGTAAAGGTCTAGTGGGAAAGCCATATAAGGACTGGGTGAGGTTCCTTGCTTTGTTCAGCCTGGTGGAGTCTGAGAGGAGACCTCATTGCACTCTGCAGCTTCCTCCTCAGAGGCAGTGGAGGGGCAGCACCGACCCCTGCTCTCTGTGACTAGTGACAGGATCCAAGGGAACCACTGGAGCTGTGTCAGGGAATGTTTAGGCTGGACATCAGGAAAAGGTTCTTCTCCCAGCGGATGGTTGGGCACTGAACCGGTTCCCCAGAGCAGTGGTCATGGCCCCAAGGCTGACAGAGCTCAAGGAGCATTTGAACAATTCTCTCAGACACAGGGTGGGATTTTTGGAGTAGTCCTGTGCAGAGCCAGGAGTTGAACTTTGATGATCCTTGTGGGTCCCCTCCAACTCGGAATACTCTATGATTCTAAACATCTGTTAAAGCTATTTTGGGGGGCTAGATATCATTTACAGATGATCAAAGCTGACTGATCACAGTACAAGGACAAGTGAAATACTGAAGACAGAAAACAGATTCCACTCCATTTTAAAAGCAGCAGGAGATAAAAACTACCTTTCATATATAGGGAATTGTAACACCTCAAAGCAATACACAGAAGCAAAAGTATCCTGCTGAGATGCTACCGTCTCTCATTACAAAACGCCACATCCAAGTACTACATGGACATGTTACTGATCAGTTATGGAAGTACACTGCCACAGAAATGAGCTGTACAACCTCTCTGAGGGCCTCTTCAGTCCTCCACTTCCCATAAGCCTATGAAATGCTTCCCAAATAAAATCTGTGATTATTTTAACAGTTACAGCTAATTTGGTCTGAACCTATCATATTTAAGTAAAAAGTTAAGAGGGTGACTTAAAACAATCAACCACCCGCACAAGTACTCTTTTTTTTTTGTCTTCTCCAAAATATTTGAAATATTAGTCTGATTCAGATGGTAAGTTTTGTCTACTCCCAAATTACTTGTTAATATATTTCCTTGGATTTTTGCACAGTCCTGATTATCCTTGTGTATTTTAAATGACTGAAAGCAACACATAAAAACCTAGTAGCAAATACCTGTAAAACTAGGCTTAATATAGAGCAACCTTCATGATTTCTCACCAAATTATCCGTAGAGCGCGGAGCATGCAACTGGCCTTGGCACAAATATGCTCTGCCAAGAAACTGGTTCACAGGAAATCTTCCTTTAAAATACATCTGTAGACAATCACTGCTAATTTCCAGATATCCCAGCTAAAACCAAAACAAGGCATTTCAATATTTTAAAAATTGCAACAAATAATTAAGAATTGTTAGCTTTTTTAAATGCATGCCTAATCAAGGGTAACATCTAACTCCTCACCAGTATGTAAGCAATATTCCATAGAGATGCATACCAGTTGTGATATAAGCCTATTACCATTATTTAAAGGCATAGTTTTGTCATTCCAAATGTATTTGATAAAAAAAGCTTCTTTATTTAACAAAACTACTCATTCAGTCATAGAATTGCTTACAGTATCCAAAAAGTGTTTCCATTTTAAACACAATTGCTAACATAAAGACAAAATTCTTAAAATAATTTTAAGGGTTTTTTAAAAGGAGGCAGATTTGTCAGTGCTACATCTCAATTTTCAGACCACAGGCAGATTTTGACCGGATTGCAGCTTGGGGAAAAAAAAAAAGTTTTACTACAAACTCTGTCTGTTTAAAACCCAATCACTTATGATCATAAATTGAATATTAACAAATACTTCAAAATTTAAATCTCAACCACATTTTATAGAAGTAATTTCAATTAGCAACAGCTTTTCATCATTAGAATCGACCACGATTATGATTATTTTTATTAGGGTTCTTCTGCCTGGTACAGATGTTCACAAATGTATTTTCTTCAGTTGTAACCAAATTGCTTAATGCTTAGTTTTCCATAACAAGAAAAAAACAGGCGTGGCAAAAAAAAATTCTATGTATCACAGTACACCTTGCTAATTTGGGTACGATTACAAAATTCACAAATCGCAGAGTTTTAATGGAAAATGCATGTTTAAACAATTGCTCTCCAAAACCAGAATGGTGTAGTACTTTCCTTGGGTAGTTCTGAGATGTTTAAAATAGTAACTGTAACAGCTGTAAATGCAGGGCATCATATACATGTTTTTATTTAATACAGATTAAAGACCTAAATTACAAACCTGAAGGGCTTGTTCAGCACATAAAACATATAAATCGGTGCTGATGTTATCTGTTGAATCAAGTGCAAATTCTCTTTCACTGGCTGATTTGATTAACTTGTAAGCATTCTTCAAAGCCTGAACATCTGAAATTAAAAAAAAAGGAAAAAAAGAAATCTTTGTTTCCAGGTGTACTGACATGATTGCATTCAAATGAGCTACACGATATCCAGTCTCTCCTCTGCAGAAATAAATGAAGAATGTTTAAGGAAAATTATGTCACACACACGTTGTTCGAAGTTAGGCATAGTTCTAAGATGAAGCAACATCATAACAACTAACAACTCTTACTATTTAAAGTCACCAACGTTAGCACACTAGGAAGAGAATTTAGAAAACAGATTAGGATCAAGCTGTTTTCCTATCTGAAGTCGGATTTTAATTTCTCTTCTTTTTAAAGACGGTCGCGCGGTCGCAGCGGCCGGCCGCCCGCTCACCTCCTGCGCTCTCTGCGGCGAGCAGCTGCTCCCTCACCGCCAGCTCCATCCCGCGGCCGGACGAGGCTTCGCCGCGAGTGCCGTGGGGCAGCTCTGAGCCGCGAGCGCGAGGCTTTCCCGAAGGTCCCGAGCGCTTGCCCGGGCAGCCCAGGGATGCGGTTGCCGGACGGGCCCACCCGGCATCCGCAGGCCGCCCCTCGGCCGCTCGCGGTTCCCACAACACACGCGCGTATCCCGGCAGCGTTCCCACAACACACATGGACCCGCCCTCACTCCCTCCCTCCCTCTCGGCCTCGCTCGAGGGGCCGGGCGAGCCGGCAGGGACCGCCCCCGCGGCCCCGGCTGCGCTCGCGGGCGGAGGGGTCGTTCGCAAACCGCCGCGGCAACGGGCAGCCCCGGGGCGGGCACGGCTCGAGGGCTGCACGGGCAACGACTGATGCCTTCCTGACGATGAACTTAGTGCTAAGAAATGCTGTCACCAGGAATCTTTGTCCCCGTGATGAGAGCTTCTAACGTGAAACCTTTGGAAATACAGCATACACCACCTAAAGCAGAGCAAAATGCCCAAGAATGTTGGGATCACATCTGCCAGTGCAGGAAGAAGTCATAGGTGAGGAAAAGAAAAGAAAAGAAAAGAAAAGAAAAGAAAAGAAAAGAAAAGAAAAGAAAAGAAAAGAAAAGAAAAGAAAAGAAAAGAAAAGAAAAGAAAAGAAAAGAAAAGAAAAGAAAAGAAAAGAAAAGAAAAGAACTGCCTGACTGCACTGACATCACATACCAAATGAAGTGTCTAGAAGCTCACCACTGCCCCTCACCTACTGAGTCATACCAGATTCTGTGAGAGAAATCACTGTGGTCATGAAGACAATTTAAAGGCTTATGTACATAAATTCATTTTTAAACCTAAACCCTTTGCACTTCGAACTAGACTGCAACTCTGTACCAATAGGCTGTTCCAGTACAAGGGTCTGTAAAGTGTTATGAACAAGATTTTTGTTAAATTCTATTTCTGTAGAAAAAAAACCCCCGAAGTTACAAAATCTGTAAACCCGGGTTGCTGCGGCAGTGTTACTTGTTATGTTAATTACAAGTCGTTAGAGTTAATGGTTCTTCTTTGTATCACAGACGACCCTAGCCAGGGCTGGGCTGATAGCCGTCTTTTGTATTGATAAAACCTGGCCCGAGGCTAAACCATCTTTCTTACCAGACAGAGAAAACATGGGGAGAAGGGGGGCGTTACAATATGTAAATTTTAAAGACCAGTGTATTATGGGACGTCCAATATATCATAAAAACCCCAAAATGACGAGCCAATCGTAAAATTAAGAAATTACAATGATTCCTGAACGTGAGGAACAGAGTGCTAAACCTGCAGAGATATTAAGAGACCTTGGTGCCCCTCGCCCTGACTGATGAAGTCGTCTGGAACGGTGACTAGGAGCCGAGAGGAAAAGAGATATGAAGAGCTACGCTGAGGTCTTGGCGGATGCTGTCACGAGGATTAGACACTCAGCCCTGTCTCTCGTGTCTAAAGCTGCCCAAATCCTCCTCCTCTTCTCAGCCGCCCTGGGAAAAAAAAACGGTGACTGCAGACCCGTCCGGCTTTTTCATTCTGAGCTGATCACGTTTTAATAAAGGAATGAAAAGGGGAAAATTCTCCTGCCCTGATTTATTTCATAAAGATTTCAGGAGTAGACTCAATCCCTACCTGTACTACATCACTCTTCCCTGGCCACAGTACCCATTTAAATCAAGTAGTCGTCTTGCTTCTATGAATATCGATAAACAGAAATAAAACTAATCTGAAATTAGGTGGGCAAGAAAAAAACCCTATAGCAAACCTGTGTTGATTTCTGAAGCAGAAAGCAATATACTGGTCTTCCCATATTAGATAATAACAATGTCTTACTGGGGCTTACTGTGATATTTATATATATATATTTATATCTATACACACATATATATACACGATGTTTGTACCCAGACTTTGTAACTTACTTGGCTACAGCCCAGACACTTCTGAATGTCTGTAGGCAGAATCCCAGACTCAGGTAAGACTAGTGTCTCCTCATATGCAAATGAGTATGTGAAAGCTCAACTGACTTCTGTAATGTAGATATTAGCCAAAATGGCACCACCACAATATAAACATCTAAAATTTTTCTATTACTTATTCATCCTCATGAAATACCTAGGTGTTATGACCAATTTAAAGACAAAAAGAGCAAAGAAAACTAAGCCTCTCTGCATAAAATAGAAAGAACCTTGAAGGTTCAAAATATATCCAAAAACGTGACTAAAATCAAACGAGATCAAATGTTGTTGCCAAAAATGGTTATCTTTTATTAAATAGTAAAAGAGGCAAAGAGAAAGAAAGAAATAGAAAAAGAAGTGTGCATGGGGGTTGGGGGAACCAAGGGAGTCTGACAAGAGCTAGGTGGAAGTATATCACCCATCCGTGGGTCCCAGTGACTTCTCGTTGCTCCCTTCGATCTGGTCTTCCCGGCGGTGAGAGTCCCCTGTCACCGCCACGCCGCGCCACGCCGAGTATAGAATCCCGTGGATTAATACAGGTTTGGGCCAGGTGAGAACGCCGCCCACGTGCCTCCCTTGCAGGGGGCCGGGTTGACACTGTCCTTGCAAGACTCTGGATTTGTTGCATCGTGCTGCTGTGCTTTGGTGCAGGCTCTGGGGACCCTTTCGGAGGGGCTTTGATGAGCCGTGAAACCCCTCTGCTGTCCTTGAGTGGTTGCGGCTTTTCCCCCGGGTGAAGGGTCCCTCAGCCGGCCTCCTCTGCACAGTGCCGGAGGGGCGGTCACGGCGCCTTTGACCAGAGGAATTTCCAACACACACACACAGAGCCTTTTTCCTCCCACCCTTTGGTGCAAAGGTCTGTGCGAAGCCTGGCAGCTGATAGCCCTGGGGCTGTGATCTCCGCCCTGAAGGTGTTAAGCTTGTGCTTTGTGAATGTCCCCAGCCCTGAGTCGTTGCTTGTGAAAAGTGCATATTATATGGCTCTACGCAGATATTTACCAAATGTATTTTGATATATTGATTAGTAGTGCTGTATTAACATTTTTAATAATAGATGTAGTCTTGTAATTAGAAGGTAACCTTTGTAGTTACAATAAGAACTATGTTAGTGGTTTTTTTTCTTTTCACTTTTTATGTTTTTCTAAGAAAAGAATGAGGCACAGTCATCAGATAGCAGACACAGGACACCTAAATCTTTCGGAGGAAAGAATTTATTGCCTTCTTATCAGAAGAAACGAACTTCTTCCCCCCTCGCTGGCGCTGTTGGGATTATAGGGAAGAAGTTGACAAGGACCAGACAAAATCCTGTGTTTGAATGGAATTTATGCATCATGTATGAAGTGTATGAATATGCAACAGGCTATTGTTTTTAAGGGGTTAATCCTTCGTTAACGGGGTCCTTTTGCCCGGGCTCGTGCTGCCTGGAAAAAGGTACCCGGACGTCCGTAAGTCTTTGTCTTTATTGTCTCATATTGTCTTAACTCAATTTGTCCAAATTATTATTACTCTAATTGTATTACTATTTTTATAACCATTTTTATTGCTATTAAACTTTTAAAAATTTTGAAAACAAGTGATTGGCGTTTTTCACATTGCTTCATCTTATCTTCATCAGCGAGCCGTGTAAAGCCTCAGTCAGGGTGTGGTGGTCTTCTCTGCAGCTTTTGTAGTACAGTTCTGCTACAATAGACAAAAGTCTTTAATGAAAATGTTTAAGTCATAAACTATAATATTTCAGTCTCTGACACTGTGGTGAGAGTCTGGATGTATTATCTCCAATTTTAATGGGAAATTACTGGCTGCTACATAATGAAAAGTGGAATTCGTGTGTGACCCTGAGGAGACTAGGCATATAGATTCTGTTTATTCCCCAGCTGCATACTAATGTAGAGCCATGAAGGGGAGAAACAAAAGGTTGCAAAGAGATTTAGACAAACTGGAAGTATTATCTATAGACACTATGCATCTTATTCTCTTTGTTCAGAAATTGATCATGATCACATAACTTGTATTATTATTTTCCATTATCAGTCTGAATAAAAGTTTAAATCAATCTGGTTTTATTTAAGTTTAATCACTTGTTCCTAGAAAGAACTTATAACAAAATCACTGAAGCAGTTAATCTGCTGAGGAGTGGGTGTGTTTTATATAGAATGAAAGACAGTAAATGATAAGTAAATATCCAATGACACAATGCCTCTGTTGTCTGTGCTATCCTTACTTGCCAAAATGTAATGGCTTAAGGTATCTCTTCTCCGTCTTTGCTTCTGATGAAAATTTAGTACACACTGAACGTAGGCATGAAACTAGATCAGAACAAAGGCCTAGCCAGTGAGCTTTCCTTTGACAGACATGACCAGTAGAAGGCTAAGGAAGAGTTTCAAACAGGGTATTGCAATATTTCCAGAGTAAGGAATCCCTGAAGGATCCAACAGCTAAAAACCAGCAAACATGAGCAGGCCCTGTTACAGTACCTGCATTTTTGATGACCTTTGGCATGCTTCCTTTCATGAATTTGGCTTATTTGACTCCTTGAACACATACTGACTTTTTAATCTCCACTATATTGAGCCAGTCAGATTCAGATGTTAGGTAGATATTGCATGAAAAAGAACCTCATAAAAAGTACCTCGAAAAATATTTTTATTGAAAAGATACAACTGTAAAAGCCAAACTCTCCCAGGACTTACCTGTGTGGAATTTTAACTAAGCTCTGGCATTTGTTTGGGAAAAATTTTCATGATGTCAAAATTAAGAATCTTCTCCCATCTAGTTCACTGTGTAGAAATGCTTGTGATACAAAGTCTAGAATTAGTGAAACACTGTGTTTTTACCTAGGCAGCTCTGCAGACCAATTTATGCGCTCTACCGTAATGTAAAGCAGTGATTGCTTGGTGACCCACTCAATTTATAATTTAATATAAATTATATAAATGATCGCAGAATAGGGTAGCTCATGTTGAATGTTAGACACATCTGCTCTTAACGCAGTCATTATGACATAATATGAATTCATTAATGGTAGATGATTGCTAGTAGCTGTCAACCTAGAGTAGCTACAGTTACCTGAAATTAACTCTTTTAAACACGCCATTTCAGAAGAGCGTTACCCCGCCCCGCCCGGCCCGGCCCCGCCCCTTTGTGCCGCGCAGGCGCTGTGGCTCCGCGGGGTGCGCCGGGCTGGTGCGCGGCCATGCGCGGGTCCTGCGCGGTGCCGCTGCTGCCCCTGCTGCCCCTGCTGCTGGCGTCGCTGCCTGCCTTCAGCCCCGCGGGCGCGTCCCAGCGCTCCGGCGGCAGCAGGTGGGTAGGGGATGGGCTTCTGCCGCTGCCGGAGCGGGCCGAGGCGGGCCGGAGATCGGGCTCGGGCCGCGCTCCCGGCGGGAGCAGTGGCTTGGCCGCCTGTGCTTCGCGGTGGTATTGCCGCGCCCCCGGGCCCAGGGTCATCTTAGCGCTGGGCCGGGGACTGGGAAAGGCTTCCTGGG
The DNA here is from genome assembly GCA_019023105.1 of Diglossa brunneiventris. Lineage (NCBI taxonomy): Eukaryota > Metazoa > Chordata > Aves > Passeriformes > Thraupidae > Diglossa > Diglossa brunneiventris. The sequence continues at coordinate 35,767,485 of CM032359.1, forward strand.
GCCGACAGCACAGTGGCCGAGATGAAGCGAGGCTTGGTTACTCCGTAATGAGGCAGTTGACGGTGGGAGCTGGGAAGTCTGGGTTTAAGTTAAAGGTACTTTGGAGTGCTATGAGGAGACGGTCAAACAAGTAGACACCACAAGATGCTGTCAGTGAGGAAGATGGTTTCAGCTATTAGAGAGTAAAATCTGTATTTGGAGATTGGCCTTGTGATGAGGACCGAGAGGAGCTGTAATATATGGGCACTGATTGATTATCTTTTTAATCACTTTTTTTCCCAGGAAATGTCAGAGTGATTTTTAATTACACTAACCGAGTGTCCACAAAGTTACTACAATGACAAGAGAGGCTTTCTGTAATTGATTATCAATGCAGATTGTAAAACAGCTCATCTAAACTGATGAAAAGTTTATTTTCATCAAATAAAACTGTGTTGCGTTCTTGGCATTATGTAATGTAAAAGATGAAATTATGCAAGTATGGTCCATTTTATAGTTTGCTGGGCGGGGTTGGGGGGCTTGTCTTTACAGGTCTGTGAGTCAAGTGTGTGTGGAAAAGTCACTAATTTTCAGAAGTAATACCCCTTATTCTACAGACATCGTTTCTGATCCTGGTGGACAAGATCCACTGTTCTGTGTGCAGTTGGATGACTGTAAGCAATCTTTCTTTTCGCATATTTTGATTGCCTCTGCTTAGGGAATATTTTTTTGAACTACACGTTGTAATTGTTGCTAATTATTTTGACTGTTACAGTTTCGGAGAGACCATAGTGAATCAAGGTCTTGATCACCAAAGACAAAGATTATTGCACTATTATTAAGGGTAGGGTTTCTGGCTGAGCACAAATAAGTCTTTATCAATTACTTATGTATCTGTGATACCGTACCTAGTTGGCTACACATAGAGCAGCAGATAAGGGTTGATGTTTAAAGTTTCCCCCTACTATAATTTTCAGAAAGTGTTTTTCTTATTGTGTCTTGGATTCTTTATTATATATGCTTATTTTCATCCTTTCTGCTGGTGGTGATTTTTTTTCACCGGTAATCATATATCCTGTAGGATATGCCATTAACATTCTTTTCTCTTTTTGCTTTCCACATTGTACTTCATTTGAGTGATTCAATGTCCAGTTCCTGGCATTCATTGCAATTGCTGTGGTCTCACATTTGAACACTTACCATTTTCTCTTTTGAGTTGTCTGGGAATTGTGACCCACAGTTCCATCTGCTTCTGACCTAAATCTTTGAGTATTTTAGTTGGGAGGGGCTCAGGAGATTAACAGGTACAACAGCTGGTCAAAACAAGGTTAGCTTTTTATTATCTTGTCCTGTTTTCAGCTCTTTACAGATTTTGTCTGAGTGTTTTGCATACAAGGGAGAGCAAAGAAATTATGAGGATACTGATAGAAAGTCTGTTTTTTTTTTAGGATGCCTATTGTCTATTCATACTTATCTTGAGTTTTACCAATTACCAGTTTTACTTAACTATTTTGAATCCATTTAATATTGCTTTTAGTGAACTCACAAATGGGTGATTAATTTTGTAATTCAGATTTCATGTGTGTCTAATATGGGCATCTCACGGAAATTACAGCACATATTAATATAGCTGTTAAGGAGTCTCATGCTTTTTCGAAAGTTGCTTTGTATATTAATACTTGTTTCCTATTATAAGTGTTTCTAGGGATTAATTAATATAAGGCACCAAGTAGCTTACAATTACTAAAGTTATTTCTTTTAAAAATATTGGCACAGTATTTACTCTTATCTTCTCTAGTAACTTAATATTGGTGGATTTATTTTTTTTTTCTTTTTTCAAACTCTAGCAAGCTATTTTCAGCAGCCACAGGATATCAAAGAATCTGATTTTGTGGAGTTCTCAGAGAAGTATGGCAGGCACTCTTTCTTAGCACCATCACAAGTTCAGCCGTCATTCTCTGCTTTTTACCGCGTGAGTTGAAAGAGAATAGCAATCAATTTGCACATATGCTTTTACTAAACCTGTCTGTAATGACGTCTAATGAGAACAGATTGAAAGATTCTTATTTTGTACCTAGAAGTCATATTATCATAGGATCATAGCATATCCTGAGTTGGATGGGACCCACAAGGATCATCAAGTCCAACTGCTGGCCCTGCACAGGACGCCCCAGCAATCCCACCCTGTGCCTGAGAGTGTTGTCCAAATGCTTCTTGGGCTCTGTTAGCCTTGGGACTGTGACCATTACCTGAGGAGCCTGTTCAGGGCCCAACCACCCTCTGGGGAAGAACCTTCTCCTGATATCCAGCCTGAGCCTCCCCTGACAGACTTCCAGCAGTTTCTTTGAGTCCTATCCCTTGTCACAGAGAGCAGAGATCAGTGTCTGCCCCTTGGGAGGAAGCTGCAGAGTGCAGTGAGATCTCCCCTCAGTCTCCTCCAGGCTCAACAAGCCAAGTGACTTTAGCAATTCCTTGTATGATTTCCCCTGGAGACCCTTCACCATCTTTGTAGCCCTCTTTTGAATGCTCTCCAGCAGCTTTATGGCTTATGTTGTGGCACCCAAAAGTGCCCTCAGGGCTCAAGGTGAGGCCATACCATGGTGCAGAGCAGAGTGGTAGCAGCTGGTGATGCTGAGCCAGATGCACCCAGAACACAGATGGCCCTCCTGGCTACCAGAGCACGTTGTTGAGCTGTTTATCTCTCAGTACTTTCCATACCTTAGTGTATAAAGTATTTCTGGTCAGTTGCCTTGTATTTAAGAGGTTGGACAACCTTTTAGACAAAACCAGGTGTGCACAAAGAAGTATAGCTATGTCTCTTGCCCTTGGCATTAGTGTTCCGCTGTAACTTTGTGATTTCTCCAAATTCTCTTTTCAGGCTGGTGATCCAATCCTCATCTACTTTGATTCATCATCTGTATTGAGCATGCTTAGACAGCCAATAAAAATGGGAGCCAGTGGACTTTGTGTTGATGGGAATCCTGCTGGTTAGTAAAGGGGGAAGAATATCTTAGTGTGGTTTGCTTCTGTTTTATCTGTTGTCATGTCTTAACTCACCCAGGCTTCCTGGACGGTAAAAGCACAAGCTGTACTCGGATTTTTGCCAACTTGAGCAAGAGCTGCGTGACTGACCCTGCCCTAGATGCTGCTTCCTACTACCATGACTTCACTGTGCTAAAGGTGCATTTCAAATTTCTTGCTTTTGTTCAAAATCTTAGTTGTTTGACTTTGCATTGCCTTCCACTGTGACTTCATATAACTGTAAAACTGAAGGTCATTTGGTATGTCATTCCTGATCTCCCAATAGCTGAGGCCTTCTTGCTGGGAAACTGTAGTAGCTGCTCTCTGGCCACAGAGAGCAGCAGGCACAACTTTCCCAGGCATTGTCCCAGGCAAGACTGTGAGAAGATCAGAGAAAAGAATGATAAACGATTCTTATCTTCACTTGCTGCACCTGTTGTTGTGAACATGTGGAATGTGTTATGGAGATTTGTTTACCAAAGGGTGATTTCTTAATTGGCCAATGGTGATAGTGTTTAGATTCAAGGACCAATTAAGAAAAACTGTATTGGACTGTCGGTAAGGACGATGAGTTTCTTAATAAGTATAGTATAATTAAGTGATTGATCAGCCTTCTAGAATCATAGAGTCAGTGCTAATTATCACCACGTCAGGGATGCTGTGCTGCAACAGGAAACCTGTTAAAATGTTGTGGTGGTAATCCTTCAATTCAAACTACTTTCCAATAAACTTCCATTATTAGCAGATTCTTAATGTATTTAACAGATACTTCATTGATACTTTGTAGTTCTAATGGCCTGTCTAAAATTCTCTTGCATTTTAAACAGATTGTTTATCAAAGTATATCTTGTCTATTCCATCAGCTTGATCAACCAAGCAGTACATGTTCTCAGTAAAGAATTAGGGTGATTTTTTTTTACATAAAGTGCTATCTCTAAAATCATACTGATGCCCCCTTATTAATGTTAGCTCTATTTATGTCCATATCAATTTCTCTACTATTTATCCTGACAATAAATTCAAAGTAACCAGTTTACTGTTCTGTGTTCATCCCACTCGTTTTACTGAAAGCTTTTATGAAAATGTCTCCTCTCAGCTTAGAGTTTTTCAGGTTTTCCAAGAGGAAACAACATTGTAAATAGGAGTACATATTAAGGCTGATGACTCAGTATACCCTTCTACTGGAAATCTAAATCTACTTAACTAGTAGAGAATAGTCTGTTGATCAGATTTAATTAATGTTTTCAGGACTTTCTTTGTCACTGTTGCCAAAGTACAGTTTGTCCTTAACTGGACACTGAAGTACTTGATTGCAGAAGATGGAGTTTTAGGAATGGATCAGCAATGTGGCACTTAAAAGTACCTGCATTTTGCAGGACATTAACTAGGCCAAGCTTAAATTTGTCTTTTGGTATTTTAAAATGCCTTCTGTGAACTTTGTCTGTGATTTATAAATTGCAAAATGATGACGTTTTCACATCTAGAATAAACAAAGTAATTTTTGTCAATAACTATTCTGGTTCTTTTATAGTGATTTTATGGCTTTAGTCACAAACACAGCAATTTACTTCACTTTTTATTGGAATTGTGAAACGGTTTGCTTATTTTCCTCAGGTCCCAATTAATGACACCGTTATGCCATCCATGAAGGTCAGTCTCTTTTCTGGTTCTGAAGGGAAAATGGGAATGTGCTGTGTCCAAGACAAGATTTTTCTTGACAAAAGTAAGACATTATAGAAAAAAAGGAGGTAATAAGGGTGTATTTTTGAATGAATGGGCATAGATAGGACTAAAGTCATGGAGGTAGCTTATTTTCCTGAAAAAGATTGGGGATCTGGAGCAGTGTGATGTGCCCCCCAGATCACAGCAAGGAGGTAAATCTGACTTGGATGGAAAAGCAGTGAAAAAGAGTAAAAAGAGCACTCTCCTTTTAAACAGTTACTGATTGTTAATATGCTTACTGTCTCCAGGTAAATGTCACTGCAGTCTCACCACCTGAAGCTCCCCACATGAAAGACAATACATGCATCAATGTTGTTTCTGAGGTATGTGAATCTTCTTTCCTTTTCGAGCAGCTTACCACAAGCTTAAAGCCATTGCCCTATTACCTTACTCTGTCTCCTTTTATTCTCTAAATTGGACTTCCAGGTGATCTATGAGATAGAATATAGTGGCACAAGTGGGATTCAGAGTGTTTCTGTCCAGTTCAAAGTCAGCAACATCTCTGTGAACTCCAGATCCTCTCTGCAGCAGCACTTCACCATGCACTTCTGGGTTAGTATCCCCATCCTCCTTGGAATTTTACCAAGTTTGTAGTCTAGCTTGTGATTAATTTTTGTACAGAAGATACCTGGAGAGGTTAGAGCAGTTTCACTGTGATATAGTAGTAACAGAGCCCTGGGGTACAGATGACTGAAGAGGGGAGGCATTTCTGGTCTCAAACAAAGCATGCTAGTAGAAAAGTCCAGGCTCAGCACGAGCATACAGTCTTTCATTGCAAAAATTTCAAGGAGCTGATTATTTTTATACGATGATTTTTGCTCTTGGTTTGGTTTAGTGGTTGGTTTTAGGTGTTTTCTGTTTGTTTGGGGGGTTTTGGTGGTTTTTTGAGGGTGGGATTTTGGTTTTTTTTGTTTGGTTGATTTGGTTTTGGGCTTTTTGGCACTGTTTTATTTTGTTTGTGTTTTTTGTTTGTTTGTTTTGGGGGTATTGTTTTGGGTTTTTGTTTGTTTTGTTGGGGTATTTGTGTTTGGTATTTTTGGAGGGGGGTTATTTTTTGTTTTTATTTGTTTGTTGAGGTAGAAGGGAAGATAAGTCAGCAGCATGGCCTTGTGAAGGAAAGGGTTGAAGCTAAGGCTGTATGTGATGTGTTTAGTGTTTGTGAAAGAAGTTACTAAATTTATTCCAGGTACTTAACACTTTTGCCTGTGCAGCAGGAAAGAAAGTTACTTTGAAGGGGGTAGAAATATGGGAAATACTAACGTGTGTTAAGTTCACATAAATCATGTCCTGTGATTTATGTAATTCAATGTAAAATTGAATAAGTGATGACCTCAGGGGTTGGTAAGTGTGCAATGCAACTTTGTTGAAGTTATGCCCAGACTGCCATACAACCATTTAGAAGTAGAATGGGCCACTAAGAATCAGTGTCAAGGCAGGGTTTGCTCTGCAGTTCTTCTGTAGAATTGCCCTGACTGATCTATTCACTTCCTCAGAGACAAATGTTGAGCAATAGCAATTCATTGTATTTAGAGCTTTCCTGGTATTATCCACATTTCAGGATACTGACATTTAGTTTTTTACCTCCTGGACTGCAAATGAAATTGTCCAGGTAAGAAAGAGTCCCTGGAAACAAATAGTTTAAGTAGTGTATAATGATCTGTCATTCAAAAAACAGCTTACATTTACATTTTTGAGAACGCAAATTTGATCTCTGGAGATGAATGGATGTCATTGATGCTAATTTTTTCCTCTTTTTCCTCTATTTCTTCTCTTTGTCGCTTTGTAGACCAGGACTCTTTCTCATATGTTGCCTAGAAGCGGAAACCCTGGCTATATCACTGGAGCACCACTGTTGATTGCAAACAGTGGTGCCAAGCAACATGTATCCTTTTTCTACTATGAGTTTTTGTTTATCACTGGGGTTTTTTTTGATTTCTGTTACTGCACTGTCTGAACTTTTATAGTGCCTTAATAGGGAAAAGGAGGAATATGGGGTGAGTGGATTGTTAAATGAGATGAGTGTTGTATGTTGTCTCTTTATACTTTTGTTTGGCTTCTTGATATGCAGTCTGTCAGATGAGCATATTAAGGAGTGAAAGTGATGGAAGCTGTTCGCAATTCCTCAGGCACACAGTACAATTTGGAAGGAATATGAGAACAGGCTGCAAAATCAGGTAACAACACACTCTGCAGTCATCCTTTCCAACAGTTGGAAGTTGTGGACTCAGAATGTTTTTCTGTAGTCTCTTAAGTAACTTCTGTGGAGCCTAGGTCCTTCCCTGAGGTCACCAATGTGTCTCTACAGATCTTTCACAAACTCCCAAGAGAACGTGAATATAGTAAAGATGGTGGACTGCTAGAATAATCTGATCATTGTGAAGGTCTTCTGGGACATTTTGAGGCTCTAGTCTGGCAATATGTCTTGGGCAAGAGTAGAGTTGAGAAGTGAATCTTAAAAAGTGGTTGTTTTGATGATTTAGTTGTTCCTTTGACACAGCAAGTGTAGGACCACAAATGCGATAAGATGGCTGAAGAGCTGTCAGTTTTCCTTATCATTATCCCTGCCATATTTTTCTCCGTTCTTGTTGCTGAAAGGATTGAAACTGCATCTGTTTAATACCAATACTCGTTGACTCATTATAAGAGCAGAAGAAATACTTACTGCAAAGAAGGGATGTTGACAGTGGTTTGGTGGTTTTTTTTTTGTCCTGGAAATCACTTTCTTAAAGGTGTTCTTTTCTCATTTCCAGCCTATCCCCAATACTGGAAGACAGTAACTGTAGTTACATACAGCAGAAGTTATACAAGGCTTTTCAGGGGATGAACAGAACAGAAGACTTTGCTATAACTGGCAGTGCTCATTTAACCCAGGCAGAAGAGTGGATGACCATTCTGATTGAGAACTGCAGTGTGGAGGTAATATGAATGCAGACAGACCAACTGTAAATATTTTTCCTTTCATATCTTTGTATTGCCTCGGGGATGTGGGGGTGTCTGGACTTTTTTTGTATAATGAATCCATGACTCTCAGGGGTCTTAATATGTGAAAGCAGTCATTATGGTTCATGTTCATATTATTAGAGTACTTAGCAAAAAAACCCTCAAACCCAACAAACCCTGACAGATTTCCTATCTCTTGAATCCTGTTCCTGCTATTTAAATGGGCAAAAAGAGTTAAATACTGAATCCAGTTTTATATAATTTTATGACAGCCTTTTGGAACTGGTAGTAGCTGGCTACTTCCTATTAATTATTATTATGATCCTTTCTGCTTTTCCAGAATAGGGAACATTTTTGTAGGGATATTTATATCCTATTATATTTCCTAATAAGGTTAAAGTTTGTGAACCAATTGCATTGTAATAATTATTTATCTGTGGGGGGGATGGCTAAGTGGAATATGAAATCCAAGAGGTAAAGCTGAGACAAAATCTAATTGGAACTGAGATGACAATGAGATGTATGTAGCTCCAAAATGAGTGGTTGACGTGACCAGAACTTACAGAGATAGTACTGAAGTGATTGATTCAGGTTCTGTGACCTGTATTATCCAAAATACTAGATTTTGGCCATAATGGTCCTTTATCACTTTTAAAATACTACATTAAATTGATTAGTGTGTATTTTATTTTCAGGCTGTGAATTGCACTTCCTGTTGTGTGGTTCCTGTGACCCTGGAGATACAGATATTGTGGACTAAAGTGGGCCTCCTGTCCAACCCACAAGCTCAAGTAGTGGGTACTCGGCACTTTTACCAGTGTCAGCCCCTCAAGGTATGGAATCAAAAACCCTCCCTCACACACAGAGGTAGTTAAAGGGGGTTTACAGGTTATTTAAGAACCAAGGAATCAAATGGTCTTTAAACTAAGTTGAGATTTATTGAATTTTAGCAGTTGTCTGGCTGCAATGGTAGCCTTCTATAGAGGAAGGTTGTTTTGTGGTCTTTTCAGTACTGTCCTCACTCAGTTGTATAACTGGAAAAGATACCTTCTTTCCAACCCTGAACTACTTTCTGCCACTTTAGGACTCAATCTTTAAACTTTCAGTTATGGTTGGTATAAAGTTGTACTTACAAACATCCAGTAACTCCCATGTTTAATATTTAGTTGTCTCTTAAAACTGTAATATGGGATTTGAGTTTAGTAATATTTCAGAGACTCCACAGAATGCTGATAATCTGTGCAGAAGATTTCTGTTCCTCTAGAGCTTCTGAAATCACCAGCAGGTAGCTGAGGAAGTGACTAATGCTGATGGCAGCATATTTGGAGAATTGGGGAGGAAGGCTGTAAGCCAGAAAGGGGGTATTCAAGGCCAGGTTGGATGGAGTTCTGAACTACCTAATCTAGTTGAAGGCATCCTTGCTCATCATAGAAGGCTTGAACTAGGTGACCTTTAAAGGTCCCTTCCAGCCCAGACCATTCTGTGATTTTGTGATGTCAGCAGGAATGCGTCAGCTAACATGACCACAGAGGACAATACCACAGACGACAATGAGCAGTCTTTTTCAAGGATGTGTCAGTGGATCCCATTGTGATTTTTTTTTTTTTTGATATCACATAGTCTTTTGGGCAGCAGCAATATTTCCAGGCTTACACTTCTCTGTAAGGCCTTAGGGGAAGCACCCAGGCATCTTCATGACTGTGAGGAAGGTATCTGTCTGATGTGTTAACACTCTTTGAACTTCAGACTCAGTCTAAATGACATTTTACACACTTGTTTGAATGCATCTCATGGTACCCTTTTGTTCTCCTTTCTTGAAAAATACATGAAGAGAAGAGGATAGGAAGATGTTAACCATGTAAAACTCATATTGCCCTGAGGCAAAGTGATACTCCCACCCCATGAAAATATTTTTTAAATCACCTGTTACATGGCTTCATTAATAAATAAATTATTAATAAAATTAATAAAAAAATCTTCTGTCTGAGGAAGAAGATTTGCATTCCTAGTAAAAGTGTAGGGTGCAAATCCCTCAGGATTAGCTAATCAAGAGGAATGAGATTCAGATTTGATTTGCTTGAGCAACTGATGCTAATTACTTTAGACCCTTAAGGTATATTGCAAAGCTAATTATAAGAAAGCAAGTTTCTGACAGCAAAAAAACCCCATGTCATTAAAATCAGTACTGACTTCATCAGTGACATCACAAATCCACAAATTAGGATTGTTAGTAAAGACATTTTAGGAAAGGACCAACTTGCTCTATAGCCAGCAGTTATGAAGTGCAACTATTTGTAAGCATACTAGGCTGCACATTACTTTCAAATTATGCCACTTCCCAGCTTTAGCCTACAGATTCTCTATCAGAGAGCTATCCTTTCGTTCCTTTAATATTCTTTAGAGAAACCTTTTTTTATTTATACAGCACTGTGTCACTGGAAAGTTCCCTAAGTAACTGACCAGAAAACAGAGAGCCCAGGGAAGACATCCCAATTTCCATACCCATACACAATATCTGATCACAGTTATATTTGGACTTGATGAAAGTACAGGACGTTTTAAAATGATGTGGAGTTCTACAAGAGCATGCTGGAAGTTGCTAATAGTTGCCTTCTCCCAGCTGTTCAGGAGGGATTGTGTATGGAGTTTTTTTCCCTGCACTAATCTCTCTGATTTTAAGGCAGTTTTTCAAGGTCCAGACACTTAAATCAATCATCTTGAGGCTTCTTGTTGACTAGGGCAACTTGGCCTATTTTTGAGTGTGTTTACTCATTGATAGGAGAACTTTTATCAGAATTGTTTGGGAAATTCTGTTTGTAACTGCTCAGCAGTGGTGAATTGTGATCAAGGACTGATCTGGTATGGAGGGCAAGAAGGTGGTAAACTGGCTGGAAGGAGGAACATTAGGCCACTTTGCAAGTGAGCAAAGTTTCCAGGTGATAACAGAAGAAATAGCCTCAGCATTTTCTTGTAGCCATTCTGGAGTGGGAACTGCTCAGGGGCCACCTTTGGGCAGCAGAGCAGGCCTGGGGAATGGACCCATGGCACGCTGAAGTGCCGCATGCTGATGCTCTCAGGACTGGTGCTGCAGATGCAAAGGTGCACAAGGAATCTGCTCATGATGCCTCTTTGCACACTCCTGTAGAACCAAGACTGTACTCAATACATTATTCATTTTGTTTGTTTGTTTGTTTTTAATTTAGGCACAGACGTATTTTTTAATTCACCTTGAGGATGCCACAAAAATTCCCCAACAGGAGTCGCAGTATTTTTTTCTTAAGAGTCATTAACTCTATCTTGCAAATTTTTTGAGTGCTTCCTACAGAATTTTGCTCTGAAGGCAATCTTTGAAATTCTTCTCAGGGAAGTGATTGAGGTGGTAATTTTGCAGGTTGGCATAAACCAGTGCAAGCACAGAAAGTGTGCTGCCAGTAAATGCCCTCTCAATGTTAGCATGCAGAGCTGGGAAGAGGGGCAGAGAGTGAGGTTGCTCTTTTGGCAGCAGCATGGTCTTAAATCAGCCCAAGGTAGCCATGAAACTCCATGCAGTTCAAAGAGCTAGTGTATTAGTTTTCTTGCTGCATTCCGTTAAAACAGAAAAGAACTGAGGCCTTAGAGGTTCAGTCCCCTGTGTGATCTTCACTGATCTGTCTCCTTCCTGAACCAACATCCTAAAATGTGAGCAATAAATTTGTATTGTATTGGGTCCCTGCTTTAGTTTACTGACATTTATTGATAGGATTGCATCTTGTGGCAGTTGTTTCTGGTAGCAAGCACTTGTCCAAGGAGCCAGCTGATCTTTTATAAAAAATAAAGCTAGCATGCATCTGTTCTTACTACTAACTATTTGATATGTCTTTCCTCTGAGTAGAAGGCTTACTGTAGCAGAGCTTAAGTCACTGCTGCCATTTTGGAGATCTCTAGCATATGATACACAGTAGCTACTGATCTTTACTACACCCTCAATTTACCTGCTAAGTATCAATTTTGGGAAAGAGGTCTTACTCCTAGGACACTGAACTCTTACCATCCCAAAGACATCATGCTTGCCAGTCATCTACAGTGAGTCCCCATTAGAAAATTTGGGACGGGTATGCCTTTTGTATTAAGACTGCTAAACTCGTTTTGCTTCCCTTCTTGCTGCAGTTTCTAAACACGAGCATGGTACCTGTGACAACTATTGTTACCTTCACTGACATGACAGATTGGCCAGAACCTCCACGAGGCCAGCCCCAAATGCACTGGAAACTCCCATTTGACATCTTTTTTCCATTCAAGGTAGCCCTGAATGTAGAAGGAATTTACAGAGGTGATCTGGCTGGGTATTTATTGTTGATTCTAATAATGTCTAGTATTTTCTGCTTTTGAAATAGATGGAGCCTGTATTTAAAGTGTGGTGAGTGAATTGATATATTCAGGATATGACCCAGATGATGGACTTTTGTCATCAGGTTTTTATACCATTTCTGTGATATCTGTGTGCCTTCTGTTCTTGGATTAAGCCATGTGGGCTGCTTGTCCTCTCATGTTCCTGTTCTTTGTATGTGAACCATCTGTGAACATCATTGCAGTGACACACTTGAGAAATGTAGAGATCCAGGGACATTGCTTTAATGAGAGACTAGGAAGAGAATGTTAAAATTATTATTCCGCGTTCCCAGAAACCAAGAATGCTCTCTAAACCAGGGAGCATGGAGAGAGAAGCAAAGTTCAATCAAAGCATTTTGGAGCTGCTTTCAGTTGGAGAAGCATCTGATTTTGGAGCCGCTTTCCTGTTGGAAAAGCATTTGATTTTTCTATGTGAAACTAATCAAACATTTAAAATACAGGAGCTCTCCCAGGTGGCCTGAATTCTATTTTATGAGTAAGCATGTGTGCCAGTCACCCCTAACCTGTCCTTGTTCGATGACGACAGCCGCACCTCCGTGAGATTTTTTGAATCTTGCTTTTTTTGTGTCTTTTCAAATACAGATATTCAATTGATATTTTCATGGTTTAATCACTTTTTACATTAGCAACAGTGTTGCACAGAACAAAGTAATTGTGAATGCTCTGAAATATAGTTGAATTTTAGTGCTTTGTCAAAACATCTTCCTAATCTTTTTTTTCTCCCTGGAAGAAATGGGCCTGAATAGACTTTTTCCTAGATAACAAACATTCTCTTGTTCCAGATAGGAACTGAACTGAAAATGATAACTACTGAAATTCTAGTAGCACATCAGAGAGACTTGTGAATAGTTCTGAAGCTAAAACACTGAATATTTTAGGAAAATTTGTAGATGTATTGAGACTGAAGCTTGCTGCAATACCTTACCTCTGACTCACTCTCTGGGACTAAGAAATAAATTGTTTTTAAAGTTAAAAGTGGTCTGATTATCTAGACTGCCCTCTACCATCACACAGGAAATCTGCTTAATTGTTCCAGGCAGCTGTTGGATGAAAGTATGTTTTTTAGCAAAAGATTTTATTATTTATCTTCTTCAGATGACGGAAAAATCTGCCCCATCTGATGCCAAGTGCTCCAATGGAATCAATAAAAGCCAAAAATTTCAAAGCCTAGTTTTAATAAAATATATTTGTTGCTTTTGTACCTATACTGCACATAGCAACTCTGTTGCTTCTCCTCATTACAAACTTTAAAAAGAATGCAAAAATAGACTGAAAAACTAGTAATTAGTCAGGATATCAAAGGAGATAACACAAGTAAAACAAAACTACAACCTATCTAAAAGCTTCTGGGTTAATGTCACATATTTATCTTTGTCCTTATTTGCATGGTTTATTAGCTGGGAATGAATTCTGTGCAAGTGTCTTCAGTGTCTGTTGATTTCTATTCTGGGGCAGCCCCACCAAGCTAGTGTGAACATTCAGAACTGTGTGCATTCTGGTATTACATAGGATTGTACCATTACACAGAAACAACCTTTGATTTTTAGGTAGATGTGGCTTCTCAGATGTGCCTGTAATACCTTTGAAAAGTTTTTCTCAGAACACATTTGTAGTGTGTCCCATGTCCTCTCATGTCCCTAATTTGTGGAATCCAGGAAATTAATTTAGAGGTGACAGCAACTGAATTACAAAGGGTTAGCTGGAGAAACTTCCCAAATGTAACCTGGGAACACATGCTAAATGTGTTGGGATAGGGCTTGAATGAAAAGGATCTGGCATCCTTGTTTTCTGCATTATTGAGGTAATTCACTTAGGTATACCCACAGAGATACTCTTTGCTCTATGGGCTGCAAATACGTGAAATGCTGTAAGAATGCATCACCTTTTATACTGTAATTATCTGCCGTAATTATCTGACCTCTAACGTCCTATTTTTTAGCTCATGTTTGTCTTCTTTCACATTTTGTCATAGCAAGAAATAAGAGCTGGGAAGAGCCTTGTCCATATTGTGTCCATATTGTGGTCCTAGTCATGTGGCTAGGACCATGCTGTCATGGTCCTAGCCACATGACAGCAGTGCTTGTGGGTTTAGAATCTGCAGTTTCCTATGGCAGTGCATTTTCGTGTCTACTTTATCATGTTGTGTTTTTCCCCTCTGCCTGATCTGAAATAGCCTGTGTTGCAATTCAGTATCAGGCAACGTTATGACATTGCCACACACAAGGCAGACTCATATGTCGGATGTACAGGAATGGAGTGTTTGTACTCCATGTCAAAGGGCTGAGACAAAACTCTTTTTCTGCTGCCAGCATTCTAGCTAGAGCCATCTTTCCAACATCTCCCTTTTTTGCGGCAGTAGGTCTGTTTTTACACTGTCCGAGTGGAGACGATCTTTATTAGGTAATTTTTAAAGTCCTTTCCAAACATATCCCTCGTTTCTTTAGAAGACGTAATTTTAAATTTCAAAGCAGGAGCAATTTTCGAAGCCGGGGGCCGGGCGGGGTGGGGCCGGAAGCGACGGGAGGCAGCGGGCAGCCGGGCCGCGCCGTGCAGAGCCAGGCGGGTGAATGGGGACGTGCCGAACCGAGCCAGGCTGGGCAGCGCCGACCTGAGCTGGCCACAGCGGCCTCGGTCGTGCCCGGAGCGGAGAAGTGGGCTCGGCTCGGCCCGGCCCGCCGGGCGGAAGTGGCAGAGGGAGCGCGGGGTTCCTTGGCGGAGGGGCGGTCCCGTGCTGGGGGCTGGCCGCCGTTCGTCGGTGCTGCCCGTTCTCCTTCCGCGTGGAGTACCAGGAGCGGCTGCTGTGTCGGCCGTGATAGAAGGTTGAGGGCTCTGGGGGAAAAAAGTGAGCTCAGCCTTAGAACTGCCGGGGTGCACCGCACACCGCCGATCTCTCGGACCCCGCAGACTCTCCAGAGCTGCACAGATTCGGGGTCGCTTTTTCTCGGCGGTCTCAGAGCGTTACTGCTGCGGGGAGTTACCGGCAGTGTGAAATTGCAGTTTGATCCCCAGCGAGCACTCGACGAACTGGTAAGAGCTGCACGGGCCTCATCCATCCGGAGATCTGTGAGAGCAGAGCTGTTGCTCCTCTAGAGGTTTCTTTTTTCTTGCCGGTCTCTTGTGCCTACTTACAAGATTTCTCTATGCCCAGCGGAAGTATTTAAACCCTCCTGACGTTTGCATGACAGCTAACAGTCACTCCCTAGGTTTTCACCCAACTTTGTGATAAGCCTGTGTTCTTCACATACTGTTTCTTCACTGTAGACAGAACAGGATCAGATTAGAGGTTTTTTTAAGTAACCTGATAGCTCTCTGGAAAGAGTAATCAAACTATAGATAATGGAGACTTAAGCAAAGTTTAAATGGTTTACCAGAATTATTTGACAACTGTGTCCATATTATGAAGTCAAGAGTTTTGATTTTTTAAATGAAAAATAACTCAAATATTTCCATATGATTATAAAAATTTTCCACCTGCTTATGCCTATGCCGATGCTGTACTCTAAAATTGATGGATACCTCGAGTGTTTACCTTCTTCCTCTTCCCAGATTTGCTCTTGAGGATACTGAGAAGAAATTTACGAAGGGTTAAAATGAACTTTTCTTCTTTTCTGCTCTGTAGTAAACTATTTATGTTTAGTCACTTTGGAAACAATATTGCCTGTTCCATATTTGTGTCAATGAATATTTTTTGTTGTGTAAACTGCTTTGCTGGTTTCTCTTTTTGCTGTATTTCCTTGCTCTTCTAAGCTACTGTTTTGTCATGATTGTCATAAAAATTGTGTTCAATAGCAAAGTAAGCATCTTTCAAGCTTAGCTTCAGTAATTGTTCAGCTGTTCTTATTGCACATTGTTTTACTAGGAATACAAAAGCAATGGTATTTTTATGGTTTTCTGCTGCATCTGGGGAAGAAAACATCTGAGAGTCACTATGCATGATACTCTGAAAAGTCAGTTCAAGATGTAGTGGAAAAGAAAAAAGTAAATAGAATACTTGCACAGAGATGTACTCGTGTTTCTTGCAATTATGTCTGGGATGCAGGCAGGTGGACTGAAGCATGTGTGCCTACACATGGTTATTACCATTAGGATAGTTCCATGCTTTTTCTTGAAGATGGAGCTCTCTTTAGGATTACTGAAGGTTCACTACCTTTAACTGTCTGAAACTGCAGTTTTACATCGCTCACTTCTTAGTATGCTTGCAAAGTACACTAAGGTAAGTAACTGTTGACCACATAGGAAATCTAGGATTCCCTTCCACTAACAAGGGTCCTTCAATAAAAACTACTGGTTTCATGTGGCAAATGAAAGTACTGATTTATTTTGTATGCATTTTCTCTTACCAATTCAATATCTATTTGAGTATCTGAAAAAGAAAAGCAGCTTTTCAGTATCTGCAATGGTTATGGGGAACCTGTTGCTTTTTGTTTGGAAGCACATTTTATAGAAGTTGCACATGCTAAAAATTGTCCAGGTGAGCTTAAAATGAGAGCATTTCCATTTCCTGTTAGCTTTTTGAAATGAATCACAGAATATTCTGTGTTGGAAGGCACCTACAAGGATCAGCAAAGTCCACCTCCTGAAAGGTTTGACTTAATATAAAAAAAAGGCTTGTCTTAATACAAGAAAAAATAAGTCAACTGTTGTGATATAACTTGAGCTACCATTCTAATTTTTTTGTGAGTGACCAACATTCTGGTGTTGTCATTCGTTTTACTCTGCAATTGCTAATAATTGGAGTGGGGAGGAGGGGAGAGCAGGGCTTACATGCATTACGATGATTAAACCAAATTCCACTTCTGGAAAAGTAAAGATCTCCAAATAGTCTTCTTACAAAGACCTTATGATGACCTTATTTTTGGGGTATGGTTTTTTTGTTTGTTTGGGGTTTTTGGGGGGAGAAGGATGGGGAGGATCTTATGGTTTTTGTATTTTTTCTTCTTTTTAGCAGGAACTGGGGGAGTTTAATTTCCCTTGTTTGGAGAGAGTGATATGTTAATGTCAGATAATTGTGAGTTGGATTTTCTGTTAATTCTTGAGACACTGAAGTTTTTCCAAATGTCTTGAACTCCACTTCCCACCATTTGAATATTCTACATTCTTTGTGAAATTTTCTCTGCAATTTTGAGACCTTCATTTAAGATTGTTACTTGATCCCAGAAGGTGATGTTTACAATTTAAGAAAACAAAACAAAACTAAAAAATAAACACCCCCCCAAACAAATAAACAAAAATAGCCCACAGAACAACTCCCTTGCAACAATATGGGAATTGATACTGTTGGAATTTATTTGAATTCTAGTAGGAATATAACAGTGGTAATATAACAGGTGAGGACAGGAAACAGTCTAACTAGTGTCTGAGTTAAACTGGGTCATTACTGTGGGTTTGGTGGTGTCTTTGAAGATGAAAAGCTGTAGATTTGTGCTTTCTACCAATTGCAGTGATGAGTGCTTGGAGATGACACTGAGTTGGGCAGGAATGCTTGTCTGCTGTTGTGCAGGAAGGCTCTCCAGAAGGATCTGGACAGGCTGGATTGATGGGCCAAGACCAGTGGTATGGGGGTCAACAAGGTGAAGTGCTGGTCCTGCCCATGGGTGACAGCAGGCCCATGGAGTGCTCCCGCCTATAGAAAAATGACAGGAAAGGGCAGGGTGTGCTGGCCGACTGGCTGAATATGAGCCCACGTGACAAAGAACACCAATGGCATCTGGCTTGTATCAGCCATGGTGTGGCCACATGCCCAGGGCAGTGACCACTGTCCTTCACTGGGCACTGGTGAGGCCTGCAGCTTTAATCCTGAAGTCTGTTTTGGGGTTCTCCTCTGTGAGAAGGACAGTGAGGGATTAGAGCGTGTCCAGAGAAGGGAATGGAGCTAGGGAATGGTGTGGAGCACAAGTCTCATGAGGAGAAGCTGAGGTAGCTGAGGGGGGTCAGTCTGCAGAAAAAGAAGGCTCACAGGGAAACCTTGCTCTGTGCCATCCTCCCTGACAGGAGGATGCAGCCAGGTGGGAGTCTGGGTCTGTTCCCCTGGAACCAGTGACAGGATGAGAGGAAATGGCCTCAAGAAGTGCCAAGGGAGGTTTAGGTTGGATATTAGGAAAAATGTCTTCACAGAAAAGGTGGTCAGGCACTGCTGACCATTGCTGACAGCAGTGATAGACTCACCATCCCTGGAGGGATCTAAAGCACCAGGTAGTGCCCATGGCAGCTGACAGTGCTTTTCCTAGCTGTGTAGATGTGACGCTTAGAGTTGGATTAGGGCCACCACGGTTGTGGATTGGTTGCATCCAAGGCAACTGCAGTCAGGGATGCATCCAAAAGAGGGTTACAAAGATGGTGACAGGTCTCCAGGGAAAGCCATATGAGGAGCTGTTGAGGGCTCTTAGCTTGTTCAGTCTGGAGGAGTCTGAGGAGAGACATCATGGCACTCTGCAGCTTCCTCCCAAGGGGCAGTGGAGGGACAAGACAATGACCTCTGCTCTCTGTGACCAGCGACAGGACCTGAGGAAACCACTGGAGCTGTGTCAAGGGACATTTATGCTGGACATCAGGAAAAGGTTCATCCCCTAGAGGATGGTCAGGCCCTCATCATGGGCCCAAGGCTGACAGAGCTCAAGAAGCATTTGGACGACTCTCAGGCATGTGGTGTGATGGTTGGAGCTGTCCTATGCAGGGCCAGGAGTGTTGCGGTGTGATGCAATTTCCTGTTTTAGCTATCCCAGTTCTTTCCCAGGTGTGTCAATACCTTCTCCCTTCTCCTCCCCTTGCCCCCTTGCTAAGTGCTGTCCGTCAATCTTAACATTCCAGCAAGGGCTTAGTCTGGTTGGTGAAGTTCAAAAGATGCTTCTCAGCCCTGGGGTCATCGGCCCATCTAGGTGTCATTGTCCCCTGAGACTTCCCCCCTCCCACCTGGTTGGTGGGACACCTACCCCTTCCCCTCCCCCTTTCCCTGGGCTTAAAAGGACACTGAGACCATGTGGTTAGTTTTCTGTTGGAGCTGTTACCAAGGTTCAGAGATCTGTGACCGTAGAATAAAACTCTGGATTAACCCTCCGGCAGAATCCGTCTCCTTTTCCTCTTCACCTTGCCTAAAGTCTTTCCATCAGAGGTAAAACGTGAGTTCCTGCATGCCTGGACTTGTTCCAAATGCCAGCTGCAGCATCCAGCCAGCCAAAGGTGTCTCTGAGGTGAAACACCACAGTTGATGCCTTTGGTCAAGCAGCAAGGGTCAGACGAGCCCAGGCACGTTCCATACGGTAATATTGGGACACCATTCCAATACAGGAGCTGGACTTTGATGATCTCTGTGAGTCCTTCAGTGCTCAGGATAATCTATGGTTCTAATTTACCCCAATTCCCTTAATTTAGAAGTGACTTCAAATGGGATATGGGAAGTAAGTGGAGGGCAAAGCCAGCACTCTTGCACTTGTGAAGAGGTTTGGGCTGCAGTGGAGAAAAGAAAGGATGTAAACGGTTTAAGGAGCTAAAGCCAGTCTCAGAAGATTGGCTGCAGATCCCTTTCATCTGCTGTGCACCAGACGGCAAACATGTGAGCGCAAGGAGAATCCAGGTTAAGGGAGGCCGCTGTGGGAGACGGCTCAGCAGCGTGTGCTTTGGGTAGGGCTGTCTGAACTAGTCTGGGGCTAGACTAAACAGTTGTTAATGCTGAAACTTACAAAGGCCAGGATTTTGTGCTGCAACGTGGAGTGAAATTACATCATCTACCGCTAGCGCCGGGGGCAAGGAGCGCGGGCGGGTACGGCGAGGCGGCGGTCAGTGACGTGACGTGGCTGCTGCCGCCGCCGTGGCCGCGGATTGGCTGCGGCCGAGGCCGCTCCGGGCGGGGATTGGCTGCGGTGGGTCAGCGGGGCCGCGGCGGCGGGAGCGCGCCTGTGTGTGGCCGGGCTGCCTGCGCGTGCTGCTCCGTGGGCCCGCGGAGCGCGCGGGGTCGGGGAGCGCCGCGCGGCCCCGCGGCCACCGCCGGCAGGGAGGCGCCGAGGGCCCGGCCCTGCCGCCGCCGCTGCTGTACGGCCCCTCCTATGCTGCACAGCTCATTTTTAGGCTGGATCTGGCAGAATGGACTAACACCAGGCTCCTGCAGGTACTGCCCTGTGAAGCCCTCGGAAGGGTTCCGAGGCCAGGACAAGGTGCTGCTCTGCCGCACCAGGCAGTACTGCCGTGACCGCACTGTACTGCTGGGATGCGTTCTTGAGAGAAAGGAATCGCATGGTACTTGCTGCTCTGAATTGCCCCTTCTCTGCGCGTATACCATCTGCAGAATCCCGGTGAACCAATATGCAAGCTGCTCTAAAGACCATTTATTTGAAATTTTCATTTATTTTAGTCAGTTCTTTTGAACTGGCTTCTCTCTGGGAATGTTTCTAAGGTTAAAGTTTGCAGGAAGAGCTTGAGATTGGGGTTTTTTTTCCCCCTTGCAGTTGGTAAGGTAATGAAGCGGTTTAAATCATAAAAGCCTCTGAATGTTACCGAGGACTTAAAATTTGTGTTGTGGGAAAGACTTACTTCATAGAAATCGTGTGCATTTCCTTTGAACTTGTTTTATCTCTATTTCTGTGCTTAAGTGTTTTGCAAAATAGTTCTGTCGATCAGAGTTTGACTTCCAGATTTTTTCACTTGCGGAATGTTTTAATGCTCAGATATTTGCCTTTATATCTAAAACGGTGAGAACAGTTTATTTAGTTTAATCAATTCACTAAAAGTAACTGTGGACATGCTGTGGCTCTGCAGCCAACAGACTGAACAAGCAGTGTTATAGACTCTGGTTTTCAAGATACAAATTTTATAATTTGAGATCGCTGGTTGCTTTGGAGGGTAACTAAGTCTCTTTACACTGATCTGGAACAACATTTAAATGTACTATGCTACTTAACAGCTGTTTTTATGATAATAAGTACATGAAAACTAGGTCATGGTATTGCTTTCTGTGAGCAATAATACAAGGAAAACTTTCATTATTTAAAAAGATAATAGGAAAATGTTATTTTTAAAGGTCATATTTGGAGACTAGTTTGGAAGAATTAGGTTCTGGTTGTGGAAAAAAAATTTTAAG
Source organism: Diglossa brunneiventris (assembly GCA_019023105.1). NCBI lineage: Eukaryota > Metazoa > Chordata > Aves > Passeriformes > Thraupidae > Diglossa > Diglossa brunneiventris. The sequence goes on from CM032359.1 coordinate 35,788,606, forward strand.
CTGATGCTAGGGGGAATACCTGAATAATGCATTTTGCTTTTTTTTATTGCTTCCTCCAAGTAAGGCATGAAAGTTTTATTTTTTAAAAAATTGTTTTTAATTCTACACCTTTTTTTATTTTTTTGTCACTGAATCTCGGAACCCTTCCAGCTATGGAAGTGGTGGAAATGTGAGTGGAATGGAAAATGAGGATTAAAATTAACTTTAAGTCCTTGACTGAGTGAGAGGAGAGAAGGAGTTTGATTAGCCTGAAAGAAAGCCTGTAGTTACATACCATAAACTGTGCTCTGTCTGTAGTTTCAGGCACCATCCATTTCCATTTCACATACTGATCCTTGCTGCTGTTTTAAACTCTCTGTTTTCTTGCTAACTTGCTGTCCTTGCCTTCTCTCACAACCCAGTTTCAAAAACATGCTATATTTTATAATCTTTTTCCTTCAAAAGATCCATACTGACACTTCTCACTCTTCATTGTCTGCCTGCTTTTAGCAAAGTTGTCTCCGGCAAAGGGAAATGGGAGACAGTCTTCCAGAAGGACAAGGTTGCTCTTACTTGCAAGCAGCCTGTAGTGAGAATGTGAAGTGGTTCTCCAGCAGATCAGTAGGAGCAGCAAAGGAGATGGCACAGTTTGATCTGGCCAATGTGGGTCTGTATTCTGTGATAGCAAAGCGCCAGGAGGTTATTACTGTAGCAGGAGTTGAAGGTCTGACAGGAGAGGTAAGAGGAGGTGTCTGGAGGTGAAACTTAAGGTAGCGTGCCTGTTTCTGTCCTTTAAGGGGCATACTCTGTAGAGGGAGCTGAAGAGGACCGGACAGTTCCACTCAGGGTGTTTGTTGTGGAAAGGGGTCTGGATAAAGAACCTGGTGTTTGCCAGCTCATGTCAGGAGCTGCTGGATCTGGAGCATCTCTCTGAGACCCAGCTAAGACCCCCTTGAGAAGACAGTGTCTAACAGAAGAGGTCAAGGTGAGCTTCAAGGTGGAAGGTTGAAACATAAATAGTGGGAATTGTGCAGCCCTGGAGGCAGGTGCATGAGGTGTCTGGTAATGGTTCAAAGGGGGAACCTGTGTCTAGGTACTACTGGTCCCCCACTTTAAGCTTACCCTGTTATGAGAAGAGAACTTTGTGACAGCATTGCATGATCTGCTCAGAATCCTTTGTCTGCCTCATCCTGGAAATACAGAACTGTGAAGGCCATTGCAGATTAATGTTATTAAAGTGCCATGCAGTGTAAGCTTTACTAGACAAAACAGGAGGAGCATTATGTGCTGGTGGCTGCCTTGTCTAATGTAGATGTGTATATTTTGGTAAGGATTTTAATGAGGGATAAGAGTACCCTGATGCAGAGTAATGAGGCCTCTTCAAGTGTCCTCTTTTCAATGCTTCCTCTGTACCATAGTTTGTGCAGTTTTTTGGCTTTATTTCAGTGTTGCTGGAAAATGGATTGAAAGCAAGGAAAGGAAGGAAAATTTTGTAAAAGGGGAAGGGTTAGGGTTAGGGTTAGGAGAGGTTTTGGGGTTTAAATACTGTCTGGGAGAACTGGGTTCTTCTTAATCTCGTTTGTTTCCATGGCGAAACTGGATGCATTACTTGAACTAGACCTGTCATAAGAGATAGGTAATTGTATATCCCTTGTTTGCTGTGTACTTACTCTAGTGAACTTTAGAGTTACAAGAATCCTGAGTGTTTAAAGGTCCAGTCAAGGGAAACTAATGCCAAGTGCTTGGAAATTTGTGTCTTTACTTGTAATCATGGATAAGTAATTTGATAGTGCTCAGGGAAAAGTGAATGAGCATATTTCCTGTATTGAATAGGGCTGACATTCATGAGAAATATAGTAAGATGCTCTGTTGTGAGGTGTACAGAGAAGTCTGTATGATAGAACCTCTCTACTTTTATCTTTTTCTTCCAGGCTTCTCCATGAAAAAAATATTACTTTTATCCATTGTAGGTACATTCACTAATAGTGTTTTCCCTTCTCAGGGGGCGATGTTTTATTCTTTACCTTTAATAAAGATCTGGCAGCAAGTAAGGAAGAGGGGCCTTCAGTTCTTCTATATCATAGTCTGTGTGCAAATTCTGCAAAATGGAGAGTTGGCATGAGGAAATTGTATTAAAATGGTATAGGAAAAGAGGAGTTGGACTGAGGGAGTGGGCGAGGAGAGAAATATAGATGAAAAGTCATTGCTATTTAACCATCCTCTCTTCGTTTTAACTTGCAGATATCCTTGATTTGCAGAAGGCATCTCAAAATGTTGTGTCGAGCTGCTCTGAGCCCTCTTGTCCGTTCCCCTGGATGGTGCTTTGTCTCACCGCCACATGTCACCGCAGCCATTTCTCGTTCATGTATGTATGAGAGAAAGCACACATTTCTAACATGTTGGTCAGTATATGTCTAGGCATGCCTCTGCTCTTTCCTATGCTGGAAGGAAAACCACCTCATTAACGTCATTGAAAACTACCTCTGAAATGAGCTGTAGTTGAAGCTCTAATTTCTCAATGTTACTTTCTCCCTTAACTCAGTAATATTCAGCTGGATGTCTGTGTATTTTTCATTCTGACATACATTTCAAGGAAAAAAAAGTTGTAAAAATACTGCTGCTGTAAAAGTTCCTTATTTCAACCTCATACATTCCTGGAAAACAAGATCTGATTGTGTCTGTTCCTGCATTTTCAGATGTCTTGAGTAAAGCAAAGGGCAAAACTCAAATTTACTTGGATTAAATTCAAGTGGAAAGTGCATGCAGGTTTTATATAGTTTAAATACATAGGTGCCCTGTTAATAGTTCTTGCCTGAAAACCTAATTTAAGAGAACCATTCAGTGTCTGCTTGATTAATGGTCTGAAATACAAAAGGTAAGGATAGATAAACTCTATTACATCAAGAGAGTAGCTGTTTACCATTGCATGCAAGAATTATTTCCCACTGGTCTGTCTGTTAATAGTTTTCTTTTATTAATAACTATATGAATTAGATGTTAAAATCTTGAAAATTCTAAACTTTTTATTTATGAGCTACAGCTCTGTTGACTTCTGTATTTGTAACATTTATAAGTATTCCTCATTTTCTGAAGTCAGTAATTTTCACAGTGCTACCTATGAGAAGTTTGTTCCCAGGCAGTAGAGTGACTCCTGTCACTTCATCAGTTGTGGTCTAAAGCTGGAGTCATCATTTATGACAGGGATTTTTTTTTGTTCTCCACTGTTTTCTGTTTGTTCTCCACATTTTTTCCTGTTCTGTTCAGCTTGTGTGTTTTGAAATTCTGCTTCTTTACTCCTGAGAAGCAAGCCTTGTGCAGGCTACACAGTGAAGGATCTGCAGTTCCAAATACTGAAGTATGTTTCATATGTGTCCCTTTCTTTATTAAGGAAGTGAAACTGTTGACAGGTATGGGATATAAAAACTGGAATCCCTTCAAACCTGCTTGTCCAAGACCTGGACTGGATGGCTATGTCAGTTCCTTCCTAATTGCATGTGGAGCAAATTAATGGACTTGGATCTCCATAAATGTTTTACATGTGTAACATGGGAGCCAATTTCACATCTCAGTCCAGTGTAAAATGACTAAAAGACGTAGATTTATGTGGCCATAGAGCAAGAGTAATGATTAGGACTTTAGTGGGGATGAATTGAATTCTCTGCTTGTTCTAGAACTGTGGTCTTTTCCCTTATTTTTCTTTGAAAAAGTAAAGGGTTTCTTTTCAGATACTGGTTAGCTCTCAACAGCTGCCTTCTTGGAACCTTCTAAACCCTGAAGCCAAGAGAACTGGAAATAAACTCCTTTCTGATTATACTGTGTAGGTTAGGCAAATACTAAATAGTAGTACTAAATAGTAAGGTGTGATGTTCACTGACTTGTAAAGATGCCTCTGCATCTTCAGATGATACATTAATTAGGATTGACTAGAATAGAATAGTTAGTTGTAAGACACTTAGAGTGGTCAGCTAGTCCCACAGCCTGATGCTTCAGGACTGCCCAAAGCTAAAGCACACTCTGGGCATTGTCCAAATACCTCCTGAACATTGACAGGCTTGGAGCACAAACACATCTTCAAGAGGCCTGTTCAAGGGCTTGAACAACACCATGTCACCATGTGACTTGGAGTTCGTATATCTGTCATGCCCCTTCATTTTCTCTAGTTGAGCAATGTGCAAAAATACCTGGCTTAGAGATGTTGTAAAAGCTATGTTTCTTTTCTAAAAATCAGGCTTTCTGTGCTACTTCAGACAGGAAAACTCTCTGAAACTGTTATCTAATGAGGCAAGGCAAAGTAGATTGTTTCTAAAATTGTCCTTGAGATGTGAGCTATATAGGCTCTTTTACAGTGTCTTTCAGTTTGGTCTTCTAGATTCCCAGAGTCAGAGCTCTGTGTTGCATGCGATATTGCCTTCTATACCTTAGGGATGGTTAATGCTGCTCAGATACTCCTGTTTCTCACTTTGTTTTAGTGAATTGAAAGGTAGCTTCTCATTCTCAGTTACTGGGAAGTGTATTGTGAAGGGTCGAAAGTCTCAGTGAAACACTTAAAACTGGTTTGGTTTTTTTTCTTTCTTTCTCTGTCCACAGATCTCCCTTGCCAAGGATTAAGGAATGAATCCATCCGTTGTTGGAGCAACATTCCATTTATCACCGTGCCGCTCAGCCGTGCACATGGAAAATCATTTGCACACCGCAGTGAGCTGAAGCATGCAAAACGGATTGTAGTAAAGCTGGGTAGTGCTGTTGTTACTCGAGGGGATGAGTGTGGCTTGGCCCTTGGGAGGTTGGCTTCTATTGTAGAGCAGGTAATTCTGTGACTGAACATTTGTGTTTACTTCAGGTACTCAGTGATTGGTGGATGCTACAGAAGATGGTAGTAAACCATCGTAAAATATTGATACTCTTTAAAACAATGTGTTAGCCTTTCCCTTTTCAACCCCCTATGCTGCAGTACTATAAACCACATAACTCAGTAAATTGTTTTTTGAAGGTGTGGTGGGTTGATCCTGACTATCAGCTAAGCATCCACACAGATTCTTGTTTGCTCCCCTCGCCTGTTCCCACCACCAGTGGGATTGGGAAGAAAACAGGAATAGCAAAAGTAAGAAAACTCATGGGTTGAAATAAAGATAGTTTAATAAGTCAAGGAGAGGGGAAAAGAAATCTGTGATGGCAATCGCTACCTCATACAAGCAGACCAATGCCCTGCTAGTTCTTGAGTCGTGGCCACCTTGGAAGATAACCTCCTGCATCTTGCTATTCTGCAACTCTCTTACTGTGTGTGACATTATATGGTGTGAAAAGTCCCTTTGGCCAGTTTAAGGTCAGCTGTCTCAAATGTGTCCTCTCTGAACTTTGTGTCCAGCTGCTACCTTACCTGCTGGGATCGAACATAGTGGAACAAGGAAAGCCTTGATGACTGTGCTAGTGCTGCTCCTCATGGGGGAAAGATGAGGCTTTGATGCTGTGCAAGCACTATTTAGCAATAGGCAAAACACTGGAATGTTACCAAAAGTGTTTTAGAACTGAAATCTGAAACACACAGACCTCTGTAAAGAATGTTAACTCCATCTTGGCCAAATCCAGTATAGAGGGAGAAATTTGCACAGTGATAATTTTGTGCAATAAGTAAGACACGGGGCGTTAGTTGTCTGTAGTGGGAAGGTGGCGCTGAAGGATGTGAACTCTGCAAAATGAGTCAACCCTTCTTGATCACCTGAGCATTAGCAGAGTTCCTCCAAAGAAAAGCCTGAAACCTCATTACTTGTAGGAAAAACTGATGGGATCAACTCATGTATTTCTTCTCCAAAATGAAAGGATTATCTTGATGAGCACTGGACACATCCTTTCCGGGAAGTAAAGTTAAGCTAATACATTAAATTCATGTAAGACATTTAGCTTTGGGGCTTTGAAAGGAATCTGGCCAGATACATGTAAGGAGGAAGTAATCAAAAGCTTTACTATTGGGAGTTGGCCTCTTCACTTCTAGAATTCAAAGTTACTGTATAGTGGTAGCTTTGGGAATGGATGGATTCAAGTATTTTTCTGTCACAAAAGCTGGTATTGTGAAAAGAAGGTTTGTAAGAAGTTATAGATTGCATGCAGTCCTCGGCATAGCTTCCAAGTGGCTAGGAAAGTGTGCAGAAGTATCATGAAGGGCGATTGCCTTGCTTTGCACATCCATAGAGAAATCAAAATCCTTGTGTCAGCAGGAATTGGTGAGCACAAGGTTATAGTAGCCAGGACTGTTTTGCTCTCACTGATCATATGCCAGGCACTGTTTCTTATTTCCTGTACTTACAGGTCTCAATGCTGCAAAATCAGGGCCGAGAGATGATGATTGTCACCAGTGGGGCTGTAGCTTTTGGAAAGCAGCGGTTGCGTCATGAGATATTGCTTTCTCAGAGTGTGAGACAAGCACTTCATTCAGGCCAGAGTCAGCTAAAAGATATGGTGAGAGGCTGGTGGCACTCCTGCTTTTCCTTGAGTGTTGGGTACTACCTGTTCAAGTCATTGCCTGACAGCTGTTCTTTGCCTTTGTAGGCTATTCCGGTCTTGGAGGCTCGAGCCTGTGCAGCAGCTGGACAGAGTGGATTAATGGCTCTGTATGAGGCCATGTTTACACAGTACAGCATCTGTGCAGCTCAAGTAAGGCACTCCTTCTTTCCTAGATTGACTTGATACTTTTGGAGCTTATTATTGTCACATAAATGGTAGCTTATACAAGAATGCTTTGCTAAATATTTTGGAAACTGAGTTATCTATTAATAAGATAAAATGAATATGCTTTTTCTTTTTGGAGTTCAGGTGTGTCCTGCTCTTTTATAGGCAGGGAGGATCTGTTAAGATCTCTTCACAAAACCTGAAGTTGATGGTCCAGAGGGAGGGTTTAAAAACTGCAAGTGGCTAAACTGCGACACCTTCTGTAAAGCTGACAGAAGTACATATCCACACTTCAGAACTTGCTGTCCATCTCCTCTTGGAACCTTTCCAACTTGTGGATGATGTATCCCTGGCCTGGGTCTTATACTGAAGGCTGCAAGTTGAATTACTCTTAAATGGGTTTTGCTTATCTTAGATACTCTGAAAACGCAGAATTGCTTTAACTGTAAGACCTTATTTGTTTAGACATTTTTAACAAATTTAGGAGCCTAGTATGAAGTTTTCTTGGAGGAACTCCTTACTGTAATATGGTAGAGCAAATATGTCCAAATTGTTTATAACATAGCTAAAAATCATGATAGGTCATGCTGGATTGTAATCTTGTTCAAATCTGTAGATAACCATCATTCCTTTGATATAAAATAATTGATTGCCCATGCCAAAAAACTTAGCATTCACATTGATTCCAAGCGCTATTGTACATTTGAGTGGTGGAGTTGTTTGCTTAGTTCTCAAATGTCCAACGACAGAGTAAAAACAAAAAAAAATCTCTCCAGAGCAGACATTGAGGGTGTTTTTTGTCTTAAAACAAAAAACAACCGAAAGAAAGGGGTGCTATCTACATGCAGGAGGCAAGATTATTTCAGAAGAGCAAGTGAGTTCTAGTGAGTGGAAGAAAAGTTTTGATATAAAGCACCCCTTCTGCTCACTACAAGTAAGAACATTAAAGTGGGAGGAAAAACTGGAAAGGCAGCATCTTGAGCAATCTATTGAATTGTCCAGGGCCTTAGTAGTTATCGTGAGCATCTATGTTCGATCTTGTTTTCCAAGTTCATTCTTGGAACGTGTGACCTACCAGCTTGAGATAGGCTATTACAGGCTTCAGTGGAATAAACCTGCTCATATTGTGGAAAGAATATTTCTCACTAGTATTCTATATCTTTTAAATGTGGCTTTTGTTTCTGTAGTGACCCAAAAGGCATGACTGCTCTGTTATGACAAGTAAATACATAAGTTTATATGATGTTCTTACAGGAAAGGTGGTAGGCTAAATAGTTTCTTTTTTCCTCTTAGATTTTAGTCACCAATCTGGATTTCCACGATGAGCAGAAGCGTCGCAACTTAAATGGGACATTACATGAGCTTTTAAGGATGAATATTGTCCCTATAATTAACACTAATGATGCAGTTGTTCCACCTCCAGAGCCAAACAGTGATCTGCAGGGGGTAAATGTGGGTAAAGTATTGCAATGGAGGGGGGTCCTGCTTGCAGATGGTGCAGCACTAATGTATACTTGACTAATCCCATAACAGGGGACCTCTGAAGTCTGCAGCAGAGAAACAAAGATACAGAATTAGTATGTGGACAGAGAGTACTGGAAGACTCTCTGTATTTGGCATGATACAGTGTTGTGGGGTGAAACCAGGGCAAATATTGTCTGCTTTACCAAAAGCAAGTATGCCTCCGCAGCACTCCTTCTTAAAACAGTGTCAGTTAGTACCTCTTGCCCTGTCACTGGGCACTGAGGTGGAGAAATGGAAGTACTGATGACACTTCTTGTCATTTGGATACCACTTTACTGAAGCATATGTACTTTCACACAAAGATCACCTTTGAAGTTTCCAGTGCGTGTGAAAAAAGTAGCACAGAAGGACTTGTTAGTGCTGAGGTAAATTGCTTTTTTATGTTGGCACCAAATATATCTTAGTTTCTCACACTTTTCACTGCTTCTGATATGCATGTGTATTGCAGGTAATTAGTGTGAAGGATAATGACAGTCTGGCAGCACGACTGGCTGTGGAAATGAAAACTGATCTCCTGATTGTACTTTCAGATGTGGAAGGTTTGTGAGTAATTTCTTAAATTTCTGATTTTAGTGAAACATGTCAGATTGTCAAACCAACCTCTTTTCCAGTTTTACTTATCTCTTCAGTTCATCTGTTTTTCACGGACAAATGCAGTGTACTACGAGAACTCCTTAAGGCCTTACCCAATGTTGATGCCACAGCATCAACATTGGGTATAGGCCTTAAGGAGTTCTCGTAGTACATTGCAAACCAAACACTGTCTGACACACTGTTGAGTCTGAGTGGATGAGAATGCATGTGAACATGAGACCTGTTCCAGATCCCAGAATACCACATGTACTATGGTACTTCTGATAGCTTCTCAGAGTTGTATGATAGTCAGGAATAGTATGCAGGATAAAAGCTATGTGTCTTGAATCAGGAGTATAAACGAAATACTATTCTACAATCGTTTGTTTCTTCTGGCAGCAGGTTCTGTCACTGAATTATCAGTGTATAGCAAGTCCTGGTCATTGTTTTCCAGGTACCTGGGTCTTGCTAGCTTTTTCTGTCTCCCTTACTTTTGACTTACACTGCTCTAGTCTTCTGAGCTGTGTTGTGACATAAGCCTGTCACCTATGGATGTTGAACTTCCTGTTCTAGAGAGAGGAGGGTAGTGGGTACAGTTTCAGATCAATGCAGTCCAGATCACCTTAAGTCACATATTCTTTTCATCTTCTCCAGATGGGTTTCTTTCAGTAGATCCTGGCCTTCAGCACATGCTTGTGGCCCTGAGGAGGAAAGAGGTGTCTTTCCATAAGCACTGTTTCTTTTAGCAGATGCAGCTGGGTTTCATTCTAGTCTAGCTGGTTAATTCTGTTCTAGCTGGTTAATCCTAGTCAAAATGACTGTCTTAGAACTCAGAAATAGTCAAAAGAGTTTGTAAAAAAACCCCAAACCAGCCCACATCTCCTCCAAGCTTATTCATTCAATGTGACAGCTTGTTTCTGAAGAGATGTCTTCACTACTTCTCAAGCTATCAAGGATGGGCACAGATAGACGGTACTTGTGCTCTCTAGTTTGTTGCGGCAGTATTTCTGCACATAGCATTTCTGGGAAGTGTAGTGGTAGAGCTGAAGTTTAATATGTTGGGTAAATCAAAGTGTCATTTAACTCAACTGCCCACATCTCCTCCAAGCTTATTCATTCAGTGTGACAGCTTGTTTCTGAAGAGATGTCTTCACTACTTCTCAAGCTATCAAGGATGGGCACAGATAGACGGTACTTGTGCTCTCTAGTTTGTTGCGGCAGTATTTCTGCACATAGCATTTCTGGGAAGTGTAGTGGTAGAGCTGAAGTTTAATATGTTGGGTAAATCAAAGTGTCATTCAACTCCAAGCGTAGTGACATTAAATTACTTGATTTTAAAAAATGCTAATAAGAGCATGTGTCTGTAGTGTTGTGTTCCTTCTTAGTAGAATCGAATAGTTACCCTTTTTACATGTTTCTGAATTGCCTGTTTTCTCACTGTGCAATCCACCTTTCAAGAATATTGTCTGAGTGTTTGGTGAGGAGGACTATTTTTGCCAGTTCTGTTGAGGGTTTGTGAGTTCAGTTGAGGTGTATGTAAGGCCCGATTTTGAACATCTGAAAGCTGCAAAGTGCCTCAAACCTCAACCAAATGTTATTACCTCCCAGCTTGCTTGCTGCTATTCAGCATGTGGGCTTTTGGCTTCTTATTTTTAGGTCTTCAATAAACCTATACCTTTTGGGTCTGCCAGTTATGAATTTTGTGCTTTCAGTCCCATGACAAGAAGGATTCAGTGGAAGTTTTCAATCCTATAAAGCAGAACACAGCTTTTTAGCCTCATGTTGGTTGCTTTTGTTGTTTTCCCTTTTTTCATGGGTGAGCTTTCGACATGAAGGTATGTAACTGATTTTTATGATTTATTTCAGGACTCTTTGACAGCCCTCCAGGGTCTGATGACGCAAAGCTTATTGACATATTCTACCCAGGAGATCAGCAGTCTGTAACATTTGGAACCAAATCCCGAGTGGGAATGGGTGGCATGGAAGCCAAGGTAGAAATATGGAACAATTACTTCACAATTGGGAAGGAGAGAGAGCTACATGAGTTGTTTGTTCTTTGTGCTGCTGGATGGATCTTGTGCTTCAGATGGATCTTGGCAGGTTGCAGGAATGGGCAGGCAGGAACCTTAGGAGTTCAGTAAAAGGAAATGCTGAGTCTTATGCCTAGGGACACTGGTATGGGCTGGAGAACTGACTGCCTTGAATGCAGGTTCATTGAAAAGGGCATAGGATCCTGGTAGACACCAAATGGAATGTACACCAGCAATATGGCCTTTGGGCAAAGCAGGCTAACCAGGGCTGTATGGAAAAGAACATAGCCAGCAGGTTGAGGAAAATTATTACTTTCATCTACTCAGCACTAGTGAAACCACATCTGTAGAGTTGTGTGTGGTTCTAGATACCGCAGTACAGGAAGGACGTGGCATGCTACAGTGAAACCAGCAGAGAGACATGAATATGATTAAAGAATTGGAGCACTGTCACACTAAGAGAGGCTGAGAGCTAGGATTGTTTACACTGGAAAAGAGAAGGTTTGGGTATAAGTAGCTGAGGGGGGGATTACAGAACGCAGAACAAGATTCCTCTTGGTGGTATCCAGGGAACAAACAAGAGGCCATGGGCTCAGAATGAAATAAAAGTGAATAAACTGAAATGTGAGAATTTTACAATGAGGTTGCTGAAGCACTGCAGCCGGTTGCCAAGAGAACCTGTGGTTTCTCTATTTGGAGATGTTCAAAACCTGGCTGGATGATGCTTGCTCTAGTTGACCCTGCTGTGAGCAGGCAGTTGGACTATATGATTTCCAGGGATCCTTTCCAGCCCCAGCTATTCTTTGAGTACCCTGAAATGGTATGTGGATTCCTTTTGCTTTTCTTTTAGGTCAATGTGAATTGAAAAGAGCAAGTAAAGAATTACACTCAAGTAGATTTTAAAAGGTGACATTTGGATATGTATTTTTGTGGTTTAAATTAGAGTCCGTCTCAATTATTTCTTATGTGATAATTCAAAGACTTTGGGAATCCCTGTCTCTTAATTCTGATATGGTGCCTCCCTCTCCTTTCTGAGTTTGTACAATGTACTGTTTGCTTCTGAAGGATATATTGGTGGAGACCAAGGTACTTCAGTTTTTGAGCGCAAGATCAGTAGAGGTGTGAGGGCTAACGGGTTTTAGTCCTGTGTACAGTCAGGTGGTCTCAGTATTCATTGCTATGAGTAGATAAACATGGGTGTGTTTGACTTCAGCATACGTGTCTCATGAGGCTGAGATATGCACTGCTGTAGTATTAATTGCTGCAGGTTTCCCTGGGACGTATCTGGAAAGTTGTCTGTAAAAACCAAAGCAGATCTTGACTAAGCAGGAAAAGACCAAAGTAAAATTCTTCATCAGTTATGTTGTTGATTATTCCCTTTTCTGAACACTCAGGTAAGGCATACTCTTAGGTATCTGAGCATGGGCTGGAAGGTGGCAAAAAGAGGAGGCATTTGTAACTATGGAATGTACAAAGCTTATTCAGAAATGATTTTCCTTTATGTGGCTTCCAGGATAATTTAAACAATTCCAGGTATTGAAGGTAAAGCTGCCAAGGTTAGAGAGTACTTTATTGTAAAAGTAATAATCTGTAAGAGTTACTTGGTGTCTTTTGAGTCACATAGAGGCAAATCTTGATGGAGGTGGTGTAACAAAAATTTGCTACAGTTGAGAATGTAGGAGACATTTTTGGAAAACTGTAGCATCAATAATAGAAAACAGATAGTGGCTCAAAGAACAAATCTTGTTTTTTAGTGTGAAATTTGAGCAATAATGAGGCGGCTGATGATCTTTTGGTAGCTGAGTTTGATGGGATAGGCCTATCTGACATTTGTGTCTCATAGTGACTGTGGACTGTAATACCAAATTGTAGAACCATATTAGGAATGCATAGAAGTGAGTAAGCAGAGAAGCTTTTGCAATTAAATAAATGATGCATAATTAAATATAGGTAGTGGATAATATTGCCCATATTGGCAAATACTTGACTGGGAAAATAAATGAAGGAAATCACTGGCAGTACCTCTTCAGCAGACAGCATCTGGGATTTGAGAGAAATAATATTCTGCTCAAAAATGTGCAAAGAGGCTAATCTTAGGACCAGTCAGTACACAGGGATTTCAAAGGACCCTTACTGATGAGCTAATCGTTATGTAAACTTAACATACTGTAGAAGGATTAAGCAAATATCAGTATTCCAGCACTGAAGTTCAGAGATTCCCAAAGTGTGTTGAATGCTCTTTGAAAGCATAAGTGATCAATCTGGCCATCAGAGTTGACCAAGAAGTCTTGTTGAGAGTGGTGATTGAAATAACCAGTGGATCTCTTGCAGCTGGCTCTGTCCTTTCCTGTAGGTGAAAGCAGCTCTGTGGGCCCTGCAAGGAGGCACTTCAGTAGTGATTGCAAATGGAACTCACCCAAAGATCTCAGGTCATGTCATCACAGATATTGTAGAAGGGAAAAAAGTAGGAACTTTTTTTTCAGAGGTAAAACCTGCAGGTGAGTACAGAGTTAATGTGTACCTTGAGAGTTGCGGAGATGTCCTGAAAAATTAGAGTTAAAACTTGTCTAGAGCTGTGCAATAGCTGGAAAACCACTCTCTGTTTGCAAAATGGATTTTGAAAGGTATTTTATGAAGTAGGGGTAGAAACTACTGAATTCCCTGCCCTTCTTCCCTCCAGCCGATAAACTGGTACATCAGACTTGCATTTGAAGAATGCAGTGAGTAGAGTAGAAGTTTTGCCTTTTGTAGTCTTAAGAGTTATCATCAAGTATCCATGATTTCACAGTGAGAATATGGATATAGAATGTGCTACTGAACTAAGGTAGTGTTTAGGTTTATTTTTTATCATTAATTTCTTTTATGTCTCAGTCTTCTAGTATGGTAGGTAGGAATGTTCTCCTGTCACTGCATTGCTGGAACTGTGTAATAATTGTTGGATAAAATCAGACCAAAGATCCCTCACCTTAGCAGAATAGATACTGGGGTGGTACTTTCGACTTTCACTTTAAGCACAATGCCAGTGCCCCATGAAAATACACTTCTTTCCTGGTGTCTGCTGTGAGATGGGGTCAGGAATAAGCAAAGCAGGCCTGTAGCTTAGAAATAGAGAGAAAAAGGTTTATTAACTAAACTACAAACAAGACACACACACACACACAGACACATACACACGGACAATGAAAAACTTCACAAAAGCATTTCCTCCTCCCCCCTACCAGATTCTCCCAATACATCTCTCAAAGTTTAACTCTCAGTCCATCATCACTCTATAAGTACTCAATCTTCAGTCTATCAAGAGGAGAAGTCCTTCTTGGGCCATGGTGACCTCTTCCTTTTCATGTCCAGTGCTCTCACCACATGAACATGGACCAGAGCTGCTTCAAGGGTTGTCTTTTTTTAAGGATGCTTTGTCTCCTTCCAAAAAGGCACAGTCTCACCTTTGGGACATCCTTTGTCCCCCCCATATTTCTCTACCCCCTGGGGCCGGGGGGTCTCTAACGCTGAACCTTCGGGACATCCTTTGTCCCCCCCATATTTCTCTACCCCCTGGGGCCGGGGGGTCTCCAACTGAACCCTCTCGGTCCGAGCCACCGCCTCCCCCTGGATGCAGCCTCTGTGTCACAAGGAAGCATGGTTCTGTCCATGGCTGACAAAAAGCGTCCAGCAACAGCCACTCCTTATCTCTTGCCATCTGGGGTTCTCTCACAACCCCGCATTCACAACACGCCTGCCTATTTCCTGCTCCAGAAAAGGTCAATGCTCTGCAAGATTTTCATTCTCCAAACAGGGGTTAAAGGCTTCTACAGGCGGCCAGGTTCTTTCTCCGCTGCACCTTCCTCCCATTCTCCACGAGCCGGGCATGCTGCCAACTCCGAGGCCTTCAAGGCCACAGCCCCGTACACTGAGCGCGGCTTCTGTCTCTCATCTCCCGGGGAGGGGGGGGAGCTGCCCAAATCTCTCGGCGGGGCTTCTCTGCTGGGAGGGCTGCACAAGGCTCCTGGTGCACCTCCACCCTTCCATCCCGGGGGCCTTCAAGCCCCTCTCTGTCCCAAAACTCAGCTTACCTCAAGGCCGCAGGTCCCCTCCCCCGCCCAGCCGGCAGGGCGGGACGGGGGAGGTCTGACCAGCTCCCCAGCTAGAAACCAAAAGGAAGTTCCCAGGGGACAGCTCTGCTTTTAACCCCTGTGTTCTCAGAGGCGTAACCAATACCCCAATGGTCAAAACAGGTGCCAATTTCAGAATCTGAACACCCATTGGCCTCTGATCACTCCATTCCCAGAAAACCTATTTCCTGTCAACCCACAACACAAGTGAATTTCTTTGTGTATACTAATCCTTAATGGATTTCTTGTATAAATATGTCAGATCATCCTTTGAACACACTTGGTGTCATTATGCTCAAGTACCTTTTTGGTTAGCCTCACTATAATAAGTTGGTATCAGCAGTAAAGCTTCTAATCTTGTGGTCCCGTTCTGAGTCACAAATACTGTAAGTAGCAAAAGTCTGTCCCTGTGGACTGTTGTGGTCTTTATTCCAGTCATCTCTTTGTCTTCTATCTTCCGAAACCCACACTTTGGAAATTCAAGCAACTTTAAAAAATCAAGTATATCTGCTTACATACATAATTTTTCTCCAAGAATACTAAAAAATGCCATATTTTGTAAAGTATGATATCACTTCAAGAAGCTGGCTTAAGATGTCTTAAATTAGTCTAATTATTCTCATGTCCACACGTTCTTTTCTTACGCTTCCTACTATACCTCTCTATAATTTCTACTCTGGCAGTTTCCATGGGACTCTTCTTAAATGGAAGTTGGGTTCAAGATACCTGGTTTACAGGCTATTTCAGGAGAGTTGAAAATGGCAGATTTTTCACAAGCTAGTTGAGAATTCTTTGCAGAAATGCAACCTGAACACGGTGACTTGAAACAGAAACACAATCTGTTTTCCACGCCTTGCTTCTAAAATGCATACATGGAAAGGCAGGGAAAGCAATTTTTCTGCAAGCTGTTACTAGGGTTTTGTTTTCCATTATTGATTGTGTGTTCCCATGCATACATTCCTCAGCTGGATACTTAAACTTTTCAAAGTTTGCCTCTTTTCTTTCAGTAGCCTACTATGCCCTAGTGACTTAGCTATCCTGTTGTTCTTTTGGCCTTTATCGAGCCTTTTTGATACATGCTGCACACTTGCTGTTACACAGAGACAGAATCTTTGTGATGATTCTTTATGTAGGGACCATAACAGTATTTTTGTGTCAAGTACAGACTTTTCTGTATTAGGATACAACATTTTTCTTGAATTTATCTGTTTAAAACTGTTTCATGCTCTAAATAAAGAATTGGAAGACAAATGAGCAAGTGCTCACTTCTGCCTGTGCTGTTACTTTGTCTGCATACCATATTTTTGGGGTTTCTTTGCAGGCCCTACTGTAGAACAGCAGGCTGAAATGGCTCGAGCTGGTGGCAGGACCTTGGCGGCTCTACAGCCTGAGCAGGTGACAGAACAATATGACCAAATTGTTAATAATGTGCATGTGTGGCAAGTTTTGCAGCATAGGCTTATAACATAAATGAACCTCTTTGGACAAGAATCTATTATTTCTGTGTCAGATCCCTTGTTTGTATTGTAGACTGCTTAAAGATGATAAAAGCAAAAAGATCATGTTTCCTTGGGGTTGTGAAGTAATATGAGCTTTCACGTGGGGTTTTTAAAAATTTTGATAGCATCAAGTAACACACAGAAGTGAATTGTGATTCAAGCTGATGAAGAATTGGCTGGAATAACTTGCTCCATTCACACCTCTGAGTTTAGCATACAACATGTATACAAAAGTGGAGCTGTAGACAATTACTACTCTGCAGCTAGATGAGTGTGATGTGGTACAAGATAGTCTTAAAGGAAGAACATGTTAGTTTGGTGAAGAAGACTGGGAAAGGAAAGCAAGATAATAAAAAACAAGGTAAAGGCTGAAGCAGTGTATGGTCTTCTTTTTCAGTGTGATGCGGTCTGGAAAAATCAGCTGCCCAAGTATCGGGAAGGTTAAGATAGTGAGAGGATGTGGTCAGCATAAATGGACTATAGGAACTAGGTGTCAAACAGCATGGACTTTGAGTAAGGAGTCAATTTAGAAAATGTTTTCTCTTTCAGAGAGCAGAGATTATTTATCGTCTTGCTGACTTACTAACGGACCAGAGGGAAGAAATTCTCTTGGCAAACAAGAAGGACTTAGAGGAGGCTGAAAATAAAGGTATTGCTTCAAACCTTCCATAGTAATACTGTCATCTTGGACCTCTCTGGGCCTCAAGACAAATGAGCAGAACTAGAATCTTCTGTCACCTGGGATTGGGCAGTATTGCTGACACAGATTATTGAATCCAGGACTTTGAGAGCTTGTCAGTGTAAACAGCTGCAGCCTCCTTCATTTATAAAACAGATGCTTTCATCAGAGAAGATACCGAGGCAGTGCAAAACACCAAGTGGTGTATTGTAAAAATATTTTTAAAAAATGGAACAAATATCTCTGTGACTGTCATGAACAAAGCGAGTATCTTCTGGGCTGGTTAATGTAATGTTTGGTTCCTGAAGGGAAGGCTATCATCTCTACACTTAAATTGATGCCAAAGCATCAGTTGTCCTCTTCTGATTGAAGAAGGTTCTCTTTAGGTGGCTCAGATGAAACCCCCTCTTCTGTGTTAGACTGATACATTCATTGAGAAGCCGGGATTGAGATGTGTACTTGGTGGCATAACAAGTATATGAAAAGGACGCATCATGAATTGTAATACTATGTGGAAGGCACCATTGACCAGAGTATTTGAGGGGTCATTGCTGGGTTAACTTACTGTTTGAATGTGTTCAGACTAGAAAATTCAAGTTGTTCTTGCCCAGTCTGCACAGAAATGCCATGCATGTGTCTGTGCTTTGATGTTTCTGTTTGTAAAACAGAAGGATGCAATTACTGCCTAGACCTTCCAGAAATACTGCAAGGGTAGAAATTTGTAGGAAATTCAGTCATGCATTCAGTACATGAAATAGGACAAACCTTATCTTTCTGGATGTTGGTAGTTTGTGTGGTTGCTTCATGTACCGAGCACTTAAACCTCATTAATTGAAAATGTGGTGCGTGAGATAGTCATCATATTTGAGGGGTTTTATTGTGACTACTAGACTTGTTGCTATGCATTTTTAATCTCAGGTAGATTACTTACTAGGCTGTGGGAAATATCTTAATTTTCCTTAGGTTCAGCACTCATTAAAGTCATTTCTGCTTGAGCCTAGGAAGACCAATCTATCTTCAGCACAACTTTTTCTTTCTTTTAGGGAGATTAGCTCTCCCTTTGTTGAAACGCCTAAGTCTGTCTACTTCAAAGCTAAACAGCTTGGCTATTGGTCTGCGTCAGATTGCAGCATCCTCGCAGGACAGCGTCGGCCGTGTAATTCGACGAACTCGAATAGCAAAAGACCTGGATTTGGAGCAGGTTACAGTGCCAATTGGGGTCCTTCTCGTGATCTTTGAATCTCGTCCTGACTGTCTTCCACAGGTTTGTAAGCAAGGTAGATTACACTGTTGAGTATTTCTTTTGGCAAGCAAACAAGAGACTACAAAAAGTATTGTTTCAAAGGACTCTTGCTTGGATTCTTCTACAATTGATTTTTTTGGCATCACTGTTTTTTATGCAGAGGTGTTTTCAGGATTTGCTTCTGCAGTGTTCAGTTAATCACTTGTCTTATGCCAGGAATAAGGCAGTTATGTTAAGGGCAAATGCTTTCCTCTGCAGCACTGTGTGGAAGTGTTGCTATAAGTAAATCCTGTTAAAAAATGCATGAAAATATGGGTGCTTAATTAATGTTGCAGAGGCAACCTTGGTCTTACTTTCTAACTCCCGACTACTTTACTGAGCAACTGAAGTAGATTTTAAAATGAAAACAAACAAACAAAAAAAACCTGATTAGCAACATTTCTTCCCACAATTAACATTAGGTATCTAGGAAGCTTGATTGAGGAGTTTTCTAATGAGCAGGTGTTTGAGTAGAAAATTATGAGTACAGCCACTTTGAGGATGTGAGGCTTAATGAGTGGACAGCTTCGTACTTCATGCCAGATTTTTGTGAGTAGTCCCCACTTACAGTGAAAAGGAGTATGCGGTAAGAAAAGTTCCTATGAAACAAAAAGGCACTAGTATTCCTTGACTACCAGCACTGTTTGTTACAGATAACCAGTATGTTACCTTGTTGAATTTGTGTCTGTCTTCCTGGGCTTCGGCCCAGGTCTCTTGCCTTGCATAGCTGATGCCTTCCTCTTTCTCTTTGTTGTATCTTAAAACTTAGACCAGACTGACTCCTGCTGGCTTCCCTGCCCTGCCTTCCCTTCCCCTGCTTTGTTTTACAGACTTGGGATAGCTTGTCTTGGTAGTTGCTTTGCTTCTTGCTAACCTCCTGTCCTCATACTCACATTAGGCTTCCTGATGCAACTTCAGAAGATAATCTTTGATAACTCTGCATTTGAATTGCATGGTTTCTGTCCCATCCTGTATCTGATAGTTGGAGGGTCTCTGATTGAGAGGAGCAGTCTCTCCTCTTAGTCTATTACTGCATCTCATGCTTGTTTGGGTTAAGATTTAATAAGCTTCAAGTGAGCATATACAAACAGCATATTTGCCTCTAATACTTACAGGGTGAAATTGCAAGCATCCTTCAGAGACTGTATTGTATAGATTCCACCAAATCCAGTTGTTGTTCTGAAGTACAGTCATGTTCTACTAGTCTTTGAGACTGAACCATTTTGAAACCCCTTACCTGCTGTTCTACTTTTAATCACAGAAATTTTTTGGTTTTGTGTCTTAATTCTTGGTATTTTTTTCTTTTCATTTTTTCAAACCAGGTCAAAAACTTTATTTTAATCTTATGCCTCTTTACTTAAATAAGCATGTTTGTTTAGTTTCCTTTCATGATAGTGATCCGGAGGGGCAGATAGAAGGTACTTTTGAAATACAATCAGATGGCTTTTTAATGTCTAATTATATAAGTTAAAAAGACGCATGATAGTTATGTAAGGCAGGCTTCCCAGACGGTTACACTTCAGTGTGTTTTTCTAATGTGTTTCTTGTTTTCAATATTCTTTTCAAATGAGGTAGATTATCAAGCATTTTGATTATTATTACCTATTTGATACTAGAAGGGGAAAGATGTATCTGGCTGGTTATTTTATGAATCAGGATCTAGAGTGCACCACCAAGCAAACTTCTTATTAGATGTGAGCCTGGCTAATTTTGACATCAGCATCTCAATATACAATAGATACTCTAATGAGTGTACGTTTGGTGAATATATATACAGGTGATGATAATGATACATATAATCGTTAAGACAGTAATACAGCAAAATAACTTAAAATACTGAGTTTGTTTATTCTAAAGAGAGTAAATTCGCCTCTGGAGAGGACATGATTTTGTTTTCCAAAGGAGTGCATGCTTTTAAACTTTCTTTAAGTAGGTGGACAAATTGTGAGGCCATAGTGAATGAAGTTGGAATGAGGAATACAAAAAAGAATACAAAAGTAAAATAAGTTTTGAAAAAGAGCTTTTTGCATGGGATGTACTCCGAGGTAGAAAGGAGCAAAACCCTCTTGCGTTGCTGGACTTAAATGGGTGAAATCTAACACATTGAACAGAAGGGCAGCAATATCTATCGGTTTCTTCTGGTGAATAACATGGAAGCAAAGAGGATGCTGGGCCTATTGTCCCAATTTTTTTTTATTTTTGCTTAGAGCAAGTGTTGTCTGTTTATGACTCCTGTTTTAGACAGCATGATGAAAATGTTTTTCCTGTTCATAGGAAGAGCTTATTTACCACTCTCTGCTGGAATGGTTAGAGACAAGAGTTCTTGCAGCTAAAGTTATTCTCCTTGGGGTAATTGCCCACACAGCTGTGCAATTCATATGAAGCCCTATGTCCATAGTTTCTTCTGACTTTTTCACTGTAGTCTCTCCATCGCAATAGTACCCTGAAAACTCAAGTTTGTTCTTAAAATTAGCATATTTAATTGCTGGAGTTAAATGTGCTGCTACTTGTAATGGTTTTTCAGAGTCATGAAAGGAAAACTAGATTAATATTCAGTAAATCAACTGAACAAAAATCTTGGTTTTATTTTGTGGGTGTTATTCTGACAAAAGAACCAGAATACATTTAAAGTTGTTTTTTTTTTTTTTTTTTCCAATAATAAACTCCTTTGATAGGTGTCTGCTTTGGCCATAGCCAGTGGAAATGGCTTACTACTTAAAGGAGGGAAAGAGGCAGCACATAGCAATCAAATCCTTCATCATCTGACGCAAGAAGCACTCTCTATTCATGGAGTCAGAGATGCAGTGCAATTGGTAAGTGCCTAGAGTTAAATCAACTATTTCTTTGCTATGGTTTGTATAAAAAGTGTGGGCAAAACCTGAGAGGTAAAACTGTAAGCTCTTTGTATTGCAACTACCACAGGTGAACACAAGAGAGGAGGTAGAAGATCTCTGCCGTTTGGATAAGCTGATAGATCTCATCATTCCACGTGGTTCATCACAGCTAGTCAGAAATATCCAGAAAGCGGCTAAGGGAATCCCAGTGATGGGTCACAGTGAAGGGATCTGTCATGTGTATGTTGACACGGATGCCAGTGTTGAGAAGGTCACACGAATAAGTAAGCTGTGGGACAGTGACTTGAATCTCATGGGTGTAATTGAACTTTGGAGTATGCAATGTAGTTATGGTAATTTATAATTTATATATTATCCAAAAATCTTTGTTGTAAATACTATGTAACTAATTATGTACTCTTAAACCTCAGTCAGAGACTCAAAGTGTGAATATCCTGCTGCCTGTAATGCTCTGGAAACTCTCTTAATTCATCGAGACTTGCTGAGAACCCCGTTGTTTGATCAGATCATAGACATGTTGAGAGTAGAACAGGTTAGTCACTCATATTTGTGTTTTGTTTTGTGGTTTTTGTCTGTTTGTTTTCTAAAACTTTAGAAGCATTTGGTCTGGCTGGTGTAGCCGTGTTTCCATGGCACAACATTTTAGTTACCTACATCTGTCTTTGTACATGTCAATGAACTTTGGTTCTCCAGACAGCATCAAGTGTTTCTGTAGAAATGATCTGAAAGCAGCTTATTCAGTACAGCTACAGGTGATTACTGGGATACCTTTGTTATATACTTCCTTGTATATAGCAAAAATAATCTTCTGCCATAAAAGCATATACACAACCTTTCTCTGCCTTTTCAAATTCAGTCAGATGCAAAGCCTTGTCTTCCTGAATCTATTAATTTAGCTTCTTACCCAAGTGAATTCCCTTCTGTTTTCATCCTTTCTGAATTTACTTCATACGTGTGTTTTTTAAAATTTTCCTCTTGGATGCCCTTTGTTTCCACTCATTTTCCCTCCTGGTATGTCAAAGGATATCAAAAGGCCAGCATACTAATTAGTTGTCTAGACACAAGCAATGTTTTTTCAGTAACGATAGCAGAGATGCATCAGGAAGAAGTATCCATGAAGTAGTATGAATTGCACATAAATCAAGGGTTTTCCCACAGCACTGTGTATTTGACAAATAGAGTGCACAGGCAGTGATTAATGGAGGATAGAGAGGTCATATGTTTTGATGCTGTTAAAAGGGTTATAGTAAGAGAAGCTGGTAGGTAGTCAAGGACCAAGTTCTCAGTGTTTGGGGCTCTTTAATGTCTAGTTTAGTTGTTTCTTGGGAGGGGTAGAATGCAAGGTAGATGTTTGTATTTTGGATGGGAGGAATATGTGTACCAGTGCATCTCCACCACCAATCCTAACTGATCTCCTTATACAGTGGGGAAGATACTACCTCTGTCTAATCTAACCTGACAACAAGAAATCTGCAAATATTGGGCAGGATTATGCAATTAAAGTAATTCATATTTGCACAAGAAAATGCTGGTTTACAGATATTGTCTTAAAAGCCTTCATGTTTAGTAGACTTATGCCTTATTTCTCATTTATGCTTCTCTTGTCAAAATTTCCTGTTTGAATGGAAATTCATCTGCATGGAATTTCTGTGCTGTATCTGTTCTAAATTATCTCTCATTGTTTAGGTGTTTTGGCTGAGGTTGATAATGTGTTAAAATTTTCTTTATAACAAATGAAAAATATCTGTGTGAGGTTTTTTGGTTTTGGACCCAGTAACTCCTTTGTGTCTTAGATGTGCTTCAGAGATGGCTGGTATCAATTTATAAAGTAAAAGGATAAAAGTCATTCAAGATCTTAAGACTTCTGTAGGTGCAAACTTGGAAGCATTCCTTTCGTTATACTCTGCATTGCAGTTGCTGTCTTAAAACAAAGGCTGGCGTCAGTATTTTAGCTGTTTTCCTAGCAGTGCTGTACTGGCCTTTTCTGCCTGGGGACTAAGTGATGCAATTGTTTTAAGTAATTTCAAATGAGTCCTGAATTAGAGTTTGTCATGGTAGGTAGCCAACCTGGCATGTAATTTGTTGTACCTCGTAGCTAATTCACCTATGTGCCAAGTTTCCCAAAGTGTAGGTGTATTTTTCTTACACTGCATGCATTTTGTGGATTAACTCCACTCAGTGACTAAGCACCATCCAGCTGCCTGCTTGCTCTCCCCTGCTCCAAGTGGGACAGGAGGAGAAAATTAGAACAAAAACAAGGAAGCTTGTAGGTTGAAAGATAGCTTAATAAGTGAAGGAAAGATGAAGAAGAAAGGGGACAAAGAGGAGGAAATAATCCAACAAAAAAGTAAACCCTGAAACAAAACTACAAAGCCACCAGCAACACCCACAAGGCAAAGCTAATTACTTGCTGTCTGCCACAAAAAAACAATGCCCATCCAGTCTCTTGGACAATGCCTACCTTCTTCAAAAACCCCCTCCCCTCAGTTTGTATTGCAGTACATGACATTATACAGCGTGGAACACTCCTTTGGTCAGTTCCGGTCAGCTCTTGGCTGTGTCCCCTCCCAAATTCCTGCACACTCCCAGTCTTCACACCAGGGGCACAGAGTTGGAACAGGGGGGAAGAGAGAACCTTGATGTTGTGCAAGCTCTGTTCAGCAACAGCCAAAACATTGGTGTGTTTTTAACACTGGTTTAGTCAGAAGTCCAAAACATAGCACCCCAGGGACTGCTATCCATCCCATATTGAGTACAAGAAGCTACACTTTCACCTGAAAGGCTCTGGTATGGTCAGTAGCCACAAACAAAATGTTTCTGGTGTTGCAGGTGAAGATTCATGCTGGCCCAAAGTTTGCATCTTATTTGACATTCAGTCCTTCAGAAGTGAAATCTCTGCGCATAGAATATGGGGACCTGGAGTGCTGCATTGAGGTGGTGGACAGCGTTCAAGAGGCTGTTGAACATATCCACAAGTATGGAAGTTCCCATACGGATGTTATTATCACAGAGAATGGTTAGTGACCTGGCTCCTTCTTTAAGCTGCTGTTCTGGTTTGACCGCTAATTCCTGGGGTTAGTGCAACTAATTACATACATTGTAGTAGTTCGTCTCTTGGGTCTGTGCCAGTTCAAAACCTTACTAGAGCTGTGCCAAGACAAAGGTTGACTCTCCAACCAAACCAAGCCCAGAACTTCTGTGAATCAGCTGCAGTTAAGGTCATGTTGATCTGTGGCTGGCCAGTGTGAGTCAAGTAGGCTTCTGTTTCTATACTTCTTGCTGAGCTTAAATGCTTGTCACTAAAAGGTATGCATTCGATACCATAACTACTGCCACAGGACCTGGTGAACTAGTGATTTATATTGGAAATAGAGTTGCTCTTGAATGTCTGTCTTGTTGCTAGGGGCTACTGACCTCCAAGTTACTTACGTGTGGCATTTCTGCTTAGCAGTTCTCAAATAGTACTTGCAATAGCAATTGAGTTTAGGATTTCTCAGTATTTGGAACAATTCCATGTTTGAGACTAATGGAGAGCTGACTGTAGCTTAATTGTCTCAAAATGCTGTTTGGGGCAGCTGTTCTTTGTCCTCAGTCATGCAACTAAATCTCTCTTTAACTAAACTGAATGGAGTTAGAATTAGACATCTTTTTGCTTCCTTCTAATCTTTGTGAGCTTATTCTAAGATTTGCAGTTGTGTCTAATTGATAACCATACTGGGAGGAGGGTAACAATGAGCATGGCTTAGCCCAGGCTGTTTAAGTACTGTCTGATAAGGTCACATGTGAAAGTTGTATTGTTACGTATGTTCACTGCTTTATGCAGTGTTTATTGGCATACATGATCATTTTGTATGTAATGGATTTCATTTTTCTCTGCCTCTTTCCCAGAGAAAACAGCAGAGTTCTTCCTCCAGCATGTGGACAGCGCTTGTGTTTTCTGGAACGCCAGTACCCGATTCTCTGATGGATATAGGTTTGGACTTGGTAAGAGGGAAGATATTGTAGGGTTGTGACTGCAGAATTTTGTGGTATGTGAACAGTGTGGCAGTATGAATCTTGAAAGATAGGATTAGTCTCTTATCTTACTGTCTAATAAAAGGTTTTCAGGAAAGGTACTGTACAAAATGTTGAAGCCTAGAAATTTCATCCACACAAAGATATTTTGGATCCTTTGAAGCTCTATTCAATTGCAGTAAAGTATGCTGCATGCGTATAGTGATAGAACAATGGTATACAGGATGTGAAACTGCTGAACAGCTTTCCTTTTTCTCCTTCTAATGATGCTGTAAAGAATGCAATGCTTCAGTCCTGCTGGGCAGATTGAGGTGCTGTCCAGTGTGTGAGTCCTGCTGTGTTCAGGAATGAAGGGTAGGAACTAAACTGAGTATCAGCTCATTAAATAAACAGGTGCAGCTACTGTGAATTGCAGAAGATAAAGGAAACATTCCTTGAAGAGGTAGAAAATCAGAAGTCTCCACTACGCGCTATTACTGTGTTAGCTGGAACAGTGTTCCATGTGACTGAAAAATTCCAGTTAAGGTCTTCCAATATCTCCTCAATGTGATAAAAAAGGACGTAAGATCATAATCTTTACTAGTTTAGCTTTTTTTCTTGTTTGAAGGATTATGCCCTTAGAGCAGTCTAAGAGCAATGTAGGAGATACTTCTGTCTCTCTCTCTTGCATCTTTCTTTCTGAAAGTAACTGTAGTAGCCCGAAGTATAAGCATTACAATTTATAATGTAATAGTTAATCTCCTCAAGCTTCTCTATTGGGGAAATGGAACTGGTATTTGGAGAGGAGCAGAGAGAAAATGGCAGGTCCCTGAAAGGCAGGCAGATTTTTCTACTTTGAGGTACAAAAACATTTAGTATGAAGTGGACATCATCAGAGGATTAACTACCTTTATTTTGGGTGTTTCCTACAGGTGCTGAAGTGGGAATTAGTACTTCGCGTATCCATGCACGTGGACCAGTGGGAATTGAAGGACTCTTAACAACGAAGTGGTTGCTGAGGGGGAACAATCATGTTGTTTCTGACTTTTCAGAGCATGGGAGCATGAAGTATCTTCATGAAAGCCTCCCTCTCCCTCAGAGAAATGCAAACTGAAAACACTGGGGAGAAAACCCAGGATAAAATTATTTCCTGAAGTTGTTCAGGCTTCAGGATAATCTCTGAAGGTGAAGGAGTTTGTTTTTCATCATCAGAAACATTGTCCTTGGTCATTTTGCAGTGCAATGAATACAAAATTATCCCATCAATGAGAATTCTCCCCCTCCCGCCCCTTTCACTTTCCTTAAACAGTATCTGCAAACTGACCTCACTTCTCCCAAAGACAGATTTTTTCAAATCATATAGGTAACATAAGGATTTCAGTATCGAATACATTCCTTTTTTATCACAGTGCTCTCTGTAGCAAATATGTTTGGTGGTGGAGCTTAATTTTTTTTTTCTAAGTTTTGTTTTATTCAAGTATCTGTTCTGGAGAACAGACTCAGTAGTTTTGGTTTTGAGGGTTTTTTTCTTCAGTCTTAGGATCATGGCATCTCTTGAGGGCCGGAAAGCTTGATGCTTAATTTCTTTGTATTTGATCAGTCTTGAGATAGGGGGACAGATGTTCCAAATGTATAGTAAACTTTTGACCAAGAAACCTTTTATATCTAATTCTTTGTATTGTTGGCTATTGTAGATAAAAAACATCATTTTCTGCTACATTAATTTTGTTACTTATTTGTATCAAAGGTTTATTTTTCTTCGGTTTATATAAAACTTACTCCAACAGCATTTTGATCATGGCTTGACCAGAATGAAGCTCTCCACTTGCATGAACACTTCTCATGGTGCACTGCAGCCCCACCACACGGCTGGCAGCCAGAGCTCCCCCATGGCTGCAGGACATCCCGCTCTCAGTTGGGGGGTCCCGGTGTGCTACTGCCCCATCAGGGCGCCATTTCCTTTCCTGCCAGCTGCTCTCCACTGCTGTCCTGGCATGGGTGGTGGACGCACCGTGCTTGGGATCTGGTGCTGCTGCACCCCTTTCTCCAGTCACAGGGGCATCACGATAGGGCGCAGGGTGCATCTCCCCTCTGAGCAGATGCTGTAGGCTGCTGGACATGGGTGAGGCGAGTGAGATGCCTCCGTAGGTGTGGATGGCTCTTGTTCCCTGAAGGTGGCACAGCAGGAGAGCTCAGATTGACATCGGAGGGTTGCAATGCAGAGGCTACAATGGGGGTTTTGCCTGGTCATGAGGGCCATGGTGCTCTCATGACCGCGGTCAGTGTGTGCAGTCAGCCCCAGGTGCACGGACACCCAGCAGTGGGTGGGCCCCAGAGCAGGGCAGTGGTACTGAGGCTCTCCTGCCTGGGCTTGCTGGCAAGTAGCAAGGAAAATGGCTTAAGAACCCCATTCCTCCGAAGTGAAGGTGAGGGAAGGGGGGATGTCTCTGTGGAGAGGGGGCAAAGTTGGGAATTGCAGGGAGGGGTTTAAAGTCAGTGTAGGGGACAGAGCTGTTCAGGAGCAATTCCCTTGGAGCCAGTCAAGGGAGCAGGTTAGTTCTCAGCAGGATGTGAGAACTGTGCCAAGGAATCCAGTTCCAGCATGTGTCTGTGTTGTATAAACTCTGTTAGTCTGTCTTCTGCATTGTACACTGTACCTTCCTCACGTCTTGATGTCTCCATAGCTCTTAGTGATCACTAGGCACCTTAACCTTTCTGCAAGTCACAAGTGCATTGCCATATCAGCTTAGTGCCTGTCAAGCCTTTCTTGTCTTGCAATTCCAGCTTAAGGTGTGGATTTGTCTGGTGTCTATCATATTGTAGATGTTTCTGAGCAGTCATCCCTCACAGTGCTGAGCCAGGTAGTGCCTTCAGTTCCATTTCTGTGAGGTTTTTTTTTGACAGAGTTGTCTCCAGGGATTGCATCCCCATGTCCATAACAGTCTTTTGTTAAAGCTTGGCTTCTTGCTCATCCATCATTCTGCTTTTGATGGCTCTCATCCACATCTCTGCTGATGGCCGCAGCAGTCACCACTTTCCAGGGCTACTGTAGAGCACCTGCACTGTCATGGCAGCTTTGGACCTCTCTGCTGGTGGGTGCCATATTCCCTATGGAAGTCATTGCTGCTTGTGCACTTACCGCATCTCACAGTCACAGTGCTTGTGGTGTTGGGTGTCTGTGTCACGGTTGGAGCTGCCCTGCCCAAGGGTGTAGCAATACTAAAGACAGAGTAGCACAGCCTCAGGGTGGTGTAATAGTATGTTGATCTATGTAGATACTTTGGTCTACTATGTAGACCATGCGGTTCATCTCTGGGGTGTAGACAGCAGGCACAGTTATCTTTGTCTTTTGAGGGTGCTAGGCTCTGGCCTTCAGTGAGCAGGAGTTGGTATGGTAGTGGAGTGGCTGGATCTTGAATGTGCCTTGCCTTTTACAGGTGGGGCTCAATATCTGGGTTCTTGGATTCTTTTAGCTGTGTTAGCATAGAGTAAACTAGAACTGGACAAAGTCAATATTTGATAGACCTTTTCTGGTCATGGATTTCAAAAACAAAATGTGAATTTGAGTGCTCAAGCATTACTAATGAATTTTTAAAGCCTACAGGCTTTTAGTTAACGTAAAAACTCTACTCCTTTTAACTGCCCACTTGCCTGATGAATTCTTTGGTCAAATCCTGGAATTTTATCTTTCAAGGTTTGGGAAAAAAGTTAAAATTAAAAGCCTTACAAAAAAGGCCTTGTGTTGAGTGTGAGGGCATGAGAGTACTCATCAGGTTTTATTTAACTGTAAAGGTTAACCAACAATTTTAAAGTAATTTTTAAAAATTTCGTTATGGTTTTCTTTGCAAGTGCACTTGTTTTCATCCAGGAAAACACAGATTAGTAGCTAGAAAGTTGCTATTTTTCCGTGTTCTGTAGACAAAAAGGAATTATCTTCAGAGTTTCTCGTCTCTTACAGACTGAGATAGCCTGGGAATTAATATGTGGGTGATATTGCACTTCAGTGTAGAACATTTCACTTTAGATTGAAATCCTGTTAATATTATTGGAGTTCTCTGATGAAAATTTGATCAATGTAATTTGCTAAGTCAACTGTGATTTCTGAAGATCTTATACAATTATCGGTTAAAAAAGGTGTGAGTATATGGAGTGTTTCATAATGCAGGTGTATTTAGTGCCAGAGACAAAATTGTGCCGAGTCAAAATGTGAATTGAAACATTTTAGTCGTGTATGTTACATGACGGTAATATACAAAGCAGTGTTAGTGTTCTAAAACATTCCTACAGGCAGGTGTTTAAGACAGCTACAGAGGTAAACTAGCTTTGTGGTTATTTTGGGGATCTTTTTGTACCCAAACTCCTGAGCAGGAAGAAAACATTGCTGAAGCTCATGCTAAAGAAGTCTGAATGGTGAAGAATTAATGCCGGGTAAAATACGTTGAAACGCAGTACTCTTGCTTTAAAGAGCAGAGCAAGCACTTTTCTTGAAACCCGTTGCAGGGCCAGCAGCTCTGGGCCCTGCTGAATCGTTTACAGCTGCAGTAAAGCTCGACAGCTTTTACCAGCAGAGCCCGGCTCTGGGTGCAGCAGGTCGGGCCCGGGTGCCGCCGTTGCCGGCGGTGGGCGCGGGGCTGCGCGGGCCGGGGGCGGTGCTGAGGGCTCGCACCATGGCGGGCGCGGGCGGGCGGGCCGCCGCCTCGGCCGCCTCGGGGTCTTACACGGGCCGCGGCTCTTCCACGCCGGGTGTGGGCGGGCGGACAGAGCACACACCCCGCTACACCCTGGGACTTCTGCAGACGCCACACAGCTCGGAGAGCACCGGAGGCGCCTCCAGCGGCGGGGCACGGCCGGGCGGCTCCAGTGGGGAAGGCCTCGCAGCCCGCCGGGCTGCCGGGAACAGCGCCGTGAAGCCGTCGGTGTCCGAAAGGGGAGGTATGCTCTCTGCCTGGGCCTTTATCTGTTTCTTTCTGCTGTCTTTGCTCGGGTCGGGTTCGAAAGAGCTGTTAAAAGCGGTCCTTACTGAGATGGGGCAGCTGCAGCTAAGCTTCATAGCGACCTTTGTCATTTAGCTGGACAGAACAATGGAAATAGTTCCTTGAAGTAGCTGAGCTCTCTGGTGGCAGCAATAAACGTGTTTGAATTGCTGCACACCGTTTGCTTTACAGGAGAGAACCGAAACGTGGGTTTGTGTTTCATTTGTTGGTTGTTTCAGTTTTGTTGCTTTTTGGTTTTGTTTTTATTTTTACGCCAGGCTTTGAAATAGTTTTAAGAGCCTGTCGGTCTCGGTGTGCGGTAAGAATGTTGTGTTCCTACAAGGCAATACTGCTACTTGCCATTCTTTATAAAAATCTACTATCAAAGTCTGTATCTTGGCAGGCAGCAAGAAGAAGTTAAAATTGTGGTATTTTCAGACGAAAAGAAGCTATGAAAAGAGTTGGAAATTATTTTAACACTTGCTGCAATGAATTCTGATGTACGTGTATCTCCATTGTGTATAAATTAGAAATTAGGTAAAATGCGTTTGGGTATTACATATGATTACTGAGGAATCCTAAAAAAAAAAAAAAAAAACACAATGCTAATTCAAACAGGACGATCTAAGTGTTGGGTTTGAGAAATAGCTGTATATCACTTGGTTCATTTGGTCTTTTAAATTACTGTTTTTCCCCGTTACGCCAGATTCGGTGCCTTCTACAGGAAGTCTCTTCTGCCAAAATTCTGACTGAACTTAGGCCAAAATCTGAGTGAATGCTATTTAAAGAAAAAGTATGCTGATATGTCCACTCTTAAAGAAGTCCCCAACCAAAGATCTGAGCTAATATTTTTATCACTTGTCACAGTTTTAAGATTAAAAAAACCTCCCAACCAAACAAACACAAAGAAAAGCCCACCTCACCTGAACAAACTCCAGAATCCCAGTACAGTAGGTATTTTTCTGCCAGCCAGCCTCGAGAAAGACTCATACAGTTAATTGATCATCGGAAATCATTACTTACGTATTTTGTCTCGTGTGTCAGTTTTTAATGTAATATAAGAAACAGAAACATTTGTGTTTGCATGTTTTATAGTACATGGAGTTTTTCAAGTGGACCTACTGTTTATATTTTCATTCATTTTTTAAATCTTAGAAAGCAGTTATCTAAACTAGATTAAGGATGTCTTCAGTTATCTCAAGAGAATTAAAAACAAGTAAATTACATAAATAATTTATTGAAAATTTAAAGTGTTCTGAGACAAAGATATTTTGCAGGACTTTAAAAACATAGGTAGATCTTAAATACATGTGTGAAAGAAACTGCTGCTAACAAATACATCCCAGATTACTGTATAATTTCCGAGAGTTGATCCCCATAAATTCATAGTGTTATCATTCCCAAGTGGTTCTTTTTTTTTCTTTTATTGTCCTGTTTTTCAAAAGGAATGCTCAGCTTTTAAAAAAGGATTTCATAAACACGTGTGCAGTTTTAGATAATGATTTTTCAAATGATGGGCAAATGTGAGATAAAGTTGATTTAAAGCATTCTTTCATAAATTTAGAATTCATTAGCATATGAAATGATACTTAGTAAAGTGACTTCTGTTGTATTATTTCTGTTCAACAATGTAAATAATTTTTTTATTAGCACTGCAGGTAATCTCATTGTAAAAGAGAATCATTTTAATGCAAGCTTGTTTTCAAAGCAGTCTGATTTATTACATTTATACTCTGGGGAGCTTTCATAGAATGACTTTTTTTTTGGATCTCTCTATTTCTGCTAATAAAAATTGAAGTTTTGTAAGCTGTTTTTTTGTATGTTGCTTTCTGAATAAAAATTTGTTGTGGCCGTTTTCGTAATTTACTTATTTCTCTCCCCTCAGAATCATATTTTGGGGACAAGAGTTCTTGTGTAGAAAATGCTAACACATTGAATCTCACAAGTTCTTCTTCTGTGCGAGGCCTGAATAGCACATGTATAGGAAAAACACCTCTCTCTTCTGGTAGATCTGGTTGCAGAAGCCATACCCCACTTATGGGATATTCGGGTAAGATTAACAGCTCTTAGAGGAAACAGTCCAACTTATATTTCTGATGTTATTTTATTAAACAGTTTAATTTTTAATGTGATTATATTAAAATACTAAAACAAACTCAAAACACAATGTGTTTTGTACCACAGAGGATACTGCCAAGGAACTATACATGAACAAGAATACACTACTTTGTGTACTAAGAAGATGTTTTGGTATTGCATCCTCTTACTACTTAGTTTGCATTCATGTATGAATTATCAGTGTAGTTAGAATTCAGACTTCTTTCAAATTGTCCAAAATCAAATTTGTGGACATACAGTGTGGTCACTAAAGAGTCTAAATTCATGCACATCTCTAATCAGGGTTCATTTTTAGCCTTGTAATGCATTAGACATCATATATAACAGAATTATCAAGTTTCTTGATGCAGGTTTTATGTATTTTATGTTGACGTGTTCAGAGGTGTAGAACACTAGTCCTCCTGAACGCTTAGTAGCTGATGGTACATCTTGCAGTGCTTCATATGAGCAAAATGGTGTTACAGGGTAGTGATGCCTTGTGCCATGTTATATGTATCATATGTGCTCTCATAATGTGAAAGTAATGGGATTTAAAGTTACTTTTCTCACAGTCTGACTAATCATTATCATTTCAGTCTTTAATGTTCTTAAAGACTGAACTGATAATGATTCCTTCCTACATCTGTATATTTGTTTATGCTTGCTCTGTCGTTTGTGATGCTTGTTGATCAATCTTTCATTAATCTGTATTGAATGTAACTGAATATATACGACTGTTTTACAGTTACATCTTCATCTGCAGTTTCTGCTCATACTGTTGCATCAGTTATTGTAGCTGTAGTAGAAGGAAGAGGCCTTGCCAGAGGTGAAGTAGGAATGGCCAGTATAGATTTAAAAAATCCTGAGATGATATTATCACAATTTGCAGACAATACAACTTATGCCAAGGTATTTTATAATCTAATTATTGCGATTTACTTTCTTGAAAAAAGCTTATGACTAATGGAAAATTAAATTTCTAGTTTGTGGAAGAGATTTCTCAGAAGTGGAAGTAACAAGTTCTAGAAAATGTGCAGTGTTGAAAAGACTGCTCTTTTCTTTACTGTACCTCAGATATTAAAGAGGCAAGAATGTTTTTCAAAAGAAAAATAGCCTTTCTGCAAAATACACTGTGGGACTGAGATGCCTCGTTTTGAAGAGCATTGGGCAATACATGGTAGTAGAACTTGAAAGTATTCTTCACCAGGCAAAACAACTCTGAGAAGAGAAGTGCATAAATGTGTGTGTGTGTGATAGAGTAGTTATAGTTCTGGCATTGGTTACATAAATACTCTGTCTCAGATTGAAAGGAAATTCACTCGATTTACAGCCAGTACTGCATATGCTACATTAATTAGGTGAGTAATCTGTGGTTTATGCAGCAATGGCATTAGTGAAACATCTTATTTCATGGGTTATTTTGTAGTTATGCATGCTAGAAAATAATGTGGCTTGTAGCATCTTTACAATCTTCAAAGAAACAAAAGCTCTCTTAGGACAGTAAGTAGCTCTGACTCAGAATATAAACAACCATCAAATCGGTTTACTAAAACAGATGTCGTATAATGTTGTACAATGTGTGTTGTATTATGTTGTACAATGTATATTGTACAACATTGGTGTGCATTACAGTTGTATAATGTACAATGTTGTATAACGGGTTTCTTTATTTTTAAGCATTAGTGCTTATAAAACCTGTTCTGGTCTTAATATACATAGCTACATATTGAGCATCCTTTATAGCTGCCTCTCGGGCCGTGGTCAGATTGTTCATTGTTTTCCTGCCTTACCAATATAAAAGCTGGCATTTTCTTTGTACACATATGTTCCTAATTTTCCATTAAGATTACTGAGTTCTCTGTTCTGTGCTCAGACCTGATACTGCATTCACCATCCAGTCAAAGAAAGAGAGATGCTAGTGTACAGCTGCTTTTCCCCTAATGCAGGAAATGGCCTAACAGCCCAATTTCTTGCCTTGATCTGTCACGCCTTTAACAATGTGTGAAAAAATCCATGGTCAGAAATTTATGTCCACAGAGGAGACAGAGGAGTTCTGTACCCTTTATTCTTGAACAAAGGGAGAGGCCATGGGGCATTTCCTGATGGGGTCTCTCAAGTTGTTGGAGGACCGCAGCCTGCTTTTTATCCTAATCTTCCCGGCTGCAGAACCTTTGCCCATTCTCTACTGGCTGAGGTACTTGAGAGGTACAGACTTCCTGATCTGCCTGCTAAATGTGCCCCTTAATATGCTCCCCCCTGTATAACATATGATACATGACCATTCAAATTAGCTTTAAGTCCACCCTCGCTGGGGAAGTTAATATTCATAACCCTATTAAGTCTTTGTTCTTCTCAAAGTTCAGGAGTTGGGCATGACCTTGGCTAAGCAGCAATCCGTGTCAATTAGTAACATTTTTTGAAATTAATGGTTTGTCCTGTTACTTCCCTATCTGCAAGTCTGGCCCTACTGCAGGCAGATTCACACAATCTGTTTGTAAAGACACATTCATCGTATTCCTGTCAACAATTCTGTGTTATCTGCTGATCAGCTGTTTACTTACGCTCAGAATCCATGCTTTGCCTAGTGATTGGAATCCAGCCTACTGTATTTTCTATTTCTTGGGCATACTTCTGTTTTTGAACGTTCTGCAGATAATTTCAGGAAAGTTTTCTTGTATTCTTTAAGTTCTTCAAGATTTGCTGAACTGTGATGCTACTGGAAAAAAATTTCCTAGCGGTTAGCAGCTATGAAGGGCAGTGACAGCCTTCTGACCCCACATGCCCTTAGATAATTTTTTTTGGTGTATTTTTTGTACTTGTTTCCCTTTTTACTGGGACATCATCTGTCCCTTCTTGCACATCTTAACTTGTAAGCAGTTAAAATATAGTCTTTTTCTATAGTTTTTTCATGTTTCTCCCTTGAGAATTTGTGAATGCTGGTATAAAATGAACATAAACGCATAATGTTGTTTGTCCTTTCTTATACAGTAGAAGAGCATATAATCTACTAATAACCCTTACAGGGGGTGTGTGTAACATAAAGCTGGTAAAATATGCACATTTTTATCTCAGTTAATACTGAGATAAATGTTACTAGAGGAGATTAAAACAAAATAAAAATTTAGTCTCAATCAAAAGATTAGTAGTATTCAGACATGTTTTATTTCTTCAGCATCCAGAGCACCATTGACCTTCTATTTGCAAACCCAGAAAACTGCCATCTGTTGAAATAAGTCCTTTTCCCCCATCATAGCCATGGAACATAGTTTGGAATACTCATTTCTTGCTTCAAGAGCAAGCATAATTCTGTGTTCAAATAACAGTGGATAAGCTCTAAATTTTGTTTGTTTTTAATTTAGTTTCATGTATATTTAGATACATATTAATTTGACTCAATTAATTTGACTCACTACATGCTAGTGTAGAAGTTAGCAGATAATTTGGAACTTGAACTGATTCTAAAATACAAGGGTTCTGTATTTTGTTATTGCTGATCATTATTTAAAATATTTGAGTTTATATACTCTTTATTGAATTATTTTGAATTTTTTTTCCAGGTTATTACTAAACTCAAGATTTTAACACCACTAGAAATAATAATGTCAAACACTGCCTGTGATGCAGGGAATACAACAAAATTGTTCAGTCTGATAACAGAGCATTTCAAGGTAATATCTAAAATTTCATTCAATGTTTTTGAGTTCTTGTTGATCACTTTTATATGATGGTTGATTTAAGAGTTTTACACAACTTTCAAAATCTTAAGATTTTGTTTTCTATGATTTTCAGATCTAATTTTGGAATGGTAGTGAATAAACTAAATGCAGCTCCCCTGCTGCTACTTCTAATACTGACAATAACAGAGATAGGTATATTGCTGATGAAAGCTGAAAGTTTTGAATTTGTGGCATTGCGTAACACCGAACCTAGGAAAGATACAGAATTTAAAAAATCAAGCATTCTCCCTCGTTCTCTCAACCTGATAAATCAATGGGGCTGATGTATCATAGAATTGGAAAAAGAGCACTGTCAGGGTAAAAGAGGATAAAATGAACTAGTATGAGTAATTTATGCATATGAAAGCCTCAGAACCTTTGAAAAATACCTATTAATTACTACCTGAATTGCTTCATTGCTGCAGAGCTGATGGCTTCTTCATGAGTGTTCTTCTACTTCCTGACCTCTCTCCTCTTTCTCTCACATAAATCACTTGTGCATCACACACCTCCAGTTACATGGACCTGCTTGTGCTAGTAAGCTAGAATGAATACTTTTATGAAGACAGATTACAGAATCAATTGATAGATTTCTTGGAAACATCTATCGCTGGAAAAATACAGAAGTGTCTCTGATGTAACTTTTAAAACTATTTGCTTTCATCCCCATCTTCACAGAATGTGACTTTTACAACTGTCCAGAGAAAATACTTCAATGAAACAAAGGGTTTGGAGTACATAGAACAATTGTGTGCATCTGAATTTAGCACCATTTTCATGGAAGTCCAATCAAAGTATGTTTAAATAAGGAAGAGCATACTGTGTCCAGATAAGTTTTTAACAAAATCATTTTATGTACTCATTACATATATCTGTGTCATGTTGCAAAAGTTAGAAAACTCTTTTAACAGATCTTTTTATTTTGCCCTCCAGTGTTTTTGATATATATAGAAATGTAAATAGAAAGCCTGTTACATAGCCTGTTACAGTTGAGTGGTTTTTTGAGTTTTCACAGCTGTCCACTTCGTCTTTTTCATTCTTTTCTTAGAGATACCTTTCAAGAGCTAACTGTGACTGCCTTTCTTTCTGGCCTCAGCAAGCATTTTCTGTTTATCAACAATTTTAAGTGCTGGTACTTGGTGACCAAGGTCTTCAAATCACATGTGTCTGTTGAAATATGTATGTTCACAATACCAGTGATATAGTGGAGGCTGTCAAGTGTACAGAGACTCAAACATTTATGAACATTTGATCTGTATGAATATATGTTCACTAGGCATGGGTTTGTGCATATTTGAAATATACTGCCTTTTCTGTGTTATTAATCACAGTAGTTGCCAAGCCACAGTAGTGTAAATGTTATTTCTGTAGTGCACTACTTTTGTGGTATTTCTGTAGCAGTATTCAACATTCATAAAAGATTTTTTTTTCCAAGGTATTACTGTCTTGCAGCTGCAGCAGCTTTGCTAAAATACGTTGAATTTATCCAAAACGCCGTTTATGCTCCTAAATCACTAAAGGTTCGTTTCCAGGGAAGTGAGAAAACAGCTATGATAGATTCATCATCAGCACAAAATCTTGAACTAGTGATTAATAACAGAGATTCTCGGTAAGAATAGGTTTTTTTCAAGTTACGTTTTTATAAAGATGGATTTCTCTAAGTTTCCTTGATGTTTATGTCAAAGAGCTGACCATCATATTTATTTCTATATGAGAGAACTTGCATACTATTCAGAGCTTCTAAAAAAATATCTTGACAGAGAAATATGTTACAATTCAGCACAAAATTTCTAGCACAGGAAATCCTAAAGTGAATTGTAGAAAGAGATGATGCATAATCATCTTTACATTGATGTGTATGTTTTATTCAGACTTTAAAAATTTATTTATGCAAAATTTTACAGACTGGGAAATGAAAGAGGCAGTATTTCTGCAAGTTTCTTATGTTGGATTGAAACACCTACATTTTACTCATTTTACACAAGAGACATGCTTCAGCCTTGAAAGGTTGTTTTGTTTCCTTTTAGATATAATAGTGGGAAAGAGTAATTTCTATAATGATGGGAATGTGCAATGTGGTACTTGGTTGCATGGTAGTTTTCCACATTGAGATCAATGCTTGGAGCACTTCCTTAATTGGCAGTTAGTTGCCGTGTAGGCAGAAGAAACTTCAAGGCTTACCTTCTCTAGACTATTACACTTAAGGTTAGCAAGTGAAATACCTGGAACTTATGTTTTGCTGCCTGTCAGGTTCTGAGATCCACCTCTGTTTAGATGTCTTCTTAATCACCCTGTTATGAAAAGGGGAGCCTGGAGATTCCTCACTCTCCAAGTACTGTTCATAAGAGCTTTCCCCTTGGGGAGATACAGTAGAACACAGAATGCCTTGCATAAGAAGGTACTTTTGGAGCAATATTTTTCTGAAAAAATATTTTTCTGTTCTTAATTTCACAGATGGTTTTGAGAGTAAGGTGGTTACAGGAGGAACTGAGCAAACTGCTTTAAGTTTCTCTGGTTTTTTTTAGCATTATTGATGCAGAATTTTTGCTGATCCATTGGCAAGTTTGAATCAGCCAGACACAGCTATTCTTATTACATAGATCTTACCCCCAAAGCCTGGTTAGATATCTTTGTATTAGGTATCAGCAGGTAAAAGTTAGTAGCACGGGCGCACACCAGAAGTACCTAAATCAAATTTGGGTGCCAATCTTAATTCTGGAGGGACTTGTCTCTTCATTTAACGGTGCAGGGAAATAAGTCCTCAACTGCATAAAGACAGGCACTGTGGATACTCTCCCAAATATAGAGTTGCACTTAATGGTTGTCATGGGTTGCGTCATGCAGTAAATGCATTCTTGATACAACTGGGCTTGAATTTCCCCATTTTTTAAAAAATTCTCTTGACTATTGCTTTGCTTTTTTTATACCATGGTATTTCAGGGTGTTTCTGCTCACTCTGTACCTACCTACCTACCTACCTACCTACCTACCTATCTTACTACCTGCCTACCTATCTACCTATCTATCTTCATGGTGTGTGTTTTGTGTATTTGTAACAGGCTTCTTCCTGTTCAAGTTCTGGTTTAAATCAATATGTTGTTATGACCCCGGTATTTCATGGGTCATCTTCCAGCCAATAGCATAGAAGATTTAAGGTTTCTAAAACTGTTTGACTGTGTAGTAGGTGTAAATATTATAGATGGCTTATTCTGCGTAAATGCAATCACCTTTAAGTGAGAAACCCTTGGATATGTACCATGTAAAAGCCATAAAGCTGAAACTAATATGTAGAAATTATAAGCATGTTATTTAGCTCCTATATTGAGTGAAATATGTTCTTTAAAATAATAAAAAAATATTTCTCTTTTTGACTTCTAAGTGTTTTAAATTATTTTCAGATATGTATTTCAAGTAAATTATTCTGATTAATATTTGATGTCTAACTTGATAATTTGCCTCCTTGTGTAGGGTTGGTTTGTTCATTTTAATTAGTCTAATTGAGAGGGGAAATGTGAACTTTACCACTGCAGTAGCAATGAAATGCTACTACAAAATATGAATAAAATACCAAGTTCAAATGTATTTCTATACTTACATAATTGAAGGCTAATATTATATTAAATTACATTGAATTACCTAGCTTCCTAAACTGCTGGAGTTCATATAATACATAGCAAACAGGGAGATGCTAAGCATTCCAAAGCATCCCTCAGATTTGTAGGATAGTCTAGCCTGTAAATGTCTCCTGACACTTAACATCTCTTTTTTTGGTGTATGTGTTCTTCACATCTATTTTATTTTCAAAGGAATGGTCACACACTTCTTGGTGTTCTAAATTACACTAAAACTCCGGGTGGAAGTCGGAGACTTAGATCCAATATCCTGGAACCTCTAGTTGATGCTGAAACAATTAACACAAGACTGGACTGTGTTCAGGAATTACTCCAGGATGAGGAGCTCTTTTTTGGTCTTCAAGGAGGTAGTAGTTTATATTGTAAGAACTAATACTATATTTCTTTTTAAACATTGTTTTTTCTAATATAGGAAAGTATGTAGTGTGACTCAGTATGTTTGAAAAGTATTTCTTAATGGTTTGTTAGGTAACATAGTAAGTACTTAATTTTTTAAAGTAATCTATATTATCATAGCAATACTTTTCTCAAGTACTTTGATTAGAAAAGTTGAATTTCTCTGAAACAGTGTATAGAAGTCTGTGAGCCAATAGCTTTGTAAAAGAGTTGGAGTTTGTCTCTTTACCTCTGTGGCTGGGTATGTATTATGTTTGATGTATACAAGTATATATAATGTATAAATGAAAAAGCAGACATATTGCTTAAGTAATACTTGCATATAAATATTTCTTCCTGTTGCTTCATAAAACGTATGATCCAGAGGAAGGCAAAATACAATACTAGAATTAGTCCACCTGAAACTGGATCATATATTCTTCATCTGTGTCACAAGAGAAGCACAATTCAATCTAAGAAACAAAAAGTATTTCTGGATTGACATAATCACTGCATGCTTAGGTATAGTAAGTCGTAAGTATAGTTATGACAAAATAATTCAGATGTTAGCTATTTTAAAGCTAGTTTTTACCCTGTAAATAATTTGTGACAGTAGAATGTAAGAAAAAGATTAGCATTAGTATAGCTAATTAATTGTGTCCTTTCAAAGAACATACATCTTATAATTTCAGTTTAATTTCTGATGTGCATACTTTTGTTTTACAGTTATCGCAAAATTCCTGGATACAGAACAACTACTTTCAGTTTTGGTACAGATTCCAAAGCAGGATACAGTATGTTTCAAAATACACCTTGGAAAAATCAGTTATCTGTCCATAACATGCAATATAATAATGTGATGTCTATAATTCATCCTAATTTATGCAAATGTACTTCCAAAAATGTTTGCTCTTTCATCACTCCCCACCTTTATTCTTCATAAGTGTACATTTTATTCAACAGTACTCAGATGAGAGAGAGGAATTTTCTTCACATCAGCATAAATGGAAAAAGTGTTTAGTGACTTACAGTCTTAGTGACTGTTATGTCTAAGAGCAAGATTATTTTTTCATTAGACCTTGCCTCATATATCGGTCTGCATGTTAACACATGTAATACAAATATCAAAATGGAATAAATACATGTAGTTCACCAGTGAATCTTGGTTGAGACTAGATTCAGCAGTTAACTACAGTGAGCTTGGGGTTACCAAACCTCAGCTCTGTTTCCACTAAGCATATTGAAACCATGGTGTT
Organism: Diglossa brunneiventris; assembly: GCA_019023105.1. NCBI lineage: Eukaryota > Metazoa > Chordata > Aves > Passeriformes > Thraupidae > Diglossa > Diglossa brunneiventris. The sequence continues at coordinate 35,829,838 of CM032359.1, forward strand.
AAAAGTTACATTTGCCTACTCTACTTGAGTTGGATATGTCTGCCGCTGCTTTTGAGCTTATATTAATGCTTGTGTGCCAGCATCTTAGATATTCTCAACTCTTTCACCATTCACTGTCTTCTCACATGCTGATTTACCTGCTTAGATAAAGGATTTGTCTAATTCTAGTTAAAAAAATCAGGTACAGACTCAAACAGGACAGTACTAATAAATGCAGATAAATCTCTTTGATGACATAATCAAAACCCAGAATGTTTATTTTTCGCAGCTTTCCTTGTAGTAATGTGTAACATGAATTCATGAGTTCTTAATGACTAAAACTGCCACACAGGATGCTTTTATGTATGCATAGGACCATGTACACCAAACATTTTTACTGCAGTGTTTTCACTGTTGACTGATTCCAGTATAGCAGAGCATACTATGCACACAACAGACATGCTTATTCAAATGCTAGTTCAGTTGCTTTTATCAAATGCTATATTAGGCTATTCACTATGTTTCATTCCTACTCTCCGTAAAAAATTTCGTTGTAAATCTTCTACCAGTCAGCAGATGAGATGCGCATCTGAAAAGTCTACAGTTTCAGTTACTAAATGTGTGAGTGGTATGTTCAGCATGAACATTCTTTTATCCTAAGGAGGCTGTCACTAACACAGAATCACAGAATCACCAGGTTGGAAGAGACCTTCAAGATCATTGGCTTCAACCCATGCCCTAACATCTCAACCTAACCCTGGCACCTAGTGCCACATCCAGTCTTTTTTTAAACACATCCAGCGACAGTGACTCCAACCACCTCCCCAGGCAGTACTTTAAAAAATAGGTTGGGAAAGGTCAATTTTTTTTTAAATTACTGCTCTCTCCCCAGGTTGTGTCATGCACTTAAAAAGTAGTTAGGAAAAAGCACAAGTTTCTTGAGGGACTAAGTGTCTTTTTTGAAAAAAAGTAATATTCATTGCATAAATAACATCTTGCACTTCAAGGAGACTCCAAGGCAGAAAAGCCTTAAACTTCAAAAACTGCTTGATCCAGTCTTGTTGAGATGTGTGCTTGAAAAATCATGTCAATGGTGAAATAATTTACTGCCTTCGGGTTGGAGTGTATCATGTGCAGAGATTCACTTGTAACCCTAGTTCAGTTAAAATTCCTGTAAGAACTAATTAGTCAAAGATCCATTCCAGTACCACTTTTTTATGTATGACCACATCAGTTCTTTTGATCTCTGACTCTTTCATGGAACTTAGACCCCATATTTATCTGGAGATTAGCATTCTTTCATTCATGCATTTAGCAATGTTTAGTTTTGTCTTTACAAAAAAACCTTTTATATGACTAAGTTATGAGATGCCCTCCGCCACAAGAGTGAAGAGATATTATATATGAATGAGAAAAGATTTCACATGGGGTCATGCTCCTATGTTCATGTGCTTATCTACATTTATCTGTGTTATTTCCTTAAAATTCTTTTGCACAGTGTATGTGTACTGCATATGTTATACCCTAATGTCAGCAGCAAAATTCTTTATCATGTGTGTTAGTGGGGCATACAAAACAAGGTCAAGGGCTTCTGTGAATGAAAGATTTTGAAGAACAGTCATTACGGTGAAAAAATTTTTGGAGTATTTACTGGATTTTTTTTTATCATATGAGCAGATGTCTAAGATACATGTTTATTAACCAAAGATAAATCAACCAAACTGGATTATGTTGTGTTTAACAGCATTAATGGAAAAGGTTGTGAGCTTCATTATAATACATTATGTATTTGCTTTGAAAACATCTACAAATTGTGTAGAGCTTGTATAGAGTTAAATATACATAGAAGATTAAAAGTTTTCACAGCTTGGGCTAGCAGGGTATTCTTAGAGTCAGTCATTATCAGTTCAAACATAGGAAAATCTTAACTACCGATGGACAAACTATCACAGCAGGCACTGTAAAATTTAGGTAAACATTTTTTGTGCAGATGCAAAGTTGTCAAAGTGAGCTTATGAAGTGTTTCAGGAGTTTTCATTAAATGTATAAGCCTTTTACTGTTAAGAATATGAGTTCTACTAGTTCTTAAGTACTTCTTAGAACAGTCATACAGATGCCTTCAATATTCAGAAAATTTTTTAACAGGTTAAAACTGCTGAATCAAAAATAACTAATTTAATCTACCTGAAGCATACCTTAGAACTTGTGGAGCCTCTGAAAGTAAGTGGCCTTTGGTTTTTTTGTTGTTGTTTTGGGGGGTTTTTTGTTTGTTTGTTTTTGCGGGTTTTTTTGGTTGCTCTTTGTCTTTTGTTTTTTTTAATAAAGTACAGACCATTTTTCCCTTACTTTTACGAAGTGCAGTTTATTAAATTTCATAGAGTATCTCAAGTTGGAAGGGATAGATAAAGTAAAAAAATAATATAATTACAGAGCACAATACTGCCAACATACTGCAAAGGTTGATTCTTAATGCCAGTCGGAAATACGCATTTGTGTCTATGCTTTGAAGAGCAGGATTCTGACCATTACCTGAATAATGGATTATATACCAAACATTTAACTGAAACTCCTGCACAGATTCCACAGACTATTTACAAAAATGCTGATTAGCCTCACTGAATCTAAAAACTTTCAGTCCTTTAAAAAGGCTGCAAAAAGAAGTAACTGTCATGTCCATGTTTTAATCTTTAACAGGCTGCTTTAAGAAGCTGTAACACACAGCTGCTAAAGGCTTATTATAATTCTCTTGAAGATACAAGGTATTTCTCATAATACTTAGCTACTGTGTTGGAAACTCTCATCTCAAAAGTGCCTGTAAGATAAAAGATGTTGCATCTTTGCCTATTTACAGTTACGAGTATAGCTCAATTCTTTTGCTTAAAGCTGATTTTAATTATCAGAAAATCTTAATTTTCAGCTAATGAATACAGGGATAAAAGCAAGAGAGCTGGCTGTGATAGTGGAGTTGCTGCTAAACTGAACTCCCTTAGAAATAATTCTGAAAAGACAAGAGTATTGGTTTCCTAGAGTCTCATAATAATGCAAAAATCCAGTGTTGTGTATTTGAAAAAAATGTATATTTGAGAAATAATTTATATCTCCCAAAGATGTGAATAGTATTTTTATTTTTATTCAGACTTTGGTATAGTCACGATTCATTCTGAGGTGAAAATAGAAATGTAATGTAGTGTTTTGTTTTAACAGTAGAAAATTTAAAAGTAGCTTCACTTACTTATAATACTGCTACTTGTAATTTGGGGATGGTACTGCAAGTAAAAATCATAAAGTATTATGTATCTAATTAGTGATACAACTGATATTGCAGATTTGGAATTATACTTGAAAAGATTACAAGTGTAATTAATGATGATACAAGATACACAAAAGGATGTCTGAGTATGAGGACCCAGAAGTGCTATGCTGTTAAGCCTAACATCAATGAATTCCTTGACATAGCTCGTAGAACATACACAGAAATTGTTGATGACATAGCAGGTATTTCTAAACTAAAATTTGTATTTATTTGGAGTTTAAAGTAGATTGCACTTGACATATAGAAGCCATGTAATTGTATGTATTATAACCTTCTCATATGTAAAAAGTATTTAGTATTGGTATGGATGGATTGTCATTGATAAGCAACTGAGATTCTCCATTTCTGGATAAAAACTCAGTTTTATCTTAATAAAATTGAACAATTATATGGTGATTCCTGCATTCAAAGCTCTGCTAGTCCTTGTTCTCTTAAAGTGCAAAAAAGTTGAAGTAATGGAACAGAATTACTCCATCTAAAACATTCTGCATAAAACATATAAATCTTTGGTTTAGTTTCTTCATTTAAAGTATCTGTGTTCTATGTTCTTTATATTTTAAGCAGTCTTGATCTATCTGCAGACTCTCTTTAAGCTAAGGTATTAAAAGTTGGAAAATATGAACAAAAGGAGTTTTAGCATTACTGTGTTTTAGCATTACTGTGTTTTACTAACCTTCCTGTTTATCATTATGTCAGAATAGAAGAAAAAAGTTTTGTCTGAAACTCATTTCCTTTTTTTTAGTTTAAATTATTGATTTCTAGAAAGGACCATCTTAGTTTAGCCTACAGTCGGAAACCTTAAAGAGCATCAGAAACTTTAGCACCTGTCATATGTCATGAAGTTCCTGTTTTATTCTAATCCTATATTCATACATAGTGAAAAATACAGATGGTACTAGTTTTGTATTTCTGAAACCTTCCATTAGCAGTTTCCATCTTTGTTATCACCACAAGGAGGAGAGGGAGAGGCGTGTACCTGAATGTATGTCATTTGGGTTAAATCTTTGTATGTGGTATGTAGGTATGATAACACAACTTGCTGAAAAGTACAGCCTGCCCATGAAAACAAGTTTCAGCTCTGCTCGTGGATTTTTTATCCAGATGAATGCTGATTGTTCAACATTACCTAATGGCCAGCTTCCTTCAGAATTTACAAAGGTATCTGTACAAAACATATTTTAGCATAATATATTTACTTTATTTACTATACTTTGTTTACTGCAGTAAATAACAATAAAATAATTTCACTGAAGATATTTAGAAGTGAATTAAGGTTTAAGTGGGATCTTTTTATAACTACCCTATATTCAGTTATATAATCAAAAATGTGCAAGTACATGCAATTATGTTTGTGCAAGAATAAAGCTGTATATCTTGCTAATTTTTACCTTAAATGGAATTTTCATAAAAAATTATGTAGTAAAAATGAAACTGGACATTGGTTTTTTTCTTTTGTTTCCCCATATGGTTCCCAATTCTGGTTTTAGAAGCTGTTTTTCCCACTGATAATGAGGCAAGCTCTTACTGTTGGTTTCAATTCCCCCTAGATCACGAAAATTAAAAACACATACAGCTTCACTTCAGCAGATTTAATAAAAATGAATGAAAGATGTCAGGAGTCCCTGAGAGAAATATATCACATGACCTACTTGTAAGACCTCTTAAAACTATTATATAAATAGACTTATTTATATAAATATACTTATTTAATAAATGTACTATATTTATTAATAAATAAATACACTTTGCTAAGTCTGTTTATTTTCTCCAATTATCTGTACACGGGCTTTTAAAGCTCTCTTTCTGTTAAATTATGGCTACTTACAGCCATATTCTAAAGCAACACTGTTCAACTGTACCTCCTGAGAAAAAAAAACCCCCATAAATTGTGTATTGTATTAAACATGTTTGCAAATATATTGGCATAATATTAATAGAAGTGGTCATCATGTAAATTTTTAATGGATTAATTACCTGCACAAAATGGCACAATGAATGCATTAGTTTTGGATCTGTAATGCAGAATTGGTACTTTTAGTCAGTTCCTTATATTTAGAGCAGAACTGTCTATTTCTGTATCTTGTCCTTGCTGCATGTCATGGTGCTCTCCTCTGATTCACAGCTTAGTAGGTGTAATGTTACCTGTCAGTTGAATGGAAATTCTTTCTAGCAACCATGAAGGGTTTTTTTAACATGAAGATCTAAGGGAATTAGAGTCACATTTCCCATGTTAATAAATAAAACATACTTGATTCCATAGCTATATTTTTAGTTCATTCTCTGTGTGAAGATTTCGTGTGAGCTGTTGGCATTTGAGATGTGTGTCTTACGTCTGATCAGCAGAATGTTAGCTTGAGATGATGGTACAAGATCTTAATTTCCTTCCAAGAAATTTATACATTTGTTCGCATCTGGTACACATAATTGCATTTTATGAGTGACCTTTTATCCTAAGGTATGCAGCATGGACATTATAAATCCTTCATTTTTGTAAGTTGTATAAAGTGACAGATGTGCCGTCCAGCAGCTGAATCCGTGTCTTATTTCAGAATAGTGTGTAAACTACTGAATGAGATCTATGAACACATTCATTGCTTATACAAGCTGTCCGACATTGTGTCTATGCTGGATATGCTGCTTTCATTTGCCCACGCCTGCACTCTTTCCGATTATGGTAAGTTTCTTCCTTGATTCTGTTATGGGTTAGATAAAGACCCTTCTGATGGAGAATAACCAGACTATTTTGTTTGGTTCCATTCTTTTTCTGTCTCAGTAGTCTTTAGGTGGGTGTCTCTGCTCTGTCTTTGCCAGTTTTATGCTGATGTTCTTTCTGCTTCCATTCATCGAAATTAAATTCTGCTACTTAGCTGCCATAAGCCTTCCCAGTCACTCTTCTCGAAATAAACAGTTTAAGCATATTCCACTCAAAAGCATGAAGTGTATGGACGCTCTCTGTTTATGCCTTTTTCTGTTCCATTAATGCTGGTAGATCAAGGAGCTATGTGTAATTGGTTCAGAAAAGAACTGTATTCTGACAGAAATCCATAGAGATAGTTCCAGCATCAAATGGATCTTTGTAGGCATGGTACATTTCCAAATAATCAGTATGGTAACACACTACAACAGTAACATATAACAAAAATAGAAGGAATGCTACTTTCCTGTTTAGCATGCAAATACAGAGTACATATCTAGAAGTAACAGGAGTCCACGACCCTTGTACTTTATAAAAATACTTCAGCTCTTTGCATTTTTATTACTGGAGTTCAGCCCTACTTACTAGGGAACAAAACCACAGAACATTAATTTAGAAATAAAGTTTCAGTCATGGGTTTCTTTTTATAGTCATAAATTATGAAGGCTTGCATGGTAATGAGAATCTGTACCTGAAAGTGGCTGGTAATTCTTCCCAAGAGCTCTGCTCTGGAAGAACTAACTTTATTTCAAAACATACTAGCTTAGTAATGTAAAGGTTCCCAGACTAACTCCTCAGTGTTTTACATCTTTTTTCTTCATTTAGTTCGTCCAGAATTTACTGATACTTTAGCAATCAAGCAAGGATGGCATCCCATTCTTGAAAAGATAGCTATGGAAAAACCTGTGTCTAACAACACGTACCTGACAGAGGGCAACAATTTTGTCATTATTACAGGACCAAATATGAGTGGAAAATCAACGTACCTGAAACAGATTGCTCTCTGTCAAATTATGGCACAGATTGGTGAGTAAGAGTGTACAATATTAATCATCTTCTGCAGCACTTTTTTTTTCTGGTTAAAATTATTTATAAAAGTTGAGTGATTTAGCTTCCAGAATAATATTATATCTAAATAAAATATTAACAGGTAATTTGTAGAATATTTTCTTCTACCAGCTCTTGCATTGCTTACAGAGGCAACTATAAGGTTTTTCATCTGCCGCTGGAAACATATGGGGCCCCATCTGTGTGTCTTGAAGCCTTCCCAGTCTGTCTTCAGAGAAGCACAATTGCATGCCCTAATTCTTTGGAGCACCCTAATCCAGTCTAGCACCTTCTGCTAGATTGATAGTGAATGTCCTTCAAGTATGCTGATCAGACACGTTAGTCATCCAAAAGAAACACGACTTTAAGCATACTTAAATTCCATAGAGAAACGTGTTTCCAGACAAGTACAATTAGTAGATAAATAATCAACTACTTAAATAAAAGTAGTAAGAAATATTGCAAGGTTCTGTTACTAAAGTTATAAAAGGAAACCAACTATTCATAGTGTCTAACTGAGATTTGTTCCCTTATTCAGGAATTCCTCATGACTTTTTTCTTAAAAGTAAGTCTGGTAGCATATGTCAAAGACCTAACTCTATAGAATGAAGCTACTTAATAGTGGAGAATAAAATTTATCCATCACACATTTGTGGGTTCAGTCCCCAATAACTGCAAGTTCTTGAGGAATTGCTCTCAAAACTGTGAGTTTAATATGAATAAAGCAGACTGTGAAGTTTTTGGCAGAAGGTTCCTGTTTTTTCCTGTTCAGTAAAACTACTATGCTTTGAAGTCTGATAAAGGCAACATCATCTTGATTTTGGGTAACTAATATTTTTAGGATTAGTAAATCAGTGGCCACAGAAATGTAAAACAATCCTAGAGTTCTGCATCCCTTTAGACTGACAAACAGCTTCAGGCATATGATTTCTTACAAGTTCACTGATAAGCTTCCTAATTATCCTATCTATATAATAACTTTTTTCTTATAAATTAATGGTAGAACGTAATTTACAAAACTTTATCAAGTAAGATGCTTTCTCTGCTGTGCACAAAAACCAAGTGTAAAAGTAATTTTTTTTCCCAGTGATGTATTCAGACAAATATTTTAGTGGTGAGAGAAACTTGTATTTTACTTGCTTTGTAGGTTCTTATGTCCCAGCAGAGTATTGTTCTTTTCGAATCGCAGAGCAGATTTTTACCAGAATAGGTATGGATGATGATATTGAAACAAATGCATCAACATTCATGAAGGAAATGAAAGAGGTATGAAATATAGCTATCCAGGTCCAAGGCCCATTTTTACTGTTAAGCTAATAGAAATTGTACTAGTCTGTTTTCACTGAAAGAGTGTACTTTGAAAAACAGTAAAAAATTCAGCCTTCCTCTCTTTTATGATAAACCATAGAAAACTAGGCATCTCTTAAATAGAAAGATATTCCAGTGTGAGTAAAAATCAGTGCTTTGTTGGATAGTACTTTCAATATTTTTGGGTCAGCTTAGATGTTAAATTATCATTTGTTGGGGCCTAAGCTCTCTCAGTTTCCTCTCACAAACTGATATCATTTTAAGGGTAAGTGATATGTTCAGCAAAAAAGAGAAAGAATGCTGTAGTGTCACTCTGCTTGATTAGAATTGACAGCTGTTTGAAAGCTTTGAGAAGGTAAAATTGCTGTATCTCAGGAGATTTCTTTTTTAAATTTCTGCATTATGTTCCATTTGAATAATATAAAAAATTCCTTTTTAAAGATCCAGATTTATAGGAATGATAACACTTTGAATATTTTTCTAGATAACGTACATCATACAAAATGCTAATGATAAGTCACTCATCATTATTGATGAACTTGGCAGAGGTACCAGTGCTGAAGAAGGTATTGGAATTTGTTATGCTGCCTGTGAATATCTGTTGAACTTAAAGGTAATTCTGTTTTAAAGGAATTTAAGCCTTAGAATTGTTTCGTCATCCTTAAAGTAAATACAGTATTTTCTCATAATTTAACAACAGTTTTGCAAAGATTTTTTGGCTAGAGATGGTGTTTTGCATAACCAGTGAATAGTAAGAATTGCAGTCATAGAGGAAACATGCTGACATAAGCTGCAGTTCTGTTCACTGGTTTTTGTGATTTAACCCCAGTCAGTTGCTAAACACCACGCAGCTGCTCGCTTGCTCCCAAGCAAGAGCCCAAGCCCAAGGACTTGTGGGCTGAGATGAAGATGGTTTAGTAAGTAAGGAAAGCCATATGCAGAAGCAAAATACAGAATTCATTCACTGCTTCCTATTGGCAGGCAGATGTTCAGTCGTTTCCTGCCTAGGAATGCCGTTTCCTCACAGTGACTGTTACCAGAACGCCAAAACCAGAACACCAAATGTCCCTCCTTCCTCACAGTTCTTATTGTGGTGGTGGTGTAGTATGGTGGGGGATATCCCTGGGGTGAGTTTGGGTCAGCCATCCTGGCTGTGTCCCCCTACAGCTCCGTGAACACCCCCTAGCCTGCTTGCTGGTGGGACAGGGTGGGGAGCAGAACAGCCCTTGGTGCTGTGCAAACGTTGCTCTGCAGTAGCTAAAACATGGGTGAGTTATTAGTACTGTCTTGGTCACAAATCCAAAGCAGCCCAACACAAACTACTATGAAGAAAACTAGCTCTAGTCCATTTAAAACCAGAACACTGGTCACCATGTCTTTTCAGCTTGCTTGCAAGCTTGTAACTCTGTCTAGAAACAGAATAACCCAGTCTGTTTAGTTTTACTTATTTAGTTTAGTTTTAGTTTTGCTTTATGCTGGAATGTTAAAAGTGAACCTCTTTACCTGGTGGCTACCTTTCAAAGTACAGTGGTAGTTCCACACAACTTATGAATTGGTCACAGAGGTTAGAAACTGGTTTAGGAAAGTGGTAGGTAATTTTAGATGGATTGCAAGTTTCACCTCTGTTGCTAGTTATGTGATCAGTCTCAGGGGGCTGTTATGAACCTTTTCAGTGTGCAGATGTTTGTTTCTCCTCAGAGTTTATTTAGAGTACTTCTGAGGGGGTTTTGGTTTGAGAAGCTCAGATACTTTCTGTCACTTGTACTTTAGATAAAGAATTCATTGAGAGAATTAAGCAACCATTTGACAGTCGTTCCAATCCACACCAGTCAGGTTTTGTAAGCATAGTGGATTCTTATTTGTTTCTGATATTGTTTTCCTTCTTTTGAGAAATGAGCAGAAGAATTCTCAGTTGGAAAAGATGTACTTGCCAATGTTAGAACGCTTCCCTTAAGGATTTTTGTTTGCTTTAGTAGTGTAAAGACAGCTTTTCAGTGTTTTGGAGGAAAACCTGGACATCTGTGAGATTATTTAATTTTTCTTATTTATTTTAATTTATTTCCGAATCATTGCCAAAATAAATTTTCTTTCTTGTTTCCTTATTTAGGCATTTACACTGTTTGCTACGCATTTCCTGGAACTATGTCATATAGACGCTTTATATCCCAATGTGGAAAACTACCATTTTGAAGTGCAACATGTGAGAAGCAGTGCTGGAAATAAGGAGAAAATTGCTTACACTTACACACTTTCTAAAGGATACACAGAGGAAAAGAACTATGGTAATTGATTCCACTGTGACTTACAGTTAGCAAAAGTTACACAAGATACTTACTATTTCAGTTACTAGGCATCGAACAGTGTTTTTTCTGATGACAGGTTTCTCTTGAGTTTGTGTCTCTCTCAAAGAGAGAGATATGCAGGTCTATAATTTGTTCCAAATAATTATGTGTTTTAGGTAACCACGTAGTGAGATAGCTGTTTTGGGTAGTATGAAGAACTTACACGATACTTTGTAGTGAAAAAAAATCTTACTGATGCCGGTATCTCCTTGATTCATGTCTGTTTGAATGACTTGAGTCATTCTGAGCATATGCTACTTGAGTTCATTTTATCTGCACTTATGGAAGTGAATGAATGTGTGTATGGCAGACACATCTTTAAGTTCTATAGTGACTTGAAGATGTGTCTGCCATAAGCAGTGATATGACTGGTTAACAGCAGGTTGGCCCTTTTTGATTAGCAAAAAGGAATCAAGTTTCTTTAAAAAAGGAGAGGAATTTTACAGGATATTAGGCTAAGACAATTTTGAGAGGGTCTACAAAAGCATCAGCGTTCTCTGAAAAGTGAATTTACTTATCTTTTAACTCCAGAATAAATTAGAGTATAGATTGTACAGATTGATTAATTATGGGTCAAGAATGAATGACAAAGATTTAAAGAAATCTGTATGTTTCCAAATACTAGATTCGGATGTTGATTGCTTGATTTAGGTAACATTTAAGCAAGAGGAAATTAGCTACACGTGACTTTTGCAAGCTATTGGTAACTGAAGACTAGAAATTATTCCAGCTAAGCTTCAAGTAACAGGACTTCAAACTCACCTTGATCGGAATTTCAGAATAAGTCTGTTTAACTTCAGCAGCACAAGCTCAATTTTAGATGCTACACCAACATTAACTCCACTGAATTGTATGTTTAGAGAGTAATTTCTGAGAACAGGAGACCTTTAGAAACTCAGTGTTCATGCCTTGGCTTACTTTGAGTAAAGTCACATTCTAAGAAAGGATGCAAGGGCTCTTTGTGACCCTTTTTCATTTTTAAACCTGTAGTATTAAACCACTCAATGAACCACAGATTTTCCAGGGGTACGGATAAAGGAAGAAGTTAAAAAATCATGTTAGGCAGGAAAAAATATCTACATCTCTTTCTTACTGTCAGTATCTGGAAGTGTGCCTGTTAGCAACAAAGAAGTTGAAAAATGACATTCCTGTCCACTGGATGTCTGGATATAATTGAGAGTGCAGTTAGCAAAACCGCTGTATTTTCTGCCAAATTAAAAAACCTGAACCGAGAAAGCCGTTAACACCATGGTGCCGGTTTTTTTCCTTTTAAGCCCCTAATATGTCTCAATCTACCCATTTACGGTATTACTGGCAGTAGCTTGATGTTGAAGTGTGTTTCAGAGATAGCATTAAAACAAAGATGACGTTTAATTTTGTATCTCTCCAAACCTTATTGTTCATTAACAAAAAAAAAAAAAATCCAAAACAAGAAAAACCCAAACCACCCCCCCCCCCCCCCCGCAAAAAGAAACCCCCCCAAAAAACCCCACACACCAGAGAAAATACACTGAAATTTTTTTAAGAAAAATTAAAATTAAATCTTTACCCTTAGAAAAACAGGCTAAGTTAATTCTGGAAGGTGTAAAATGGAAGGTAGGGATAAAAATTATATTAAAAAATCCTGATTTGTGTTTTATATGTTTAGGACTAAAAGCTGCAGAAGTGTCCTCCCTACCATCATCCATAATTTTGGATGCAAAGGAAATCACAAGTCACATTGCAAAACAAATTTTGGTATGTAGTAGAAAATTATAATGCTGTATTTTACAGTTTTTATACTACTCAAATGTATTTTCAGTTTCTGAAAGGTTACAGGATAAGTACTGCCTATGTTTTAATGAAAATAGATTTCATTAAACTTTGTATTTCTGGAGCCAGTTCTTAAAGATTATACTGAAGGTCACTGTTAGCTGACAACACAAAATGGTCCTTTGGGTAAAGGAGTATTGGTGTAATGTGTGTATGCAAACCAAGAATTGGGAGATCAAAAACAGGCTAGAAAATAGCTAATACTAGTGTTTGGGGTTTTTTTAATAGAACATAATTTCGTGTTTTAATGTATGTATATTTTTAAGAACAGCACAGACAGAAGAGCACTCCTGAGATGATGAAACAGAGAGCTGCATACCAGTTAGCAATGAGATTGGTTCAGACTGCCAGAAATTCTCGACTGGACCCTGACAGTTTGCGTGTATATTTGAAAGCCCTGAAGAAAAAGTATGAAGCCAGTTGTCCCACACCCAGAGAAAATGATGAGCAACAGTAACATGTAACATAGGCTGTTCTAATTTTTATGACTGCAAGATGATTCTGGTTTTTCCCACAGTATTAGTACAGTCTTTTTACATGGTGTTATATTTTTTAGTCGAAATTACATTCAAGTAATGGAAGACCATATCCTTTATGGGTTTCTCCCACCCTGACATACCTGGAATAAAAGCATTTGCCCTCTCTGAGGAACACAATTCTTTTTGACAAAAAATACAAATCATTTTAGAGCAGCACTGAGAGGGAAGGACTGGGGCAACTCTAAGGAACTGAGAATTTCAGGCGTGATACAAAAGAAAGATTGCAAAAATGGAAACGTGTGCCCAAATTGCTTCAAAGCAGTTTTGCTGTCCTTGTTCAGTTGTGTCTTCTGAAAATGAGACCATTTTATTCACTTTGCTGTGCTAAACACTTCTCACAATGCCAGGAAACATGATACTAAAACTTGAAGGAATTGGATGTGTAAAAACAAGCTGTTCTCTCTTCTCCAGAGCAAGGTGTTTGGTGTTAGTTGGCGGTAAAGAATCCGGTTTTTCTCATACTCCTCTTGCTCAGTCTCCAAATCACTGCAGGATTTCCAAAGACCCTGCAATGGAGAAGCCTCTCATCATGTTCATTCTGATCACACAGAGATACTGGGAGGGGAAGAGAATGGATAAAGGTGAAATTTCCCTAAGAAAAGGCTCAGAGATCAGGGTGTTCACTGGTGGCGTGGGCTGGGATTAGGGCTGAGCAGCACCAAAACTGGAGCACATCAACCGTTCAGCTTTCCCCTCATGTTTTATCAGAGAGTTTATGGTCCTGCCAAGAGACAGATGTTAATTAAAGGGTCCCAGCCGAGCCATGACAGTAATCTGTTCTGTTCAAGCTGGTGGTTTTTTGACACCTTCATTAGCCACACTCTCCAATACTTAGTCCTGGGGTTTGTTCTGTTTTTCTTTCAGCCTTATATCCAACTTTACACCCCTTTTCTTCTCTCTGTCTGGTGTGTCTTTTGTGTTCCTGTCTTGTCCTGTGTGCTCCCCCTCCTGTTCCCTTTCACTACTTCACTCTCTTGTTCTTGTTTTTCTTTCAAGAAATAAACACTAAATATTTATTTATTTAATATTACTCAATCCCTCTCCTCTACTTTTTGTCTCTGTCTCCCTCCCTGCCCGCATCTTCATTTCTCCTCCTTTCTTCCTCTCCTTTTTATCTTGTCCTGCACTGTGACTGTATTTCTTTGTCTCTCTCACAGTCCTTTGGCCTGTACCTGTTTGCAGCTGCGGCCCAGCCCTTCTTCCTCATTGTACCCTTCTCTTGGTAAGCCTCTGACCTGCTGGCCATGCCTCTCTTTCTCCATTTCTCTGCTGCACCTTGCCCACCTTCCCCCACCTGCATGTGCCATGGTTATTTCCTCTCTCAGTCCTTGTTTCCCTCTTTATCTCTGTAACCCTCTGTCCTTACTGTGTGTGTAGGACTCTGTCTTTTTCTCTGTCCTCCTCCATGCCTCACTCGTGTTCCTTTTTTATTCTCTGCGGCTCTGTGGTGCTCCCCGTGCCATTGTTTCTCATGGAACCCTTGGTTCCCGTTTGCTGTCCCTGTTCTTTTTTAATCCCTCTCTGTCATGCTACCCATCCCAGGGGTGTTTTGTTTGGTTGGGATTTTTTTGTTTGTTTTTTTTCTGGTCAATTTCATCCTACACCCCGTTCTTTCTTCCTGTGTCCTCTCTACTGTCACTTCCTGTTTCTGCCTCTCGCCTGTGACAGCGAGGCTGGGGAGGAACTTCAGCCCTTCTGGGGGGTTGCCCCCCTTTCTTGTTGCAGCGGAGTCCCTTTCTGGGGGGATGGACGGGTGGAAAGGGCTTGAAAGAATTGCTGCGCTGCTGTCCAGGGCAGTGTGACTCGTTCTGTGCCTTCTTTGGGGGTCAGGAAAAGGGGGTGAAGACTCGGAGCTCTGGTGTCATTTGGGGCACCCCAATGTCCCTAGGAGAGGGAGCCACACTGCAGTGGAAGAGCAGGTGAGTGGGGAACAAGGGTGGAGGGGTCAAGCTGAGTTGCCCTCCCCCAGAGGGACCCAAAGCTGCTAGAAATTTCACAAGGAGGGGTGGGTGTAGAATGCTAAAACCTTTCAAATTTTTAATTTTTATAGATATTGGCAAATAATAGGAATTTATCTCTATATTCATTTGGAAAGAAACCCTCTCTCTACCCACTCATTTGTATACAGGAAACTCTGACTAGAGATGGGTAGTAGTTTTGAAAGTGAAGACATAACGTTTTTATCTAGGAATGAACCAATCAAATGCCCTGAAACCGAAAGAACAGCTGCAGGGGCTGAAAGGAATGGAAAGGGCTCTCTGGGACCTTTGCCTCCGTTCTCCGTCTGCCTCTAAAGGCCTGAGCTCGGCGGTACTGCTGCCGCCTTATGGACAGAGAGCGGTACTGCCCCCCCCCGACCCAGCGCCAGTTTTCCTTCCAGTTTTAAAACTGCAAACATCGCAATATTACTCTGACACCAGCGGTTCTAGGAAGTAGAGCTGTAGGTGGCCTTGGCCTCCCTTAGGCCGTCATGTCAACATAATCTGAAACATTAGAGTGGAAGTTATTCTACCTCTTGAATAGAGGTACCTTTTCCTTACAGGTGCTTGTGCCATAGTTTGGATTCTACTTCCTCACATTTCTAGTGTGACAGAATTTACCATAGAGACGATCTGCTCGGAGATAGCACTTTGGGGGGCATGGCAGTCCTGGGTGTGTATTCTAAACTCCTTTCAAATGTTAGGTTTGAAGTATTAGGAAAATAGCACTCCCTGATAACGCCGATAAGAGTCGATAAATCCTTCCTGGATGCTTAAGCTGTTTTTGTCACTGTTATCACTTGGTAGGACCAGTCCGCAGATACAAGAAACAGAATAATTGCTTTGCACCATTCTCTGAGTTAGTTACATAGAAGTATTTTAGTTTCTGTTTTAGCATTTTGCCAAAGCCTATGATATATTTATCACACTACTATTCATATGAAATACACAGTGCATACATAAACTGGCATATTACACTATACAAAGCAGTTAAAAGTAAGTACAAGTTGTACCATATCAAAATACTTGTGATGCAAAAAGCTAATCTATGAATGGGAAAGCCAATATTGTTTTATCGTCTATAACATCCGACCACTGTGGGGGAGAAGGAGGGTGAGCAGCGGGCCCGCAGCAGGCGGAGGGCGGGCAGGGGGACGCGGCCACTTAACTTTGGCCAGGGTGCTGATCTCGGCCAGTCGGGGCAGGCCAAGTCGCCATAGAAGCGGAAGCACTGCGGGAGAAGAGGCGCCCAGAGCCCGCAGCGGGCTCTGCACGCCCTCCCCGCTGCCAAGCCCCCATCTCACCATGTCGCCGCCGCTCCCTAGTCCGTGCTGCTGTCGCAGAGAGATTTCAGGGGAATTGGGGGGATTTGGGGGAGGGTCCCTGAGGAGCTCGGGGTGTCTCGGGGCAGTTTGGGGGGGCCCTGACATCCCCCTCCCCTCCCGTTCCCGTCCAGTCCTGGGCTTGCGGATCTTCCACTCAAACCTCATCGTTTTTCTGGGGCTAATAGGTTGCACTGGGGAGGGAGTGGGGGTACAGGGGTGGAGCTGGGATGGAACTGAGAGTACTGCAGCTGGACTGGGAGCGTGGAACTGGAAAGAGAAGGGTCCCCCTGTGACCCCACACGCTACCCCACCTGCTGAGGTGCTCCCCTCAGCACAAGGGTTTGTTGTAGGTGAGTAATGCCACGGCTGACTCTCACAATTACAGGGTGAACATTTTGGATGTGCTAGGAGAAATTTTGAGGATTTACAGTCACGTTTCCCTGCCCCTTGTGTTGCCATCAGGGGATTTTCAGCCCTGGACACCTCGCTGTGAATGATGGCTCTTTTTTTCTGCACAGGAAGGAAAGATTTCCAAGCCAGTGTCTCTGCGGGAAATCCTCCACCCTTTGTGATTTTAGGAGGCACAATCCCACTCCCTGGACACCAGCAGCAGCAGCCGCTCTCACGGGACACAAAGGTTCCCAATGGCAGTTTGCAGGACATGTTTGGCACTACCAGGGCAGCCGCTCCTCCTGCCCCCCAAGTCCCCCTCGCTGCCCCAACACAGCGCCGGTGGTGGCCCAAGTCCCGTCGCTGCTGCGTCTTTGCAGTCCCCTGCGGCTCCCAGATCTGCGGTACCGAGCACGCCTGGCGCGGCCGCGCTGGCGTCCCCAGCGCCCCCTGTGGACGTTGCGCGGGAAGCCTGGCCCCCTACCCTGGCGTTCAACGGCACGCAGCACACCCCGAGGTGCCCACGGGCCCCGCAGCAGGGCGGACGCCCATGGCTAACCCTGTCCCTGCCGGCGTTTCGGCGCAATCCACCGGTCGCAGCATAGCACCGCTTGCGCTGGGACTGGGGCGCCCCAGCCCGCCGAGCCACCCCGTGCCGGCGCCGCGGCGTCCGCACCGGTGGCTGCAGCCTCTGCCGTGCCTGCCGCCGCTCCAGCCCAGTGTCCAGTCAGCGCCGCCCCTACCCGCCGGGCCAGCAGCCACCCGCCACTCCAGCTCCCAGCGGCGGCACGCCACGCTCCAAGACTCCCGCCGCCTCCACGCCACTCCTCCTGCCTTCCCGCCACACCCCCGGGATCGTCTCCCGCTGACGAGGCCGCCCCGCCGCCACCCGTGGTCGCTTTCCCGCTCCTGCCGCCCCTGCTCCATGGCGGGCAGAGCCCTGCCTTCCCCCCACCGCAGCCTCCCGCTTCAGAGCTGCTGGATGGCGTGCTCCGCCGCCTCCTGCAACCGCGGACGTCCCATCGTTCCCTTCCACGATCGCAGCCGCAGCCCCGTCCCCCGCTGCCGCAGCTCCGGCACCTCCGGCATTGCGGCCGCCCGCCCCGCCATGCGGCCGCCCGCCATTATGACCTAGTGACGGAACCCACGCATGCGCAGTTGCTACAACCCATACCAGCAATATCACTCCGCGCCAACTCATGCAACCACAGCACTGCTTCCGGGATCAGCGCACGCTGCAGTTCTATCTCCGTGGCCCCGCCGCCACCCCCCACTGCTTTCGCCGCAGCTTTGGTGCAGCCTCCCGGTTCCGAGACGCTGCATGCCGCTGTCCGGCCACAGCCGGCATCCCTGTGCCCTGTCACGCCACTTCCGCCGCCACCGGGTCTATACACGGCACCACAGCAGGCGAATACTGCAGCGCCTTGTATGTATCCTTCAGCTTCTCTCCCTCTGCCGGGCACGGGCACATCACCCAGAAATCCCTCCGCAGCGCGAAACCCTTCACAACCGATACCTAATATGCCTCCGCGTTTTCGTCTTCCACCCTCCTAGCACCGAGTGGGACTACTTTGTGTCACCATTTGTCCGCACAGCCACATCCACGCACACAAACCGTGCAACGAGGAGGGGGAGGCTGGAATATGACTGCTGCTTTAATAAATACAGGACAGACAGAGAATTATTTTGCCTCTGCAAATGCCAACCCTTTGATCCAAACACAAAAGAATTTCGAAAAAGAGCTGTTCCCAAATAGCTCCAGACTCCCCCCAGTGTTTGGGACAGATTTCTCCACCCAAAATGAGTCACTAAACCCTGAAAATTCGCCAACATTAATCCCAAAATTAGAAAACTCACAAAAATCTTTCAATAATTTTCAACTAACAGACTGGGATGAAGTCAGAGGCCAGATTGGCAAAGAAGAAAGTCTAAATCCTTTAGCTATGCCTGTGCTATTCAGCCAGCAAGCCGGTGGTCCTAGAACATGGGTTGCTATCCCACCTCATGAGATAAAAGAATTGTGAAAAGCCATAAGGGACAGTGGGATCTGCTCCCCATATTTTAAGCAACTGCTGAAAAGTAGCCTGGAAGGACATACACTCACACCAAATGACTGTAAAAATCTTGCTAGTGTAATTCTCACAGACTCACAATATATGCTATGGGAACTCAAAAAGTAGGTTTATTATTTTTTACCCTGTTATGTCAGTTTCCTCAGTATTTGCTGGAGTTGTGCTTACCTTACAGAACTACCTCCAACTACGTGAGAGCCATTTGCAGTTCTCTCCAGACACCTGGAGAATGGGTGACGTTTCTGAGGATCTGGCAAGTGTACTTAGATCAAAACTCAGTCTGTGACATTTCTGGAGAAAACCCTTCTGTATCCTGAAGGGTTCAAACTCTGTTGAGGATCCACTTATCAGTTGCTCACCTGGATGGTTCCAGCTCCTCAAGTTAACACTTGTACTCTTGCCCTGTAGTTTATATCTATTGCATTTTTGTTCTTTTGCAAGATTTTATGTCTTTGCAAAATATTGTGCATTTCACTCTTTGCAACCTCTCAGATCATTCTTTGGTGCAGCACCACCTAATGGGGCACTCGGCTGCTGTCCTGAAGGGGTTGGTTACTGGAATGGTAAATCCTGGAAGTCATTGTAATTGTAAGTCTTCTGTCCCCAGGCAGGTATCACGCTTTGTTTACTTTTACTCTGTTGGTTAGGTGCTGCTTCTCATTGGAAGCATTAATTTCAAACTACCGTGTTCTTTTTTTAACTTTTTTCCTGGTTCTCTCCGTACGGCAGGGAAGGACTCTCGTATCCTTGTCGTCAGACTCAGTGCTGTCCAAAAAGATACAGAGGCTAAAAAATCATAAGAAGCAAATATGACTGCAGAGAAAACCAACTGGAGAGAACAAAAGGTGATATTGTTATCCTTATCCTGTATTCAAAACATCCACTGTGCTTTGATGCTGGTAGCTGCCAGGGGCTTGTTAGCTCTTTTTGGGCAGCTGTAGGTGTTCACTTGTAGGTTTTTTCTCAGGGCAAGTCAATTCAAATTTTGCTAAGCTTATATTTGAAAATTACTCTCTAGTACAGTCCAGCATGACGTTTTTGAATGTTGTAAAATAACCCATGTTACTTGGAAATTGCTCATGATGAGAAGCTTTAGGGAAAAATAAGATTTCAGGGTTGGGAGATGTGTGAAGAATTTTGTGGGGATGTTAGACTGAAATAAAGCACGCTTTAAGCTGGACTGGCACCCTGGCAGATCCCCTATTGAACAGCAGTGCTTCGATCAGCCTGGGCGTTGCCCGTTATTTCTGTGGAAAGAAATGTTTCCTGGTCTTCAGAAGTAAGCTGCTTTGAAAAGCTGGAAGGTGCAGTGTAGTGACAATCCGTGTGCTCCGGATTAAAAGCAGATTCCAGAAGGGTGATAGGCTTTTGTCTTTTCCTAGAAGTCGATGTAATCCTCTTGAGGAGTTTTTAATTCTGTGTTGCCAAGTCATCCATCAGGGCCCTGTTGTACTAATCATCCTACAAACACAAAAGAAAAAATCAGACCCTGTCCCAACCACTTCGATCCCAGAACATTGTTTCCTCGGGCTGCCGTTTGTGTGCCGTGAATACTCGCCACGGAAGCCAGCTGAGGATTGCTGCGGCTGTTGGGAACAAACTGCTTCTGGTCACAAAGGAACAGAATCCGGACGACACCTCAGTCAGCAGCTCTCCGCTCTCGTCTCCCGAATCTCCAGCAGAGGATTCCAGTCCATCCGGGTACGTGTAATCCAGTTCCCGATGATCTGAACGCACCGAGCAGCATTCGGCTGCTGTGGGGGGCTCAGGGAAGGCAGGGTGTGCATTCTCATCTTCCTGACCCTACAGACAAATCCAAGCGAGAAGCCGTAGGGTGGAAATTGGTCGCATATATGCTAAATAAAACTTGCAGATGTTTTTAAGAATAGTTTCTGCTTGTTCTTTGTTGTGCTTCTGTGCTTAGAAAACATCCCTCTCAAATCAGTTCAGTTTTCATCGGTTGAAAGTTTTTTTGCAGACCCTCACTGAGCAGAATTTGTTGCTGACCTCCTAGAAGCAGGAGCAGCTCGAGTGTGCTACTTTTTGCTTTAGGACGCTCTGAGGTATTTATTCCTTTTGGGATACACGATGAGAATTCCCAAGAGAGGTAGTTCTAAGGTACGACATTGGGAAAAAGCCTGTGTTGTTGGAACGTTGTTGTTGTCCCAAGTTAATTTTTTCTTAGCCAGTAGTTAGCTTTTCGCTTTATTTTTGTGGTATCAGTATTTTATTGTTTAAAAAATTGCTTCAAAATACCTTCAGTGGTTGGCCACCAGTACCTTGTTCAGATTTGCCTATTTGCTTGTAGCTCAAATGTTGACGTATTGTTTATCATTCTATTGAAGAAACTGCTGCCCACTCAACTAATAACTGAATATCTCTCTGTCTGGGACATGGGGAGAGGATTTAGGTAATGTCTTTGTTTTCGGGAAAACGTTCCAGTGCAGTTTCTAAAGAGAGGAAAAGGGGGTGAAGACTCGGGGCTCGGATGCCATTGGGGGCACCCCAAGGTCCCCAGGAGAGGGAGCCCCACTGCGGTGCAGGAGCAGGTATGTTATCATGTCATAGAGAACAAATGATAAATATCAAGATGAAAATTAGTAATATAAAAATATTTTTGAAGTAGTTAAATAAAGCGGGTTTTTAAAATTTGTCAGTAGGCAGGGTTTTGATTATAGAAATTATAAATACAAATAATATAAAGGTAGAAATCTAAGTATAGAAATATATAATAAATACAGATAGATATAAAATTTAAAAATATAAGAAAATTAGTTGTGGCAGTAGATACGACACATAATTTAAATAATAATTTAAATATATTTTATATATATGATATACAATTATTAATGCATCAAAAGAAACTATAAATAAAAATGTGAATATAATTTTACAAAGTAGAAACAGAAATATTTCAATATCGTTTAACAGAAGGCTTTTATTGTATTGATTTGGTTAGAGACGGGGTTTTTATTTGGAATAATATAGAAGTATTCGAGAAATAGAAATCTAAATCTAGAAATTTACAATCTATATAGAAAGGTATTTATAAAAACACAAGCGAACGACGCCGCCTTCGGCCGAATGGAACGAGCTCAGCCGAAGCAAGGCGAGAGCAGCCGAACCTCGAGCGAGCCGAGGCGAGGCTTGCGAAGCTGCCTGAAGCGAGCCGAGCTCAGCCGAAGCGAGCCGCCCGCTGTCGTGCGCGCTAATTAGCGCGAGTGCGGTCACAGCCTAATGAGCTCCTGTCCCACCCCGCGCTCCCGGTCGTGTCCGTGCGATGGGCGGGCCGCCCGCGGGAGGCGGCAGCAGGAGAGCCCCGAGCTGGGCGAGTTGAACGTGAGGCGGCGCCGCTTGCCCGCCCTCAGGGACCCGAGCCGAGCCGAGCTGCGCCGAACAGAGAGAGCGGCTCCGAGTGTGTCCGAAGCGAGCCGAGCTGCGCCGAACACACCGAGCGGCTCCGAGTGTGTCCCAAGCGAGCCGAGCCGCGCCGAACACACCGAGAGGCTCCGAGTGTCTACGAAGCGAGCCGAGCTGCGCCGAACACACAGAGCGGCTCCGAGTGCCTCCGAATGCAGCCCATAATAGCTGAATGTAGCCGTAGAGCCGACTCTAGCCGAGTGTCTCCGAAGCGAGCCGAGCTCCGCCCAGCGCAGCATCCCGGCCAGGGCGAGGCGCCGGGCCGGGCTCGGGGTGCAGCCGGGGCTCTGTGAGGCTTCCCCGCCTGTGCCTCTCTCTAGCCCTCCTTCCTTCTCCCCGTATTCGCCTTCTCTCGCTCCCTTTCCCCCATTCCTTCTCCCCCACAAACCCGGCTCCTTCCTGTCCTGTCCCTACCCCGCTACTCCCTTCTGTTGCCCCTCTCTCCCTCCTCTGTCCACCCTCCCTCTGCCCCCCTGCCGGGCTTTCCCTTGCCGTCCCGCTTTCCTGCACAGCCCGACCTCCGTCCCTGCCTTTTCTCATGCCCTGCCCTCGCTCCTCTCTTCCCGTCCCCCCTTTCCTTCTTTGCCCCGCAGCCGCGGGGCTCGGGCTGCCGAGAAGAAAGCCCCGAGCGAGCGCCGGAGCCTGGCGCCCCTCGGCCCTTGCAGGAGTCCCCGCACGGGGCCGGAGGCTCTCGGCGGATCCCCCCGTGCCGCTCAAACAGCCCGCCCGACAGCGCCGGCCCTGCGGCTTTCCCGGCATCGCGCTGAGAGCGGCCCCCGCTCTGGGCCGTGCCGGCCCCGCCGTCTCTGCCGCTCCCTCTCGCTGCCCCCGGCCCGTGGCAGCGAGGCTGGGGAGGAACCTCAACCCTTCTGGAGGCTGCCCCCCCTTTCTTGTGGCAGCAGAATCCCTTTCCGGGGGGATGTAGGGTGGAAAGGGCTTGGAGGAAGCGCTGCGCTGCTGTCCCGGGCAGTCGGACTCGCTCTGTGCCTTCAGAGGCGGGGTCAGGAAAAGGGGGTGAAGACTCGGGGCTCTGATGCCATCGGGGGCACCCCAAGGTCCCCAGGAGAGGGAGCCCCGCTGCGGTGCAGGAGCACGCGGGTGGCGGGCGAGGGGGGTCAAGCTAGGGGCCGTCCCCCAGAGGGACCCAAAGCTGCCACCAAATTCACAGGGAGGGCTGGGTGTAGAATGCTAAAACCTGTCAAGTTCTTCGTTTTTATAGATATTGGTAAAGAATAGGAATTTGTCTCTAAATTTAATTGGGGAGAAACCCTCTCTATCCACTCCTTCGTTTACAGGAATGTAGGAAACTCCGACTAGAGATGGCTAGCAGTTTTGAAGTTTTTATCTAGTAATGGACCAAGCTGTGCCCTGAAACCATCAGAAGAGCTGCAGGGGCTGAAGGCAATAGAAAGGGCTCTCTGGCACCTTTTGCCCCCGTTCTCTGCCAGTCCCCAAATCGTGTCACAGTCCCGGAAGAGGCGCTTGTCATCCAGAATGCCAAAACGAAGACCTGTAAAATCCCAGCTCTGCCTTGTGTTTCACATGTTTTTTTTTACTTCATATTTATGTCATTACAGAGAGCAAGGAAAGAAGAAATGTGACTGGTTCCCACTCTTGCTGTGCCAAGGCTTATTTGAAAGGCTGCTGTATTTATATTCTCTTTTTCCACTCCAAGCTTGACTTTTCCCCTCGTTTTTCGAGGTCTGCTGCATTGGGTGTGCCAAGGAGGGCTGGCTTCCTCAGCAGGGGTCTCAGGAATTGGCGCCGATTCTGCTTTTTCTGAAGGTGTATCAAAGTGTGCTAGCAGAATGACAGTTTTGTGCACTGGAAAGCTTTCCCTCAGTGCCGTCAGTGCACGTGCGTGTCTGAATGGTGGAACCTGACGGACTAAGAAAAGCCACCAGCCGCAGCAGATTTCTGTTTGCTCTGTGTCTGTGAGAAGCGGGCTGTGTGCTGGACTGGGAGAGGCGCTGTTGGAGAGCGGCATCAGCGCCGAGTGTGAGTGTGAGGATGATGGGGGCTCGGAGCAGCCCCAGGTGTGAGTGTGAGGATGATGGGGGCTCGGAGCAGCCCAGGTGTGAGTGTGAGCATGATGGGGGCTCGGAGCAGCCCAGGTGTGAGTGTGAGCATGATGGGGGCTCGGAGCAGCCCAGGTGTGAGTCTGAGGATGATGAGGGGCCGGCTCCTGCCGGGGGGAGGCTGTTATAAGGGCAGGGTTTACCTCAGCTCCCTTTTGCATGGAGCTGCTGAGTAGAGGGGTTTATGGGGGGCTCCCGGGGCTGTTTCATGGAAGGACTGCGAGAGCTTCTCCCAGGGTCTGGGGGAACACCTGGATACGCGCTTGGATCCGCGGAGCATGGCTTAAAGGAGGTGCCGAGGGACGAATCTTTGTGGCGGGAAGCAGCAGCCGAACAGGTGAGCCCGTGTGGATTTGGAGCGGGGACTTTTGTCCTTTCCCTTCTCAATTTCATCTTGCCAGTCCCTCCCCGGTGCCCCAGGAACAAAAATGGAGCTTCTGAGGACAAAAGAAATGAAGGAGAGGGAAGCAGCTACTATTCTATTATTGTCTGTGTTTGACCTGGGGGGATCCCCCTTCACTTGTGGTTTGAAAGGTGTTGATTGAAGGAAAACCTGCCTTTTGCAGGCTGTTAGGAGTATCCCAGGAGTGACAGGGAATCCCTGCGTTCTATTTTAAGGGGAATGGGAAAAGTATTGTTGTGGTATGATGGGGTTGATTTGAAGGCAGCCACCCCATTTTCATCATGCTAAGGTTTAAATGGAGGGGACAGCCCTGGTGTCCCTCCTTTTCAAGGGTTTGAATTGAGGTCAAAATCCCCCTTTGCCATCAGTTGAAGGCTTTCATTTGAGGAAGAGCCCTTCTTTTCTGCTCTGCTAGGGGATGAAATGGAAGGGGAGAAGACATTTCTTTGGCCTTGTTGAAGTGAGGTGAGCCCCGGCTGCGGCGTCAGTTTCGGGGTTCAGTTGCAGGAACCCGCGGCTCTGGCAGCGTTTGCAGGGCTGCCATGGGAATTTGGGGCGGCTGGGCTGGCGCGGCAGCGGCGGAGGCGCGGCGGTGCGAGGCGTGCGGAGGCGAGGGGAGCCGTGGCGGGGCGGCCAAGGGCGGCAGAGGCGGCGCGGGCGCTGCTGCTTTGGCGGCCCGGGCGGTGGCGTCCGCTCCGTCCGCTCCGGGCAGGGGGCTCGGGCGCCGCCGGGGCCCCCCGGGGGCGGTGCCGGCCCCGCCCGGCAGTGGGGAGCGGGCGGGGGTGTCCGGGGCGGCGGCGCCCCTGCGTGCCGGGGGAGCCGCTGGAGGAGCCGCTTTGCTGCCGGGAGCCGCGCTCCGTGCGGGGCCGGCAGCGCGGGGTTCAGCTGCTGCAAGTTCTTGGGTGTCGTGCTTTGGAGGTGCTTGGGAGGGATTCATTGCATCGGTTTGTTTTGTTTGCAGTGGGTGCACGCTAAGGGATATGGTGTTCTTCTTGATTGGTATGGTTCTCGGTTCAGGTGGTGATGATAAAGGTTTGTTTTGGATTGAGTATTGTTGTCGGCTATTTTTTTTTTTTTTTTAACCGGGGTATTATGTTTTTAAAGGCGTGCAATGGTTTTTACGGGTCGCAGCGTGAAGCACCCACTGCAAAAAAAAACGCGCCGGCACGCGACCGGCACGCGACCGGCACGCGCCGCCACGCGCCTGCCGCGCGACCGGCACGCGACCGGCACGCGACCCGCCACGCGCCTGCCTGCCACGCGACCGGCACGCGACCGGCACGCGACCGGCACGCGACCGGCACGCGCCTGCCACGCGACCGGCACGCGACCGGCACGCGACCGGCACGCGCCTGCCACGCGACCGGCACGCGACCGGCACGCGACCGGCACGCGACCGGCACGCGACCGGCACGCGCCTGCCACGCGACCGGCACGCGCCTGCCACGCGCCTGCCACGCGACCGGCACGCGCCTGCCACGCGACCGGCACGCGACCGGCACGCGCCTGCCGCGCGACCGGCACGCGCCTGCCACGCGCCCGGCACGCGCCTGCCACGCGACCGGCACGCGACCGGCACGCGCCTGCCACGCGACCGGCACGCGCCTGCCACGCGACCGGCACGCGCCTGCCACGCGCCCGGCACGCGACCGGCACGCGCCTGCCACGCGACCGGCACGCGCCTGCCACGCGCCGGCACGCGCCTGCACGCGACCGGCACGCGACCGGCACGCGCCTGCCACGCGACCGGCACGCGCCTGCCACGCGCCTGCCACGCGCCGGCACGCGCCTGCCACGCGCCCGGCACGCTCCTGCCACGCGACCGGCACGCGCTCCTGCCACGCGCCTGCCACGCGCCTGCCACGCGCCTGCCACGCGCCCGGCACGCGACCGGCACGCGACCGGCACGCGACCGGCACGCGACCGGCACGCGCTGCCACGCGACCGGCACGCGACCGGCACGCGCCTGCCGCGCGACCGGCACGCGCCTGCCACGCGCCCGGCACGCGCCCGGCACGCGCCTGCCACGCGCCCGGCACGCTCCTGCCACGCGACCGCACGCTCCTGCCACGCGAACCGCCACGCGCCTGCCACGCGACCGGCACGCGACCGGCACGCGACCGGCAGGCGCCTGCCACGCGTCTCAGTTTACACCTGGTCTCAGTTTACACTTGGAATCGCTGCAAATAATTTATTTGTAATGCCTGATGTGTTGGTTCTGCATGTCTTGGTTATCAAATTTTGGAAATTTAGTAATAATCAATGCAGGTTACTTTGCTTTTAAATTTTTTTAAGCATTGACATGGGAACTCACTTCATGCTATTTGGTTATTAATCCATCAAATATTTTGATTGCATTCATCATTTTAGGAATTTAGAAACGAATTTAGGAAGGAATTTAGGAGGGAATTTAGGAATTTAGGAAGGAAGGAAGAAATTTATGAATTTAGGAATTTATGAATTTAGGAATTTAGGAATTTATGAATTCAGGAATTTAGGAAGGAAGGAAGGAATTTAGGAAGGAAGGAAGGAATTTAGGAAGGAAATTAGGAATTTAGGAAGGAAGGAAGGAAGGAATTTAGGAAGGAAATTAGGAATTTAGGAAGGAAGGAAGGAATTTAGGAAGGAATTTAGGAAGGAAGGAAGGAATTTAGGAAGGAAAGAATTTAGGAAGGAAGGGATTTAGGAAGGAATTTAGGAAGGAATTTAGGAAGGAAGGAAGGAATTTAGGAAGGAAGGAATTTAGGAAGGAAGGAATTTAGGAAGGAAATAAGGAATTTAGGAATTTAAGAATTTAAGAATTTAGGAATTTAGGAAGGAATTTAGGAAGGAATTTAGGAATTTAGGAAGGAATTTAGGAAGGAATTTAGGAATTTAGGAAGGAATTTAGGAAGGAAAGAATTTAGGAAGGAAGGAATTTAGGAAGGAAGGGATTTAGGAAGGAAGGAAGGAAATTAGGAAGGAAGGAAATTAGGAAGGACGGGATTTAGGAAGGAAGGAAGGAATTTAGGAAGGAAGGAATTTAGGATGGAAGGAAGGAATTTAGGATGGAAGGAAGGAATTTAGGAAGGAAGGAATTTAGGAAGGAAGGAAATTAGGAAGGAAGGAATTTAGGAAGGAATTTAGGAAGGAATTTAGGAATTTAGAAAGGAAGGAATTTAGGAAGGAAGGAATTTAGGAAGGAAGGAATTTAGGAAGGAAAGAATTTAGGAAGGAAGGAATTTAGGAAGGAATTTAGGAAGGAAGGAAGGAATTTAGGAAGGAAGGAATTTAGGAAGGAAGGAATTTAGGAAGGAAGGAATTTAGGAAGGAAGGAAGTGGCGGAAGGAAGGAATTTAGGAAGGAAGGGGCGGTAGGAAGGGGCGGAAGGAAGGAAGGGGCGGAAGGAGGGAAGGGGCGGAAGGAAGGAAGGAAGGAAACTGATGCCTGTCCTTGGATATTCCACTGTGATGGGTAACTACACAGCCTTATAATCCTGGAAATACCTTCTCCAACCCAGAATCTGCCTTTTCAGACACTGGGGGAAAAACAACCCAGATCTGTGAACTACCATAATTAAGCCAACACAACTTACACAGACTAAAATAAAATTAATCACTGTGTCTTCCTTTTTGCAGACAAAACACATGCTAAAACACCTGAGTCATAGGATGAGAAAACAAAATTGACTGAAGACAATCCTGATCACTACAGCTCAAAGCATTCATTTCTGTCCTATCAAGAAATAATTTTGAAGCAGTCTATTTAATTTTTGTTAGCAACGTTCTTCAATCAAACCCTGTTTACAGCATGACCCCTTACAGCTGTCTCTGTAAAAAGACTTTTTTTTTTGTCTGTGTGTACAAGTTGAGCTATTTTGCCATGAACAGCATGAATAACACAGTCCATACAGAATATCCACCCTGGAGCAGCAGTGCCAGAGCCACTGTGAGGGGATGGGGGAGACGAGCCTGGACTCCAGTTCTGATGAGCACTGCGTCTCACCAGATTCTGTCACCGCTGCAGAGCCTGGGCTAAGGTAATTCACACCAACTGCCCCCTGCCCTTCTCCAGAAAAACAGATATAGAGATCAATGGACTTTTACCACCCTGCACTGAAATCCTCAGACCAAAAAGAGTGACATTTTATTCTAAATATTAAGTGCTACGCAGAAAAATGTAGCTTATGCCTTCCGAAGAAGCCATCTATATTCAATAAAAAGTGATACTGCAATTGAGAATGCAACTGAGTAATTATTGAAGTGTCAGTAATCATGAATGACAACAAGCAGGCACTTCATTCCACACTGAAATAAGATGGCTTTCAGCAGAGTAGACAAAATTCCACAGTGCCATGACACAACTGTGTCACACTCTGCATTTATTTACAGTTGCTAAAAATGCTTAGCTCCCCTCCTACCTGCCCCCATCAGTTGTCCCACAAAAAAAGACACAGAAAATCAAAACTGATAAAGATGAATTAAAGCAATGCATGCTGTCACATTGCTGGAAACTTGTCAAAGAAAGGCAGACAAGAAAATTACATTATTTTTCTTTCAATCATCCATGATTTGAGGGTTGCTGGCATCAAAAACCTTCGTTAATTTGTCTGCTTTCAGAAGAGAAATGGCAAAGAGGGAGCATCAGAATCCCTTCTGTCCCAAATTGACTTTGGAAATGTTTCTTACAGTTGTAAGATTTAAGTAAGTAAGATGTAAGCAAGTTAAGATGGAAGTAAGTAAGTTAAGTAAGATGTAAGTTGTAAGTTGGGGTCCTGCCAAGTCTTACAAAGCATCCATCCTGATTTGGAAGTGGTTTTCATTCCCACTAAAAAATGTCTAAACCAAGACATCTTCTTTCAGATTTCCTAGTTCTAGTAAGATTTTTTTCTAATCAGAACTGATTTATTTCTAATACAAGGACTGCATGGTTTTACCATATTTTAATTGTCAGTGTTTCTTCTTAAAAGTGGCATTAACTTTCCTGTTAAGGACATTCAGTTAAGGCATTCAGTCAGCGCCTCCCTGCTCTCGTCTCCCGAATCTCCAGCAGAGGATTCCAGTCCATCCGGGTACGTGTAATCCAGTTCCCGATGATCTGAACGCACCGAGCAGCACTCGGCTGCTGTGGGGGGTTCAGGGAAGGCAGGGTGTGCATTCTCATCTTCCTGAACCTACAGACAAATCAAAGTGAGAAGCCACAGGGTGGAAATCAGTCGCATAGATGCTAAATAAAACTTGCAGATGTTTTTAAGAATAGTTTCTGCTTGTTCGTTGTTGTGCTTCTGTGCTTAGAAAACATCCCTTTCAAATCAGTTCAATTCATCAGTTGAAAGTTTTTTTGCAGACCCTCCCTGAGCAGAATTTGTTGCAGACTCAGTGCACGCTGTGCTGGCCTCCTAGGAGCGTGAGGAGCTCGTGTGTGCTACTTTTTGCTTTAGGACACTCTGAGGTGTTTATTCCTTTGGGATACACGATGAGAATTCCCAAGAGAGGTAGTTCTAAGGTATGACATTGGGAAAAAGCCTGTGTTGTTGGAACGTTGTTGTTGTCCCAAGTTAATTTTTTCTTAGCCAGTAGTTAGCTTTTTGCTTTATTTTTGTGGTATCAGTATTTTATCGTTTAAAAAACTGCTTCAAAATAACTTCAGTGGTTGGCCACCAGTACCTTGTTCAGATTTGCCTATTTGCTTGTATCTCAAATGTTTACATATTGTTTATCATTCTATTTAAGAAACTGCTGCCCAGTCAGCTAATAACTGAATATCTATCTGTCTGGGACACAGGGAGAGGATTTAGGTAATGTCTTTGTTTTCAGAAAAAAGTTCCAGTGCAGTTTCTAAAGAGAGGAAAAGGGGGTGAAGACTCGGGGCTCGGATGCCATTGGGGGCACCCCAAGGTCCCCAGGAGAGGGAGCCCTGCTGCGGGGCAGGAGCAGGTCTGTTATCATGTCATAGAGAACAAATGATAAATATCAAGATGAAAATTATAAATATAAAAATATTTTTGAAGTAGTTAAATAAAGCGGTTTTTTTATTTGTCAATAGGCAGGGTTTTGATTATAAAAATTATAAATACAAATAATATAAAGGTAGAAATCTAAGTATAGAAATATATAATAAATACAGATAGATATAAAATTTAAAAATATAAGAAAAATTAGTTGTGGCAGTAGATATGACACATAATTTAAATAATAATTTAAATATATTTAAGATTTTATATATATGATATATAATTATTAATGCATCAAAAGAAACGATAAATAAAAATGTGAATATAATTTTACAAAGTATAAACAGAAATATTTCAATATCGTTTAAAAGAAGGCTTTTATTGTATTGATTTGGTTAGAGACGGGGTTTTTATTTGGAATAATATAGAAGTATTCGAGAAATAGAAATCTAAATCTAGAAATTTACAATCTATATAGAAAAGTATTTATAAAAACACAAGCGAACGACGCCGCCTTCGGCCGAATGGAACGAGCTCAGCCGAAGCAAGGCGAGAGCAGCCGAACCTCGAGCGAGCCGAGGCGAGGCTTGCGAGGCTGCCTGAAGCGAGCCGAGCTCAGCCGAAGCGAGCCGCCCGCTGTCGTGCGCGCTAATTAGCGCGAGTGCGGTCACAGCCTAATGAGCTCCTGTCCCACCCCGCGCTCCCGGTCGTGTCCGTGCGATGGGCGGGCCGCCCGCGGGAGGCGGCAGCAGGAGAGCCCCGAGCTGGGCGAGTTGAACGTGAGGCGGCGCCGCCTGCCCGCCCTCAGGGAGCCGAGCCGAGCCGCGCCGCACACCCCGAGCGGCTCCGAGTTGGGCCGAAGCGAGCCGAGCTGCGCCGAACACAGAGAGCGGCTCCGAGTGTGTCCGAAGCGAGCCGAGCTGCGCCGAACACACCGAGCGGCTCCGAGTTCGGCCGAAGCGAGGGAAGGGCGAGGAGCGGGAGCGAGCGGCGGGCGGAGCGGGGTCTGTGAATGGCGGGGAGGGGTGAAGGACATTCAGGAGCGAAAAGGCACACGATGGCTGAGAAGAATGGCCGGGGCGGGGGGGGGGCCCGGCGGGGCCGGTTTCGGCGGGCGGCGGAGGCGCGGTCGCAGCGCTCCGCGGGCCGGGGGCAGCGGGCGGGCGGGGACGGGCGAGCGGCGTCGGAACACGGCTGCACCCCCCGAGCCCGCGCACGCCCCTCTCCAGGCGCTGGAAGCGACCCCGGGCCGGAAAATCCCCGCGGGGCGGTGCCGGGGCGGCGGGCAGGCGGTGCAGGAGGCGGAGCGGGGCCGTGGCGCTCCCCGCCCTTTCTGCCGCCATCTTTGGAAGGTCAGGCCAGTGGCCCGTCCCGTCCCGCCTCTTCCCGGTCTCTGTAAACTTCTCTCTGGCTGCACAGGTCCGTGCTGGAGAGTAGGAGAAAGGTCCCTGCTGGTTGCCGTGCCCTCGGTAGGCAGAGAGCTCTGACCTTGGCGGATGGGCTGGTGAGTATTCGATCAATGGGGATGTGCTTTTATGTATTTAGTGACCATTACAGATTTATTCCCCAGGTTTTTTGAGTTCATAGAATCATGGAATAATTCCGATTGGAAGGGGCTCTAAAGATCACCTCATTCCAAGCCTGCTGCCGTGGGCAGGGACATGGTTCCATAGACCAGGTTGCTCAGAGCCTCATCCCAGAGCACCAATGGGCCTCGAACACTTCCAGGGATGGGCAGCCGCAGCATCTCTGAGCAACCTGTGCCAGCCGTTGCCAGAGGAGGAAGAAAGCCCTTCCCACCTGGAGCAGAGGCTGCTGCAGCTTCGTGTAGCCTTGTGTCACCGAGTGTGTGAGACAGAAAGGCCCTTCCCATGGAGGGATAACAGCACTGAAAGATCTTTTTTGGGAGAAGCAGAGCCATAGAACACCAAAGTAGGTTTCAGTTCTTCCAGCAGATTTGGGAACAACTTGAAGGAGGAGCAGAGCTGGCCTGGTGCTTGCCAGCTCTGCAGGCAGTGGGGATGGAGAAGCTGCAATTATCTGTCTTCTTGGCTGAGTCTTTAAAAATGAGGCACTTTTCTGTAGTTCCTTTTCAAGCATTACATGAAAGTTCCGCCTAGAAGTCCAAAGGCAGCTGTTTTCTTAGCAGAAGGAAGTCAGGAAGAGGCAAAGCAGGCAAAGACATCAGATAAGTCTGGATAAAAAACTTGGCTAACCTATTTTTCCCCCTCCTCCAAACAGCCAATTTTGAAGCACTCGGCAGAGATCTGCCCGGGAGGAAAAGCAGAGCCAATCTCTGAGAGCTGACATGCGAGCTCTGGTGAGGACGGCTGCTCCCCCTGCCTTGGTGTGGGACCTCCTGAGTTCCCGTTCCTGTGGTGGGAGTGTTTCTCCTCTCATCCAGCCAAGCCAGAGACCTCCTAGGGAACGAGCAGGTAAGGTTGAAGTACCGAGATCTCCCCAGTAAGAAGTGACATGGTAAAAGGAAATGGCCTCAAGTTGCAGCAGGGAAGGTTTAGATTGGCTTTAAGGAAAAATTTCTTCACTGAAAGGGTGGTCAGGCATAGGAGCAGGCTGCCCAGGGAAGTCCCCATGCCTGGAGACATTCAAAGGATGTCAAGATGTGGTGTTCAGGGACCTGATTTGGGTGGGGGCTTGGCAGTGCTGGGGCAGCAGCTGGGCTCGATGACCTTAGAAGGCTTTTCCAACCTAAAGGATCGTATGGTTCTGGAAAGCCTTGACCCCTCTGGCTCTAACACAGCACCTGGATGCTGACAGAATGAGGCTGGTCATAGACACTGGAGGTCCCTGTCCCACAGGGAGAGGAGAAGCCAGTGTCACCTGCAGGGAGGGTCTCGTCCCCAGAGAGCAGTCAGTGCCTCCATCCCTGCCCGGGGCTCTGTGTGCACCCTCGGGGCGGACACCTGCCCTCAGGTTTCCCTCTGAGTACCCGGGAAGAGAGCCAGGTCCATCCATGTGGCAGCTCCAGGGCTTGCAGGCTTTGGGGCTTTGCAGCTGTGTGCCTTGTCACAAGGTGGCAGGGACGTGACTGCCTGGCAACTCTGCTGGCCTCGGATCCTTGCTGCTGTCCTCCTTATCCAGTATGGATTTACCAGCAATCTTCTGTCTTTTCTTTAAAACTGTCCTTGGGATAGTTCAAAGAGAGGGTAATTAGTTATTTCAAAGCCTAAATATTTTACCTATTGGCACTCAAGAGAAAAGACAAAAACCTGCTTTGCATCCTTCTGCCTGGAAGTCATTGTGACACAGGGAAGTGAGGAAGGGGCTGGCCGGGGTCACCGAGACCCTGAGATGGAGGTGAGTTTGCATTCCAATTTATTGGAACAGAGGCTCATCTGAGAAGTTTTCTCAGCTGTCTAAGGCACAGAGCCCTGGAGCCAAGTAAGCCTGAGCTGCTGCATGCTTGCTGTGAGCCTTGAGGGGAGGAGCGTGCATCATTGCAGGCTTGGGATTGACTGAAATGCCCTAAGGAAACCAGCTCTGGGGAGGGAGGGAGGGAAATCCTCTCTTAACATGTGCCAGTTCTTCTGTCAAACTCATCACGGCAGGACAGCGTGAAGACTGAAAGTGTAAGAAGATGTGGAGGGAAACAGAGAATCTGACGGGAGCATCAAACGCACAAGTGCACAAATTTTGCTTTTTGCTTGGATTTAAACTCAGAAGTTGTAAGGAATTTGGGAATGAGAAGGGACATTTCAGAAGAAGAAGAAGTTGTTGTTACAGTCCTGGCAAAACCTTTTGTTCTAGCTAATAAAAGAAGTTAGTTTAAAAAATAAAAAAGAAAAAAATGTGGGTTTTTTTCCTTCACTATTATATTTATTGGTGGTATATGGTGTGTGGTTTTATTTCTTGGTATTATTAACTCTGTGAAAATTGTTTTTTGAGTGCAGCTAACTTTCTGGATGGGTTGGTTTGTATTTGAGGTAGGATTAATTTCAATAGGTTTCTTTAATAGACTTCTGATAGGTATTACTGGGATTTTGGTTTTGTTTACTGTATGTATAAACATAGAGATTTGGTAGGGCCAGCTCGGCTGCTGGAATTTTGGGTGTTAATTTATTAGATGGCTTTTGTTAAATGCAGTTTTTAATTTTTGAAAGGTTTTTTAATGTAGTGGTTTTAAGGTGGTTTGTAAGAATTGATTGTATTGTTTGATGTTGTTTGTAGTTGGTGTATGATAAGGGATATGGTGTACTTCTTGAACATTATGGTTTTAGTGTTCCTAACTTCCGGTTTCTTTCTGGTTCGATGTTTATTTTAGTTTTATTTTTGGGGAGAGGGGCATTTATATGGTGGGTTTTTATAGGCAATATGTTTTTTAATTTGGTAGTGATATTTTTTAGTATTTTAATAATTTAGATTTTTTATTTTCATGCTTTTATTTAGTTTTTTTTAATTTTAAAAAATCATTTTTATAGATTATTGGTTATTATTTGTGAATTAGCATAAAGGTAGAGCTTTGGGGGCTTTTTTTAGTAATGTTTAGGGTCAGTTGTACAGTTTTGAGTTTAGTGAGCTGATTTGATTTTTTTAATGGGTGTTTGTTTTTATTAGTAGTTATGTCATTTTCAATGTGTATTTGAGTTTTTTAGGTTTTTGAGATTTAGGTTTGGGTTTTTGGGTTTAGGAGGAAGTTTATGATGAGAATGTACGGAGGTTTTGGGCTAGTTATAGTGGGATTTAAAATTTACAGTTAGATTTATTTGAGTTTGTATTAGGGTTAAATGTTGTGGGATCTTTGTTCTGTTAGTAATAGAAATAGGTTTTGTTTTGATATGCTGCAATGGGATGAGCGTGTACTGCGTACTGGTGCTGACAAAGGTGCAGTATTTTTGTGGATCTGATGCGTTAGGTTAATGAATTTATATGGTCTAATAAATAGATGAAAATAGAAATAAATATAAATTTAAAAATAAATATAAAATTATAGTGGTAAAGATAAATATAGAAAAGAAATAGATACATATATAAAACTATAATATATAGTATATTATTGTAACATACTATAATATATATAAATAATAGTCTATTATATATATATACAAAGATATATAAATACAGATTGTAAATATAAAAATATTTAAATTAATTGGGGATTTTTAAATTTTATTTGGTTATAGGCTGGGGTTTTTTATAAATAATATAAATATAAATAATACAAAATAGAAATACAAATATACAAATGTATAATGTATATACCAATATCTATAAATATTTATTATAAATAAATGTAGGTAAAAAAAAAAAATGTATCTATTTATATATTAAAAGGTATTCTCTCTAATATATATAATATATTTAAATATAAATAAAATTATAAATGTAAATATGAATAGAATTATGAAAAACCAAATTATTTTTAAAATTTTAAATATTGTTTAAATACAGGGGTGTCTTTGGTTTTTATTTGGTTAGAGGCAGGGGTTTTATTTAAATAATATAAGTATTCTATAAATGTAAATCTAAATTTAGAAATATATAATAAATATATAAAGATATATTACTAAACTATGAATATAAATTTAAATATATGTAAGTCATATGAGGAGATGTAATATAGAATAGAAAGAACATTATAAGGCAATATAAATTATAAATATACATGTGAATATAAGTATGGAAAATATAATTTTTAAAAAATTTAAATACAATTGAAATTAAAGGGGTTCTTTTTGGCTTTAATTTGGGTAGAGGCAGGGGATTTCTTTTAAATAATAAAAGTTTTACAGAAGTAAAAATCCTAACACAGAAATATATAATCAATATTGTGAAAAACACCAATCACTTGTTTTTAAAATTTTAATAGTAATAAAATGGTTATAAAAATAGTAATACAATTGGAGTAATAATAATTTGGACAGTTTGAATTAGGACAATATGAGACAATAAAGACAAAGAGTTACGGATGTCCGGGTACCTTTTTCTGGGCAGCACGAGCCTGAAAAAGGACACCCGTTAACACAGGATTAACCCTTAAAACCAATAGCCTGTTGCATATTCATACACTTCATACGTGATGCATAAATTCCATTCAAATACAGGATTCTGTCTGGTCATCGTCAACTTCTTCCTCTGAATCCTAACAGCGCCTTCGAGGCGGGAAGAAGTTTGTTTCTTCTGATAAGAGGAAATACATTCTTTTCCTCTGAAAGATTTAGGTGTCCTGTGGCTGCTATCTCGCTGCGAGTCCTTTCTTTAAAAAAAGTATCCTACATAGCATCGTTTCTATTTTAACAATTTTTATAACCTAAAACTATATTTAACACAGTACTTAAGAGAATTAATACAGCATTACTTTCTAACACAACACATGTAACATTCATTTTAATATTTGCAAAAAGCCAATCATAAAATACATGCATTTTTCACACTGCTTCATCCATTACTTCACCCACCGCCCACCGGTGAGTCCCCTCCAGCAGCACGCAGGAGCCTGAACCCTCGGAGGACAGTGCAGCTCTCGCAGCAGGACAACACCCAGGTAAGACAGGCAGGGACAACGTCAGTGGGCTGCAGGGTGTCACAAGGGGCTGCGGGCTGAGGGGAGGGGGCTGGAGGGTGACACAGAGGATGGGGGGAGCTGAGAGGCAGAAGGGGGCTTTAGGAGCAACTCCAGGGTGGCACTGAGATTCTGAGAGGCTGAGAGTGGGGAACTTGAGGGTAACAAGAAGAGGGTGAGGGGAAGCAGATGCCTTGAGGGGCAGAGTGGGGGCTGCTTGAGGGTGACAGGCGAACCAGCCCTCACACCACCCCTAACCTTACCCTAAAAACCACCCCTAACCAGGTGGAGAGTGCATGGCGGAGGCCAGGGGGCCAAGGGACAATGTCAGAGATCTCGGGGTGGCACACGGACATTGCGGGCGGAGGGGCAAGGAGGGGGAGGCTTGACAGGTGGAGAGCTCACGCTGAGGGTTAGGGGTACGAAGGACACAGGGTACCAGGTAGGGTTAGGGTACAGGTGCAGCAGCCCTCAACCCAACCCCAAGGTCACCCTAAACAGCACCCCTAGGACCCCAGTTTTCCCCAACAGCAGCACAAGGCAGTAACCCCAATGCTGCGAGAGCCCCAGAACTCTCCCAGCAGCTGCAGGCAGCAACCCTAATAAAAAGGTAGCAATGATGTTTGTGGTCTAGAGAGTGACAGGTAGGAGTTGGGGGCT
Source organism: Diglossa brunneiventris (assembly GCA_019023105.1). Taxonomy (NCBI): domain Eukaryota; kingdom Metazoa; phylum Chordata; class Aves; order Passeriformes; family Thraupidae; genus Diglossa; species Diglossa brunneiventris. The sequence goes on from CM032359.1 coordinate 35,867,652, forward strand.
GAGCAGTTTTTTAAGGTTTTTTTAGTGTTTTTCTCATGGCTTTAAAAGGATATTTTAGGGCTTTTTCAGAGGAGTTTTTCAGGGATTTTCTGGGAACGTTTAGGATACTTTTAGGGCTTTTCTCAGGGTTTTCAAAAGATTTTGTTAGGGTATTTTAAGGGCTTTCTTAGTACTTTGAAGAATTGTTTGGGAGGCTTTGGGTGTTCTTGGGGTTTTTTTAGGACTATTGAGGGTATGTGGAGGACTTTTTAGGGCTAGGGTATTTTTAGGGTTTTTGAGGGAATTTCTAGGTTCTTGTAGGGTCTTATCGGGGCATTTTAAGGGTTTTTGGGGTATTTTTAGAGCTCTTTTTGGACTATTTAGGGTATATTTAGGGATTTTTAAAGGTTCTTTGGGGATTTTTAGGGGTGTTTTAGGGTTTTTTAAAAGTAGGGTATTCTCAGTGTATTTCAACAGTATTCTGAGGCTATTTTTAGGTTTTCATGAGGTTTTTAGGACATTTTGAAGATTAGGGGGTTTTCAGGGAATTTTTAGGTTTTTTTAGGGTCTTTTCATGGCACAACACATGGAGGCTGAGGGGCAGCTTGAGAGGCACTGTGGGGGCTTGAGGGTGACAGAGGCTGGGAGCTGAGGGAGGAACAGGGAGAGGGGACATGGGTGACACACAGAGATGCTGAGGGTGGCAGGGGCAGCTGTAGGATGGCACCGAGAAGCTGGGGGCTGAGGGGCAAAGGAGAGGGGTTAGGGGTGACACACAGGAGCTGAGGGCTGGGGGACAGAGGGACCGGTTGAGGGGTAAAGGGGAGGGCTTGACGGCTGGACAGTCCAGTGGAGATCAGGGGTACAGGGTACAGCTGTACCACCCTCACCCCAGCCCTAGCCTCAGCCTAACCAGCCCCCCTAAAAACAGCCTTTCCCCCCAACAGCAGCACAACACAGCAACCCTAACAGCGAGACCAGACAGCAACCCTCACACACCAGGACAATGACAGAACCCTCAGAGGACAACAGACCCACCACAAAAAGGTAGGGACGACATCTGCGGGCTAGACAGCAAGAGGTAGAGTCTGGAGACTGAGCATGTCTTTTTGAGGTTTTTTTCCAGGACTTTTAAAGGTATTTAGGGGATTTTGGAAGGGACTTTTCTGGGACTTTTTAGGGTATTGTTGGGGCTTTTTCAAAGCTGTTTTATGAGTCTTTATCATATTTTGAAGATTATGGTCAGGGTCAGAGGAAACACCCTCTGAAAAGGCAGAGTTTCAGGACTGCAGCGGAATGCTTTAGAAAGGGGCCAGCGGTGGCACAGTGGGTTGGGTCGCACACTGCCAGTCAGAAGGTTGTAAGTTTTAGACCCGGCTAAGTTGTTGTGGTTAGGGTTAGATGCTCTCAGCTTTGGTCTGGGGGAACTTCTGCGCAGAAAAACTCACCCCCCGAATTTCCTGATGCCAGTTTGCAGGAGGTGCTTGGCACTGCCAGGGCAGCCCGAGTTCTCGGTGGGGGCAGCTTTACTCCTGGAGAAATCCTGCACCAGCCCTCTTCCCTGTAAAACCAAACTCACCCCTGCTGCGTGTCGATGTCTGTTTGCAGGAGGCACGTGGCACTCCAAGGGCAGCGAGAGTTCTTGGTGTCGGCAGCTGCGGTCCGAGAGAAATTGTTCTCTGCAGTTTTGGAGGCCGAATCGCAGTTTCGGCCACGGGCACACAGAGAGGAAAGACTGTTAATTTCCTTAGAAAGGAAAGTCTGGCACCCCATGGTTTAAGGGCAGACGAAGGGCTGTGTAGGGGAAGGAACTCCTCACAGGACCTTTCTTCACCTCAACCCCCACTCCAAGGTCTAGCAGCCCCCCGTGTGACCAGCTGCTTTCAGAGGGTTACCGAGGCACACCTGCACAGGGAGCTACTAGTCCAGAGGGGCTAACAGGGGTATCCCAAGTGTCCCTCCAGGAACTACGGTTGGAGCATCCAGCACGGACTAGGGAGCAGCCGGACCCACCTGGGCACGGAGCATCGCTTTGAGAAAATGCCAAGGGAAGAGCCCTTTTGCCAAGGGGCAGCATCTGAGCAGGCCAGGCAGCATGTGGGGTTCCAGGAGAGGGCTTTCAACTTTCCCCTTTTACTGTGTCAGTCCCTCTCCAGAGCCCCCAGACCCTCCACAGCACTCCCAGAAAGGAGAGCGATTATTAGGAGAAAAAGGGTTTAGAAAAAAGAGAAAAAGCTTCCTTTTCCATTATTTTTTGTGTTCAAACTGGGAGGGACTCTGCTTCCCCTGCAATTTTAATGGTCTCAGTGGAAAGCATCCCTGCCTTTTCTATGCCGTTAGGGGTGTTAATTGACAGGGAGCCCCCATTTTCTATTATTTTCCAGTTTAAATAGAAGGGAAAAACCTTGACAATGTTTCTTATGGGTTTGAATTAAGGGTAGCTGCCCCCTTTTTGTTGTCCTGAGGCCTAAATTGAGGGAGAAGCCCAGCATCTTAAGGGTTTGAACTGAGGAAAAATCCCTCTTTTTTCATCACTGGAGAGATATAAAGTGAGGAAAACCCCTCTTTTCCCAATACTTAAGGAGAGTAAATTAAAGGGCAGAAGCTATTTATTTGCCGTTGTATTACTTTCAGTAGAGGTAACTGCCCCATTTCCTCTTTTTAAGGGGTTCACTGGAAGGAAGCTCTGCCTTTTTCAGCATTTTAAAGGTTTAAAACTACATTTCAGGGCACTTCTTTCTGTGCCATAGGACCAAGTATCTCAGAGAAGGGTGAGCCTGGCATGCACTTAACCCTTACACTGCCTGGGAGGCTTTTATTTTTCTTATTTTTACTTATAATGTAGATAGCCCTAATTAGAAGTCCCGAGCAGACTTAGACTATTCATATCATTAGTATTCTTCTCCACCTGGCTTAGTCACACGTGAAGTACTACTTAGTAGTCACTAAGGAATAATTATGTAAGTTAACAGCAAATTACCCAATTTATCTAGTTATGCTGCCTAAACAGAAAGTTTTATTTCTTACCAGTTTTCTGCTCTTTTGCTCCAAGTAGTTGTTACAAAAAAGAAAGCACTGTTATTTTTCTGAAGAGTTTTCTTTGATAACAAGCCCTTTACTCCCCTTGAATTCGAGTCAGAGGAGCCAAACAGCTGCAGCTGCTCTGAGGGCTTTTATACCCGGTGGGATTTGCCCCCTCCCCTTTCCCGGGTGCCATGGGAATGAGAGGCGGGCCCCATCAGGGGTATATTAACCCCAGCCTTTGCTGAGGGGCTTCATTCCCTCTCTGGGATGTGCTGGCATAAGAGCTCTCCTCTCATCTCAGCAAAGAGGCTCTTTCAGCTTATCTCAGCTTGGTTTCAGCAGGTGTTTCTGAGCATCTAAAGCAGCAGAGGCTTTGAAGATATTGTGAAGAAGACAGCATGGAATACAGGGAGTATTTAAGTTCACAATTTTGGGTTTTATGTTTAGGGGTGGTAAAGTGCATTTGTAATTTCTGGTTTTGTTCTTATTTTGTTTTGTATTTTTTTCTAGGAGGAGTGCAGCTTCCAGAGACTCCAGGTTGTGTCAATTACAACACTTTTTTCAGCAGATTCATCATGTCACAAGAGGGACCTTTCCAGTGTCAAAGATGATGTTTGAGATTGAGGCTTCAGGTGAGTTGAGGTTTGTGATTAGGAGAGGGAGGGTGAGCAGGTATCCAGTTAGGAGTTATTGTTGGGGGGGCAGTTTGAAGGCAGCAGGGTAAGAAAGGGTGTTTATTTGAGGCCCCCCCCCCCTAGGCTTTTCAGAAGTGTAGCAGAAGCATTCACATGTCTTACAGCACACAAGGTCATCCACTGCACTCACAGGAATGCCATTTACCTTTTTCCTTTCTCTAAGCCAGGTGCCACTCATAATAACAGCCACAGCCTTGGAATCAGGATGAAGCTGGAGCCTGAAGGAGTCAGGCACACTCAGGAGAGAGCAAGTAGCTGACTTGCTGGGATTTGGCCCACATAACTCTGTACTCATACATTAGTTTTGGTTTTTTTTTTTTTATTGTAGCTGACCGAGAGGCTCACAGGCAATTATGGGGCCCTCCGAGGCAGACTCATTTCAGGTGCAATGTGGATCCACATCACCGATCATCCAAAAGATAAGTCGGAGGCCACGGCCCAGAGATGGGACGATGGGAGAGTAGCAGGTTGGGAGTTCTTGGGACAGATTTAAAAGTTAGCAGAGGGAAAAGCAATCCTCTACAAGGGGCCTCTTAGGACAGCTAAAGGGAGAGGCTCTACTTTTGATGGCAGCTTTCAGGCAGGCAGCGCAGAACAGTTCCGGTCCATGTTGTGTTGTCCAGTGTACCGTGTTACCTAGTGTGTCTTTGGGGTCCCTTTTGCCTTTTCCCCTCTGTGTGGTGTTTAACGTCCCCCTGTTTGTCACGTTCTGTGTCACGGGTGTCTGCACCTATTTGTGCCGGAGCTGCTCTGCCCTGCCGCATAGCCTGCTGCAATAGGACAAGTCCCGGGGACTTGCAGTTTGTGGGGTGTTGCCAGACTCTAGATGATATTCCTAGATAGACACAAGATGTTTCGAGCTGTGAAGTTATCCTGCAGCCCTTTGACTTTTGTCCTCACTTTCTTTTAGATGCAGAAGGATAAAAGCCAGGGCAAAATCCACCCACACATCCCGGGTGAGGAGGTTCCCCTGAGCAGGTCAGTCAGTGTTTGTCTCTGCAGGGGGAGTGTAAAGTGTGACTCTGTTACAGCGCTTCTTTTTCTTTTTAGGAAGTAAAGCTGGATATCAGCAGTTAAGGTGAGGTGGGCAAGGTGAGCATTGAGTAGCGTACAGAAGCAGTTGTTATTGCTCAAGTCTCACTTTCCGGTGCAACTCTAAGCATCCGTTCCTGTTTCTGTGCTTCAGGCAATCCACTCGGAGTACGCCAAGCGCCAGTCACCCACCGGCCGACGCGTTGGGTTTGCCGCTCTCCCGAGCCCTGCGGAAGTATCACGGGACTCAGAGATGAAGCCTCTGCCTTTTCTATTTAAAGGTATCACCAGGGTAGCCTTCAGCGACAGCCGAGGAGTTGGGGTGAGTCGGGGAAGTAGGGAGGAGGAGCGAGGGTCCACTCAGGTTTCAGCCATGAGAAATCACCTCATCTTCTCTCACCCCAGGCACCCCCTGTGACGATGGCCTCGGTCTCCAAGCGTGCGAGCCCGAGCAGCTGGGCATTCCTAGGAGCATGGTGAGTAGCAGACCTGTGGGGTTTTGGCTGATGGGCTGCCAAGATCAGGCACTGATGTTTGGTTCTCTTTAGTCTAGCTGTCTAAGAGACAACAGCCTGGTGCCAGCAGGACCTTCCCAGCTGACGAGGTGGACTTTCTTCGCACCTGAGACCAGCATCCCCAGATGTCTGAGAGATAAGTATAGGGCTACGACCCACAGAGGGGATGAAAGCAGGGTGCTGGTTTGGGAATTACTGGGAGGGGTTTTTGAGTCCGCTCTGGAGGTGGGGTGTGTTCATGAAGTGGCCCCTTAGGCCCCATAAAAGCAAAGTCTCGCTTGTGATCACAGTGCCAAGGTGCGCAGGGCAGAGCAGTCCCGGTGTGTCTGGTGTCACTTGTCTATTGTGCATTATGTGTTGTTTGTGTATCTCATGTCTTTTACCTTAGCCCTTTGAGGGTCCTGTCAGAAACCTTGGCATCATTCTTAGCATCTGTGATCTCTGCATTCCTTGGCCTGGCACCCAGGCCATAGAACTTTTGACTCGGGAGCTCAGACAGGCATCAGACTCTCTTCACTCTTTGGAAGCATCCACTCAGATGTTTTTGAAGGTCTTGTTCTGAGCTGTATGGACAGCTATGCCCCGCCAGGATCCATTATGGCGGACTAGGACTTGAAAGAATGTGAGGACAGGTAGAGGCTTCTGACTGTAGGATTCTCGGGCATCCATCTTTGCAGTTCTTGGAATAAATCATTCAGTTAGCATCCTCTTCCTCCAGTGTTCTCTGAGCCTCATCAGCTCACCATCAGTCTCACCTCGGTCATCTCCTTTTGCATTCTCTCAGCCCTTGCAGCCATTTTCCTTGCCAAGAGGTTTCTCTCCGTGTCTTGTCCCCTTTGTTTGTGATGTCCCGTCTGTCCTGTGTCACGGGTGTTTGCACATATTTGTTCCGGAGCTGCTCTGCCCTGCCGCATAGCCTGGTGCAATAGGAGAAGTCCTGGAGACTTGAAGTTTGTAATGTGGGGGTAGTTGGACTTTAGATGGGATTTGTAGATGGACACAGGATATCTGGAGCTCTTAAGTTATCCTGCAACAGTTTGACTCCTGTCCTAACTTTTTTTTCAGATTCAGATGGATTAAATCTGTGCCAGAGGGCCCCATCCCGGGTGAGGAGTTTCCCCCGAGCAGGTGAGGCACCAATTGTCTTTGCACCAGAAGTGTAAATGGTGGCTCTGTTACAGCACTGTTCTTTGTCTTTCTTTTTAGGAAGTAAATCTGGATACCAGCAGTCAAGGTGAGCAGTGGAGAGAAGTAGTTATTTCTCAGCTTTCAATTTCTGGCGCAGCTCTAAGCTTCCTTCTCGTTTGTGTGCTTTAGGCAATCCATTCGGAGTACGCCACGCCCCCATCACCAACCAGCCGATGCACCGGGTTTCCTGCTCTTGTGAGCCCTGTGGGTGTATTACAGGACCTGGTGATGAAGCCCTGAACTTTTCTATTTAAAGGTGCCATCCAGGTGGCCTTCGGCAGCTGCCAAGGAGTTGGGGTGAGTCGGGGAAGTAGGGAGGAGGAGCGAGGGTCCACTCAGGTTTCAGCCATGAGAAATCACCTCATCTTCTCTCACCCCAGGCACCCCCTGTGACGATGGCCTCGGTCTCCAAGCGTGCGAGCCCGAGCAGCTGGGCATTCCTAGGAGCTTGGTGAGTAGCAGACCTGTGGGGTTTTGGCTGATGGGCTGCCAAGATCAGGCACTGATGTTTGGTTTTCTTTAATCTAGCTGTCTAAGAGACAACAGCCCGGTGCCAGCAGGACCTTCCCGGCTGACGAGGTGGACTTTCTTCGCACCTGAGACCGGCATCCCCAGATGTCTGAGAGATAAGTATAGGGCTACGACCCACAGAGGGGATGAAAGCAGGGTGCTGGTTTGGGAATTACTGGGAGGGGTTTTTGAGTCCGCTCTGGAGGTGGGGGGTGTTCATGAAGTGGCCCCTTAGGCCCCATAAAAGCAAAGTCTCGCTTGTGATCACAGTGCCAAGGTGCGCAGGGCAGAGCAGTCCCGGTGTGTCTGGTGTCACTTGTCTATTGTGCATTATGTGTTGTTTGTGTATCTCATGTCTTTTACCTTAGCCCTTTGAGGGTCCTGTCAGAAACCTTGGCATCATTCTTAGCATCTGTGATCTCTGCATTCCTTGGCCTGGCACCCAGGCCATAGAACTTTTGACTCGGGAGCTCAGACAGGCATCAGACTCTCTTCACTCTTTGGAAGCATCCACTCAGATGTTTTTGAAGGTCTTGTTCTGAGCTGTATGGACAGCTATGCCCCGCCAGGATCCATTATGGCGGACTAGGACTTGAAAGAATGTGAGGACAGGTAGAGGCTTCTGACTGTAGGATTCTCGGGCATCCATCTTTGCAGTTCTTGGAATAAATCATTCAGTTAGCATCCTCTTCCTCCAGTGTTCTCTGAGCCTCATCAGCTCACCATCAGTCTCACCTCGGTCATCTCCTTTTGCATTCTCTCAGCCCTTGCAGCCATTTTCCTTGCCAAGAGGTTTCTCTCCGTGTCTTGTCCCCTTTGTTTGTGATGTCCTGTCTGTCCTGTGTCACGGGTGTCTGCACACATTTGTTCCGGAGCTGCTCTGCCCTGCCGCATAGCCTGGTGCAATAGGAGAAGTCCTGGAGACTTGAAGTTTGTAATGTGGGGGTAGTTGGACTTTAGATGGGATTTGTAGATGGACACAGGATATCTGGAGCTCTTAAGTTATCCTGCAACAGTTTGACTCCTGTCCTAACTTTTTTTTCAGATTCAGATGGATTAAATCTGTGCCAGAGGGCCCCATCCCGGGTGAGGAGTTTCCCCCGAGCAGGTGAGGCACCATTTGTCTTTGCACCAGAAGTGTAAATGGTGGCTCTGTTACAGCACTGTTCTTTGTCTTTCTTTTTAGGAAGTAAATCTGGATACCAGCAGTCAAGGTGAGCAGTGGAGAGAAGTAGTTGTTATTTCTCAGCTTTCAATTTCTGGTGCAGCTCTAAGCTTCCCTTCTCGTTTGTGTGCTTTAGGCAATCCATTCGGAGTACGCCACGCCCCCATCACCAACCAGCCGATGCACCGAGTTTCCTGCTCTTGTGAGCCCTGTGGGTGTATTACAGGACCTGGTGATGAAGCCCTGAACTTTTCTATTTAAAGGTGCCATCCAGGTGGCCTTCGGCAGCTGCCAAGGAGTTGGGGTGAGTCGGGGAAGTAGGGAGGAGGAGCGAGGGTCCACTCAGGTTTCAGCCATGAGAAATCACCTCATCTTCTCTCACCCCAGGCACCCCCTGTGACGATGGCCTCGGTCTCCAAGCGTGCGAGCCCGAGCAGCTGGGCATTCCTAGGAGCATGGTGAGTAGCAGACCTGTGGGGTTTTGGCTGATGGGCTGCCAAGATCAGGCACTGATGTTTGGTTTTCTTTAATCTAGCTGTCTGAGAGACAACAGCCCAGTGCCAGCAGGACCTTCCCGGCTGACGAGGTGGACTTTCTTCGCACCTGAGACCGGCATCCCCAGATGTCTGAGAGATAAGTATAGGGCTACGACCCACAGAGGGGATGAAAGCAGGGTGCTGGTTTGGGAATTACTGGGAGGGGTTTTTGAGTCCGCTCTGGAGGTGGGGGGTGTTCATGAAGTGGCCCCTTAGGCCCCATAAAAGCAAAGTCTCGCTTGTGATCACAGTGCCGAGGTGCGCAGGGCAGAGCAGTCCCGGTGTGTCTGGTGTCACTTGTCTATTGTGCATTATGTGTTGTTTGTGTATCTCATGTCTTTTACCTTAGCCCTTTGAGGGTCCTGTCAGAAACCTTGGCATCATTCTTAGCATCTGTGATCTCTGCATTCCTTGGCCTGGCACCCAGGCCATAGAACTTTTGACTCGGGAGCTCAGACAGGCATCAGACTCTCTTCACTCTTTGGAAGCATCCACTCAGATGTTTTTGAAGGTCTTGTTCTGAGCTGTATGGACAGCTATGCCCCGCCAGGATCCATTATGGCGGACTAGGACTTGAAAGAATGTGAGGACAGGTAGAGGCTTCTGACTGTAGGATTCTCGGGCATCCATCTTTGCAGTTCTTGGAATAAATCATTCAGTTAGCATCCTCTTCCTCCAGTGTTCTCTGAGCCTCATCAGCTCACCATCGGTCTCACCTCGGTCATCTCCTTTTGCATTCTCTCAGCCCTTGCAGCCATTTTCTTGCCAAGAGGTTTCTCTCCGTGTCTTGTCCCTTTGTTTGTGATGTCCCGTCTGTCCTGTGTCACGGGTGTTTGCACACATTTGTTCCGGAGCTGCTCTGCCCTGCCGCATAGCCTGGTGCAATAGGAGAAGTCCTGGAGACTTGAAGTTTGTAATGTGGGGGTAGTTGGACTTTAGATGGGATTTGTAGATGGACACAGGATATCTGGAGCTCTTAAGTTATCCTGCAACAGTTTGACTCCTGTCCTAACTTTTTTTTCAGATTCAGATGGATTAAATCTGTGCCAGAGCACCCCATCCCGGGTGAGGGGTTTCCCCCGAGCAGGTGAGGCACCAATTGTCTTTGCACCAGAAGTGTAAATGGTGGCTCTGTTACAGCACTGTTCTTTGTCTTTCTTTTTAGGAAGTAAATCTGGATACCAGCAGTCAAGGTGAGCAGTGGAGAGAAGTAGTTATTTCTCAGCTTTCAATTTCTGGCGCAGCTCTAAGCTTCCCTTCTCGTTTGTATGCTTTAGGCAATCCATTAGGAGTATGCCACGCCCCCATCACCAACCAGCCGATGCACCGGGTTTCCTGCTCTTGTGAGCCCTGTGGGTGTATTACAGGACCTGGTGATGAAGCCCTGAACTTTTCTATTTAAAGGTGCCATCCAGGTGGCCTTCGGCAGCTGCCAAGGAGTTGGGGTGAGTCGGGGAAGTAGGGAGGAGGAGCGAGGGTCCACTCAGGTTTCAGCCATGAGAAATCACCTCATCTTCTCTCACCCCAGGCACCCCCTGTGACGATGGCCTCGGTCTCCAAGCGTGCGAGCCCGAGCAGCTGGGCATTCCTAGGAGCTTGGTGAGTAGCAGACCTGTGGGGTTTTGGCTGATGGGCTGCCAAGATCAGGCACTGATGTTTGGTTTTCTTTAATCTAGCTGTCTAAGAGACAACAGCCCGGTGCCAGCAGGACCTTCCCGGCTGTCGAGGTGGCTTTTCTTCGCACCTGAGACCAGCATCCCCAGATGTCTGAGAGATAAGTATAGGGCTACGACCCACAGAGGGGATGAAAGCAGGGTGCTGGTTTGGGAATTACTGGGAGGGGTTTTTGAGTCCGCTCTGGAGGTGGGGGGTGTTCATGAAGTGGCCCCTTAGGCCCCATAAAAGCAAAGTCTCGCTTGTGATCACAGTGCCAAGGTGCGCAGGGCAGAGCAGTTCCGGTGTGTCTGGTGTCACTTGTCTATTGTGCATTATGTGTTGTTTGTGTATCTCATGTCTTTTACCTTAGCCCTTTGAGGGTCCTGTCAGAAACCTTGGCATCATTCTTAGCATCTGTGATCTCTGCATTCCTTGGCCTGGCACCCAGGCCATAGAACTTTTGACTCGGGAGCTCAGACAGGCATCAGACTCTCTTCACTCTTTGGAAGCATCCACTCAGATGTTTTTGAAGGTCTTGTTCTGAGCTGTATGGACAGCTATGCCCCGCCAGGATCCATTATGGCGGACTAGGACTTGAAAGAATGTGAGGACAGGTAGAGGCTTCTGACTGTAGGATTCTCGGGCATCCATCTTTGCAGTTCTTGGAATAAATCATTCAGTTAGCATCCTCTTCCTCCAGTGTTCTCTGAGCCTCATCAGCTCACCATCAGTCTCACCTCGGTCATCTCCTTTGCATTCTCTCAGTCCCTGCAGCCATTTTCCTTGCCCAGAGATTTCTCTCCGTGTCTTGTGCCCTTTGTTTGTCCCATCCTGTCTGTCCTGTGTCACGGGTGTCTGCACATATTTGTTCCGGAGCTGCTCTGTCCTGCCGCATAGCCTGGTGCAATAGGAGAAGTCCTGGAGACTTGAAGTTTGTAATGTGGGCTGTAGTTGGACTCTAGATGGGATTTGTAGATGGACACAGGATATCTGGAGCTCTTAAGCTATCCTGCAGGCCTTTGACTTTCATCCTAACTTTCTTTCAGATGCAGAAATATAAAATCCAGGGCAGAGCACCCCATCCCGGGTGAGGGGATTCCCCTGAGCAGGTAAGTCACTGTTTGTCTCTGTAGAGGAAGCATAAATGGTAGCTGTTACAGCACTGTTCTTTGTTTTTCTTTTTAGGAAGTGAAGGCAGAGAGCAGCAGTCAAGGCCGAGTGTGCAAGGTGAGCATTGAGTAGGGTACAAAAGCAGTTGTTATTGCTGAAGTCTCAGTTTCTGGTGCAACTCTAAGCATCTTTTCTTGGGTTTTTTTTTTATTTTAGGTGGTCTACTTGCCATCTATCCTGGCCAAGCATGCCCATGCCAGGTGGGTGCAAGCTTAAGGTATTGGTATGGCATACTTGTCAGATTAGGGAGGTTGTTTTTTCACAGTATCTCAGCATGCTTTTCTGCTTTGTTTCTTTGCAGGTGCTGTCGCTGCCCTAGGCATGCCAAGGAACGGAGGAGGGCAGGTGAGTTGATGTTTAGGCAGGCTGACTCATAGGTGAGTGTTATGCAGCAGCATGCTAAGCGTGTACCTTTTCTTTTTGCAGGTATCTTCTGGGCAGCCTCCGGAGTCAAATCAAGATTTGAGGTGAGCTGGGGCAGTGGTGCGGAGGAGTCCGGGGAGTACTGTTTTTGAGGGCAATAGTAACTTTTTCTGTTTTGTCTTAGGTACCCTGAGGAGGCTTGTAGCCAAAGTTTGGAAACGGCAGCACCGAAGCACACACGGAGAACATCTCAACGTCCACGTCCAACCGAGGATGGATTTTGTCCGCTCCTCTTCCAAAAGCTAAGTGTCGGGGCCAGTGGTTGGGAGAAGGGGAAAAACCTTTACTATCACAGGGGGCAATTTCATGTCAGCTTAGCAGAGAGGTCTGTAGTGGGACAGGCTCTCTGGAAGTAAAGGGAGAGGGTTTCCCCTCAGCCTCACCAGAGCCTTTGCCGGGCAGGGCAGTTCCGACCCATCTCCACATTCTTGTGAACTTTGCGTCGTCAGCCTTCCTCGACTCAACGTCGTCACGGATCTTTCCCCCGAGGAGCTCGCCTTCAGGTCCGGAGCTATAGCCACAGTCACCCGGCAGTCTGCTCCCTTCTCTAGGCTCACTGAGCCCCTCAACCATCCTCTTAACTGCTTTGGCACTAACTTCTTTTAATGAGTTACATTTCATCATCACATGCCGTTGTCATAGGGCTTTCTTTCCTTTGGCATCATCAGCCTCTGGCTCATCTTGTGCTAGGAATCTTGGGTCCATAAGTTGAAAGTCTAGGCAGTTGACACTTGTGTCTGTGTTATGCCATCTGTGTCTATGTTGTGTCATCCGTGTTTCTGTTATGTAGTCTGTGTCCATTGTGTTCTGTGTCATAGGCCTTTGTTCCATCTTGACGCTTTACAGGCACTATTTTGTGCCATATAGGCAGTATTTTACTCACGTTCCTTCCCGGATATAGCTTATTCCGGCATCTTTACATTTTTACTCTGAGATGGAAGGATTACACAAGATGTTCTCATCCATCTTCCTTCTCACTACCAGCTTTGGTAGTGCCTTTTTTTCCATGCCATTCTCTTGGACTTCTAGAGGGAGCGTCTTAGACCCTCCTCACGTGACTGCAGTTGTTCTGTAGGTTCCATCTTCTCAAAGGGTATAGGGCTCAACAATTAATCTTCCACAGAGTTATCTCAAGTCCTGGCTTATACTGTGTGTACCTATGCTGGCTTATATTGTGTGCACTTATACTGTGTGTACCTATGCTGGCTTATATTGTGTGTACTTATACTGTGTGTACCTATGTTGGCTTATATTGTGTGTACTTATACTGTGTGTACCTATGTTGGCTTATATTGTGTGTACTTATACTGTGTGTACCTATGTTGGCTTATATTGTGTGTACTTATACTGTGTGTACCTATGCTGGCTTATATTGTGTGTACTTATATTGTGTGTACTTATATTGTGTGTACCTATGTTGCCTTATATTGTGTGTATTTATATTGTGTGTACCTATATTGTGTGTACCTATGTTGCCTTATATTGTGTGTACCTATATTGTGTGTACTATGTTGCCTTATATTGTGTGTATTTATATTGTGTGTACCTATATTGTGTGTACCTATGTTGCCTTATATTGTGTGTACCTATATTGTGTGTACCTATGTTGCCTTATATTGTGTGTACCTATATTGTGTGTACCTATGTTGCCTTATATTGTGTGTACTTATATTGTGTGTACCTATGTTGCCTTATATTGTGTGTACTTATATTGTGTGTAAGTATGTTGCCTTATATTGTGTGTGCTTATACTGTCTGTAAGTGCGTCGCCTTATATTGTGTGTGCTTATACTGTCTGTAAGTGCGTCGCCTTATATTGTGTGTACTTACCACTTATGATCGGAGCTGCCCTGCCCTGGCACGTAGTCACAGTTAGGTAGAATAGTTATATAAATTTTACTGGTCATCTGTCTTCTATGGGATATTGGGTAGAAAATTTATTGGTCTAGAGCGGGGACAAGTGCTAGCTGTCAGATAGCCACTCACTGACCTCTTCCTGTCGTCTCACAGGTCCCCGAGGCTACCGATTTCCCAGAATCTACCATTTGACGTCAAGGAATGGCAGCCAGAAGATGTGTCGAAGCACGTTCTTCAGCGTCTCAAGTAAGGGCTGCAGCGAGTGTGTAAGTTGGAAGAATGTGTGTGTGTGACAGCATATGACTGTGTCCGTTTGCGTCCGCTTGTCTCTGCACGTGTGAGTACATTCTGACTGGATTTAACCTTGTGTGTGTGTGACTTTTGCCTTTCAGGTTTTTCAACTCATTTTAAAATTTAGAATAAAAAATCCCCAGCCGGGGGTTTTTTTTTTTTCCCCCCGGCTGGGTTTTTTTTTCCTCGGTCCCGGTCGGTCAGCGAGGCGACGTTCATCGCCAAAGTTTGGGCACGGACCGGCCAGGGACCGGGGTTTTCGTCAGGCAGGAGGATTTTTTGGAGGCTCCCGGGAACCACGTTCCCGAGGAGCGGTGTGAATGTGTCTGGGGGGTTAGCAGAGCGGTTGTGGTGTGAGTCAGTGTGGGTTTGTGTGTAAGCTGAAGGAAGTGTGTGTGTGTGCGTATGTGTGTGTTGAAGGCTTCTAACCTTGTATGTCTTTCGCCTTTCAGGTTTTTCAACTCATTTTAAAATTTAGAATAAAAAATCCCCAGCCGGGGGTTTTTTTTTTTTTCCCCCCGGCTGGGTTTTTTTTTCCTCGGTCCCGGTCGGTCAGCGAGGCGACGTTCATCGCCAAAGTTTGGGCACGGACCGGCCAGGGACCGGGGTTTTCGTCAGGCAGGAGGATTTTTTGGAGGCTCCCGGGAACCACGTTCCCGAGGAGCGGTGTGAATGTGTCTGGGGGGTTAGCAGAGCGGTTGAGGTGTGAGTCAGTGTGGGTTTGTGTGTAAGCTGAAGGAAGTGTGTGTGTGTTGAAGGCTTCTAACCTTGTATGACTTTTGCTTTTCAGGTTTTTCAACTCATTTTTAAATTTAGAATAAAAAATCCCCAGCCGGGGGGTTTTTTTTTTTTCCCCCCGGCTGGGTTTTTTTTTCCTCGGTCCCGGTCGGTCTGCGAGGCGACGTTCATCGCCAAAGTTTGGGCACGGACCGGCCAGGGACCGGGGTTTTCGTCAGGCAGGAGTAATTTTTTTGGAGGCTCCCGGGAACCATGTTCCCGAGGACCAATGATTGCTAGGGTGTAATTTAGCAGTTGTGATGAGAGTGATGATGAGTTTGTGTGTAATCTGAAGGGGGTGTTAATGGTAGATGAGTGTTGTTTTCTGTGTGTTTTTGTTGTTTTGGGTTTCCTGTAACAACAAATCAACATGTAATGCAAATAGAAAAAGGTTATTATCTTGTGTTAATATGTTTTTGTGTTGTATTGCTCTGTATTGCTCTGTATTGCTCTGTATTGCTCTGTATTGCTCTGTATTGCTCTGTATTGCTCTGTATTGCTCTGTATTGCTCTGTATTGCTCTGTATTGCTCTGTATTTGCAGTAGCTGCTGCATTTCCCTGTATTGCTCTATATGTAAATTAGACTTTTACCAGTGTGTCTATGGATTGTATCTGCACTTGCATTTGTATACACTGTTTCCATGTATTTTGCTGAAGTGCAAATAAAAACATTCATTTAATAAAGTTGAATCACCCCTAAAAAAGATACCCCCTGCCTTTCCCTACCCCCCCCCCCCATGGCTCCTGACTTTTTTTGGTGTGGTTTTGTCATTTCTTTCCACTGTATTTCTTCCTTTTGCTCCTCACTTTTCCATTTCTAACTTAACTTCCATCTGTCTCTAAGCCTTTGTCTCTGTTTCTCACTCTTTCTGATGCTGTGTCTCTGCTTTTGTAACTGTTTCCAGCTGCTTCCTTTTTTTGTTTGTCCATTTCACTATTTCTGTCTGACTGTATTTATTTTCCTGTCTTTTGTCTATACTTTGCACCTTATTTCTTTTTCTTTATAAAACTTTCACCCTCACTCTTCTTGCTTCCTTTCCTCTCTGTGCTCTCCTTTTCCTTGGTTTGTCTTTTTGCTCTTAGTCTTTTCCTTTTTCACCCTGCCCCTACGTTTTCACTGTAACCCTAACCACTTTCTTTTCCCTCTAACACCTGTCCTTCTGCAGTTTCTCCACTCTTCTTTTCTCTCTGTCTTCTTTTCTCTCTGTCTTCTTTTCTCTCTGTCTTCTTTTCTCTCTGTCTTCTTTTCTCTCTGTCTTCTTTTCTCTCTGTCTTCTTTTCTCTCTGTCTTCTTTTCTCTCTGTCTTCTTTTCTCTCTGTCTTCTTTTCTTCTCTCTCTCTTCTTTTCTTCTTCTCTGTCTCTCTTCTTCTCTGTCTTTTCTTCTCCCTCTGTTTTCTTCTCTGTCACTCTGTCTTCTCTCTCTCTTTGTCTCCCTCTGTCTTCTTTTCTTCTCTCTCTCTCCCTCTCTGTCT